>JAWUZG010000112.1:1304304-1956456 GCA_036785705.1 Acanthornis magna
AATTTTATGTGAAGACTTTATGTGAAAGTGAAATTGTATTATCTCTCTCTGTTTCATAAAATTATTTCAGGTGCAGAGTAAGATCACATTAGAGGTAAAATTTCATTCCCTGGTTTTGAGATATATTTCCCAGCAGTTCTATGTAGCATCTAAAAAAACAGATTTTGGTATTTGAGATAACCTAAATTTTTAAAAATTTTTGCAGCTAAATCCAAATATCCAAATTTACAGCTTATATCAGCTTTTCCTAGACTGCATTGCTTTCTATAGATAGTGATGTGACCTTACTACAGTTTCTCAATTTACACCCCTTTTACAATGGACAACATAGTAATTACTTCTCAATCTGTGCATAATTCATTCAGAAATTGCTTTGCATATGAGATGACGACAGTTTTCAGACAAGCTCTAAAAATTTCTCTGGGTGCATATACTCAAACGGTGATTGCCATGTTGGTGTCAGTCTAAGCACTGATGCTTTACACAGTAATGCTTCAATGCCATGTCATAAGCATTCCTAAGTCATGCCTTAAGTAGCAGTTTTCTCAATAGGCCAGTAAAAGGCGTTTCAAAAAACACATGCTGTGCAAAAAACTAAATTAATTTTATCCATAACCCTCCATAATGCTTCTTGTCCTGTGATGCCTACACTGTTGAAAAAGACTTCTGTCATCTGGCTTGAATCCATGAAACAGCATATATCCTTCTTACTATTTTTCTTCATGAATCCGATTTGCATCTGGACTGATTTTGATAATTTGCACTTCAGTAATGATAACACTTTCTTTAGTGAGCTATCACATTCTCTCTGAACTGCTGGTCTTTCTGGTCTTCAAATATTATATTAGTATACATTCAATTCCATAGAGTCCACTCTCAGGCTGCAATTTTTTTTCTGACCTTGTGTGAAAATGGAGACAGATCATTAGGCTTTTAATTTGCCATGCAGTGCCTTGAAAATTCATGTTCAAATGAGTTCTCATCAACTCTGGTTTCCCAAAATTGTTCTTTTTTATCTAGAATGATGTAGAAACTAATTGCTGCTGTCCTAATAATCTACTGAACTCTGTATGAATCAGAGAAATCTAAATTTCACTTCCAGCTCTGCTAATCCACAGAGAAGACAAATCCACTTTAGGTGAATCCTTTTTTTTGTATCTGGGTAAAACTGTGAATCTCTCACTGAAGACAACATACTACATTCATTATTCTCTCAAGCTTGTGTGGAGCTGTCACCTCTCACTCATGCAGAAGGGAGCACCCAAAACTCAAAAAGGAACACCCAAAATTCATAGATCCTCATGAGTGAAAAAGAATGGCAGAAGTCAAAAAGGTCCAAAAAAACTCACAACATTTTATTGGCATACAACATACTCAACATGGAAATTGGTATATGATTTGCCCCAGCTTCTAATAGTATGGGGAATAAAAGAGTAAAAGAAGAGGGGGGAGAAAGTGAATGGGAAATCAGATAGAAAAGGGATCACTAGTCCTGAGTCCAACATCTGCACACTGGAGTAGTTAATGAAATACTGCAGCCCATGGGAAGGACTCGCTTTGGAAACATTTATAAAGAGCTGTCTCCTGTGGGAGGGATCCTGCACTGGAACAGGCGACAACAGCCAGGAGCACAGAGAGGCAGAGACAATGTGTGATAAACTGACCACAGCCCCTATTCCCCAACCCTATGTGCCACTGAGGGAAGGAGGTAGAGAGCTGGAAATCAAGTTACACCAGGAAGAAGGGAAGGGTGGGGAAAGGTATTCCTAAGATTTGGGTTTACTTCTCATTACTGTGCTCTAATTTGTTTGGTAATAAAATCAATATTTTCCACAAGTCAAGTCTGTTTGGCCCATGACAGTAACTGGTTAGGGATCTGTCCCTGCCCTTACTCAACCCATGAGTCTTCCTCTATATTTTCTCTCCCCTGCCCATTTGAGCATGGGCTTTGGTCAGCACCTTGTGTCCAAGCAGGAGTAGCCCACCACAATATGCAATACTAAGATTCTACCAGACTGCAGATTATAGTTTATTTTACTTGCTGATACTGTCTGTGGGTATACTGAGTTGGTTGTACTCATGTTCAGCAAGAAATCTTTGACATTGTCCTTAGGAAACCTCTCTTGGGACATGGAAAACTGGAAAACTAATTGCTGTATTTGTGATGCTTTATCTCAAAGGATGGGGGATCAAGAACTGACGTGTTTCTACACGTGTGCAATTTCTCTGGTTAAATTAATGGTTTAATTGTTTTATCCTGACTTTGAATTGAGCTGATGGGTCCTCCAAATTTAGCTTTGTTTACCGTCTTGTGTAAGAACTTACGCAACCTTGCTGGTACTTGATTTGGACATGATTACTTTTTCTTCATCCTGTTGCAATTTAGGAGGCTTTGTAGAGCATCAATTGTTAGTAAACTTCACTTTACACCTTGAGGATATTACTCCATGCAGTATTTTTCTTCTTTTCTCCTATTCTTACTTCTTTTAATGTATGGACATGCTCTTTAAAGTGCTTGCCCATATTCCTGGACTGATGGGCCAAAATTAACCCTCAGATCTTGTTGACTACTGACATATTCTATATTAAAATTTAAAATTTAGTCTTTAGTTTCAAGGATTTACTGTTTCCTACACCACTTGGGAAGTGCTGTCAACCCTGAGATCATGCAAGATCCTAAAGATTCTAATAGCTCTAAAGATTCTAATAATCCTAAGATTCTAATTCCTAAAGATTTCTAATAGCCTGTAAAAGGAGAAAGCAGCTCAATGTCTTGGTGTATGCCAGTCAAGAGGTCTATAATGACATATGGACAACCTGTATGCATATAGGGATTCTTTAGTGACAAAAACACCTGTACTCATCTCACTATTTCCCCACTTCAGATTTCTACATTAGATTCTCCAGACTAAATTTCAGTGCAGTTTGAAAATTCACCAGACTTCTACAGCTGGTTCTACTTTCGGACAGTTCCCACTCAAAATCCCTGCACTTCCCATACAGAGTTAAAAGCTACCACTGCTAAGACTGGCAAGTGGAAGCATGAACAGACTTGTAGATTCTTATGGAGAATATAAACTTCAATTTACTACATCCTCTATCTCTCTGACGTCTTAGCTACACTCAAGTCAGTAAAAATTTTTACAATGTCTTCAGTGACTTTCATTTACAGTTGCTGACAGCAGCAAGCAAGAATCGTAAAACGGAGCCCCCCAACACCCTCCATAGGATGTCTCTAGACATCTCAGTGTCCCAGTCTGTTGCAGAGGCAAATACATTTAAATGACAGCTTTCAAATCATTTTTTTACTTTATTCTATTCTTTTTACATGTGGTTTTCTATTCAAACATGTCATCTCTACTTTTTCTCATGTAATATTGCTTATTTTCATTAAGTGAACAGTTTTGCATATACTGGTTGCTTGGACAGACCATATTTGCTATACTTTTGTTGTTAATAGAAGTTATCTTTTGTGTTTCAGGCACTTGGGATAAGATTGGAATCCTGTGAAAGGTGCTCCTGTGGCTTATGTACAACTCTTTGAATTGACAATTCAACACACTTCCCTGGGAGCCGCTCATCACATAGAACAGAACAATTAGAGAACTTTTGAATACTTACATCACAGTACTGCCCAAAGCCCAAGGCAGGGAAATAAGGATCAACACTGAAGAAATATTCCTATTAATGTAGGTCATTTTTTTTTTTTTTTCAAATACACCTATGCCTCTGAAATAGAATATTTTTAGATCAGGAGCTTTTAACAGAAAGGTATTACAGTGGAAGACTTTCAGCAGCTTCTACTTCACAACTTTTAGATGCTTAATGACAGGGTGGTCAAGACCACCTCTTGCGCAGATGGCAGCCTCAGAGGTTGTTCTGGGACTTGTGAAGGGAGTAGACAGTTGATTAGTTATTTTCCTTGCTCCTAGCAGCTGAAAAAGTTTCCAACAGTATGGGCAAAGATCTGGCAGCTTCTTTGACCTCATCCAGTCCTCTGTTCTTCTCTCATGCTCCCTACTGCTTCGCATGCTCCTCCTCTGACCTTGTAAATTAATGAGTTGCAGAGTTCAAAATCTTTTCTCCTGCTATAACAGCTGTTCCAAGAGGACTTTCTTTGTGCACTCTCAATCATTTCCTGAGCAAAAGTGTTTACATCTGGATGAACAACTTTAAAGACAAAAAAACCCCTGACTAATGTTGTCAGATCATTAATTGGGATCATCTGATGTTGTCATGCTGTTATGTGAAGAATTTCTTAGTCCAGCATTTATACAGGTCAAGGCCAAAAAATATCAAAATATTTCCAAGTCTTTGTAGTTTTGGTAGCTAAAAAACTAAGTCAGACTGTCTTGCTTCAACTTTGTTGGGTTTTTTTATCTGTTTGGGGGTTTTAATCTGTTTGTTGATTTTTGGTTTTTTTTGTTTTTGTTTTTGTTTGTTTGTTTGTTTTACAGCTTGTCTGCAATTTTTAGAGGGGCTACAGATCAGTGTCTGGAACACAGTTTTTTTTTCTCTTATTGATCTGCATTCTTCCAGGATGACCTTTTCATTTCTCTGTTGAGTTGATGAGAGGCAATGGCTTACATAAAATCTTTTAACCTCAATCTCTGTTTCTGGAAAGAGCAGTATGTTTTAAAGATAGTCATGCTTAGTAAAGAATTATGTTTTAGGCGCCTCCAAGATGAATTTCAGTTTCCTTTTGACTGCTAGCCCAGGAAGATGTAATGTAATTTCTAAATTCCTGTCTTAAGGGTTAATTTAAGTGTGAAAAACCATTGCTACTTACAGGAGACATTGAAATAGATTTTTTTTTTTTTTTATTTTAATGATGGTATTTGTATTTCAGGTAAAGGCTATGATTTTCAACTGAAAACTTGGATTAGGCAGGCCAAACATATCTACAAAGTGGTATGGCCATGCTGTAAATTTTGGAGAGGGATAATAAATCTGGATTTGTGATCAACAGCTGTCTCTAAGAACAGTTCTTAGGAGATAAATTGATAGATCTGTGGCCCTTAGGAAAAGAGTTATGACATCTCCCATCAGGTGAATATATTTTTGCTTTAACTCATCACACGCTAGGACTGGATCAAAAATTTGATATCATGCATGGGAGGATACAGAGCAAAATCTTGCCACCCTGTAATAAAAGCAAAAATTGTAAAACTTCTTTTCAATGTAATGACCATCATCCATGCAAATGCTATTTAGACAGATGATACACATGTGCCATCTACTCATAAAAAAGGTTCCTGGAAGGCAAAAGTGTTCTCAAAATTATTATTTCTTGGCAAAGAAGTTCCCAGAAAGTGAATGAAATTGAGAAAGTGAAGTGAGAAAGTGAATGCTCTCTTTCCAGTGTACAACATTAAAATATACACGAAAGAGGTGAAAAACCCAAGCTTTAAAAGCTACCTAACGTTATCAGCCCTCTTATTTCTAGCTGATCTGTGAACTTAGGTTTTAGTGTGCTATTCAATCACCTGAAAAGTTTCAATTACTCTAATTCTTTGTATAGTGTGATTCAGGTTTACAAATAATCTCTTGTGCTTTGGTTTACTTTTCATTCCATTTCAGTACCATACTCTACACATTAACAATATGCTCCTTCTTTTTCTCTGAACTTGTAAAAATCTCTCTTGGTGTTCATTGATGCTCCTGACAATTTTTTGCTGTAGCTTTTAGTTCACCATGAGGAGGCATTTGTGATAGGAAAATATACTGGTATTAATTGCAGAAGTGGCTGGTTATTCTTAGTAAATTTTCCATTATGGTCTATTATGATCTTTTTGATTGGCAAGCAGATTCACAATGAGTGTTATCATGAACAGGAAAAAAACTGCATCAATTAACACAAATTAGCATCCCTGATGGAAGTTTGGAAAAACACAGGCATGAATGGAAAGGAACACAGCATATTTTTCCCTGTTCTAACTGAATTCCCAAACTTCACTTCAATTTGTTCTGGTAGAATTAAAGCCTTACATAGCTGAGAAATTTTCACCAAGCTCAGCTGCTGCACAGACTTGGTCTTTGATTTAGTAACAGATAAACAAGAAATAGCTAGAATTTTCTAAACTAAGGATGCACTGATCTATGTCTCACCTGTACAAAGTACCGCATGGTCCTTTGGTTTTACATATTTTTCTGAGTTCTGGTATCATACCACAGAAAAGAGGAGCAGAAAATTAATTACAAGATTAATTCAAATTATTTTCTCCAGCAGATGAGTTTGGCCAGAAGAACATCCCGATAGGTTTTTCTGACACCTTTCTCTGTACAGCTCTCTATTTTCCCCCATAACTCTCAGTGTAAATTGTCTCCAATATTCATTTCCTCTATTTATTCTTTAAAAATTGGCCACGTTAAAAATCCACTTCATGGGTCAGAGATATATTTACTGATGCCACTGCTACATGTTGGTTAAAGAACTATTCTGTGCTAAACTCTACTACCCAGGATTACTACTCTCCTCCTGACACTGGATGTCAAAAGAAACAGGCATAGCTAAGAGTCTGTCACATGAAGAGAGGAAGATGAAGTTTCACTATTTTTTTCCAAAAGTGGTTTAGGAGAAAAAAAACACCTCTGTTTAGAATTTGGAACCTAGAAGGAGAAGAAAGGAAGCAGATACTTTAAGAGAAGAAGCTGGGAATACTCAGCCTAAGCCCAATATTGAGGGAGTATTTCAATATGTGGAATTGATGTCCTTGGCTGTTTTATTGATGAAATAGATGGATAACACAGTCTGGGATCCTGTAATTGCTAGACTGAAGAGCCAAGCCAAGGCACACCTGGAATAGCCTTGCATTTAGCTCCCTCTACAGATACCATAGAGGGTCACACAATAATTTAAACCTTGGATGAAGAGTGGAAACGATAAAGCAACAATGCATTCATCAGAGGCTATAATTTGTCAAACAAGAAATGAAGAAAAAGTTTCTCTTTCTGCAAAGTTAAGTTATACTTCTTTCTAATTTTATCATTTCCAGTATGTATAAGTAGTTGCTGAACCAATCTGTTCATCATTGAATAAAGTACCATGCAACATTAATTTAACCCTGTGTCTTAAAAGGTTAAATATATTTATTTATTAATATTGATATGTGAATTCTTTACATGTTCACGAAGATCTGTCAAAAAATGCATCAGCTTTTTCTCTGATCTCATATTCTGCTCTTTCAGGGTTGATATAATTTGTATAGAATACAGATTTGCTTATTTTCCTGTTATTAGTAATGCAGACTCCACTAAAATTGTCATCTCTGTTTCCCAAGTGTTGTAATTAAAAATAAAGGCGGCTTCACGTGTCGGTAGAAGAACGACGCGGGGAGGCAAAAGGCTGGTGGAAGTTGTTCTCTCCCTCAAGCTCTCCTTTATTATAGGTTAAAAGGGTTGTCGGTGGTCGGGAAGGGAGAGCAGGGGAAGAGGGCCTAGCCGTCCCGCTTGCACCCACGAAGGGTACAGGGAGAAGAGCCCGACTGCCGCGTGCAGCCGGTCAAGTATGGGAAGGGATGACCAATAGGGAAAGAGGGAGAGGGAGGGTACAAGCGTACAGTAACCAATAGCAACAAAGGAGGGAGGAGTACAATTCACATCATCCAATCATATACATAACTGACGAGAAGGTTCAGGAAGCGTGGGCGGATCCTGAGCCTTGGGCACGCCTTACCCCTCAGTCCGGGGCGGACCCAGAAGCTCCTACCCCAAGGTCCTCCCACAGCAGGCAGAGCCGGCCTGGGAGGTGGAGGCAGAATAGGGGCGGAACCGCTTCACCCAAGCTGTCCACAAATTTCTATATTGTTTATTTTCTGTACAAGAAGGATTCTTACAGAAAATATAGAAGCAGTTAGTTTCACAACTTGTTTTAATTATGGATAATAAAATAATGAAGACCAGGAGAACATGATGAAAATCAGAGTCCATTTCTTGAACACTGTCTACTCATATAACCCTCTTATCAGAAAAAAAATTAATTAAATTAGAAAAATAGAATGCCAGACAGTATGATCAAATATCCAGCTTTTTCTCAGAAACAGCTGAGCAGACTATGATTCTTCAGCATTGCAAAGTGATATAAGGAGAGAGAAAGTGATGCCAATATGTATAAAACATTGTGTGACATGGAGACACAAAACAATTAGTGAGCAATCAAATATCACTAAGAGATGACAAGTTCAAAGAAAGAAAAAAGAAATTTTTTTTGCATACTGGGAATTATGCCACAGAAGTCTCTGAATCTCCCAAGATTATCAGCAATTTAAAAACAATCAGAAAAATTCATGGAAGAAAAATCCATCAAGGGCTATTTATCTCAAAGCTACAATAGCTGGATGAAGATGCTGATCTGGGGAACTTAAAATTTCCTTCCTTGAATGCTGTGAATTTATGGAAAGTGGAAAATACCCAAAATATCTGAAAATAGGTACACAGTTAGGAGACAATAATAAAACTCTTTGGATTTTTCTATTATTTCTGTCTTGCATTCTCTAGATTGTGCTAAACAACCTTACTCACCAAAGCCATTTTCTTTAGGGGGTTGCCTGAAATATAGGAAAACATCTGATTTCCTAAAGGACTGAAAGGCAGATGTGCTTCCCAGCCAGCTGAGCACAGTAGATGTTGATAAGGGATGAACTTCACTGCACCAGGCAGCCCTTCAAAACTGTGCCTTCAATGTTCTACAGCTGGCAGATTAACCCTGCTAGCTGGCTCCTAGGAGGAGAATCAGTCAGCCACTCTACTTCTGTTTCACAGAACAGTGCAAGGGAATTGCATCTGTGCCATGTACTGGACACATTTTTTATTGGCTTGTTTTGATGAAGAAAAGGATGTGTGGGAGATTTTGCAACTGGGAAGAGAAATGTTGATGTACAAAGGCAGAACTCAGGAAAAAAGCATATTGCTTTGAGGAGGTTAAGTAGAAAGGTTGGTTGAGGGAACTGTCAGGATAAAGAATGTGTTTGCTCAGGATAATAATTTTGAATTTTTAATATTTTGTTGCTTTATTGAATTACATAGACCTTATAAAATAATTTCTAACTGTTGAAAAATTAAAGTCTCTTTCAGAAAAAAAAAGGACAATCAACATAGAATTTAAATAGTTTCATTGGGGAGTAGAAAAGGCCTTCCTTACCTTTTTTTAATATGTCTCTCTATATTTTTCAAGTTTCCTTTCAATTAAAATTACTAGAAGTGTAAAGACTTCCTCACAAACATTTCAGTGAACTAAGTGGCCTTTTATGTCATCAGTTTGTTTCTCATCATTAATTTATGAGGACTAAGTCTTGTTATGTTCATAGAAAATCAGTTTTAGGCTAATAGTACCTTTAAATCTTTTCATGAAACAAGGTTAAGTGATTAAATTATATTTCAGCAGTGAATTATATGTAAGTAAGGGCATCCCGTCAAACAATAGATAAAATGACTGAGATAATAAGTGATTACATGAACAGTAGGTTTTGGCAGCACAACAGAATGCATTCTTGCAATAAGTTTGCAGACATGTAATTATTATGGCTAGGTTCATGGAAAACCTCTAAGGAAAGTTTCAGTAGGAAAAAATGGTGAAGACAGGGAGCAATCTGTTCAAAAGAAATTAATGAATTGTAAATAAGAATTTTAACTTAGAATAGTTCAGCTTCTTGGTTGATCATCAGTCTCTTACTTTGCTATATGGGTTTTCTATTTGCTAGTAAGTATTACATATTCACAGATGAAAAATTACAATGTAAAAATATTGAAAAGAAGAAATTATTATCACACTTGCTAACCAGTATTTGTGTTAGCCAGAATAAATGCTTTTGAAAAATACAACGTTGAAACAAATGTATAAATAAAGACTATGAAGACTTTAATTATGAAGCCTCTAAGTCAACAATTCTTTGTAGCGGTTCATGTAAAAGCAATTTTCTAGAAAATCAAAGCTCTATATATTTTTCCCTTGTTTCTGAAAGCACTTAGCCCCTTTGAAGACAAGATTCAAATTTTATCAATGTAACTAAATGTTCTAGTAAAATTATATGTAAAACTCACATGCTGGAAATTAAAATTTTCATACAGTCACAACAAATTCCAATTCGCAATGTTGTTCATGGGAGGAGTGCAATTCGCAATGTTGTTCATGAAAGGTCAGAGATTTAAATAATTAACTTGTGAAGTGACATAACAAAGCTTATCCTATCTTTTATAAGTAGATAGTCTTAGATTTTCCTTATTTTTTGAAAATGTCACATGGAACAATGTGTTTTGAAAAAGTATAGCAATATTAACACAAAAATTCAATGCTCAAAGAACATATTTCTCTTGTTTTCTCTCATGATATAAAACAAAATTTATTCTCTGGTAAAATACAAACTTATGAGAATGCCATTTCTTTATCACAGCTGATATATCCTGTGAAAAATGTAGCAGACATTGCGGGAACCTTACTGTACTGAGGCCTAGCTCACAGTCACAATATTGTTAACTCATTTTACCAAAATTTCCCAATGCTTAATATGGTTCAGTAAAGAGAATAATTATGGAATTGACTTCAATTACCTAATTGTATACTGGTTTTTTCCCACAACTCTTAGCCACTTTCTGTGCACTAGAAGCCAGAACTTTCTAACAAAAAGAGATACATTCCTATCCCATAAGGACAAAAGGGTGTTGTGTTATTTTGGACACATCATTTGAATTGCAGAGATTTAAAAAAAAAAAAAAACAAACCACAAAAACAACACAATTCATTTATGCTGGATGTGTAAAAGGTCCTTGGTGCCTGGCATAAAGCAAAAGGCCTCTCATTTATTATTTGTATTTACCATTACTGGATTTTGCACACAATGTTTTGTTAAAAACAACCTCAGTCACTGTCTTCTCCACCAGGACAATGGTCTTTCTGCACTGACATGAACAGCTGTAATATTTTTGGTACTTCAGAGGGGGTTAATTATGTGGGATGGTTCCTAAAGTACCTTCTCTCTTGTTCCTTTGTCCATTTATCCTTTCCGCAGAAGACAGGTTCCCTTTGAATTTTTTTTATATCAGTCGTTGATAATTAAAATCAGTCCAAAGAATGTGTCTTTGTAAAACCAAATTGCTAGCATGTTCTTACATGATTCTTGTAGAAAGCAGAGTCAAAACACAGATTCAAGTGTCCCAAAATAGTTGAAGGAATGTACCTCAAATTTATTTTCCTTTGTATCCAAGTGGAAATATAATTTTATTTTGTTATTTCTTATCTTTACATAAATATTATAAAAGCTATTTTCTTTGTTGCTAAAAGAAGCTGCCTAATTCTCAGTTTTCCGGACGTTGTGCATAAAAGTGAACTGAATAGTGTTCCTGGTACTTCTAATTATAGGCTAATTTGAATGTCCTTGAAGGGAAAAGGAATGTCAAAATAGTGAATGACAAAAGGGAAGAAAGGTAGGCATATGACCTTGATTATAATCTAGAGTTGTCACTAAACATTACATAAATCCTTAGGAACTGTTGTTTCATAAATTATTTGTGACACTCTCAATAAATATTGAATTAGATGTCCTGTGGTGTACTTAAAACAAAATGAAAGTGTATTTAAAGTACCAAGATAAAATGGTACTTGTTATGGCTCTAATAAAACCTCATGTAGCTTTAATATGATAGTTTGCCTCTATACAGAATTCCCATGACTCATGTGCTGTGCAGACTTCACTTCACAGGGGATTTTGGGTTTGACCACTTTTTGGGACTGCCTTAGTGTGCCCATTTGTAAACTTTGAACCTTTACGAGTTTCTCTTGAGTCTTACCTGTCTTCAGATTAGCTTAATGTCCTTTTTTTCTTTTTTTGTTCAATATCTGCTAGAAAATCAGTCAAATTCAGTAATGTGATTATTTTTACGTAGCTTCAAAAATAATTTCATAGTTAATGTATTGCTACATGTTGGCCTGAATAAGGAGACACTATGTGTTTATTCTGGTGTTCCATTTGTGAGATGAAATTGACAGTGGAAAGATTCCTCTTTAGGTTTTCCCAGAATCCCTGCTATGCTGGAGACTGCCTTCACAGTCATACACTTCTCCCTAAAAAAGTACAATTAAAAATTAAGAATGTTTTAACTGTCAGTTTACTAGTAGAAATCCTCTAACAACCTAGTAGAAGTAAAACAAAATAAAAAAGGTGCTCCTTACCCTTAAGGTGAAGGTTGTAGTGGGAGGGAATATATGGCAGGAGTTCAGCATAATAAAAATCCAAGTTGTTGCTAATAAAAATATAAAATTCTAGTCTCTTCAACACAGGGATTGGTTCTTCTAAGGTTTCAAATTAATATTACTACCAGGGCAATCCAACACTCCTAAAATAATGGTTTATCTTGCCAAATTAACTGCTTTATTTCCCAAATTAAGAAGTAAGTTCCTCTGAAGACAGCAGAGCTAACCAAAGAGATTGAACAGGTATCTGCTTTCCTTCACAGAATGTCTCAACACAACACGTTAAATATCACACTTTGTTTACAGAACCTCAGCCTTTTTCGAACTGCTGTTAGTTTCTTTCATAGTTCATTTAAAATCTCGTGACTCTTGCTCTTGTGCGTGTCTAGATAAAGTGTTTCAAAATGCCCCTTAGATCCATTTAGACATTAATTGGTATGTGCACTTAAATTTCCTAATGCTCAGATGGACCTAGGACTAAAGTCTACTATTTCCAAGATACATGCTCTAATCTCAGAGCTATTATGCAAAGATCAAGCATGACAAGTCGCAGTGTTAGGGTGCCTGGCTTTTGAGATTAGGCTGCCAAACTTGCCTGGACACCTGAAGCTTGAGGGGCTATCAAGTCTCTAGGAAATTACCTCCTGAGTCTAGACACTATCATTATGTTGGAAAATAGTGGGGACTCGTGTAGGTTTAGGAATTATTCAAAACTAAAAGGAATGTGCCCCAGATGAAAGGCATAACATTGCATAATGGCTGCCTTAGCCAAGTGACCTCTTAGTTTTACCAAGTGACCTTTTCAAGCCCTGTACAACAGTTTTGGCATGGATGATAGTTTTGAACTTTTTTTCCACACCATCAACATTTAATACAAGTTTCCAATAACTTGATACAGTATTGGTAATTTCTGTCGTCCTGCGCCCTATTCAGACTACTACTCAGCATTTCACCACTTCTGAATTAGACACAGAAAAGCAAAAAGCACAAAGGAGTACTATGAACCTCATTGTGATTAGTTTCTTCTCTAATGAGTGAAATTCTATATTTTAAGGAGATCTTCATGGAAAATCCATAGTCTCACTTCTCGCTGGGGTTTGTGACCTTATAATCTTTTATAGTTCTTTTAATCTTTGGTACAAATCATCTCTGTTGTGCTGTTTTCCATGTCTCTTGCCTGTTTTGTGGGAAAATCTTTGTTTATGTCAGGCTTTCATCTCTAACATATTTTACCATGGAAAAATAGGGGTTTCACAAAACTGGTCTGTAAAATGAACATCTTTTAGCATCTGGCTCAACAAAGCTGTAATTGATCACATCCAGCTTTTGGTCCATTTCAGGAAACTTCTACCTATTTTCCTAAACTTTGCTCCAATAATGTCTATAAAATAATCAGATCTTCTGTTGCACTTTATTTTCCAACTTTTTTTCCGACACCATGAAATTTCTGGTGTTCTTTCAAAACTTCTCTCATCTTTCAATGGCAACAAAAACTTAGAGTTTCTCAGTTGGAGCCTGCGCCTAAAACGCAGGCTTGGTCTTTCTACCAAAATTTTGAGTGCAAAAACCACTTTTGGGTCTACATATTCTCATTCAAAACGAAACCAAAACCAAAACCAAACAAAGCCAACAAGTAAACAAAATGTTGTCCAAATCCTTGGTTACAAAATTCAGACAGTGGAGACTTCCACTTTATAATAACTTTACATCTCCTCCAGTCAGCCTCTCCTCCTTCCATGTACTACTGTTCTCTGCTTTCTTAAGTTTCCTTGAGGTTGCCTTTCATCTCCACCTTCTTCACTAATGCATTCTCTTTTAAAAAAACAAAGGATCACACAGTCTCCTTTTTCACCCTTACCTCCAAAAACTGGGAGGTATCTTGGTCACTAAGACTGTAATTTCCCTCAGTCTAAATTCAGAGAGTATCCGTTTTCAAGACAGCAACACTATACCTTGCTGTGAATTCCCCTTTAACTATGAGGTCTTCTCTCTAACACATTCTTTTTGAACATTGAACAGTTGGGCACGTGAGAATGTAAAGTGTGGGTAGGTAGGGTCTGGCGGTCGGAAGATATCGTGCTGTACGGAAAGATAGGACCCCTCCCCAGATAGCCAATAGTGTTTAGTTTATGATGTAAGCAGCCGGACGTGATGTTGTAAACCAAAGTCATATTATGCGGTGCTAATCACCAATAAACGCCATTTGCCATCCACCACAGTGGTGTCTGTGAGCTGATGGCCCGAGCGGCCGGGGGGTGCCGCAGTGCCGTTTCCGAACCAGGTCGCCACGCCTAAGAAAGGCAACAGTAAAGGTAAAAAAAAAGCCCTAAATATGGTGGTTTATACAGTTGCCAGGAACATGGCATGAATTGGGTGGTTTGTTTTGTTAACTGCTAAAAATTGGAAAGTGATTGAGTAGACATAGCAGGTGTGGTGTTGGCATATTTTGGACTCCAGCTGAATCATTAAAGCAAACCAGAAACACTGAACAGATATTTTCCATGTAATCAAACTGGAGGAAATATTCAGGTATTGCATTATTCACTGCTGACTTGAATAGTTTGAGCATAATTGAAATGATTTATTTCTCTCCTGCTGTTCTGCAAATGTCTGGTCTCAAGGATATGTTTTAAATTGTTTGACAGGGAGGATTTTTTGACAGGATGGACTGAAGCGATAAAAGTACACTGGGCTAGAAATAGTTAGCAGGCTCCTTACCAAATGAATAGTAGTATGAGTTTCCCCCATACCTTCAAACAAAATCAGTACATTGTTCCCATTGTGTCAGTTGCAAAAATTATGAGTGATCCAGAAAGGGAATTAAAAAAGAGTCCTCTCTTAAGTGAAATAAGTAAACATCAGAATGTCAGATGAGCTGCCACATATGTAAATTTTGATATTTATAAACTAGGCTTGTTTAAACAAACCTTATTGAAACAAAGAGACTTTGACCTCCATCCATCATTGAACAGACACAAATTTACTGCTGCATTTCAGACATTGGCAGAAGGGCAAAAACTTCTCTTGTGGAGGAGGGACAAGCTGTATTCAGAAGGAGAAAGGCCAGAGCAACTCCTTCTTTATCAATCCACTGCACCCTGGGGTGTGGGAAGCTCCACACCATGAACCTTTCCCCCACCCCAAGGGTGGGCTGAGGAGCAACTGCAGCACCATGTCCCATGGGACCTTCTTTTTCTTTTGTATTCAAGGTCACTACAGCTTGCTGAAAAATGAAGAATAAAGCAAAATTGCTAAATACTGTAAATTTCTGTAAATGCTATGGGGCAAAAGGTTGGTTGATTACACAGTCCTGATAAATGAAGTACGCTTATAATAGAGTTAGGATTGAATAATAAAGGAAGTTACTAGCCAGCTCCAACTATTTGTAGGAACACTAACTCAGTCACTCTCAGTTCTGGAAGTTATTGTCATGTATGATTCATATTTCTTCTATTTGCTAGAAAGTTTTGTTGTGATGTGGTATATCGTGCAAATACACTCATAGGATGATAGGCAGGCAGGCTGAAAGGAGGGGGAAGTTACTCATCCGTTAGAGGAGAAAGAAAGAGGAAAGAGCAGAGACTGAGAGGACTAAGAACAGATAGAAGACAGTCATGATACAGAACAAGTAAAAACAAAAAAAAAACTTTTTTAGGTATCACCTAGGGTTTGATGCAACCCAGAAACCCACTGACAGTTGCTGTCTTGAAAGCAAACTTAAGGAAAGAATCTACTCTGAAAGACTGCTGAAGAGATGACATATTTGCTTGTATAGCTCTGACTTCTATTCTGCTCAGATACTCTGAGTTTTCTCAATCTAAATTAATTGATTTTGAAGATAAAGTTTCAATAAAACACAGCTTTGGCATTTTCGATGTCCTGTTCTGAAGGAATTTTACAGGCTCTTGTATCTTAGATCTATGTACATTCAAAGTGTTGTCTCAACACATCACTGCCCTGATCAGTACATATCCAAGAGAAGTGTGTATGGAGAGGAGATTAATAGATTTTGACAGGTTACATGCTGAAAATCATAACTCATAATCTTGCAGCTGGTGAATACCTCTTCTGGTAGTTGTTTATCTAGAAACGCCCCAATACTCTCCTGCATGACGGAGTGACAATCACAGTTCAAGCTGAGATCCTGATTGGAAAGGCCAGGATCTTCCAGCTGGTGACAGAAAAATACCATTACATTATTTTTGCTGGGGGTGTTTCATTCCAAATGTCTTTTCTGCAGCTTCTTGGGAGATATCCCTAGTTTGTTGAACTAGGAAACTACATTTTATTTATATACATTCAGAGAATTTTTATTTTCCTTTCAGTAGGTGCAAAAATATCAGCAAAATCACATCAATCAATAAGAATCAATAGTTAAATAGTTAAATTTGTAATCCTTTTCATTCCTACATAAGACTAGCTCTCCTTTTATAAAAATACCTTAAAACAAAAAATGAAAGGGAGGGATGAATAAATTTTGAAATTAAAAGTTTTAATTTGCTGAATGTTAAAAAAGTCCCTTTTAGTCAGTCATTAAGCATTCAAATAGGTAAAAATAACCACATATCAACAAAGTCCTATGTAATATTTTGATGCTGTATGTATTACACCTTATAGGGTGAGAGTTTGGGTTTTTTCTTACATTATGGCTGAAGTGCACCAGAAAGTGATGCATGGCATTTTGAGGAAAGCTTTTCATGGTGATTCTCCTACACAGTAATCTTGACAACTATTCACTTTATACAGGTGTTATCCTGTATATTTTTGTCTTTGATTTTAAGCATGTTAACATGCTATTTATGAGTTATTATATCTGTTTAGTTCATGAATCTTTTGTCTCCAGAAGCAATCTTTATATGAATATTTCTGTAAAATCCCAACTCAAAAGTTATCTTCTTCTGTTTTGTGATAGAAAGACCTTAAGGGAAAAGCGTTGGTTTTTTTATTCTTCTTTCCCCTCCTCTGATAATCTGCCTTAGACTCATTGCATTAATTTATATTCTAATACATCAGATTTCATAGATATTTTTCTTACTGCATCAACAAAATATAATATTAATGAAGGGAAGTGAAGAAGGGAAATAATATTACTGAAATGGAGGAAAGAAAAATAGTATCTTTGTCCAATCTATTTTCAACCCATATTTTCATATTCTTTTTTCCCCAGTATGTTGATTATTTTTTCTAGATTAAATTTCAGTCTGGTTTTACTGTATGGTTAGTCATACTAAATTTCTTTGCATTTATTATCCAACAATCAGCATCTTTCTCATACTAGAAAAGCATTCATATGTGTGTGTCATTATCGTGGCTATTCTATGCATACATTCAACATGCTAAAGATCCTAAACAGCAAAGAAAAGCTCTTTTTGTTTGATTCACCCCATATTAAAATTTCACAGAAAAAAAAAGCACTACACCAGACTATTGAAAACTTTTAACTGAAAAATGATGAGAAATCTCTTTCTGATTCCATGTTATATTTACTGTGACTTGGAAATAATATAAAACTGTGATGAAAAGCTGAAAAAAATTGAAAATCATGGTCGTTTAGTAAATAGATGATAGAAAATATTCTGAACTTCTCATTAAAATAATTTTTTCTTAATAATCTGTGTTTGAAGATAGCAGAGGTTTTTTTAATTAAAGCTGAAAAGTCAAATATGGGGAAAAAATTTTGTCAGTACACTTTTGAGATGGTTAATCATATTGTCAATATACAGATAGTGAAAAAGACTTAGGGGTTATGTTAATTAACACTCTGAGAGGGCGTTACTTGTTCCCTGTCTTTAGAAATGGAATTTAGTAATTTAGTTTCTTGCATCAGAAAAACTAACAGGAACAGAAGTTTGGTGAGGCACTGGAACAGGCTCCCCAGAGAAATCATGGCTGCCCCATCCCTGGAAGTTGGATGGGGCTTGTATCAGCCTGGTCCAGTGGAAAGTGTCCTGGCCCATGGCAGGGAGTTAGAATCAGATCATCACTAAGGTCCCTTCCATCCAAACCATGCTATGATTCAATGAATCCAAAATATTAATTGTCATAAAGTAGTAGGTATTTCGTATGAAGATGTCAAAAGCAACATCTATACGAATTCCTATCAGACTGAAGTCGAAGCAAGCAGCCACTA
Source organism: Acanthornis magna (assembly GCA_036785705.1). Classification (NCBI taxonomy): domain Eukaryota; kingdom Metazoa; phylum Chordata; class Aves; order Passeriformes; family Acanthizidae; genus Acanthornis; species Acanthornis magna. Next base: position 1,322,619 of record JAWUZG010000112.1, read on the forward strand.
ATTCAGTATTTTCTTCTGTAACTATTAGTGAGGGATTAATGATCAAAACAAAGAAGAGAATTTTATTTCTTCTGCAAATATCATCCGGTCCTTCTCTTATAATCCTGAAACGATAAATAGTACCACAAGGGAGAGCAATTTAGGAGTTGAAGAAAATATTGCCTCTGTATTGTCTAAATAACTCTGTTGTTATTCCTTTGAGCATATTAGAAATAATCTTACTGATATTAAGTTTTAAAGGAAATATTTAATGATAATTAAGAGAAAGGTATTTTTTAAAAAGGCAATTATGCTGAAAGTTTTTTTATTAAAAAAAACTTGAAGCAAAATTATTAGGAAAAAAATTCTGGAAGGAAGACCTAAATTCTTAAATTTGCCATCTTTATATAATACCCTGGCACAGTAAATGCAAATCTCTCTGTGGTGGTCCATTGGGATCCTCCTGTATCAAGGTACAGTTAAGAAGACAGCTATATTGCAGTTTTCTGTATCTGGACTCTTGTTCAGGTTACTTGTAAAAACCTGTATTCCTGCTTTCCCGGTCTATACCAAAAAATGATTGATACTTTTACTTATTTTCATTATGTACCTATCTCCTTGGTCTTCACCTCCCAGTACATACCTGTGCTCTTTGCTTGGATGTTTGTTCTAATATGAAACGGCTAGGAAATATATGACTTTACCATCACATCAAATGAATGAAAACCACTATTTCCCTGGGCGTATACTTGGGATAGGATTAATCAGGACAACCAGCTGTAACTTGTTGTGTAATTAAGCCTGTTTCAATGACACAAGAAGTAAATGTACATTCCTAAAGTAGTCTTGGCTAAGTTGAATTATTTACAGGAGCAGTTCAATTTAAAGGACTATGTTCAGTTTCATAATCTATGGTTTCTAGATATGAACTGGGAGTTCTAAGAATGAATTTCACTTTTTATTGACATAGGCAAAGAGTATGCGAGAGGATAGGCAAAGTATATTCAGAGGTCAGTTGCTTTTGGAATTTATGGTTTACAGTGTGATGAATTAATACAAACAAATGCAGATGATGGAAATATTTTGACTGGCTTTATAAAATAAACAAACAAAGTAACAGCTTTGAGGAACATAGGCTTCTCTGATCTTTCTCAGTCTGTGCTGTCTGAATTCTTATTAAACAATCAGTGGTAAGTGGAGTTTGAAAAACAGCTCATCTTCTGTAAGTATGAATGTTCGTACACAACTTTGTGTGTATGTATATTTTGGTTGTTTTTTATTTAACTGAATAGTGAAAAAAATAGCTTATTTTTTAGTCAGGTTGGGTTGACCAACATTAATGAATCTTCACTCAGGGAAACTGAGTTATAAAAGTTGCTATTATCCTTTCTGAATTTACTAACAAAAAAAGGCAAACTAAATGACTACAGTCAATAACATGATTTAACCTTCCAAAATAATCTATCTTTCCATGTCTAAAGCTAATAATGTACAAAGATTTTCTTAACTCTGTACAATTTCTGAACAGTTCTTTGTGAAATCAAATAAAATACAAACTTGTTTGCTTTGAAAACTTCACATGCACTAAGGCTATTACCTTGAAAAAGAGTTTTGATTTGATTGACTTTTATTTAAAACTGTTTTGTGTGAATTTTCTTACCACGATTTAATAAACCTGTCATAGGAAGCAGGAATGAATAGAATTTCTAACAATCTAAATTTCTGTATTGCTGTGTGTTAAAGGTACATTATTGGATTTATGAAGGACAGGGAAACGGTGTGTAAAGGCAACAATTTTGTCTCATCTGTTTCCTTCTACATGGATCTGCAATACAATATCCAGAACACAAAGGCAAGTACTCAGAAGTTAGAAATGCTGTAGCAGAGCTGCTCTTATACCTCTAATTGGGCATTTTACAAGTGAATTATAAAGGGGATTTTTGATAAAGGATTTACAAGAAAAAGCACAATTACATAAGTAAATTAGTAGAATACAACCAAGAAATGCCTTTGTGAAGTGTTCAGTGAAAACAGAAGGTTGATGATAGATGATGACAAGAATGACAAATTTTTGAAGCTTTTCTTGCTCAGCTTATATTAATATAAGCAGTATCAGAAGCTCAGTAGTACTAATGACATGTATAACTGTGGAAACTAATGTGAGGACAGGAATGTTTGGATTTGTTAAAAGTCTCAGATAAAGTGGACCTATAGCTATTCATATAAGCTACATAAGGAGCTGTGTGCTCTTGTGCATTTAAAGAAAAAAAAAGCAGAAATTGTGAAGGAAGGGAGAAATTCCAGAGGATCAGAAAGTTACAAATGTATAAGTTGCCTCTGAAGAAAAAAAAAAAGATGGTCAGGGATTTGCAGCTAATTCAGCCTAGCTTCAGTATGCAAAAAATGTTCAGAAATCTGGAACAAAAACATAAACCATCTATTTTCAACAGTCAACATGCATCTGTCAAGAGCAAAACAAATCAAAACAGCTTAATGTCTTTTTATGACAGGACAAAAGCTCTTGTGTGTGACAGAAGAGTAGGAAAAATTATAAATAAGAATGCCTCTACAATTTTGGAAGTCAGGCAAACATTGTCTAGATAAAACCATAATAGAAGGGTATAAAGACAGTTAAACAATGTTGAATAGTCCTTAAATTGAAAGTTGTATCAAGCGAGGCATTCAAAAAGTCTGTTCCACGTTTCCTACTACTCAGTTTTGTAATTAAACATTTAGACACTGTATGAGAAAAATGTTAACCAGTTTGTAAAGTATATGAAAATTCAAGGAAAAGCATTGAGCCTTCAAATACATTAAATTACTTGGAAACAGTCCAGTGGAGAGTAACAGAGCTGTTCAAAAAAATAATTGGGATTGTTTAAAGCAGAAAACTGAGAGGATAACATGATAATGGTATGTTAAAGGCTGTCAGTAGGAAGAAATTACACTGCTGTGTCCATAAGATATAGGACAAAAAGTAATGGTCACTGACCAATCCAAGTACATGTACTTCAAATGATTATATTGATCCCTGCAGTTACAGACATGCACAGCCAGAATTTAGGGCTCTATCTTTTTCTCACTAATTGAGGAATATAGCACGACACCTATAAATTGGGTCTGTAACCACAGGCTAAACCACTGCAATGAAAGTTGGAAAGAATTGCACCGAACTGGATTATTATCTCATCTGTGCAATCATTTCCATTGTTTTACTCTTTTTGGGGCTCTCTAACTCATACAGATACAACAATAACTGTGCAGCAACGGAAAACATGAGAAGTTAGTGGTTTAGGGTGCCATGATACTAAGGCTTGCTTTGAAAGTCATTTATGTACCCACCTCCATGTATTTCAGAGTTGGCTATTTCCAACATGCTTTAATGCGTAGGCTTATTCATCCTGATGTGCAAGTGAATGTCAAGAAAACCTTATTCTTTCTGGTAGATTCCAGTAATGCAGAAACAATCAATCAGTAGCACTTACTTAATTCCTTGTCTAACAGGCTGTTTACCACGGAACATTTGTGATGTTGCCTGTCAGTTCTCATTACCTTTTGATCAGTAGCATTTCAGGAATGGCGCTGCCAGAAGCAGCTGGCTTTGACAATAGAAGTGCATTTAATAGAGCACTCTTATGCGTAAGTTAGCCATTTCACAGTAGACATAATAAATTATGTTAACTTTTAGAGACAAAGCTATGTAACCTCTAGAGTTCTGTGGTTTAAACTAGATTTGACCAAAGATAATGAGCATTTAGTAACAAGCAAGCCTCAAATGTTATCAAATGTTATGTTCTGAGAAAAGTAGCCTTGAGCCTTAAAAATATGACATGCCCTTCTTTTAAACTTTCTTTAAACCCCAACAATAAAAACCTGATTTTTCTTTGAATACATTCTATGTGCTATATGCTATATGCTTAGGTTTAACAAGCTGTCATCATTACTTGTTAAGAGAGATACCTTATTGAACAGGAATTTTGCATTTCTCTCTTCACAGTTGTTTTCTCATTCTAAAATGGTTTATCACTGGAAAGATCCTCTCACATCATGCTCCTCTTTGCGTAAATATTTTAACTTCTTGAAAGTTCTGATACATGATGAAAAAAAGAAAGTTTCTAGTTTTCCAAAATATTATTTTTTTCAGAAAAGAAGTTGCAAACCACTTACGCCAGGGTTACAGGATCAGATCTGTGTCAAGGTAGAACCTTTCAGTAGTCATTGAGTTAACTGGGTAATTCTTCCATAAATGCTCTGTTAGAAGACTGTTCCTGAGGGTAAGTATTGCTGCAGAGACCCTCTGCATGCTTTCTGGTGTGTGTCAGTCAGGCTGAGAGCACATTACACATTCGGTGGAGAAAATGTGAGAATTTCAGCCTCCTTAGTCGCTCCAGTAGTCTACTTCTTAGTCTACTTCTGCTTGTCTTTGTCAACACTTTTAGCTGTTTTTGTTAATAATGCTTTGTTTATACCATCCTCCCCTGTACTTACATTTTTGTGAATATGCTCTAACTAACTAAATTTTAGTAGTCTTTTGCAAAATATGGTCCAGCCGTAGAAGTTAGGAGATAAATGTTTCTTGCAAGTTTTTGAAAAAGTAAGATGAAATGAGTAATGTCAGAAAAGAACTAACCTAAGCCTTAAGGAGATATTAATGATCTAGTTAGTTATTAAATCTGTGAGTCGTTGAAAACCAGAATCACAACTGTACTTATACAAGGAATGACTTGTTTAATTTTCCAGATGGTTTACTTTTTGTTATACTAAAATTTCACCCAGATGTTTCTTCATCTACAAGTAATTTTCTTTTACTTTCTTGAGTCCAAGCGTATTACAGATGTAAAATAAATGCTGAGAATTGGTACCCTTGTAAAAAAAAAATCATAAAAAACACTTCTGAAATTTTCTCTCAGGTTATGGGGCATGCACACTGCAGAATAGAGGCTAACCTGCAGTTATCTGACAAATTACTCTAATAGCTCACAGTTTAAGATAAGAGTCTGTCAAATGGAAAGAATCCACCCAGAAAGAAAAAAAGAAAAGACTTTAAATACCTAAAAGGCAAAAGGAAAGAACCAATTTGTTAAAGTAGACAAAATTAAAGTAGCAAATGCAGATGGTTTTGTGATTCTTCACATACTAAGGACCAAGCTGTAATTATCTTAATTTCGATCACCAATTGCCTTTGATCCTGCGTACAGTTTTTCACCTATATTCCTGTCAAAAGGCAGAATTATCAAACGAGTGAGCAAGGATTCTCAGTAGATGGTTTAATCTTAAACAATGATTAAAGGGTTTTTAGTACCTAGTGCAGAAACACAAAGAATAACAAGAAAAACAAAATACAGCAGCTTTTTCACTTGTCATTTCCATAGCACATAAAATTAAGTATAGCTCTTGCAGACCAGTGCAAATCACCATGTCTTCTACACACAGCGCTGAGGAGCTCTTCTTGCCATGCCTGAACAGTTTTCGAGCTAAAGAGTGATACTTGGTTGTCATTAAAGACATTTTCTATCTTTCTAGCAAATGATGTAGCTTACTATATGTAGGAAAAAAGGTATGTGAAGGAAAGGATGCTTTTGAAATGAGGAAAAAGACCACCAGAACAAAAACACCAAAACCAAAACATTGTGGCTGGAATTGTTAAATCCCTGCTTAAGAAAAGCTTTAAATGCTTTAACTATACCCAGGTTAAAATGTGAAAATTTATGCTGCTTAATCCTGTTTTGCTTATCTTGTCAGACATACTCAGGTGAAATGCAGTGTACTTGTTGGGCTGGCTTTCAAATAACCTGGGGCAACCAAAATTGAAGCCCTTTGAATGATTGTTTTGGAAAATGTTTTTGAATTTAACTGAAATGAGTACATTTGTAACCATGCTCTTATGATTTTAACCTTTTTTTTCCATTTTTTTTAGGGAGGTATTTAATATCAAGTGAAGCATTACTGTAAAAAAAACCCCAAAACACTGACATGTAAATCACTTGACAAAAGGATTATTTGGTAAACATTTCTTACTTACTTCTGGTAAATCGCAAACTGTTAGTGCTTTTTCTTGGATTTTTAATAAATAAGACTCTAATTTATTAATAATCTACATATTAATTACCCCCTTCTCCTAGGAAAATCTGAATGCAGATCTGCTTTTAAGATATTCCCAAGCTTTTACCAGCTTTTCTATATTAAGTGATATTTAAATAAATTTAAAACTCATTCAACTGTATTTTTTTTTTATTTCACCTAAAAACTCTGATGTCTTCCAGATAAATGAAGGGTATTGAGGTGCTGCTGTTCCTCATACAAAAAAAAAAAAAACTTACTTACTTTCTGCTTTCATTTTTCAAAATAAACACTTTCAGGTTCCATATGTGGCTACATAATTTATATGACATAAAATCTATTAGTTTTACTTTAAAAAACTTGAAAATATGTTTAAAAATATTATTTGACCATGCTATTTATTCAGACATAACCAGATTTTAAATATAGAGACATTAGTTATATACTATTAGTAGTGATCAGTTAGACATAATTACTCAAGGAAAAACTGTTCATGGAAAATGGGGTAAAATTAAACAGTCACGACAAACATTTATACCATTCTTTGAATTTTGGTCAAGGAAGTATGATAGATTTGTTATCACAGGGATAGTGTAAGCAGTTTAGCATGCATTAGGAATTTAGTTGGATACAGAATGTAGAGCGATTGTGTTAAAATAAGAATGTGATTTAGAGACATTCCCAATGAATCTGCATATTTGAAACTGAGTTCTTTTTAACCTGGTGATTAACCTAACTTGACTGTGGCGAGGCAAGGGTTGAAAGCAGATTTGGCAAGGAGGGAAAATAAAGTTTTTTTTGAGGATGGAAATTAGAGTTGCTTTTGCTCAAGGTGACTTTGCAGTGAGAGGATGCTTAGAAAATTCAGTGTGGGAAATTTCATGTATTGTGCTTGCTTTGGGTTGTTTTCTGTCTGTCTTGAGAAGTGGAATTGCTGTAGAAGATAATAGAAAGCTGTCAAAGATTTAAAAGTCATTCTTCATGGACATGGTTGGGCCTCTCACTTGGAGAAAGAGAGATAAGAAGCTCAGAGGTTATAGAAAGCACAGCATTGTGAATTACTGCACAGGTGCCAGGCCCTTTGATATACTGAGGCCAGGAACAGGTTCTTGCGCTTTTTGCCCCTGCTAAGACTGACTAAACTTGGCAGTCCATGTGCCCCTGTTTGTTTTTGAAATCCTCCAGACAGTGGGGTAATGGAATAAATCTACTCTTTGCTCTTCAGCTTTGGGTTGTGTTCAGCTTGGTTACTTGCATCTATCAATTCATACATTAACAAAACCTTAGGCAATCTCAAAACAAGAATATTATTCCTTAAAAAATATAGAGTCATGACTTGACCATTCTTAATATCGAGCTTAAATGATTTGCAGGTTCTCCAGAAGTTTAGCGTTGTTCATGAACTTGTCATAAGTACGAAGATATAAATCTTCATTTGTTCCCTTCTTCATATAAACTAGGTTTACAGCTATGACTTTTCTATCCTTTTATTCTGCTGAAATGAACTCTTTACAACAATTTTCTTCTTGCTTTTTTAAGCTTTTTAATGCTCTCATATGCCATAGGGATGAAACAATACTCTTCTTGGCTTTGTGGGATAATATACGAGCTCTAGTATTAGTTTCTTTTTTTTTTTAATTGAAAATGAAAGATATTTATGTCAACAATCTGATCAGAACCAACAAAGTTTTAATTCTGTGGTCTACATCAATTTATTAGAATGCCTAAACCAATGAAAAGCCTTTTTTTTCCATGCTAATTTCTGGTTTATTTTTTAAGAAGTAACAGTATTTTTAAAATGCAGCAAATCCTGAATATCCTAGGCTGTAAACCATATTTCTTTTTAAGACTAACAGGTAGAATACATTTGGGGACTGACATTTATATAATAACAGTGCAACACTTTAAAAGTCTGGGATTTGTTCTATAAACACCAACAAGGGACATATGTTGAAGGGAGGAATTAACTTTTGTCAGTTTCGGTCTCTCAATTAAGGTGTTTGCTTAGAACATGAGTTTCCCAGGTAAATCTCTGCAGAAAGACAGTCTAGTTTGATAAGAAACCTGATTTGGGTAACATGATAAACCCTCTCTATATAAAACAATGCTTTAGTTTAAATAGTACTCAAACAAGCTTCTGTGATTAAGCCAGTTGACAACTTCTGTTCCTGGGCTGAATTCCTGTATGAACCTGTGCAACACATCTAAGACTGCACAAGTTTACCTGTGATTTATGTATTGCAAGCCCCAGGCAGCAATCACATCTGTTCGCTCCTCAGGGTGGCTCAGCACTGTACAAGATGAAGTGAGGGCACCTCCGCAGAGGCATGTCTGGTCTTCATATGGAGACCTTAGGAAGCCAGTGCTTCTTTCGGGCTTTGACAGTTAATTTCAACCAAAATGGTTTGTTACAATTTTCCCTCTTTTGGCCATCTATTGGTTAGACCGTTTGGGAAGCTAATAATCAGAAGTGTGTTGGACCTATATTACACATGTCCTAGTGAGCTTCCCTACATTTTAACGAATCCCAAGCACCTCCTTTTCTCACTGTTCTTGTTAAAGCTGGACCATGTAGAGAAGCCTTAGGTCAGAGGGGGGTAAACCCAACATTAATCTAGGAGTCACACTTTTCAGCTGCATCAGAAGAGTCACAACTGTTAGAAACATCTAAATGTATCTTCCTGCCTAGGTCTGCATGTTAGTTAGGTGTCTAAGCTCCATTATGTCCTAGAAAGCAACTAGGTTTTTTCATTGACAAGAGGTTTTTTTTTTAGAACAAGACAAATTTTCTTCCAGGCTCCATTGCTTGTACTGACTACTTCTATGTAGAATGCAATGGGATTTAACATTCCAAGTGCACATGAAGGTATTATAACCATGCAGCCTTTTAATACTTGTAAATGCCATTGCTATTAAGTCATCAGTTTTGGATGGAGTTTGCAATGCCTTAGAACTTACACTTGCCAGGTGTGTCCTGTGACATTTTCTAGGCACTCCATTAGCTTGTCTTACCTTCTTTAGCTGTGATAACATTTTTTCTAATTCAACAGATCTAAGTTTATTTTTATTTTTGTTTATGATGGAATCACAGTAGAAAACCCTTATTCTATGTAGAATGAAATATTTTCAACTTAGATTCATTACTTAGATAGTGATGCCACATAGAGAAATACATAGGGCTGGTATGATAGCTGAGACACTGAGAAGTGGAAGTGCACTATGTGATGTGGAACAGTGCAGGCATAGGGAGGTAACAGGCAGAGCACAGTCACAGCACTGGAGACTTTTTGGTTATAAAAAACTCACTTATGGTGTTCTATAAATTTGGGGGAGTTACCAGAAAAAGGTGCCAACCTGGGCCTGGGGGTGGGGGGTCTAGCATTGTTCAGGGGGTGCTGACCAATAGCATTATGCATCACTTGGTTTCCCCTTTTAATATAATTTTAATTTACCATTATTACGATACTTTATTTTTGATTATTGGACTGTTCTTATCTCAGTCTATAAGGTTTACCTTGATTCTCCTCTCCATTCCACCAGGGCGGTGGGGAGAGAGAGGGGTCGAACAAGCGGCTACATGGCATTTCATTTCCAGCTGAACTTAAACCATGACACGGTCATTTAAAAAAATGCAAACCTGGACTTGGAGAAAGTTTTTTTATGGCCAGCAGAACAATGAAATAACATATAACACGCATTTCTGACATATAATAGTCAGTAAATTGCTTATTCTAGAAACATGAAAAAGCATAAAACTGTGTTTAATATGAAAGACCCAGGTTTACAACAACATTGCAGCCTGTTCCTACCAATATCCAAGAATTGAATTCATGTATTATTGCTCTGTATCTAACAAATTCAATTCCAGGCAATCTGTCTTGGATTTTTCCAGACAATATACCTGGATACTTTATAACAACAAAAGGAGACAGAAAAGCATCTTTTTTATGAAGACTTTAATAAACTTTCAAACATAGATAAATGTGATACAATGAGCTCAAGCAAAAAGAAAGGTAGTAATCCTAACACATTCAGTGCTGCAGTAGAATAATGCTGTATACAAAAGCCTATCTATCTCTACTGATGTCTGCTGTTCTGAGTATTTTGCTATCACTAAACAATATAAGTTTTGCAACAAATAACCACTTTGAGTACTTTGTGCCCTACGTGATGTTTCACCACAAAAAGGCAGTGTATGATATGTGATCAGCACTGAAAAAATAGTCTTTAATATATTTGTGAATATACTCATTTAACATAAATGGACTATTCTGGTATAGCCCTATAAAAATGTCACTGAGACGCACTTAGATATTTTAAGTACACAAATTCCTGAGCTGTATATAACTGTTTGCAACACTACTGATGTATTCTTGCTTAGATGACCTTGGTGAGTAGACAATTACTTCAAACCATTAAAACTGTTTGGAGAGAAAAACATGTGCATTCATGACAAGCAATAATTTGGACAGAAACATTAACTGAAAGAGTCAAATAGAGCCTGCCAACAGATTTCCAGATGTCCAGATTAGTTAAAATACGATGACAAAGACCGAGACATAATCTGTCGGCCAAATCATGGGGTCAAAACCATTTCCCTTGGAGAAAAAAATTTCACATTCAAAGGTGATATTCTCTCAGTCCTGGTACTGTTTCTTTGCACAGATGTTTCCTTTGTGTAGGGCTGCAGCAGCCTAAATATATGTTTCAATTGTTTGAAATAGAAAAGATGAGAGAAATCCTTAACTGCTACAAAAGTAACAACTCTACAGAGGGTCAATATAACAGTAAAATAGAAAGGTGATATTTAGGCCACTTTTATATATGTATGCTCAAATCTTTCTGATCTTCTTTTGATGCCGATCAGTGAGACACAGCTATTTTCACAGTGCAATTTCCAGCCATTGCAGGTAGTAGCCAACTATACAGTGAAGTAATCTGAATTTCACCTCTGTTGGATAGGATGGCTCAAGAATTGGAATGAATGTTGAGACAGATAAACTCTGAGATAATCTCTCTATTTCTGAGAGCCTGAAATATTCTTCTCAACTTAGAAAATGCTGGGTCAGGATTTCAAATGCAAGTGTATGTTTTGATCATTGGGAAAGCAGCAAATGAATTAATAACGTAAAAGGAAAGAAAGAATTCAGCGTGGAATATTAGTTAAGGCTCCAGTCACCTCAAAAAGAGTAGAGAGGTGTCACAGCAGTACAAGCATGTGCTCATTTGTTTGTCTTGGTCTAGAAAAACCACTTCAGTGAGAATATTTTTGATTGTGTTGAAGTAGAAAATATTTCTTGAAGCCTGTAAAAGTTTGAAGAATATCAAACTTCGAGAATATTAGAATTGTGATATCAGATCAGTGGTCTGTCTGTCCCAAAATATCTCTTCAACAGGTTGGCAGAAATTGCTTGAGAAAGGACAAGAAGAAGGCAAGTTTGTGCTGATTGCTCACTTCTATGAAATACCTTTCCAGCCACTGGTGATCTGTGGCCTTGAGACTTTCAGAATAACATGAGTGGTCTTCTTTGTTTAATACTTTCCAATTTTACAATGTCAGCTATGCCTGCATGCAGTCTTTAATGAAAAAATCTTTCAAGGTATCTAAAGAAGGTGTATATGATATTGTTCCTTCCTAAATATACTTCATTTGGCAGGGATTGCATCATCTTTTATGTTTCATAAAGTGGTCCCAGAAGCATTCATCATACCTGCTTCATGTATTTACCCCATAATTATTTTGTAGAATCACAGAATATCCTGGTTTGGAAGGAACTCCCAAGGACCATCAAAGTCCAGCTCCTGGCCCTGCAGTGAGCAACCCCAAGAATCACATCATGTGCCTGAGAGCATTGTCCAAATGCTGTACGAACATGTCAGGCTTGGTGCTGTGACCACTTCCCTGGGGAGCTGTTCCAGTGCCCAGCCACCCTCCAGGTAAAGAACTTTTTCCTAATAGCTAACCTAAATTTCCTCAGTGTCACGATCCGCTAGACATGAAGCGAGATTTGTTATGGTTTGTTTTGGAATCTCAGAGCACAAAAGAAACGTGAACACAGGGAATTTTAGTTTCAATCAAAATAAGGTACTTTATTGCTTGCCAACACACGATTACTGTGATAGAGAGGGAGAGATATAAGAAACAAAGGATAGAGAGAAAGGGGGGAGGGGGGGTTATAGCTACCAACGGCAGGCAGAGTCGTCGTGGTCTTCTGTCAAGGGGTCCGTCTTCTTCCGCGGGGAGATTTCTCTCGTAGGGGTCTTCTCAGAAAGCTCCTTTATAGTCCTTTCCAAGGCGAAGGGCAGATAGCCAAAGGGGTGGGAGACGGGTGTAGGCCTTTTCGAAGCGAAGGGCAGGTAGCCAAAGGTTGGGAGAGTGAGTCCCATAGGCATAGGTGTACCGGACTTTCAGTCCCTCCTCGCTTGGGCAGTCAGGAACAGTAACAACCAATTCCTTCAGCGCCTCTCAGCTGACACACCTGCAGGACTTGGCAGTCATCTCACCTTGGCCCAGCCAGGACTCCTGAGCAAAAGTCCTCTTGCCCCTCTTTGGACGTGGTGGGGGGTTTAGCATCAGTCCTTGTTGATGATTGTGAGATAGATGAAGGGTCTTCAGACCGTCTCTTACACCCAGGCACTGTTCCATGCCATTCCCTTGTGTCCTACCTCTGTCCACCAGGCAGAAGAGATGGATGCCTGCTTCACTGTTTTCCCTGGCATGGTATGGTCTCCTCTCTGTGTCCTCTCCTCTAGTGGAGCAAGCCAAGTGACCTCACACACAGGTGCTCTTCCTCATGCGGCACCTGGTCCTCATATGGTTTCCTGCTCCTCAGGCACCTGCAATAAGGTAGGTGTCCTTTGATCTTTTTGATACATTTCTGCTGGTAAAAATGGCTTGTAAGTGTCTTTAATTTTCACGACATTTGTATGACAACCACTCCCTGCACATATTGGCACTTTTGTCCTTTTGAAAAGTTTGTCCCAAGTGCTTTAATGAGGTTGGTAACTCTCCAAAGACACTGCCTCAGTATTCATGATTGTAAGGCTATATTGATTTTAACTATGTGCTGAACTTCCAGTTCCAATCCCAGCCACCATTTTAAAACTTACAAAAGAATCAGTAGAAAAGGCTGAAATTCCAGGATGGGAAAAAATAGTGCTTCCATTATAATGTGAAGCTGCCAAAAGTGCTCAATTTTGGACTAGGTATTCTGGAAGGATGTAGTGGTTTTCTATAGGACAGTCAATGATTTGTTTTGGCAGAATCCAATTTGTCATTTATGGTTTAATCTGTTCATTCATCTTGTATTTCTTTTTTTCCCTTCCTGCTGGAAATATAAAACAACTAGAGAGGAAAGGCATTAAAGATTTGCTTAAGAAGATCAATTGCACTTTGATGCACTTCCTTTGCTTATTAAATTGAAAGTTCACATTTTATCAGTTTGACATATGCATAAAAATGAGCTATTCAAAAACAGAAATAAGAAAACCCAAAAGCTCATAGAAGCATCACACTTTTTTCTGATTATTACAGAAGGCTAGACAAAAAGTAGCAGTAGCAATTTTTTTCTAGTGACAGAATATATGGCAGATTAATGATTGTTATTTGAATCTACATTTTAGTTCATTTTACTTCAGGACATAAGTTAATAGGATATTGATGGCATTTGAACTCAGAACTACGTGTTCTGTAAACAAAGATTGTGTAAATTCTAATAGGTCATTTTACTACCTGATCTCTGTACCCTCAAAATGTGGCTATGTTTCCTGAGAACTGTTACAGGAAATAGAAATATCTAAAAAAGACAGAAGCATTGCTACATGCTTTTTCCACTCCCCAAAGATGAATTTTCACTCCCTTATTTACAGAAACTCTGCCTCAGGTTCCGTAAAGACTTAAATATAACAACATGTTTTATTTAACACAGCATTGCTTTGGTAGATTTTGACCTTTTGAGCTTATTTAATTTATCTTTTGGGTGGACCACTTCATTATAAAAATATTGCCATTCAGCCAACCAGAGTCTCAAGATGGCAACTAGCTAGTTAGTTGGTTCTTTTCTTTTTGGAAAAGGCTAAGACTAAAAAAAGCAAATAAACTCAAAATATATATTCTTGTATAATCCAGAGTTGTATTTTGGTTAATAAAATCCAGATTGTGGATATTGGATCACAACGTCTTCATTTTCAGGGCATATTATCCTCCCTCTGGTAGCCAATACATAGGATAAAAATACTGCTATTTGCTTGTGACTTTTTATGCTGCTAATTTTGTGTTTGTTCTGAACACTTAAAAACAAGTAAAATAATACTAGTTTTTCAGTGACATAATTTACAAAATCAGTTATTATAATATATGACAAAAATATTATAAAATTTAATATGCAAAAAAGTTAATTCTTAAATACTAGCTTAATTCTTACAATTGAGATAAAATCACCTTTTAGTCCTTTACAAAAGAGCTTCCTTTACTGCTTCCTTTACTCTTCTGTATGTTTCTTTATTTTGTTTGTTATTATCTCTCTTAAAACCAGTTTGAGAAAAATCCGTATTCTGTTAAGATGTGCCTCTATTTTTTCAAGTGCTTGCAATACTAAACCACATTATTATTTTAATAAATCTTATTTTTCTGAGCTTGTAAATCTCACTGAAGAACTTTTATTATCATATTACGAAGTAAAGGAATATAGCATAAGTGTGAGCCAGTGAGATGTCGTTTCTTACAGAACACTTTCTTACACATTTAACATCCATTGATTTTTCCTAAACTCAAGAGTAACTTTTCCAGTTCTGTTGACTTTGTGGGTCATAGACTAATGTACTTTTTATCATGCATAAATTAAATTAAAAAATAAAACTTAGTAATATATTTTAATATCTTGTGGTCCTGTGATAGCTGATATAAGCTATCTCTGCAATAATGTTGCTTATTTATGCCATACTCAGTGGAGGACACTGTGCAAAAGAAAACCAGAAGTAAAGTAATGAATCATAGAATTGTTTGAGAATGGAATTTTTTAGCTCACCATCTTCCTGTTGCGCCAAATTAGGAAACACCTCGGAAAAAAAAATAAACATATTTAAACATAAATTAAGAATACAGAAATATGTTACTTTTTCAAGACAAAATTTAAGATTTTTGAAAACTAAAATTCAACTAGAACTTGAAATTAAAATTGAAGTTGCTCAGTATTTAGAGGTGGAGAACAGAACAGAAATTAGTTATGGTGGTGTCAGAATGCCGTTGCAGATTCAGTTCTTTAGAAAGCAGTGTGGAAATGATTAAATGATGACATTATGGGATATAGCTGCTTACTCATTGAGTGTAGAAAAAAAAAGTCAGCCGAATCATTTTTGAGGGAATTTCAAAAGCAATGATGGGATGACAGAGACTGAGACACAAGCTTAGGCCTACTTAGAGATCAGACTAGGGATCTTCACATTCCTTGTCCCTTCAAATTTTTTGCAGGATTTTTATGTTTTGCCTCAAACCTTGTGAAAACAAGGTGAATTTTAACTCCTTGGGCTGATGCATGATGCATAACAGAAACACAGTTTAATTGTACTAGGAAGTCCCAGAAGATCTAAATTCAACATGTTAATTCAGAATTGCTGCAGGAAGGTATTTAACTGCGTGTGAAAAAGTATTGAAACACTTCTAGCCCAAAGGCAGCAGGACAAAATGTTCTAGAAAGTTAAGAGTTGGCAGTTTCTATCTGTCGTAATGCCTGCACAAAAAAAGGGACAGGCTAGAAGCCCTTTTCAGTTTCATTTTCCTCAATGTAAAGAAATATTTACTTGATAATTTATGCTGGGTATAGGTTGGTGTATTCAGTCTTTTAGGAGAGCCGAATACATCAGGCACATGTCAGCAAAACTTATGCATCCTCCCTCCCTTCACTATCCCAAGCCACAAGAAGGTGCAAAGTGACACAAAGGCTGCTGAAATAATTTCTTTTTCTTGCCTGTAAAAGCTCAGTAGCTAAGAGCTGCATTCATTGCAGTCACCCTCCCCAGTACAGTTATCTGCCTTTTGGACCACCACATATTTTCAGTCTGCTTTTTCAGTCTACTGAAAAACAACCAACCTTTTTTCCCACTTAAATTAATTCTGACCAGTATTTAAATAAACTGAAAATAATTAAATTTATTGAAGATTGTTTAATTCACATTCTTGGTAATGCTTGCATTTTATTCATTACAGCATGTTTATTACATGTTAAAAGACTATTTTTAATGGAAGATAATTAGATTGTCTCTCAGGTTTATAGTGCTCTGCTTATAGAAGTGCTGATCATTTTAAAATAAACTAGCAACATGTTTTTCAGGATTTTTTGCTTTGTTCCTTTCCTGTTGTTTCTTGAAGAAACAGGACTGTACTTTCTCAGTTTTATGCAAAAGCTGCTATGCCTCATAACTGACATATTGCTTCCTTGTACCTAAAACACTAATTAGTTCATTCAACACTGCAAGTGGTCCAGAACACCTTTTGGCTAACCTTGCTTCCCACATTAGAATAGAGTAGGGGGAAAAGAAGAGCAAGTCCCTCTCTGTATTCTGATTACACTTTCAAAATGTGCAGATCCTTTTGAGATTCAGGAGCTGCAGTCAAAAAAAGACACTGATTTCAATTATTCTCCTTTTGAATAAAAAAATAGCTTTTTATGGTATTACTAACATTCTTGATCTAACCAGGTTGCACAAAAAAAATATTATGTTTATACAGATTAATCTCTTAAAAAATAAATGCAGTTTGTCTCTTAAATTGAAAATCTGAACTAAAACCTGATGCGGTACTTCAATTTAAGGAATGGGTACCCATAACAAATCTTTTTGCAATCCTATTAGATAGAGATAAATTTATCAGAGATTGTTTCGTTAAAATTCACTTGACGCTTGCAAAGATCACAAAGCTGATCTCATTCAGTGCCCTTTGTATCTCCTTATAAGTTCAGTATAAATCCCATGAAATTTTGGTAACAATGAATTTCTTTATTTTGCTTAACTATTACGTGATCAAAATCCATATTATTTTGATTTATTTTAATAATTAGTCCTGACCAGATGCATCTATTGAAATCTCAGGTGAAATTTCATTTTTCTAATTTGTGCAAAGATTAGATTTTAGTCCTTAAGACAAGAAGCTTGCAACTCACTAGTTCTGCTTTATATTCCTTTCATTTGGAAGCTGGTATTCTATCCAGACACAGATCAGTTCAAAAGGTTAGTAATATCCATGGGGCTGACTTTGCATGGAATTCATGGGATGATTTCATAATAAATCCATTGAGTTCATATATTTGACTGGCTTTGTTAAGTCCAGGGGTTTTCTTCTGAGGCAGCTCCTTCTTTCCAAGGTTTGTGGGTTGACCTTGGTTGCCTATCAGAGCCCTACCCCACTGCTCTCTCATTTGCCCCCATCAGCAGATCGGGGGGAGAAAATAACATGCAAAAACTCATGGCTTGAAATAAAGGCACTTTACTAAGTAAAGTAAAAGTTGTTAGCAGAAGCTAAAAAAGGAATTTATTCACTAAACCCTATTGATGGACAGATGTCCAAACATGTCCTAGGAAGCAGGTTCTGAGCATGCATATCAGTTGCTTTGGATGACAAATACCATCACCTCAAATGTTCCCTCTCCTCCTCATTTTCCTCAACTTTTATTGCTGAGTGAGACATCATATGATTTGGGATATCCCTCAGTCGGTTTGGGTCAGCTGTCCCAACTGTGTCACCTCCCAGACTCTTCCACACATCCATCCTGGCTATCACGGCAGAGGTTGCCGGGAAAGCCTTGATGCTGAGAGCCCAGCTCAGCAACAGCCAAAACCCTGGTTTGTTACCAGCTCTCCTTTAGCCACAAATGCAAAGCTCAACACTGTGTAGGAAAGTTAACTCCATCCCAGCCAGACTCAGCACACCAAGGAATGCCGATACATATTATTTATATATTGCATTCATACACCTGACCTATGTGAGATGTCCTCTATTCTTTCAAGTTTAAATGAGTTTCAAACTGAGGTTGCAGAACTGAAAAAGCTTCAGGGGATAAATTTGCACAGTAAAATACTAAGCTTAACTTAATTAGATGCATGAATGATCAGGCTTTTGGTAAAAAGCAATAGGGATTGTTTTGTTAATTTTCATCACGCAGACAAAATGCCAAAGATCTTGGAAACAATTCAGAGGAGAACTTATTAGGGAGAAAATGAAAAACATTAAAGGGGTACTGGGAGGGGGGAAGAATTAAAAAAAAAAAAAAAGTTATTGTCTGCTTACTGGAAGTCTTATTTATTTTTTGGATTTTGCATTTTAATTTAATTATTGTAATCCCATTTGAAGAGCAGTGTTTTACATGAAAAAAATATCCTAATGACTGAACATAAAAGAGAGAGAAGGGAAGGAATTAAGCTGAACTATATTACAAAAGGTTTAGTATTGTATGTTTACTGGCTTTTCAGTGAGCTAAATAATAAGATTGATATTTAATTAATACACATTAAGGAACAACTAACTACTTGCTACTTCGTGGCTGTGTCTATATTCAATGAATTTGATTTTTTTTTTCCTCATTGAAAACCTGGAGTGGAAACAGGCCTTCCTTGCAATAATGTTAAAATGGCTAATTCTTGAGAAGACACTGCACAGGCTGAGGCTTTTCAGCCGCAATGGTGTTCAAGGTCAAGAGACACAACCACCAACTGTTTTTTTGCTTCTCAGCTTTTTGAAGGCAACACGTGCCAATAGACTTTTGTTTCACTCTCTATTCCCAATGTAGAGCAACAATGGCTCAGATTGATTTTGTATTTTCTGAAACAAGAGGGAATGTGTGAATGTTCATGTATACATGACCATTTACTTAATTGAAAGTTTTGTTCTGAGATAGTTATTTCCTGTATATAGAAATGTGTGTGGTTAATTTATCTTTCTACACAAATTCAGTTTCGCCTAACAAGTATTTTAATGGAAGAAGCGAAAGAAAAACTTAAATTTCTTCAGAAATTCAAACATTCAAAAATTATGCTCCTAGGAGCAGATTTGATATATGGATTTCAGGTTTTAAATGGAACTGCTGAAAATCTCCACCATCTGTTAAATTTGTCATTATTTTTGTATTTTTCATCTGTTTAAAAACTGTTTTCTAAAACCACAGCAGTTGGATTGCTCTTTAGTGAAAGCCTAGATTTTTTATCTAATTCTCCAGAATCAGAACACAATAGATAAATCAAGAAAAATACTCTTAAGCTAAGAACTCATATTAAAATTATAAGAGAGAATTTTGATGAAGTAATTCCTTGTGTTAGTTCCTGGGTTTTTTTCCTCAGAATGGCTTCAATAAAGGACACCCAATTTCACCAGAGGCTGTCAAGTTCTCTTTGAAAAATACCACAATCAATCATTCATAATGTTCCAGTTAATATTGAAATCAGAGGAGACAAGGATGGAACCACCTTTATCAGATGCTTAATACTGAGTAACTCATGGTAATATATTCTCCAGTATTATAGCTAGTGTAAATGAACTTATAAAGTGCAATAAAATAATATTTATTTTATTATTATTAGTGGAATTGAGAATATTGCAAAAAGTTATATAACTAATACAAAACCCAGAAAAACTAATCAATGTTGTTCACTGTTATCTGCAATATTTTGGAATTCCTCAGAGAGACATGCAAGAAGAATGATGTTATCAAATTAGTAATACAATATAAACATTAACTTAGAGTTATGAAAAACCCAAATCTTTCAGAACTATATTGGAAATACAAAACTTTATCTGTGACTTATATGACCTATTGTTATCTGTGACCTGTTCAGAAAGGTGTTCCTTTCCTGAAAACAAATAAGCAGAAATGGTCAAAAAAGATAACTATTGTATAATATTATAAATATTCGTCATTTCATCCACACGGAATTCTGTTGTCTATTTTCACCTTCTAATATTTTTATTCACCTTTTTATTTAAAGTAGATGTATGAACACATTCACAGGGTGTCATTTGAACATTGACACACTATTAACAAAGCTTCATTCATATTCATCTACATATTCAATAGTTACTCAGTGTGATGAAGCTTGCAGGAAAGGCACGTATTTTGCTGGAGATGGAATTTGGGATCATATTAATTAATTCATCCCTATAAATCATGGGAAGAGAGCATGTCTTGTTAGCTTCAGTTGCTCAGATAGCAATCAGTGGCTCATTAGCTTTAAAAATATCAACCTGGTTGAGCTATCATTGCTCTGCACAGTAGACTGATGAGTCACATTAGAGCAAATGCTACATGGCACACAGAAAAATTGCTTTTATCCATTACCCAAGCTACATGCACAAAATCATATGGGAAAATCACTGGTAAAGGCCCTCAATCAATAACCAAACAAGCACTGTAACTGACCACTGTTTTTGGCCTTAATTTGCTGCTAAGTGCTACTTAGCCCCTGTCCTGCATGCCTTGTACATGCAATGTTCTGATTTGCCCTAAACAAGGCAGTTCAGATTAGTTCAGAAATAAATAATTGGGCCCATCCATCTTTGGTGTTACCAAAAGAAATTTTTCACTCATTCCCAAAACTTAGTTTTATGATATAAGAGATAGAAAATTAACCACAAATCCAATAGTAATATATAATTATAATGCAAACATTTAAAAAGCATATATGTGTAAAAGAACATTTTTGAAGTGTGAACAACACCTTCAAAAATAAATGAGTCTCCTGTAATTAGTATGGTCACATTAACATAAGCATTAGATGGTTTGAGTAGCTTTTTGTCATCCAAAAGGACTGTAACTTTACAATGAGACAATTATGCTGTCATTTCTGCAGAAGTTTCCAGGTACCTAAATAAATTGACAGAGAAGAGCACAAGCTGAGTTAAGTAGGGGCTCGGCATTCATAAAAGGTACTCTGAAGTGTCAGTATGCTCAGCCAAAAGCAGATGTAGTTTTCTGAAAGACACAATTATGCCAAGATTGTAAGTGTAGGCATAAGAGCCACAAGCCTTCACTAGTTTCTCTACAGTGAGCATCAAGTTGATTTTCACAGCAAACATGTTAAAGAAGTGTACACTTGTAAATTCAGGGGGATTTACAGAGTGGAAGATGTAATTAAATGTCTGTCCCTGTTCTCACAATTTGCTGGCTTGTCAAGCCACAAACTTAGGATGTTTGCTGGGTCTCTACCTCCTGTTTCTTCATGTGGCACCTGGAGTGAAAGGCAGCCTGGAGCATGTCATTTGCAACAGAGGAAAAGGAAAGCAGTCAGCAGAAATAAAATCTCTGGCAGCAACGTAGTACTGTACACATGTGTGAGTGACGTAGCATACCCCCAGGCTAAACCATCAGAAAACTCTATGTACAGTCCCAGCCATCAATTCATATCTGCATAATGTCCTTCAAGGCACGAATTTCTCATGTTACGCTTCTGCTAACTTAAAGGTCTGTATCTTAGAATCAGTATAATATATACTTCCATCTTTAAGCTGTTATGGATAAATGTTTATTGTTCAAACAACTTTACCTGAGCTACTTCAAGTTTGAAAACAATCACTGATTTAAGCAGTCACCTTTGTAGTGAATATCTTCGTGTCTTACCAGTGCATCTGGTCTTAGAGAAACATTGTAATTTTTCATGGAAATTATGGTATGTCTTTTCACAGCTGAAACCACTTTTCAAATTAAATGTGAAGTCACCATCATCAAAATAGATATATCTGGTGACCTTTCTTAGAATGCATGCCAGCAGACTATCACTGCTCATTCTTAATTATTAGATTGCTTTCAATTATTGAAATAGAGAATCAATTTATTTTATATTTGGGAACATGATGGCATCCAGAGCAGTTTCTAAGAATAATTAAAATAATCATGGATATTCACACGTAGGTTAGCTCTTTATCTTCTGATTGTATTAAAATATTTTAAATGTCCTTTTTCTTTAATTAGCTCAATTTGGTGGTGTGTTCTTTTGATCTCAAATATTCAACACCGAACTGGGAAACTTGGACATAAAAAATGTCTGGGTTAACCTTCTACAAAGTCAGAGTGCAAGCTGAGTGCAGAGTGACACAGACCTTCAGTTTAATGTTTCATGCAAAAGTTAACCTTTCCTTTCTGTAATTCTCTGTTTTCCGACTTCACTACAGGACTAACAGGTCTGGTAATTTTTCTCCTAGGCTGTAACCTGGTCTTAGATGAAGATAAACACCTGACACTCTTGCTCATTCTTCAGAGGATTTGTCGACCTATAATCATGGCTTCAAATGGCACACAACTTTCAGGAATGCTACTCTTACCGGCAAAGACTGTCTATTCTGTGCTTCAGAAAGTGCCTTTCATCTGTGTCTAATACTATACTTTTTACATTATGTGAATCCAGTCCTTATGAGAAATGTGAGTAAAGTGAAACCAGTAGCCATATAAGAGATCCCACACCACTGGAAGCATGTGAATCACAGCAATTAGTGGCACCTACCTCCTTAAGTACTAAAATATGTATGGAACTTTTATTTGGGTGGCTGGAGTGCCTTAGTCTCCTGTATTTTTGTGTGCTTTATGCTTTGAAATGCTGGTCTTGACTTTCATGTCCTTGCTATATCTGCCAACCAGAGAAGAGACGATGGAAAAATTAGAAGAAATGTAGGTTAATCCTAGTCTGACAGCTCTGGAGTGTAGTGTCTATCTGAACGTTTTTTAAAGATGCTGTTTCTTACCCTGATTTGAAAAAATAAAAAAGAAGAGTATTGTTAAGGCACATAAAGCTCATCTCCCTCCTCTGCACACAGAGGAACACGGTGGCAGAGGGCAGCAGGGGAGCTCCAGTGCCCCAGTCAGAGACATGAGCCCCTGCCCTGCCAGCCTCCTCCCAGGAGTATCTCAGAGAGCATCATCACCATAGCTCTTGCAGGATGGGGAGAGTCATTGTTAGATGTAAGAGAAAAGCAACTTGGAGTTGTGCAAGACTTTTTATGGGAGAAATCAAAGGTGGGGACAGGGAGGCATTGAAATCAAATGGGGTAGAGAAAGAGTGGGACAACAGAAGGATAAAGACATAAAAAGTGTCTGTAAACAGCCTTCTGGGTCAGCCTGCTGCTCTGGCCATGTTCGGTGCCTGAGCACCATGGCCTGTCCTGTTTCCTCATTAAATTCCATTTCTAACTCTTTTCCTGGTGAGTTTCTCTCTCTTCTCTGTGCATGTGTGTGTGCGTGTGTGTTTGGAGTCTGAATGCAGCAAACTGGAGTCTGCATGTGCTGGGCAGTGAATATCAAGCAGGGCTAGCCAGTGAATAGAGTAAGAGCTTTAGAGTCAGATACCTAAGACAGATCCTGGAGACACCAGAGGGTCTATGGGCTGACTATTGGAGGGTCAGGAGATATCACCCAGCTTCCAAAGAGTTTGTTCAGTCTGGGGATTGATTGTGAGACCATTTGTGCACGTGTGCATGAGGCAGGGGTGGCTAGGGCATTCCTGATAGATAAGTGCCAGTTTTTGATTCCAGCTGCTCAGGGGATCCATGTGTGTCTGCGCCTGTGCTGCTGTGTGCAGGTTGCTTTATTAGCAGCCACAGTGGGGTTGCAGCATTGAGGGCTTCTGTTTGCACTGAGAAAACTGGGATCCAGGGACTGACACTGGGCAGTGTCAAGTGCTGGAGGCATCCACATTGTATATGTTCATCAATATTTTCCCAATAATGGGCCTCCTGCTTGCTCAGCCAGAGAGTAAGAGGGATCAGTCCACTGGCACTGTGTGTGATCATGTGAGAGCTGCATTTTCTGCGTGCACTGGTCTGTGCTGGTCTGTGCTGCCAGCTGTGTGTGTGTGTATGCATGGTGTGCATGTGCCTGTTGGGAACACAGGCTCAGCCTTGCTACTGGGTGGACCTGGGGACAAACAGCAGAAGCTTCACTTCTATCAGGCTATGGGACTTGGCAGCAGCTAAGAAATGTTAAATAAATCTGACATATGCGGTGAAAGAGGATGAATGTGTCAGTGGGAAAATTTCAGGCTTTTCTTTTTGTACCTGTGCGTTAGGCACAAGCAATAAATCAGATGTCCTCCACCTGAAAGACTGAGAGCATCACCTTTGTGAAATCTCTAGGTTCTAATCAGGGAATATGTCTCATGTGATTGCTTGCCACAGCAAAGAATGCACCCCTCACAAGACTAGTGACAGAATCTGGACCTGACTGCAATCAGCAGTAGTACCAAAGTCTCACACTAACCCAGACCTTGACCCCTTTACACTCCTAGAATGTGTGAATGTGAGAGTGTCATCCTGTGTGCTTTGACTAAATGGGGTAAAGCTACTGCAGTATCAGGTTCTATTGCTACGCTTTGCTTTGTGTAAACTGCTTTTGCAGTGGAATTATTTGAAATTATGATCATGGGGGAGATATATTCCTGTCAACAGGATTACCCACAATGTTAAGGTTAATGTGTTTAGCCAGGGTGTTGGAAGGATGGTCTCCTAATGAGACATTTCTGCATCTGCCATTTTTTCTGTCTGCTCATATGTATTACGTTACAGAATCATGCTTAATGTTGTACTTTCTTTATTCTTCATGTAGGACACAGATTTTGTTTCCTGCCTACAAACACACTCTTAATCCATGTGAATCTGGCCAGTTAAAAGAGGGAGATTCAAGGTTTTTTATATTCAGTTTAAATGAAGATTCTGAAATATGCTTGCTTCATTAGTCATTAGAGACCAAAGGTGCAGTGACACATTATTCTGGCATGAAGTTACGCTGTATGGTGCAAAAAGTTTTAAGAGATGTTGTCTCATCCAAGCTATATTTGGTAAAGGGGAGCAATAAATACCTATGTCAATATTATCTCAAATACTTGTCATTTTATGATCCTCATCATATTAGAATTTCTTTAATTTCTTTAATGCCAGGGCATACTCTGTAACTTATCAGAAATAAAAAAATAAAAATTAGTCTAAATATACAAAAGATGTGTGAATGAAAGATACGCAACCATTAAAAACAAAGCCTAAATATATAAAAAAGTACTAATGAGTAGACTTTAAAATATATGCAATATTTTGCATTAATTAAAGTTTTTAAGCTTAAGTCTAAAAGCAGGTAGATAAAAACAGAAAATTGAATGTGTGATAGAAAGAGAACAGAGCCATCTGTCTGCTTACTGCTGTGACATGGGCATTTAAGAGAGTTAAATAGAAAATAACAGCTTACAATTTTTGCTGGACCTTAAGAATTTGGAATCAGGTTGTTTCCCTGAGTTTCAGTGGCATTTAATGATATTTTTAGTACTTTGTTAGATGGACTAAAAATATGCTTAAGTGGTAGTTTATACAGGGGATTATTCCTCTCTGGATAGTGAACTTCAATTTATAGGAAAAATACAGGAAAAAAATCCCAATGCCCAATTCACTAATTATTCCTTCAGGTCAGAAATACCATTATACCCTATGCATTCCATGTAGAAGAAATAATTACCATTCCAACACAAAAAGTGCTGTTTCTTTAATGGCAAATATTAATAGCTAAACTTCTCTTTAAAAAGGTACCTATGAGAGCTAAGATCCATCATCATTCTCCTATGCCATTACTTCCAGGTTAGGAACACCTAATATTGGCACACTGTAGATCAACATTAGATGTGTAAAATTATACCACACCACCCAACTTTAGACTTCGGCAACAGCAGAGATCTGTATGTGAGACATACAGTTGTCCAAATTCCCTTTATAGTCAGAGGAGAATAAGAGTGCTTCTAGAGAGTGATTCATCTGGCTTATTTTAGACATCAACCTTGGGAGGAGATGAATCACAGTTTGGAAATACTTATTTGTTTCCAGTGACTATAAAGGGAGTTTCTATAATTAGCTCAAATGTGGATGTCTCTACTGTAAATGCACAAAATTTGAAGTGATGAAGCCCACCTCTAGTCCAGTAATGAGGAGTATCTTCCTTCCTGAATTGTCCTATTAAAATCAATGGTAAAGAGTAAAACAAAAGTACTAATTTGCAGATGTGTTATTTCTGCAAAATTTGCAGGATCTATAAAAATTTTGAATAAACGTACCAAAGATGCAGGAAGTAGAGGAAAAAAAACCCATATGCAGTTTCAGGGAAACTGTAGGGAAATCATGGTAAGTAAACAAATAGTTCTATTGGAAGTGGAGTTAATGAAGCTTAGGTTCCTATGGATTTGTGTTTCATGCTTGATTTATTTTGTAAGTGAAATTTAATACAGCTGCCGTTGAAACTCACCTCCTATTAGACATCCAAGATTCTTCAGAGGCAAGAACCATTCTGACTACCTCAACCAGAGGAAAGTCTCCAGTGAGAAGACATGCATTATTGACTGGAGCAACCATGTAGGAAAAAACTCTTGCCTGAAAAGTTGATTCTCTGATGCCTAGCAAGACATGCATGTACTTCGGCTTTGTTCAAGTGTTGATGGGATCTCTCTTCCTTACTTAGACAGCTACTAACATGAAATGTCCGGGAATTATGAAACGTCTCTTGCTCTATCAAGTTTAACTAAAATTTGCCAGCAGATAGTCATCAAAAGTAATTGGGATAAACTAACAGAAAGATGTTGGGTTTGGCACTGATGTACCTGTGCATTTACATAGGAAATAAAGGGAAAATAATAGGATGTAATTTGTCTAGGCCATTATAAAGATCCTTTCAGAAATCTAATTGCTAAGGACTTCAGGTTTTACATCTTTTTTGAGAGATCCCTTTTAGTCATTTTATGCTTCCTAATAACATTCTAAGATGAATGGTTCAGCACTAACAAAGCAAAGTGCCACCTGCTGCTTTTCAGATGTCTTATATCAGTTGTGAAAGGACCTGACCCAAGGTGTTTATCCAGAAAATATTTAGCTACTTGATTTCACAAAGGTATGTGAGAAAATGTCTTTCTTTCTTTCTTTCTTTCTTTCTTTCTTTCTTTCTTTCTTTCTTTCTTTCTTTCTTTCTTTCTTTCTTTCTTTCTTTCTTTCTTTCTTTCTTTCTTTCTTTCTTTCTTTCTTTCTTTCTTTCTTTCTTTCTTTCTTCCTTCCTTTCTTTCTTTCTTTCTTTCTTTCTTTCTTTCTTTCTTTCTTTTCTCAAATTAAACTAATTTTCCAGCCCAACTTCCATTGGTTCTGCTCTTGAGAATTACATACATATTTGAAGTTTGGGAGTGTTTTTAATATTTACAAGCTGTTCTCACAGCATCACATTTCTTTAACTGCTGGAGAACAGAAATGAATCCATCTTGTCATGGTTTATTCAATGTTTCTGAGAAAACAGGCTGAATGTAATTTTTTTTCTCCTCTTCACAGCTCCTTGTTCTCCTGTTTCTTTATCAGAGAAATGGCATGTGGTAGTTGTGATAGTCTAGTTACTGGCATAAATTCAGGATGAAGGCGGTTAGTCCATGCTGCAACTCCCAGCCTCTGTCAGACTCTATGACAGCCTACATGATGGACTCCAAACCACTGGAAATCTCAGGCATCACTCTGAGTATCTAGATATTTTCACTACATGCTTCACTAGAGTAGCACAGCAGTTAGACTGAAGTAGCGGGGCAAGGAGCAGCCCAGAGATGCATGCATTGAGCAGACTGCTCTCTTGCGATACACAGGAAGGGGAAAATTTTGAACAAGAAAGAAGTCTGAATCCTGAAAAAGCAGGAAAGTTGTGGCAAAGTAAACAATTGCTCTTGAAGCAATGCCTATATAAAATGTTGTGATTACTATATTTGTATGGACAATGTAAAAATAGTGTGCAGGAGTGCCACATTATGACTTTCCAGGCTTTAGGCTTATTTTTTGATCTTATGTAAAATAAGAGAAGGATCTATAGCATTTTGAAGAAAAGTCTCTTTACAGATATTGCTGAGGGCAGTTGGATATATGTCTCTGGTGACATGTTCAAAGGATAAAATCAATTTCAACAAATAAAGCTTAGTATTTCACAGTCTAAAATGTCTTAGCTATAATGATCAATATTTATTCCACAACAATCAAAACATAAAAATAAAAAAAATTAAGATGAAAAGCAAGTGCACACAGGCTGAAGAAAGAAATACCTTCTATAAGTGCAACTTACAAGCTACTACTTTCCCTGTTTCTTCCTTCATCGGGACCATATTATTTTTACATCAGGATAAAAAGCAGTGAAGAACGATTAATCTTTTTCATACATTTGTTATGGAGTATTACGTTTAGTCTGAAATTTGTTTTGTGTTCTACCTTCAGAGTTCATTAGCTACTACCTTCTTTGACACCAGAACTGTGTGTTTTTACTTTCCACTGAAACCCTTATAATAGAATTTACTGAAATGCAATTACTAGATTCTTGGGTTTATGGACCAAGACTGGCACCTTCTGGTGAGTAAACTTAAATTCATTGCAGCAATAGGGTATCCTAACACACTCTGCTTTTAACAAGTTGCTCTTTAGAGACATTCCAGTATTCTAGATGTTTTTGCAACTTAGTTTAAATATGTAAAGTCACTGTATTTCACAATATGCATGCATGAATACAATTATACATAGATACATGAGGATTTACCTGCAATTTTATCGCTATTAATTAATGCAAATTGAATAAATTATTACATAGAAATTGATTTTTGATTCTGACATTATCAAACTGGCTAATGTGCTGGATTTTTAAAAGAGTTATTTGAGCTTATGGAACAGCAGAAATAAGATTTAAAATTTTAAAACAATGTTATTGAATAAGTGCACTGTTTCAGGTATTTTTACTAACATATTCTAAGACAGTACAGATATGTTTACAAAAGCTGGAATGCTGTTCATTTGAGATCACAAAGAGTATATTTTGCACACATTTTGGATTTGTTTGTTTGAATTGGTGCCAAGATTAGAGGCACTTCTGCCACAGGTTCTCACCTGCCAACAGATCCTGATACCTTGGTGTTTATCAGTCCACACCAGAATAACCCATTAAAACTGAATGACAGCAAACAGCAACTCTTCTGTAGAGTTATTGGAATAGATTTTTTAATATATAAGTTATAAATGTCACAAGGAGGGAAAGAATAAGTTCTTCTTGTTTTGGGATCAGACAGCCTAGTTTCTTGTGTGCAGTAGCCATTGAAAATGGGAGCAAGACACACAGCTAGTCTCTTTGAAAAGTGGTACGTGTTGTGTAGCAGAAGCAGCTTTTGAAAATTTCAGGCAGAGATTGATTTATGCCCTCTAATCCACCCCTACAGGGCTATACTACAGGAAGAAGATAGCCTGAATTAAAAATAGAACATGTCAGGGGGAATGTTTGAAGGATTCTTAGGTATACTTGATCCCTACCCTTTTTGTTTGTTTGGTTGGTTATTTGTTTGTTTGTTTGATGGGATTGATAGTACTGCGTGACCTAGAATGCTGGATGCATAGTCAATGTCCATTCATTAACTGCTAATCAAAATTAAGATAGCAGTCACAGGACCTGTCTCATTGAGTTCCTTCTACTCTGAGTTTTGTACTTCCCCCTAGCACCAATATGAGCATCTCACCTTAAATCCAATTCTGATAACTATGTCACTCTCTAAAACAATTTAATTTTTTATCCTATGTTACTGCCAATTCCATCATTGTTTTTAAACCTCCAGGTAGTTATTTGTACAAAGAAAAATGTTATCAAGTCCAACAGATTATTTCACGCAAGTTAAGGAATATCCATTGCTTGGCAGACCAAATTAATCAGTCTAAACAGTTTCATGGCTGATTTTTTTATCCCTCATGTCACCCAGTCCGATCAGATTTCTGCTGAGTTGAATCCCATGCTCACTCCTAGCATCTCCTGTGCCTGCTCCCCACGTCTCTTCCTAACTAGGTCAGAATAGAGAGAGAAAGAAATCTGTACACCAATTTGTCGTTTTTCAGTCTCAGACAGCACCTGGCTGGATGCCATTCACATCAAGAGCAAGGCAACTTGCTGTCCTTGAAATAATAGCGTAAGAGCTGCCAACCAATTGTGCTTGATGGGACATTATCACTGGATAAATTGTTTTCCTACAGCAGTACAATTCACTTTTAGGATTTACTGCAGATAACTATAATGGGAAGGTAGTGATAGTAAAAGAGAAGAAGAGTCTCATAGTTCTAATTTGAAATATTTCTATTTTACTGACATAAAAATGCTTGATAGAGATCATATCCTGGATTGTGCCACCTATTTCAATGTCAAGAACTCTAGTAAAATCAAACCATGTCTCTACAGGTGATTAGCTGGGAGATAGAGTCTTGTCCTCCATCCTCTTTACCTTTGTCTACATTTTTTATTATTACTGTTATGAAAACTTACAAGCAGCGACATGAATACTGTGGAATTGTACACAAAAAATTATCATATTTTACTGTCTTGACAGTAGTATGTATTTGTATTTACTTTTGAATTATTATACACACATCATTCCAAAGAAGGCATCATTTTACTCTGAAAATATGACATTGTACATATTTTTGTATGTTTTATTAAGGGAGCTTCTGGAACTCAAAAACAAATGTCTCCAGGAAGATTTAATATTGTTAGAAGATGATATAACAATGAGTAATAAGATTTGTTTGCTTCTTAGACATTGCTTAAGAACCTTGTGCTGTAATCAGATGCAGCAAGAAAGCAAGTTGGTTTATATTTCTTCAAGCAACAGTCAAACACAGCCCCAGACAAGTTTCTAAGAATTTTTCATAATCAATTAACATCTGCCTTCCTACTTAACAAATGTTTTAACATTTATAATGGGGAAAGTAGGATGTTTTCAATATTTATTTTGAATATTTCAGCCAATCCAGGTGTTTCCTCCTTAATTCTGCCACACAATTAAGAATCCATGTGTAGCCCTGAAGATCATAGTTCTCTGTCCACAGAACAAATATAGCAGACAGCCCTAGCATATGTTTTTTGCATCCTTCCTTGGAGACGACACACACTGGAGAGAGTAGGAGAGCTGTCATTAGGTGAGGCAACATGAGCCAGTGCACAGGACTGTGAGACCTGAAGCTGATCCTCACTTGGAATAAATTTATTGCAATTCCATTACACTTTTTGTGTCTCTGTGAGACTACAAAAATTTACAGTGCTTAAAAACTGATCCAAAAAGACCTACTTTTTTTTCCTGGAAATACTTTTCAACTGCTGTATGTGAATTTGGATAGTTCAGTTTTCTATCTAAAAGGAAGACACAGCATTGTTTGAAAAATATGAAAATACATGAAAGGATCTGTGAAAGAAAGAGATTAGCATTTCTAGCAAAGGTAAATGCATTCCAGTCCAAACTGTGTATATCTGACATTTTCGTTATCAAGGAATAATTAGAGCTGCAAAGTGAATTTACTTGTATTCCTCTCACACAAATCTAGTGAAACCTCAGGTACTGCATCACACTGGGTGTGCTGCTGCCTTCTCCATTCCTACCATTCATTTCCTATCCAGGTGTTGCACAGAACACAATTCCCTCAGATTTTGGGAAGCATTTTGTGAGTGGCAAGTAGAGAGCCTGGGACAGATATTTTGTGCAATTTCCTAAGCGAAAGTTTTTTGCAATTATGGGAAGTGGACTGGATTTGATGGCTCAGCTAGTCCTCCTTCAAAACCATGTTTTTATTTTGCAACGTACATCTTTATGACTCAGAATCAGATGCTTTGCACATGACAGCTCTGTGACTGTTGCGGAAAAGTGATGAAGAAAATTTCATTTAAATATTCACAGTATAGATTTTGTAAACTCTGAGTTAATTTTCTTACAGATCAGATATTCTAGCTCAAAAAAAAGTATGAAATACCTGTCACAGTGGAAAGGTAAGGATGTTTCATGTGCAGAAACAGAGAATTTTGGTGGTTGATATGTTTGTGCTCCAGGAATTCAGAGTTGTTTTTATGACAACAAAATCACAGAAGGTAATAGAAAACTGTCAAAATCCTAACAAAACCATTTTAATTTAAACAAGAGATTCATGTTGATTAGCTTGTTTTACAGAGGTAGTTTTGCAGACTGACACAGAACAGTCACTTATATATGCCAGTGTAATTTAGAATATAAACATAAATTATGTGACTGTTAAACCGTTCAATCTATGTCTTTGACAAACTCTTCTCCATTGTCTATGCACTACCAGTTTTTTCACTTTCATTTAAATTGTCCTTGTTGTGGAGTTTCTATTGCTTCTTTTGTGAGATCATCCTCAAAGAAAATAAATCTCTCTGTCAAGAACTCTCTTTTGATTTTTCCTTTCATAATTTCATCTCTCTGCTTCTTTTCACTCCTCTTTTTATTAAGCTGTAAAATTTGACTGTGCTCCTGCTTGACTGCACCCTTCAGTAACAGTCAGCCAGCGCGTTCCCTGCTGGTTGCTCTTTGCCAAGCTATAGCACTTAGCCTTTCCCATAAATGAGTTCCTCACTGATACTATTGCCCATCACTGAATATTCTTGAGCCCGTCTGTGTTTTATGGTAATTTGGCGCCTTGAGATATATCCAGTAATACAGATATTGCATTATGTGTACATATTACAATACTTACCAAATGTTCTAAAGAAAGGAAATTTTCAACATATTCTGATAATATTTCTTTGTCTATGAAGATGGCTGTTCCTTGGACATATACCTCAGTTGCCTCAGGGATTTTCCTGACTCTACAGTTCCTAAACATCTCCCCTCTGCATCCTGGACTATATTACCTGCCAAAGTTATTAATTTGAGCCTCTCTGCTTCTAATGTTTACTGATATTTTATGGTTTTGTTGCTATTTATGATTACATTGCCAATGCAACAACATCTCTATTTTTTTCCCTTTATTTGTTATTTCATAATGAGATAACTTCTACCATCCCCACAGTGGTCCCTATCTTCCCTACTAGGGAAATTCTGTAGTGTGATTCTGCAGTATTTATCCCACAGGAATCCCCTTATATGTAACTTAATTTGAATTTTGTCTAAGGTAACAAACTCTACCAAATACATTGTTTTGATTATTTATTGCATTTATTTCTTTTCTGTTATATACTTTTTTTTAATTGGTACTGTAAAAAGCCGCTTAAGATTTCTGTCTTTTTTTTTTTAAAACCATATTGTTTATTAAAGATAGAAAAATTATTTTCCAGGAGCTAGAATGTATGATCTCTGTTGGGAGAGCAACAGTACTCTTCCCACAATGCCAACAGTCGACCACATGTGCTATATCCAGGTTCTTTTGGTACACAGAATTAGCTCTGAGGTTTCAGGGAGCCGTGGTGAAATAAATGTTTGCCAGTATTCAGTCATTCACCCTTAGGAAAAATTCAAGAACAAGATATGATTGTGAGTTAATAAATATTACCAGAAAATTTATTGGTATTATGCTAAGCATTATTATTATTCTATAATTGATATACATGATATATATGATTATGGAATAATAAAATGAGAACCCATAATTTTTTACTACACTGCAGAAGGAAGAGCTTCAAAAAAAATTGAATTGCACAGCAACTCATGTAGATTAGATGATCTGCTTTCTAACACAGTTGTTCTGAATTTATGGATAGAGATGAGTATTTTTGCACATTTATCAGGCCTACTCTGATGTAAAGACATTGTGAAAAGATTCTTCACAGCATCTGAAAATTGGAACAGTTGAGACAGACTGTGAGCATTTTGAATCACTAAGTACCAACATGAGAGCTCATAGTTAACACTGTCTACATGAGGCCACTTGCTCATTATCAGCAGCAGAGTCTGCTCTTTATCAGTGCCTGTAAAAGTCAATGGGCACATCCTCTGCTGGGTCAGTCATCCTGACTTCAGTGGAGTCATGGCAGTCAATACCAGACATATATCATTCCAATGAAAATACTCCCTACTGCAATGGGCTTTCGATCAATACCATAATTAATAAGTGAGTGCATTACACTTGGAGCCAATATAAGAAATTATAATTTAAAAAATATATTTCAACATCAGTTCATTAGAATTTGTTGTCAATAATAGTAACAGACCCAAAGAGCACAAATCTGCCTTCACTCCACTTTACTTCACATGAATGTAGATGTAGACGATTTTCTGTTATTTATAAGTTGTTGCTCTTTCATCTCCAGGTCAAAAATGCAGAGGGGAAAAGGTGATTACCTGATTTAAATATTTAAAAGTTATGAAAAGTTGCTCATTCCAGACAGTAAATTTAGATGGAGTAACTACAGTGTCAAATAAAGTTGAAATACTGATGAACTTTTTCAGTTCGTTTAAGAATGGACAAAATAGAAATGAAAATCTATTTAGTGCTTTTCCAGTGTAATCAATATGCTGCTTTGCCATGGTCATGTTCTTCTTCTCAGTCCTTTAGAAGGAAGTAGAAACACAGCCTACAGCTATCTGCAACAGAGTCAGTCACTTCAATTTAACTTAAAAAAAGTCTGGCTGGCAGACAGGGAGCTGGTCTCCACAGTGGTAATTTTATAACAAAACACAAGTGTCAGGTAAAATTATATCTGGCAACTAGACTTCTACCACCTTATTCATCCAGTCAGACAAATAGAAATATTACCTACAGTCCCTTCATTAGAGGTTATGCATCAGAAATACACAGTAATTTTTCATTTGTTTAATATAGTTTATGTCATTCTTCCACACACTGTGATATTTCTATGCTTCTAATTTCAAAATCCCATTAAGAAACACTTGTTCCATGTTCTTTTTATTCCTTTGTTAAAGGGACTCCATTAAAACTATCATAGCTATTATTCCAAACTATAAAAATGTCACCTGCAGAAATGAAATCCTTGATGACTTCCTTCATGTCCTTAAAAATCTCTGCTTGGGTGGCCCAGCTGCACCTCCCAAATTTAGTCATAAACAGGTCCACAGCAGATCGTAAGACATGAATGGCTGCTTGCTTTATAGAGCACCAAAGGATCCCTTCAGAGACAAAAGGATGTTCAAATTAATGAAAGAAAATGCATTTAGCAAACAATATGTACATTCTCAACCCATAGTGGGTTTCATCTCACCAAATTTAGAAACCTGAAACTATACATTCAGTTCTAAGATGGTGGCCTATAGTGCCTTAGAGTCGATAAAGAGAAACAGATTTCTCACTAAAGAGAAGTAGGCCTGTCTACCTCCAGTCAGAGATTTCTGAGAATGCTGGATAATTGCCCAAAATAGGTGCTTTCTTATGATTGGAGCAGAAGGAAGTTTTTTGCTTCTCTTGGCAAGCTAAAATCTGCAGTGAGAGCCTAAGAGTAATCTGTCAGGAGCAAGTTTGAAGAGAAGTATGAGGAGTGGCTTTTAAAGTGTTAGGAGAGTAACAGGAAACACCAGTAATAGGAACATCTAATTACCATGCTGGGATATAAATATCAATACAAAGGAAAAAAATCTGTAAACAAAGGATTGCAACAGTTCTGCTGCTTAGGGAACAACAAACATCAAAGTGGTCTCAGCAGAGATTCCCCCTACGCTTTCGAATATTCAACAGATCGATAGGCTTTTTACAGACTTCACAAAATTGAATTCTTTCGGTAGTACAATGCAATATGTCAATCTTTTAGTACTTGGCACTGACTTTCGCAAAACCGAGCTGTCAGAAGCCCTGAAGCAG
Organism: Acanthornis magna; assembly: GCA_036785705.1. Lineage (NCBI taxonomy): Eukaryota > Metazoa > Chordata > Aves > Passeriformes > Acanthizidae > Acanthornis > Acanthornis magna. The sequence continues at coordinate 1,358,227 of JAWUZG010000112.1, forward strand.
CACTGAATCAATGGCAAAGAGCCTTGGAGAGCAGAACAGACACAGCTGCCCCTACTGACACTCTCAGCTTTTTCCACCATCAGTGCAGTTCTCGTTCTCACAACATGCACATAGGGTCACATGCTGTTGGATCTCCTCTGCTGGGTTAACAAGCTCTCTTTACCTCTATCCTGTCTGATCACACTCTCAAAACAACATGTCAGAGAAACTGACAGAGCAATGACCTGGTCAACAACTGAAAGAACAACCACGGTTTTTCCAAGTTTTTGAAGCAGCAATAAAGAAGAAACAGAAAAAAAATCTGATGTGACCCAGGTCCATATATGTTAGTAAACACACCTCAGATTAGCAAAAAAAAATAAGGCTGTATATGTCTGGGAAATTGCCATTCTCCATCCCCTGTACTGTTCAGTGAGAGGAGGTAGAAAAGCCAGAAATTAAGTTGAGCCCAGGAAGAAGGCAGGTGAAGGAAGTAGGTGTTTTAAATTTTCATTTTATTTCTGATTATTCTGCTCTGATTTGACCGGCAATAAATGAAAAAATTCCCTCAAGTCAAGCCTGTTCCACCTGCGATGGCAAGTGCTGAGTGATCCCCCTGTCCTCATCTGATCCACAACTTTTTGTGTAGTTTACTTCCCCGTTTACTTTCCTGAGGGAGGGAATGATGAGTGGCTTGGTGGGTTCCTGACATTCAGCCAGGATCAGTCCACCCAACTTAGCATTTACCTCAAACTGTTATTTGTGACATGGCCCATGGGAGCACTCTCTAATAAACCTATTTTCTTATACAGAGATATTCTGGACAATTCTCATCAGATGCTAATTGAAACATCCTTCAGAACATCCTACGATGGTCAACTTTTAGATTAAGAAGGGGGCAAAACATAACAAAGTAGCTGCTCTGTAAACCACAAATGGCTATCCACTTGCCAGAGGAATACTTGAATAGCAAATATTCGAACTACTTGAACTATTAACTGCTTATAACATCCTATGACACCAGGAAAATGGTCTTTCTTTACATGATCCCCTAGCAGGATTAGCAAGTTCCCCATTTTCTTGCTTTTTATCTTGAAATCTTCTGCAGAAATTGATTACAGGGCTTTACCAACTCATCTAAGCTCTCTGGGATCTTTTTGGAGCTACTGTGTTACACTGTCAAGGGGCCTCCATGTCTTCCCCAAGGAAATGATATAACATAAACGTCCCTCAGAAAGATGTATATACTAGGAAGGTATGTCTGGGTTTTTCTGAATGTTTGCTTGCACTCAACACTGCCAAAGACTGGCACAGTCATGCTCCTGGCCAATATCTAGGAAGAAAAGCAGTAAGACACAATCTGAATGAAACAACCATTCAGAACCTCAGCATTAGGATAAGAATAAAAGACCTCGATTGTAAGGTGCACCCAGCGCAACATGGCCAGTTTAACCCATGCCATAGCAAATGATCCTGTGGCATTGTCCACAGTCCAGCCAGGACAAGTGGCAGTGCTGGACCCTAAGAGCTGCAGACACACGCAGTGTTCTTGCCTGCTTTGACATAAATATTTTTCTGTTTGGGCCATAAAGTGTGCAATAGGAGAATGAGTTAGAGCAAGGTATGTGCTGGGGAGTGTTGTGCTGTTCGGATGCCAAGGGCTGTGGGGCAGCTCTCCTGCCATGGTGTGTTATCTACTGTGTTCAATATAGACAGAGAATAAATACCTTGACACATGATCAGCTTGAGGATGAGCTTGTGAGTCCACTTGATCTGACACTCTTCAGAATAATTACCAAACACAATTATCACAGAAGTAGTCTCAGAGTATCATGGGAGCATTTCTGTTCCCATCAGTAGCAAACAACTTTTTTATAGATTTTGCATTAAAACTGCTACCTTCCAATCTTTCCAGACTCTCTTCTATCTTTTCTCAAAATTTCTCTGTCATTAACTTGTCAGATTAGCTTTATTTCTGTCTGCCTTCTCTCCCAGTTTTGATGTCTGTCTCTTTTTTCCTCTTTTTCTCCATCTAAACTATTTTCCTCTTATTCCACCCTTTCACCATTCCCTCAGGCAAATGCCTTGAGGAACTAATATGACATTAGTCAGATATAACTCAGTTTATGGTTTTGTTATATTCTGCATCTTTCCCCACCTTTGTATTTGTTTCATTGTTTAGATCATAGAATCACAGAATCATTAAGGTTGGTAAAGGCCTTTCAGACCATTAAGTCCAACCCTAAACCTAACACTGCCAAGTCTTGCAAAAATACATTCAGGGGACAGGGGCTTCCCAAATTTTATCTGTGCTTACCCTACTGGAGCCCTATTCTCCATTTATTCCACATGGTAAAAGTTTATGGACAGTAAATAACATTACTGGGAAGGTTATGTCTAAAGAAAACATGAAAAAATCTACTAGACAATGGAAAATACAGATTCAGTTCTGCCATCTACCACAGACTTCTGTGTCTGTATGACCAAGCTACAAAGTCTGGGGAAGTACCTATTTCTCAAACTCTGTCTGTCCACACACTATTTAATAAATTACTAGAGGGAGAAATGGATGCATTGAATTTGGGAGCTTTAGGAAAGCAGGTAGGCTGGTGAGTTTGCAAAAGGCAAAGAATGTTGGTTGAATTACAATCAGCACAGGTTTACTGACGCATGGGAAATTACCATGCTAAAGACAGAAGTTACAAATACCAGGTAGAGGACAAATCTGACATGAGTTCATTAAGTCATTTGATTTCCAAAATGGTCTGCTTTGTTTCTGGCTCTTCGCCAGTAAGTAACAAGAAGTGACAAGGAATCAACAGGGCTGATAGGGTTGCAAACTCTATTAATGATATGCCAGATGTCTTCAGTGGAGGGAAGTAGGAAAATGGCAAGTTCTCCTATCATTGCTCATGTTCAACCTAAAATTTTCATACAGCTACTGGTTGCATGCCAGAGGAATTTTTTAACAAGTAGAAGTTATAAAAATCAAAACCAGCCTAGACAGTACATTATAAATATTCATAATGTTTCATCCCCGCAATGGGCCCGTGATTTTTTTTCCAAACAAAAGGTATCAGTTCTAGAGAAAAATTATCACGGAAAGCTAGATTGCTATGTCTGTTCTGTTCTGTCTGGAACTCTAAGGAGGTCCTGTTTTAGCTTTATTTAATGTCTAACTGTCTACCTAGTTATGTTGCTATAAACTGTGAATAATAAATAATTGTTCTAAAACCCATAGGAAACCTTCTGATGTGTTTTCTTTACATTGACTAAGTATAACATTTACAAATTATCAACTTATGTGCTGTCACAGTGTTGGAATGCAAAATGATCTAGCTATAAATGAGTCTTAGGGTGATAATATGTGACACACTAGTGAGACAAAGACATTTTTATCAGTTCAAAAGCAAGTCAGTTACCTTTCAGAAGTGAAATACTTTTATTTTTAATATCTTTAGAATACATACAACTTTCTATAGTTCACATCTTTTTCAAAAAACGAACAGCTACAGACTGAAGCTAGTCAAAATTTTATACAAAATCATGATTCTAGAAAATCAAAGCATTTCTTAGAGATTATTTCTTTACCCAGCAGAAATGCTGGGAAAGAATTTAAAATTTTATTTAGTTCTGTTTGTTTGATTTATTGTATTATTTTATCTTGTTTTGCTGAAACATAGGTAATTAAATAAGAAAAATATAAAGCATCATAACACAACAAAGTAAAATTATGAAGTTCACTTGAAATGTTTTGGAATATTTTGTCCTACTTAGCATAAAGTTCTTTGAAAGTCTTTCAATTCCACTAGAAATAACAATTATTTACTTCCTCTACGTAAACAGCGTAAGCACATATCTATCTGCTTTGCTGCTATTTGATTGCTTCCAAAATATGTCTGTGTTTACATTACTTAATAGCCTTAATCTGGCAAGATATTAGTCAAATGCTATCCTTTGATGTAAGTTTAAAGAAACGGATTTCAGAACATTGAAATCAAGCAATCAGAATGGTCGTGTTCACTGTTGACAGCTTTGCTGTGGGGCAGGTCAGTCACATAATCCATTATTGTTTGACTCTGACATTTTCTTACCACTGCAAGGAAACATTTTAAGCAGAACATTCAACAAACTGATAAATAATCTTAGAGTCAAATAAGTTTAAGTCAAGTGAGTTTGGGGTTTTTTTCCCAGCTGAACCTCTCCATGAGAAATACATTTAGAACCTGTTCTAAAGCTCAGTCAAAGAGACTATACTTGAGTGCTTTTGTGGAATTGTTCTTAGTGGTATATTATAGATATCTTGTAGGATTAATGTGTGACAAATTGGAAATAATACCAGGATTTTTTACATTACTTTTTAAAATTAATGTGATTGGAATGTTAAAATAATTTTCGTTGCAGGACACTATGCATACACTGTCAATGGTATAGCACAGACTATATCCATAATTACAACATAATTACCAACAAGATTTATCATAGAATCATAAAGCCACACAATAGTTGAGCTTGGAGCAGACCTTTAAAGATCATCTAGGCCAACCTCCCTGCAATGAAAGGGACATCTTTAACTAGATCAGGTTGCTCCATTAACCTAGCCTTGAATGTTTCCAGGGATGGAGCATTTACCTCCGTTATGGTTAACCTGTTGCAGTGTTTCACCAGTCTCATTGTAAAAAAGAATGTCATTATATCTAGTCTAAAAATACCCTCTTTTCTAAATGGTTTCTAAAACAATTCTTCCTTGTCCTATCAAAATAGACCCTGCTAAACTGTTTGTCCCCATCTTTCTTGTGAGATACCTTTAAGTATTCAAAGTCTGCAATAAAGTCTCTACAGAGCATTTGTTTTCTTCTCCAGACTGAACAATCCCATCTCTCTCAGCTTTTCCTCATTGGAGAGGATCACCTTTGTGCCCTGCTCTGGACCCACTTCAACAGGTCTATGCCTTTTCTGTACTGAACACTCCAGAGCTGAGCACAGCGCTCGAGGTGGGCTCCCACGAGGGCAGAGCAGATGGGTAGAATCCCCTCCCTTGACCTGCTGACCACGCTGCTTTCGATACAGCCCTGGACATGGCTGACTTTCTGAGATGTGAGAGCACATTGCTGGATCATGTCCAGCCTTTTATCCACCAGTACCCCCAAGTCCTTCTCCTCAGGGCTGCTCTCAATAACTTCATCCTCCAGACTGTGCTGAACTGGTGGACATCACTACATATTTGAAGTAACTTAGCAGCATTGTGCATGTAAGGACTGAATTGAATCCAAAATATCTCTCTGATTTAGCCCAGGAGATATTTCAACAGAAGATGCTCTTTAAAGCTTTCTGATTTAACATGAGACCAATGACAGAATTAGTTTTGTTTCTGTTGATGTGTATAAGCCATGGTTGGTAGTGTTGAAAGGCGTACGTGGAGCCAGGGAGCAGCACAGTTGTACTCAATGATGAATGCAAGATGCCTGAGGCGAATAAGAGCTTTGGTGCGTGTTCTTTAGGGATACACCAAGGCAGAGGTGTTAGAATGTGCCTGAAGGTGAAACTGAAGGAGGTGGGAAGCAGAAGGATGCTGGGTAGCTGGACTTGAAGTGGAATACAAAATTGTTACCATTCAGGAGGAAAATGAACATAGTAAGCTACTTTTTGATAGCACTTAACACTGCCTTTCTACAATAAGTTAAACATCATAATTGTTTATTTATCAGTATCCTAGTTAGGTAAAAAGATACAGCCACTGACATGCTGCATGTGCCAACTTAAAAAAAGAAGGAAATATCAAGCCTGCTAATGCCATTATAATTTGCACACATGAGTGCATGATTAGAGCACAAGAGAGAAACATATCAATCAAAAATTAAAACCTGAGAGACATATATTAGTGGTGTCTGATAAGGGTTTCAGACATCTGGAGATAGCTGATAAAATCTTATTATTTGAGTATTACACAGCCTCAGTCCAATAGTTCTTCTCTGCGTGAGGAATGCATCATATACAGAATCTTCTGGGGGATCTGGAAAGAGAAATGGATAAGAAAATGGTTAAAAAGATTAAACAGATGCATGCTTTTTTTAATCTGTATTTGGCAGCAAATCCTCATCTGTCTTTGATTTCAAATGTTTGTATTTAATAGGCCTGGCTTAGAATTAACATAACCAAAAGACAAAAAGTCTATGAGTTACAATCTTGGCTCAAAAATTATTGACCTGAAAGCAGTTTCACCTTACGTGTACAAAAATAAAAACATTCTGTTATTACTTTTTCTACAAGTACTGTCACACAATTGCCAAAGTGGCACTGGCATCAGACAGCTCCTTCTCTCCAGTTCTTTCCAGTTCTTTACAGGTGAACCTTTATCTCTGATATAAAATGTAATTATTTGAAAGTAAGTAGATTCACTCATGCCATTCCCACTCACCACAATTTCTGATGCCTTCCTTGGCCACAAGCATTTTCAGCTTCCCCTCTAAGAAAAGAAAGACAAATAAATAAAAATAATATGTAAGGCAAATTTAAGATTACATTTAAGTTAATGAATTTTAAATCTGATCTTGATGGATGAAAACTTGAACATGAGACAGCAATGTGCAGTCACAGCCCGGAGAGCTAACCATACAACTGTATCCTGGATGGCATCAAAAGCAGCGTGACCAGCAGATTCTCCCCCATCTACTCTGTTCTCGTGAAACCCCACCGGGAGTACTGCATCCAGTTCCGAGGTCCTCAGCACAATAAAGACAGTAATCTGTTAGGGCAGGTCCAGAGCAGGGCCACAGAAATATTCAGAGAGATGAAATATCTCTCCTATGAAGGAAGGCTGAGGTGGAGTTATTCAGCTTGGAGAAGAGAGGTTCTGGAGAGACCTTATTGGTTATAGAAGGGGCTTATAGGAAAGATGAAGAAAGAATTTTTGTGTAATTAGTGTTCATAAAAAAGATAGAAAAAGACTTTTTACCAGAGTCTAGTGACAGGGCAAGGGGCAATGGTTTTAAACTGAGAGAGGGTAGGTTTAGGAAAAAGTGTCCTGGTTCCAGCTGGGACAGGGTTAGTTTTTTGCAGTAGCTGGCAGGGAGCATAGCTAGGGCACAGAGGTTAATCTCTACCACCTCATTGTGGTATAGAATTGCTGGTGTCAGGGGAAAGGGACACTCTCCCAGGGAGAATGGGGTCCTTCCTGCCAAGCAGGTGTGGCAGACAGAGTGGTTTGGGTAATGCTGGTTGTGAGCCAGACGGAGTGGTCAGAGTGGCATGGCTATGGTCGGGTATTGTCTGTTGTTGAGGTGTTCTGGGGTGACCAACAATGTTTCTTTCTTCTTGTACCATCTCTCATTAGTTTTCTTGTTGTTATTGTTTGTCTTCTTATCTCACTGTTGTTTCCAGACAATTGTTCTTATCTCAGCACATGATCTTCCCCTTTTGTGCCTCCAACATTCCTCTCCAGCCTGCTGCAAGGGGCAAGGGGGAGAGGAGAGAGGGAGCAAGCAAGTGGAAGCATGGTTTGGAGTTTCATTGGACTGGGGAGTACCATTCCTAAACAAATTCTGCAGCAACTAGACATAAGGAAGAAATTTTTTACAGTGAGGTTGGTGAGACATGGGAACAAGTTGCACAAAGAACCTATGAATGCTCAATCACTGGAAGTGTTCAAGGCCAGGTTGCATGAAGCTTGGAGCAACCTGATCTAGGGATAGTTATCACTGTCTGTGGCAGAGATCTTGAACTAGATGATCTTTGAGATCCTTTCCAAACCAAATCTTTCTATAATTCTACAATATTTAAAGTCACTTCGTCCCGATGGAGATTATTTATTTGCTTTTTTTTTCAATCCACTAACAAAGTGTAAATCACCTTTGTTAGACAGCAGAAAAAATGTAAGATGCCTTCCACAACTCCACAGCAAATAAACATTTTAGCAAAAACGTAATCATAGTGAGAAGGAAGTTTCCTCTATAGAGTTACTGGAAATTAACAATATCAAAAAGTGATTAATAAAACTCACAGAAATACAAAGTTTTGGTCAGTCTACAGAAGCAAGTAAAACAAAGGGTGAAACTAAAAGGCTATGAGACAAAAAATTCTTTCTTGATCTCTTGCTTTTATTTCAGAATTCTTACAGAGATTCTATAAAAGTCTTTGTAGTTCCAATCTAAAATTAATTTTTTTCTGGAAAATATGCAAGTTGTATTGGTTAATTAATTAGAGAATATAAACATAAGTTGCCCATAGAACTCATAATTGAATACAAGCTGTGCCATTTTAACAGTAATATTGTTTAACCCTTGGAACAATTGCCAAAAGCTTGACAAATATTTGTGATCCGGATATTTTAATTATCTATTAGAGGTGTGTTTTAAGATACGTGCTCCAGATCCAGGTCTCAGTAATGTTGGGGTGTGTGGTAGGGAAGAAGATTCTCCAAACCAAGCAAGCAAGCAAGCAACCAAAGCCTTGGAAAAAAACCCACATAATTTTATTCCCTGATAAGCCATAAGTATAAAACTAAATACTTAACAAAGTAAATTGGCTTAGAATGGGTGTATCTTGATTAAATTTGTCCGTTAAAAAAGACAATAGATAACATAGCCAGTATAGATAAGCCTAATTGAAACATTAAAACTTATGTCATCTTAAAAAATGGAAAAATAGAAAAATACCAAATCAATAATTAGAAATCATTAGAAATTACATTACGAATGAAAACAATCTTAAAAGGAACTTTTGCTGTCACATGTCATGATGAAAAGTGATGACAATGCACCAATGTTTTAGTTATTGTTTCACAGTGCTTACACAGCACAGGTAATTCTGCTTCCCACCTCACCCCATGAGCAAGAAGGCTGATAGGACTGCCTGCACATTTTAATTTAGAAAAAAATGGACCAGAGAAAATAAAACCAAACCAAACCAAACCCCCAATGGAAACACCCACAGACTTTAGGACTTGCTTCCCCTTTTAATATTAATATTCTGATCATTGGATAGCAAAAACAAGTTCCTGCTTGCCTAATCTTCCTCTGGCATAAGTTAATAAATCCTCTAATCTACTCTCTCCCAGTCTGTCTTCCCTCTTCAATATTGCATGGTCTTTTGAGTACGACATTCTAGATTTGAATTGTTGAGACTTCAGAAGAGAAATTAAGCAAGACCTAGTTGGATACTATATACTTTTTATAAATACAATTTAGGCAAAACAGTGATTTACCTACAAAAGAAAGATAAGCAGTAGCAGAAGCTATGGGACTCTAGACACATCTTAAACATCCTTCTGCCTCATCTGACAATCTTACCACAGCTTAGTTGGGAAGCTGGCACGCAGCTATTCATTCTGAAGTACTCCTTTATGTATGCAGGTGTCAAGTAAAATTCTACTCTGGTAGGAGAGTATTTAGTGAATATGAGGTAGCTTTTCTCATCACTTTCTTCAACAGAGACAGTTTCTTCAAGTCCCATTTTAACTTTGAATCTCATCATGTGTCTTGTTAGAAGATACTGCATTATATGTTGTGAAAACAAGTTCCAATTAACTGTCATTTACTTCATTTATAGAATAATTATGATTCTGTTATTTGGTATTTGTTTTCATATTTTTGCCCAGGGGAAAAAAATTTAAATGTTTAAATTAAGGAAAAGAGGAATACAAAACTCATAAATTCATAATGATATAATGCAGTAGCTAACTGAAGACATGATTAATTTATTAATTTAGCAACTATTCCTAGGCACTGAGGCTTCCCTGAACGATCTGAGTGCTGGAATACTACAATGTCATGGATGACTAATTTCACTTACAAATGCTCAGATTATAATTGAAGTAGGTGGCTTGGAGCACAATCTCTTCTCTCTCACACACAGAGCTACTTTATTTAATGCAAGCTGAAAGGAATTCTTGACTGTGGATATTAAGCAAAAGTATCACCACTGCTAAGTTATGATTTTCACTGAGTATGCTCTAAAGCTTGAGTAGTAAAAAAAAAAAAAAGTCTAAAGTGGCTACCACGTGAATTCAGTATGTGAAAGAGCTCTGCACTTCTAGAGCTCCTGTGCAGAGCAACTGTGTTAATTACTCTGCTGTCCACTGTGCTTAAGATACTAGGGGAGAAGGCTCCTGACAGGCAAAAATTGCAATAGCCTGTAGTGCACTCTGTATTATACCAGGTGCTAACAAGACAGAATTGTATTGGGAAATAGCCTTATTCTCATTTTTATCATGTCCATTAGCATTGCAACAATTGTGAGCTGTGGAACAAGTGTTTTGCCCCAAACAACCATGTACTGACCTAAAAACTTAACTGAAAATACTGGATGAGAGGACAGAAAATAAATTCAGATAATTAGGTTAATTAAGATAATATATGACAAATGTACTTGCTCCAGTATCTGTAAATTTAACAGAAAGAAAATAATCCATATGTGTAAATTCTCTGATTTTTATCTAAGAGTTTTTGAGAGATAAATCTAATGTGAACTGCTCCCTAAACAGCACCTGAGAACAGCAACCTCAGCATGAAGATAAGTTGAGTATCAGGGAAACTCAGCTCTCTCAGGTGTGCTTTTACTACATAATTGCTGATCTACAGTTGCATTAATACCAACACGGCGAACTAATAGCCGTCATTATGTCACCTGTCTTTGGAGTCACATGATTAAACTCAGGGTTTATTTTTTTCTGCTGCAGGTTGCTCAAATCAAGCTGATTTTGCAGCTAGTGGTTAAAACCAGAACCAAGTAATGCAGGCAATCTTACAGGCAAAGCACAGTGTAGATATGCAGAGAGCAAAACTGTGAGAGGTATTATTTTGTAATGAAAAAATGGAGAAGGCGACTAAGGTGTTTGATTTTTTTTTCACTGAACAAGAAGGTATATGAGCTATAGCAGCATGAATAGAGAATATTTCCTTTTAAAAAGAATACCTTTTTAAACTTTTCCTTTCCTACTCAACTGCATGGCCTTGGTCTGAGTGATCAAAGTTAGCACATACATAAATAGAATAATGTAACAGACAAGGATTAGGTTTCAAATCCTTGTACATATATCAGTTTCAATTTACAGTGACCTGAAATTTCGGTTCTTACACTGAGGAAACATAGCAAATAACTACAAAGAACACAGTTATTTCTCATTTTCTGTTTCACACCATCATTCCTAGTTCCTGGGCACTAATTGCAGTGAGATGCCCTTGTGAAGCCATACTGGGGAGAGAGATGTGCTATCAACCCCAGCCTAACTCCATAAGAACTCTGAATTCCTATATCCCCCTACTTTTTACCCAGCGGCTTCCTGTCTTCAAACAAAAGAAACTTCAGTTGAAGATATTCTGGGTTGTGTTCTTGTGTTTTGGCCTGTGTCTAGTTGGTTTTCTGGAATTAGTCTAAGAGGACACTTTTTCAACTTTTCAGTTGGACTTACCTGTCTTCCTTAAGCTTCTGTGTAATTGCCTATAGAAAGTGATTATTTTCACCTAAATTATACGTGTAAAGACCTCCTTTTCATGTGCTGCAGCATGGATATTTACAAAGGACAGCTGTATAACATTACTATTCTGTAAAATGCTGACATACAATGAGCTTTAATTTAAAATTTTAATAATCAGAACATCACATTCTTTTTACAACAAACACAGTAACAAATATTCAATTATCCTGTTTCTAAAAAACATTATGTAAAATTTTTCCATATAGTATTCTCATTATCTAAAATGTCATTAAAATCAATGTTGCAAGAATCCTATTGATTCAATGAACTTTCTACCTAACAGAAATATGAAAAGTCAATACTTCACCTAATAATATTTATTAAACGGGGAAAGAAAATATTTTAACAAGACCCAACAGGATGTGTCTATTCTCTTACACTGAACAATGTCAAGGAATGTTTCCAGACAGTGGAGTTTGCTCTGTACTCTCAAACTGCTGGAAAGATCCTTGGCACAGTTTGACTCAACTTTACAGGCAAGGTTTGGTAGTCAGCATGAACCAGGAGGAGTTCTCAGTGAGCACATTGTAGAAATTTGTAGTAGAAAATAAAATATCACATACGCAGCTGCTCCACACCACTTGGCCTCAGTGCTAGAGAACAGGTCCAGATACACAGAGGGTACAACTTCAGAAGCAATTTAACATAGCTGGGTTTTTTCTAACCATATTGGACAAAAAATTCAAATAATTTTCCCAGTGAAATTCTAAGTGATTCCTCTGCAGGGACCTCACTTTCCAAGTTCCGCCTTTTACTTACCCTGTCTACTATATCCTTACTTCTTCAGACTTTAAATGAGCATTGGGAAGCCAGTGGGAAGGTGCAGGATACCTTTCTGGAAGCTGCAGGGGAGCCAGCAGGATGGTTCTCCCCGAGCTCAGGTGAATAACACTTAAAGGCTTTAAGAGGGCAGGAAGAGGAATGAGGTTATAATTTCCCTCTCCTGAAGACACCTAAGTCAAAGGCTCTGCAAAGTCCTATCCTGCCCTTTCTTTATTGGATATAATATGGAATACTGAGGAAGAAAGACAAGAATCAACTGAAAACTTCTTATTCATATATTTTAAACTAAAATGGCTAATAATTATATATATATGCATATCTGTGTTTAAATACAAGATAACTTTTTGGAACTGTGGGGGTTTTTTTCCCTTTTATCAGAAATTTTCAGCTTTTTTATTTAGCTATTTTAAGGGTGAGAAAAGATTAATCCCCAAATTCAATTGTTTAAAGTCCCTTAGATAATAGATGGCACTTTTCTACCAACGAAGGACTCCAACCTTATTACTAAAGCAGCAATAGTACAGCTAAAATATTACTATCCATGTCAATAAAGACTCTCTTAGGTTAATAATTTTACCATATCACAGACAGAAATGCCCTACTTAAAAGACACTAGGATTCTTTTTTTCCTTTTGCTGGTTCTAAACATCCATTAACCCTAGGGGACAACCAAATCCTTGCTTGCCTATATGTTTTTGTTTCCATTACATTTCTAAAAGGTTAAGCTATATTTTTTTCCCAAGCATTTGCTTGTACAGGTAAGAGCTTTATTCAGATCTCTCTGAAGCCCCCTGCAAAGAACACATCTGTGTTTTCAAAAGCCAACTTTTGAAATGTAGCAAAAAGCCTAAAACCATCTCAGCAGACTCTAAACTGGACATGATTGAGAGCGGTGGGAGAAAAGACCTTACAGAAGGATCCTAGAGGATAATGAAACCTGAATTGGCTTTCATAAATGGTTTCATATTACGATATGAAAATATTACATTGCCTGTAATATTTTATGGTTTTACAGTTTACCCTTTATGTGTTATTTACTGAAATGTTCTGTATGGCATGTACATGATATTTTGCTGTAATTACACCTCACCATAAAGAACCCAGGTTTAAGTTTGCTGGAATTTGAGGGTGGAATATCTATAGAAGATTAGCTTAATCTCCTTACTACCTTGATGTCACAGGGAGAATGAACTTTTCTTGAAACATTTATTAGAATTAAATTCTTGTGGTGCTGTTTTCTGATTTCAATGAGATACAAAATGTTCATTCCAATTCATGGCTCGGTCAACAAAGATGCATTAATGCTTAAATTCTTCCAATACCAATGTGAGTGGGACATTTACATGGTTTTGTGGAGATGGGTTTCAGTTTTCTGATTACGACACGAAGATTTACTATTCCATGCAGAATCTTCAGACACAAGTAATTAGATTCCGTAGGAGCCTAGACTGAGGCACTATCTTGTCCTGAACATTAACTAGAACAAGGTAGTTCAGGAGGATAAAGAGATAACAGGAAGTAAATTTCTTGGGTGCCCAAATTACACAGTATTTGGCATGGAACACAGAAATTACAGAGTCTGTAGAATCCCAAATAAAATGTGGCAAGCTTTAGGCATTTGAGCAGAAGCATTGTCTCAAAGCACAAAAAAAATGGTGTGGAAGACACAAAATATACTTTTATCTGGACTGAAATCTATCACCAGACGTGCTTTATCACTGCACCTCCTGGTTGGTATAAGGGAAGATGAAGGTAACATTTTTTGCCTTAAGTGTTCCAGCTAGATCACACCCTTTCTGTGGCCTGATCACACACTTCAATGCACGACACTGGAGCATAACCTCCTCTTTAGATGTAAAGGATCTGCCCTAACTAGTGGGCTGCCATCAGCACCAAAAACTTTCTTGCTTGGAATGCAGTAGTCAGCAGCTTAGGAGCTGACCAAGTGTCCCTTGAGATGTAACTCCACTGATGTCATGGAGTTTGGGATCAATAACAGTTACCAGAAGTACTGAGTGAGTAAAATCTGTGTACTGCTTGTGTGCCTGAATTGCATGTTAACATTTACACTGCAGTGAACAGAAATGATGATTGGAAGAGAGGCCACAACGTGACTCAGATTACATGTTTTTAAAGGTTACCTTACAGTTCTACACATGGAATCCTCTAGAACTATACACCTGGATCCATAATTTCACAAACACTCTACTTTAATACCAAAAATAAAATAAAATAAAATAAAATAAAATAAAATAAAATAAAATAAAATAATAAAGAATAACTATTATGAAAATGAAAAAAATATTTTGCTCTTATGATTTTGTTTTTATTATTGAGGACCAAGATGGCTTTGTAATGAAGACTACTTGCAAATTGAGAAGTCATGTGCAGTTTCCTTACATCCCATTTATCTACAGGTTACTGCTTCACAAATCAAATAATTTCATTTAAAAATATCCATTTTCTCCAGTACTCACCGTCTGTGAAGCTAGGTCAGTGACCTACCTCTGTGCTATTGAATTTCAGCATAATGCTTCATTTACCTTCAACAACCCACGCACATACACAGAGCACCAGCTTACACACACTTTGTAGCACCACCGTTTGTTCACTGAGCTTTTATCCAGGAAGCAAACTGATTCTAAATACTTTAATTTATCAATTTCTTATGGTGCCTGGTGAGATAGAGTCCTTTGAGCAGGTAACAATAGATGAGGGTAATGATCTGGGGAGATGGACTTTGCGAGGAGGAATCAAAACTCATGAGTGGAAAATGAAGATGTGTCAATATTTTGTTATTTAGAAGCTTTTTTTCTCACATACTTCACACAATTAACTCAAACTCAGTTTAAGTTTTAATAAACTGAGGACCATCATATATTCACTTTAATTGGAATTTTTCTAGAGAGAACATTTCAGCTCAGTTTTTGTAAAGGCTAAACTTTCTGTCCTTATTAAACCTCTTTGTAATAGAAGTGAGGGGTAGAATTCTGACTTGCACTGATGATGATGCCACAAAAAAAGGGTTTGAGAGAAGAAATATTATATAAAGGGGGCATGACTAACCACGAAAAAAATATAATGCACTATAAAGTTTTCATAAATACCAATTTGTGCATTTCCTCTAATTATGGTGGTATATCATGCGTAACTAATGCCCAAATTTTGCTTAAAAATTGCAAAAAGCCACAGATGTATGCACCGATAGAGCAACTTAACACTATAGTATACTCTACAAAATCAAATAATTTTATTTCTCCATCTTATTTATGTGAATCATCTGGCTTCCATTTAGAAATATTTGTAAATGGTATAACAGTCCTCACAAAACTTTATTTCCTTATTTTACTCATGGCACATTTGTTGCCACGTTAGGCGTCGTTATTTACTTCAATGTGCATGGCATCTTTTTGCATAAATGTACTAGTCAAATCACTTGATTGGCAAACCATAAGACCATATAGTTTTAACTTGCACATTTTTTTGGTAATGGGGGAGCTGCAGTGGTGTCTCTGAGAAGAAACTAGGGACTGTCCCATGCCAGATACATCAAGTTCCAGCTGGCCCTGCAATGGACCCATTGCAGGACACAGCTGTGCCTATCAGCAAAGTCATGGTGCATTCAGGAAAACATATTTAAGAAATGGTGGAAAGCTCCCAATGGTGGGAGGAAAAAAGAGCAATAAAAACGAGAAGCAGCAAAGGAACAGCAAGGTCAGGGGAGAAAGGTGCTCCATGGTAGAGCAGGCGCACTCTTGCGGCTTGGGTATAAGCTGACACGGTAGCAAATACTTCCCAGCAGGGACTGTGGCCCAAGGAGGACTCACACCAGAACACAGGTAAAGAGTAAGAAGCAAGGAGCAGCAGAAAGAAACTGCTGATCCTGACCTTCTGCTCCACTGCTGCCTCTATGAAGGGGAAGGAGTGATGTAGTGAACCGGATAGCTATTGCGAAAAGAAGTCTGGAGTGAAGTCAAGGCCAGGAAATGGAGAGAAAAGGTGTTTTTCCTTAAGAGTTTTAAATGTTTGACTCTTTATCTAGTCTGTTTGTTTCCCAATAACCAAACTAGTAAGTAAATAGTTATGAATATTGGGCTGAATGAATTAAATTTCCTAAGTCGAACCTGGTTTATGCATGACACTACGGAATCACGGAATGTTAAGGGGTTGCAATGGACCTTAAAAATCATCTGGTTCCAGCACTCCCTGCTATGGACAGGGACACCCCCCAAAAGACCAAGTTGCTCAAGGCCTTATCCAACCTGCTTTGAACAGTGACACAGTCAGGGCATTCACAACCTTCCTGAGCAACCTGTCCCTGTCCACCCTCAAAATGAAAAACTTCTTCCTTATATCTAACCTTAATTTCCCCTCTTTCAATTTGTACCCATCACTCTTTCCTATCACTACAGTTTCTAACAAAGTCCTTCTCCAGCTCTCCTGTAGGCCCCCTTCAGATGTCGGAAGCCGCTGTGAGGTTCCCACACAACCTTTTCTTCTCCAGGCTGAAGAGCCCCAACTTTCTCAGCCTGTCTTCATAAGGGAGGTGCTCCAGTGCTCTAATCAGCTTCATGTCCCTCCTCTGAACTTGCTCTGACAGTTCCATGTCCTTCTTACGTTGGGGACACCAAAACTGTACACAGTATTCCAGGTGCAATCTCACAAGGGCATATATTACTCAGCAAGTGATTTCCTGTCTTTTGTCTTGGCCTGTGATTTTTCTCACCCTCATCGTTCCTATTGTCTCCCACCTCCTGTTGGAGGGTGGGAGTGAGCAAGCAGCTGGATGGGTGCTTGACTGCCAGCTGGGGCTAACCCACTGCAACTTCCAGTAAGAAAGCATTTTACTTCTTCCTCACCTCCTCCTATTGATGCACATAAATATATCAGTCTCTGAGCTCTTCCTCATAAATGCTTCTTTCTCTTTCAATGCATAAAATGCACATGATCTCTTAAGACAAATACCTGCAGTTAGAACAGGCATTTGAGCAACAGAAAAATAAGTTTCCCCTCTACCTCAAACCCTACTTGCCATTGTTCTGAAAGCTACTTCAGTGCTTAAAGGACAGTAGAGATAGATAGATAGATAGATAGATAGATAGATAGATAGATAGATAGATAGATAGATAGATAGATAGATAGACAGACAGATATTGGAGATAATATAATCTTTCTTTCCATTGGCAAGGAGAAGCTGTTTCAGTGTGGATCTAGTGGATTCAGAGAATCTATTAATGCCTTGAAACAGCTCTGGGAAAGGCACAATGTCCCAGGAATTAATCTCATTAAAGTAAGTAGGAACTTGGCACTAAACAGCTCTTCAGGTTTTATATTTTCATGCAAAGTGTAAGATGCCTTTGGCAGCCAGGTTAAAGGGCTACAAATATAAAGTGAATGAACACCGTTACAATGGGAATGAGTGCAGGGTTTAAGCCAAATGGGGCTGCAGTGCTGACCTGGATGGGTCGTGGTTTAAGCCCAACCAGCAGCCAAGTACCATACAGACACTCACTCCCACACCAGTGGGATGGGGAGAGAATCCAAAGGGAAAAAGTGATGAAACTCATAGGTTGAGATAAAGACAGTTTGACAGGTATAGCAAAAGCCACTCACACAAGCAAAACAAAGCAAGGAATTCATTCCCATGAGCGGACAGGTGTTAAGCCATCTCAAAAAAACAGGTTTCCTGTTGTATGAAATATCCATTGGGTCATTTGGGGTCAGTGGTCCCAGCAGAAAAGAGAAGAAGCAGAAAAGGCCTTGGTGCTGTTCAGGAGCTGCTCAACAATAACAAAAATACATCTACATTTCAGTTATGCTGCTTTGAGTACAAATCCAAAATATAGCTCACTACCATGTCATAAGTGGCATTTGGATGATAAACTGACTTTAAAAAATAACCTATTTACTAACAGCCTGTAGGCTCTGAGACTGCACTCTAAGAAAAATGAAAAAAAAAAAAAAATGCACCTTAGGTATATTTCTAATTATGTCAACCTCTCCAGCAGTCTAAAAAGAAACCCTTAATACAAGAATCCACTGAAAAAAATTACAATGGTGGTATTCAATTATTCTGAAAAGTAATACTTGAACCATCTTGCTCTGAAACTATATAAAATCATCAGAAATACTAGGCTCATATCCTGCCTTTAGGAAGGAGTTAACTTCACATAGCACAGACTGAAGAGATGCATATTTCTTGGAACATGCTGCATCATTCAGCTGCTATTTTCCTCCCCATCACAGAAATCACTCCCTGGTCACTTTGCAAGTAGACTTTTTTAGACACCTTTCTGCAAAAAAAAGGCTCATATACCTACTCATTAGATGCACTCAAGTCTAGTGTACTGGTACATAGTAGTCTGTACTAAGGAAAAATGGGTTCAGACTTTAGGCTTGGTAACTCAATTTCACTTAATAGCATATGCAATCCTATACAATTCTTTAAGTCAGTCAAAAGATACTCGTCTACAATACCCATCTCCTGGCCAGAGGAGCATATTGTAATGTGGCATCAGTCCCATGCTTATTTAGGGTATTCCTCTCTGCAGGCACAGTAGAGAGGCACAGTAGAGACACACAGACACGAACCAGGACAGCTTTAAATTAGCCAGCAGGAGAATACTGATAACATGAGGCCTTAAGGTTACTTTATCAGTTTCTCCCTTAGCCCTTGAAAGTACTTGCTATGTGGGAGCCAGAAGAATGTAACACATAAAGACCTCCTACCCAATCTGCATTATACACATCTTAACAACATCCTTTCCTCTCTGAGGTGTTATCATTACCCCATTCTTGCATGTAGATAATGACATTGACCACAGGCATCTATTTCAGTGACTCTCTTCCTAGGGATTAGCAAAAATCAGGGTATTTTTATCACTCAGAAAAACAGTTCTGAATATTATTGACATGAAACAGCAAAACAAGTCTTCCAAAAATATCCGCTTAACCACTTGTTTAGCTTAGTATTGTCTTTCATACATTAAATTTATACTTTTTTAAATTATGCTAATACAAGAATAAAATGTTCTTCAAATATGTGCCTGGCTGTGTTTTGAGGTAGATTAGATGCAAACTGAAAATACCTCACAAAACCAATATCAGTGGGTCTACTGAATGGTTACACAAGACTCATAACACCCACCCACAGCAGGGCAGAATTCTCATTGTCAGTCAGTTGCTAATGTGCAGGCAGGGAGGACAACATTCTATTCTGCATTCATTTGTTCTTTATCTTGTTCATTTAGGTTGCAAACCCATAAGGGTTAGACTGTCTCTCTATATATTATCGTGGAGTGGGATTCTTCTTGGGACAAGATGACTTGCAGAGGTATCTAGATAGATAAGAGCATTTGGCAATCAGTCCAAGATTTATCAGTGCCAAGAACAAATGGTGGATTCTGCAATTAGGATGGAATAGCATCAGGCACAAGTATAAATTCAGAGAAGTGGCTGGAGAGCTGCCCTGAGCAGAGGGATCTGGGTGTGCTGGATCTGGGGCAGCATATCAGTGAGAGTCAGCAGTGTGCCCTGGCAACCCAGAGGCCAAACCGCATCCTGGAGTGCATCAAACGCAGCAGGAGCACCTGGGCAAAAGAGGGATTTATCCCACTGTACACAGAGTTGGTGCAGTCTCACCTTGATCAGTGCGTGCAGTTCTGGGCCCCACAATTTAAGGATGTGAAGGTTCTTGAATGCATCCAGAGGAGGACAACAAAGCTGGTGAGTGGGCTGGAAGAAATGCCTTGTGAGAAGCAGCTAAGGACTTTGAGCTCATCTAGTTTGCAACAAAGTAGAGTGAGGAAAGATCATGAAGAGGGAGGTGTTAAGCAATTCTCCCTGGTGTCCAGTGCAGTGGATGTGTGCTCCAGGTTGCATGGGAATGGTTCAAAGGTGAACCATTCCAAACCTCAGGGGAAGTTCAGGGCAGACATTAGGAAACTTTCTTTACCAAGAGGGTGGTCAGACACTCAAACAGATTTCCCATGGAGGTGGTTAAGTCCCAAAACCTGTCACTGTTTAGGAGGCATTTGGACAACACCCTTAATAACATTCTTTTGTTATAGATTTTGTTCAGCCATGAAGTGGTCAGGCAGCTGATGATCACTGCAGGTCCCTGAGCTATTCTATTCTTTCTATTCTATTCTATTCTATTCTATTCTATTCTATTCTATTCTATTCTATTCTATTCTATTCTATTCTATTCTATTCTATTCTTAATTTTATCTGCCTAAAATATGAGCATCTATTCTAAGCTCATCACCTTCAGCTTATTCTAAGGTTCAGTTTGCAGACAGGTTGAGGGAATTGGCCTCTGGGTATTGTTGTGTCTCTTCATTGGCTTATAGGGTTGGGGAAAGATGTTTACATCTACAGCCAGCCTTAAACTAAACAGCAAACATTAGGGGAGGAGAATGTTATCACCAGTAACCAGGGTGGCTAAAGATTCTGAATTCCTATGTAATAATAATGGCTATCATAATTTCTAATTTAGGATCATGCCATCATATATGGCAATTCAATTTCCGTAAGGGTATTTATTTTTAAATCTCTTATTATTATCTTGAGCGTTTCTTTAGTTTTTGTGTGTGTTTCTACTTCTCTAATCTATCCAAATCTTTCTGCTCTGTCTCTCTTGGCTCTCTCTCTCTCTGTCTCTCTTATGATCTTATGTAAGCTGAATGATTCCTCATAAAAAGAACTGCCTTGCACAGTAATTACCATTACTTTATAACCTTTGCCAGCTTCACATCTCAGTCTCAATGGGTAATTAGATCCAAGTAGCTCAGCAAACTTCGACATTTATATATGAGTTACTTTTTCTGACAAGAGAAACTCAGCAACTATTACTTGTAGTTTCCCTTCTCTGTTTTAACATGAAAATACAGAAAATGTTACAGAACTTTGAAAGGGGAAATTCAACTGTGCCTGTGTTCAGCTGCCCCACAGAAATCAAACCTGTGGAGTTAAGCCAGCTCAGACATCTGTCTGAGGGGCTGGATATAATTTTTTATATAAACCATTTGCAGTTTCTTCCTGTTGCATTCTTGTGTTTATGCAATATGCTACTTAGAATCATTATGGAAGTTCTCATTATTAATCTGTAAATAATGTATAATAAGATGAAATATCTAAGTGTCTCTGCAGTGAACTTGTAATTTCATAGAAAATCATGAAATAAATTAAGGGGGAGTAGAAGGGCTATCTTTTGGATTGCGTATGTGTGTTGTTTAGGGGGATTGTTACTATTTGGGGTTTTTTGCCTGGGGTTTTCTTGCCTGAGTTTTCTTTCCATTTCATAGCAATTCGTGATTTGAATGTGTGCCCTCAGACCCCAACAGAGTGTCTTTGACACTGTCATTATATCTGTTCTGATCTTTCTGATCTTTCTCTGCTTTGTATTCCTCCCTAACAATTTCAGATGATCTACCCAGAAAGGTATGTGAGGAACATGACAAATACTGGCAATTTATGTTAGACAGAAGAATCATTCCCACTTATCTCTCATTAAGCTTTGATCCTGCAAATCAAATGCATGGGCTGCATGACAGCTGCCCAGTCATAACTCATTATAGGATCAGAATGAAAACACAGACTGAAAAAGACTGACTGAGGTCTGTCAGTCAGTAAAAGAACTCAAGCATTTTTCACAGAGGGCAGATGAAATATATTCTGCTTGTTAAAATCAGAGAGCTGTCCATTCATTTAGGCATTTAATAGGATGGAAAATGAGGCCCATGTAGTTTTTTATTACAGGGCTAGAAGAAAACCACTATAATTACCTACTCTGGAAAATTAATTGCATTGTAAGGAGAAGTAATTTTATTATTTTGGGACCTTCTGTGACTATCTCTATATTAAAATATAAACCATTATGTATTATAAATGTCAAATTCCACAAGACACCAGCTAACTAAATGCAGAACTTAGATTTGTTGAATTTAATTAAATCTAAGGAATCTAAAAATGCCCATGGAAGAGAGCCTGAGGTCTGACATCTCTCTCTGAAAATATACAAAAATATTTTGTACTGCCTTGCTGGATGCATTTTCAAATTATATTTATTTGTTATAGCATATGATGAAGAATGCACATCTTTCAAACGCCATTACAGAAAGGAGAAAGCCAGTCACTTTTTTTCCTCTATCTTGCATTGCACAATGCCTAGAAATTGCCACATTCCAAAATAACTTAGTGTTAGTGCTACAGGAAACAAAAGAATGCAGATTGGAAGCTTCTAGGTAGTTGAAAGCAAATGGATAAGTAAGAGATGATAGCAGGGATTTCAACATATCAGACATAACCTGTCACATCAGAGAATATCCAAAGTCTTAGGCTTCCTCCACTCAAATCTGTCTTCAAATCAGATATCAGTGTTTTTATGGTGCTAATCTGCCTGCTCAAGGGTATATTGCCATTAAAATGTCAAGATTCTGTCATTCTTATTTATAGTGACCACACTTACAGATCAGTCCCATTGAGTTTATTTTCATGTGTAACAAAAAAAAGATGGAAAAGTCCACCAGAAATTAATAGTTAGTTTTCAGTGACAGTGCCTGATCAATAAAATCTGGTTCAGTACTATCAGGCCTAGAAATTTACAGAATTAGGAGGAAGTTGTTTGAAAGATCCTTAAAGAGCACATGATACTAAGAAAGGACTCCAAGTTGTTTGGTGAGAATCAGTCCTGTACAATGCTCTTGTTCAACACAGAAGTGTGAAATAAGGACTGCTGATCAGGGCATGATGATACTGAAAAAGGTGCATGAGAAGAAACAGCAATGGGCTGCATTTTAGCAAATCTTGGGAGAAGAACTAAAGAGGTAGAAGTTACATTTGAAGGAAAAAAAAAGTGAAAGAAAAAAGTAAAAAGTAAAAGACATCTGTTGAAAATAGGAGATACACAGAGGAAGAGATGCATAGTAGTTCCTTATTAGATGAAAATGAGGAATAAAGATTTGTATAAGCTACACACTACAGATGACACTTCAAATAGTGTCAATATCAATTGGAAAGTTAATTGCAAAATGAATGAATAAAATAATTAATTATGTACTTATTAAATTAGAAGTCAACACACAATACAATCAATTTTTGGGACACAAACAAATTAATTAAGCAAGAAGAAATATAAAGAGTTTGGAACTCACCAAACCCTTCTCAGGGTTCCCGATGCCATAGTGCTTAGGACTGAAGCACGAAGCACATTTGAACTGTATCTTCAAGCCAAGTGTGAAGATTTGCCTCCCCTGAAGTTTGCCTCTGCTGGCTTTAGGCAACAAAGGTCTTCAGGGCACCAAAGTCTATTATTTAAGGAGTTTTGAAACAGAACAGGATTTTGAGTGTGAGGCTGTAACGGTCAATGGTAGACAGGTTGATTATGTCTCCTTTTTAAATACTACTAATGAGACATAATCAGCTACTCATTACTGCATAACATTAATGAATGACTGTGGAGTAAAAAAATTACTAGAAGATCCTCTTTATCCAGCTAAACATTAATAGCGCGAGAAAAAAGATCAAGGTAGAATTGGAGCAGTGCTCCCTTTTTTGAAAAGTCATCTAACTGTGTTCTGGTTTGAATTAGCAAGATGACAGCCAACTGTTCAAGGCAAGTGATTGTTCTCAGCTCTGTGGCACCACATGTGGGAGGTTGTGTCTGTCTTGGGGCACCCTTCTACAAGAAAGACTTTGACATTGCAGGTGAAGTCCGAGGGAAGACTAAGTGACAGAAGTATGTGGCATACTGTGAGAGGTTGGAAATTTGGGCCTATTTAGTCTAGAGAGGCAGAAGACCACACCTGCAGCTGCCTCATGGAAGAGTGGAGTAAAGATGGAGGCAGGCTCTTTAAGAGGTGCACAGCAGGGTGAGAGGCAACAGATTCATCTTTCAGTATGTGAAACTCCATCAGAAAACAATTCTCACTATCAGGGTAGTCCAAAATATTAATAGGCCAACCCTGGAGATAAACAAAACTCAACTGAACAAGGCCATGAACAAGATCCAAGCAACCTGGAACAAGATACAAAGAGTTTGGAATTGCCCCAAGAGGGAACTTGGACAGGAACACTTCTGGAGGTCACTTCCAATCTAAATTATGTCAGTGAAATGTTTCTGTGCATATGAAACCTGGGCTTGCATCTTCCAGCCTAAAGCATTAATGAAACTAGACAGAATATTTTAAATACTAATGCCAATCTTTTGTAAACACTAGGAATTTAGAATTGAGAAAAAAAATATTGTAGCAACTTTCTTTTAAGACTCATGTAATGGGACACAAGAAGAACCTGAGCAATTCAAGAAAATAATAAGTGGGGAGGTATTG
Organism: Acanthornis magna; assembly: GCA_036785705.1. NCBI lineage: Eukaryota > Metazoa > Chordata > Aves > Passeriformes > Acanthizidae > Acanthornis > Acanthornis magna. Next base: position 1,382,791 of record JAWUZG010000112.1, read on the forward strand.
GAAAACATGTAAATGCCATGGATCTGAAAATAGGTTGAAGAAAAATTAGTCATATAGAACAGACAACCTGGAGTTGTCAAAACTTTATCCTGTGAAGAAGTCTGGATTTTTTTCCTTGCACCAAAATAACTGCATAGTATATACAGGGAAAAGATGTAGATTTAATAAATTTAGAACTTTGATGACTGCTGTGCAATAATCTCATCAGAAAACTATGAAATTTGAATTAGATGTAGTAGGCGTACATCTGAAAACTACAATCAAAGAAGGCTTTTTAATTATTCATCATCAAACTGGGAATTAACTGAACATGGCACTCCATAGGGGTCTGTCTTTGTCCCATTAGTATTTTCATTAAAGATTTGCATCATGAAAGAGCAAGAGGGCTGTTAAATCTGCAGGGGCAGTGTGCAAGGTATCCGGAGAATATGATCAAAATTATCTTAACAAGCTGAAGAGCTGGGCTGAACTCAGGTAGACAAAATTCAGTAAAGGCAAATGTAAGTACAGCTACACTGCTAGGTCAGTCACAGATAAAGGGTGCACAAAAAATGCCAAAATAAAAAGTGAAATAAATGGCTAGGTAACAATATAGGATATTCAGGGGATTCTATTGGATCAATAACTAAACGTAGTAGTATGATGCATTTTCTTTCTAAAATGATTACTTCCACTCTGAAAAGACTTTTTCTAGTTTATTTAGCATTGTTGAGGCCTTGGCTGAAGTAACAAAGTTCGCAGAACAAGTGTTACAAATGATAATAGCAAGCTGGAAGGAATCCATGGAATATAAGAAAGAATGCTAAAATGTTAGAAAATATGAACCTGCCTGCCTGCAAAGAAAGATTAAAGCTGCTGGTTTCCTTTAGTCTTAGAAAAGAGACCATTGAGTGTAAATATGAGAAGCAGTAGACCATGTAAAATGCCAGTGGAAAGAGGATGATAATAATTTTTTTCTCTACTGACAAAGTTGAAAAAACAATGAGTTGTTAATCTAATCTGCAGGAAATGTAGGTTGGATATTAAGCAAAAATGTCAAAATGCTGCACTGCCGAAATTCAGAGGCAGACTTTGTAGAAATTTTATGAGTTTTCTTTCCCTTTTGGATTTAAAAACTGACTAGATCTCTCAGCATTTAACTATGGAAACTTGATCCTGCCTCCATATCAAGCCTAAAGCAGACTGGCAGTGGTGCCCATAAAGCCTCAGCCCTAGGCAGGGTTTGTGCTTGAATACATACAGTCCACATCTGCAGGACAGCACGTATTTAACGGTGATAGATGGAGTTTGTACAGAGCCCACCAAGTGACCACAGGAATTTCATTTGGTTGTTGGCAAAGAAAAACGTTCTCTGCTCCCCCCAGGTTTCTTTATTGTCCTACTTGTCTCAATTTCTAAATTCTGAGTGTGACTAGAGGTATAAAAAGATGGCCTTATTTTTTTTAATATTCAATGAATTTAAACCTCTCTTTGGTTGAGTAAAACTCAGGGAAGCATGGGAATCATTTAGGAATGAATTACAAAGATTACATGGTTAGAAAATGAATCAAGAATATTTTTAATAGGAAGAAATTAGACCAGTAGGCAAACTGACTCAAAATTAGCCCAGCAATTACTCTGATCAGTAGACAAGCCACTGAAGAATGGATTAATTAGCCTACCAGAAAATTAATTAAGTTATGCAATGAGTCAGATAAGAATAATTTCTGAATTAATTAAGTTTTCAGTCCTGTGACTTGTGTAACAGAGAGCAAGGGTGATAGGCTGAGAAAACAACATATAGTTCCCAATATAGAAAGTTAAGACATCAAGTTACGAAAGGAAAAGAGATTTATTTCTAGCAACATTTGCCATGGAAGCCATAGAAATGAAAATCTAGGAAGAACTGATTTTTTTATTATACTGTCAAATTAAAAAAATACAGTGAAACACAAATCCTCCAATATCTGGGGAAGCTAAAATACTTTGTCATTATTAAAGCTTCTGCTATTACACCACATAAAAATATTTAGTCAGAATTTTAAAAGCTAAAGCATTTTGAGTTTAGAAGTGTTGTTTTCCTCACTAAAAAGATACTTACAAACAGAAAGGACAGCCAAGAGGAACTAATGACTGTGCAGTGCTTAGAGCACTCTCTTGTGGTATCAAATCTTCTCTATTGTTCAGGATTTTCTGGGGTTTGTTTGTTTGGGGAGGAGGGAGGGAGATTTGTTTGTTTTGTTTTGTTGTTTTGTTGGCTTCTTTTTTTGTTTGTTTGCTTTTTCCCCAAAGACAAGATTTAGGAAATGATGACTCCAAATCCCAGAATAACACTCTACCTTCAGAATCCAGAATATTTATGCAGGACCTCTGTCAGTCAGACCTTCTGAAGCTATTCTAGTTTCTGTAAATTGCACAAATGTTTTGTGTGGTCAGAGGAATAACAGAAAAACATTTCCACAGCCTGATGTTTAGAGTGCTCTCTGTTAATGTAGAATGTCAGGTCCTAATTCATCATTGAAAATATTCTGCTTTTTGAGCGTAGAGGAGGTATTTCACTGAATAGGCAGCTCTTTCTCTTTTGGAATATCATTTACAATGGATAGCCATCTAAATAGTCTGTGGAATTCTTCGGAGAACAACCCAAATGCTGAGCAGGTACTCAGATCTGCCTGCAGCTTCTAATTACTTCTCTTCCAGGCATAGAGTTGTCTTCTCTGAGCCAAGTCTAAGGAAATCAAATACAGCTGAGGTGCCTTTCATTTGCCTGGACCCCTGCCCCATCTGGAGCCCATTTATCTGGTACAGAGCCACCTGGGAAAATGGTGGAGCTTCCTGAGTCAGGAGTCAGGGAAGCTGACTTACAGCAAGAAAAGTAAGACCACCTAGAAACAACACAATTACTGGAGTGTCACAAACCTCCACATCCAGCCTGGGACTAGGAAATGAAATCAGACAGCTGCGTTCAGTTCATGATGAAATTGGATCACTTTGCTCAGTTCAGAGTGCTGGTTTTCAACTTATAGAGACACTGGCATTCAGTGGACGGAGACTTAAACAGCAAGGAGACCAAGCATGTGGCAGACTGCCTACTGTGACAATTTGGAAGTCCTCTAGGACATACTGCAGGCTTAGCATTAGAAGTATTCAGTTTATTTGACTTTTTTACTATATTGTGCTTTCTATTGAAATTTGATAAGAAGCGCCCAGAAGTAGTAGGAGAACACCACTGGTTTGAGGCAGGAGCCTTTAAAATATTTGCATTAGACAGGAAAATTTCTTTGAACCATTCATTTTTCATTTACTGTGTGTATCTCTTCTCCAATAGGCATCTGTCAGTCACTTGTTACTTGGACTGGATCAGATCTGGGGTTTGACTCAAGCTTCACTCCAAAGTTAGCAACTCCTCTGGGACTGAGATGATGCTTCTTCATCAGTTAGTCTGGCTTTCTGGAGTTCATGCTGAAAGTTCACAAGGTACTCAATAGTAACTTTGTTCATGGATTGAATTTTATCAACTTACAGTTAATTTGAGTTTCTAACATCTGAAAAAATTCTTATTGCAAGGTATATATAATATTCTTACCGTTTTTAAGGCTTTTTAGTATGTATTTTAAGCATGGAACTTGAAGATTTTACAAATCTGCAATTTCAAATTTAGTATTTTAATAAAGCTGCTATAAAAAGAATTCATTCAAATATTAAGCTTTGGTTCTAAACTTTTATTCAATTCAGCTGTTATATAATCTACAAGAACTCCTGGCATGTGTAAGTAGCCTAACTGATTCAATACTGTATGGAAAATGTACTCTTCTGTAGGGATGCTCCTTCAGATGTATGATAATGGCACCAGTGGTAGATTTTTGTTCATAATAGAAAAGTATGAAGAAAAGGCACTCAGTTGTCACCATGGTGGATATAGAGCAGGATCTGTTTCGACCCAGGCTGTATCAGTCCTTCTTTTCTGTTCTGTTATGAATTTGAACTGCTCCAAAACTTCAACAGACCAGTCAGGGATGGAACTGACATTTCTCATGAAAGGAAGAATGAACAAGACATTTTCTGCTAGCTGCTGGCAATGATACACTAAACCCTAGTCAGCAAACACATTCTATACTAATCTATATTGCTACCTCTGCCCTAAAAGATGAAAGTTTTTGCTCTTGCACTTCTAGAGAGAAAGTTATTTTTGCAGCTTCTACTTTCTGTGTTTCAGTGTTGTCTGAAAGTTCACAAAACATTTCCAATATTCTACAATAGTTCTGTGTGAGTGATTTGACAGGTACATTCTTATTCCTACTCAGAAGCCCTGTTGCTATTGTGATTTTTTAAAAATTTTTACCTTCCTTTTTCTCAGCATGTTTTACATAATTGTTTCAATTTTTCTCTGATTATGGAACTTGATTATACATACACAACACACAGATAACAACTGTAGACATTCATTCATATTTTTCTGTGCTTACTTGCTATACAAATACATTGGTACTCAGGACATCTTGCATGAATTATTCATGTGAGCCTCTGATGGGCTTTTTTTAGGAACACACATGTAAACAAAAGCAGAGAAAAACCATGGAAGCAGGCAAAAAGATATTCTTCCATTTCTTTCAACTTCTGATTATTTTTTCCAGGTGTTTTTCAATTGCAAACCTCTGCACCTCAGTTTTGTCCCTTGATGCATGAACAACACAACAGTCCATGCAGGGGTCAAAAAAAACACATGCCTTGGTGCCTCAGACCTCCTTAGAGTCAAAATTTTCTTATATTTGGTGTAAGAATTTGCTTTAATTTAAGGATTGTTTTCCTTTCCTGTAGGTCAGTATAATTAAACTGGGAAAATTAACTTTATATTATGCAAGTATATATGATTTATTTTGAAAAAAATTTTATTGTAACCTACCAGTCAGGATTATGAGGAACACATCTATTAAAAATATATATAACAAAACACCATTCTATTGAAAAAATTCTGTAGCTCAAATGTGATCCATATTAATAGTGCTGAAATTTTAAACTCGGCTTAAACACAAATCTTACATATTTTTGTTTCATCAGGTCAACATTATTAATTTTATTACTGAAGTAAAGCCTGCCACATACATGGTTTTAAAAGATCATAGAATTGATGAAATACTTTACACATTTAGATGTCCAAGAGTACAACTGAGTTGTTCACTATTTTACTTTTCTTCATGAAGCATTACACAATAAGCAAAATTATGTGTTTTAGAGACTTGTAAAATTCACTGTTATTACCATTTTATCTGTGTTCTATTACTCCAGTTTTTCAAGTGTGCATAATATTGAACAAAAACACTGAAATCATTTAGGTGTCTGAAAAATCAGGAAACTGTACTAGCAGCAAAAATTGCTCTCTAACCTTTTTTCTGTGTGTCCATGCATTTCAAATCCACTAGTTTAAATACTTGCACGGACGTGCAGTATCATCAAACACAACACAGGCATATTTAGTTGCAGAATTCCTACAAGGTCCAAATGCCACTGAAAATAATTTAAATACTCCATTTCAGGAGCCATTACATTATGCTCAAGATAATTATTATAATATTTATCTTCTGTAGAATTAAGCTGCAAAGCAACAACAACTGGAGCTGCTGTTCATAATACATATGGTCAATTACAATTTAATATATGCCATGTTTATAATTTAGAAATAGAATTATACTTGCTAAAATTGCTATTACAGGCATGCCATAAAGATTTTTTTTGTATGTTTAAATATTAAAGTTTACATATATATTTATTGTGTTTCAGCCTCAGCAAATTCTTTCAAATTTCATTAGAATGAGAAAAAAAACTACCAATTCTTATGTGGATATCAAGATATAGTCCTTCACCAATCCTACCTCTCACAAAAAAACCAAGCAATAATACAATTTCCTGGTTTTGTTTCCTCATACTTGTGACTTTGCCTCATCAGCGACAGCTCAGATGGGAGTTAGGAAAGACATGACTTCAAGGTGGTACCACAGCGTTGCCCTGCATTACATGGACAGCCACATGAAAGCTGGTAAGCATTGCTTTCTCAGACCAACAAAAATACCTGCTTCCAGATTAGAAAACTTCATCCCAGACAGCTGAATGCTTCTAGTTTGTCAGAAAAAACAAGAGTACCATGCAAACAAAAAGTAGCACAAGAGCAACCTCTGCTGAATGGAAAATACCTCAGTCAAACCAGCATCAAGTGTCAGGAAGGTAGTTATGTCTATCAGCTTGCATAAGCCTGAATTTGGAGTATCACAAATCCTTATATTAAAGGAAGAACTTTTTTATATACTCCCAACGCTTTGCTGCCTTTCCCATAATATTGCCCTATTGCTGATAATTTGTAAGGGTTTCTAAGCAAAACACAACATCTGAAGTTAATCTTTTCCAGCATCTTTTAACAAATAACAGTTGAAATGTTTCTCATCTATTTTGGCAGATAAATAATAACACCACAAATGTATTGAGAAATAGGGAGAATGAGTCTGTCACAAATAATAGGAGTTCATCTACCCCTATGATTAATATTTAATGTGAGCAATTTCGACTACTGATTAGCCCCATTAATAATTAATACAATGTTATTGTGGATGATTAAGGCTATCTCTTTTGATGGGATTCTCAAATCCCTTCTAACACTTCAGTATTAGTTCTTTATGATATCTATCCCTGTATTAGTTCCACCAAGCCTGCTACAGAAAGCTTTGTAACTACAAGTCAACCAGCCCTGCAATATCAACAAACAGAAGTAGTATTCCAGCTGCTGTATAAGAAACAGTTGCACAAGAATGCTCTAGGCAGCTGCATGTTGTTTTTTGTTATTTTTTGCAGGAAGCATTAACTTTATTTCATGAAGTTTCCTTTCTATTGCTTACTTTATTATACTTCTACTTAAGAGTAGTACAGTCTTGGCTAAAATTAGTAAGCAGCAAAGAAAAACAAAATAAAATTCAACAAGCCATATATTCAGATATGTGAAAAGGACAGTGACTTCTTCAAACACTCTTGCAGAGAGTTTTTGTCATTGCATTTTCTATAATTGTCTATGCAGATTATATTTGTCAATTGGTGGTGATGTAGTTTTGTGTAGTCAGGAAAGACAGAGGATAAGTTCTGCCTGGTTCATGACAGAGTTGATAATTACCACTGATGCCTAGGAACACGCTATCTGAAACAGAAGCCAAAGCAAATTAGGAGTATAAAATGCGGACAAATTTATTTGAGGCCTTCAAGGTACATTCGGGCAAGCAAAAGTCACCCTCAGGGACTACGCCCAGGGACTACACTCAGGGTCAAGAGCCCTTTACCTTTTATAAATTCTGTGCCATTAGCATATTGGCCCTTAATTCTCCAATCACACCCTTAGGTGACGATGTTAACCACCCCAGGCCCCCTCCCCCCTATCTCACAGTTGTTTACATATTTTCGGCCCTAAGGCAATGAATATGTCCTTGAGTTCGTATTCCAAGAGCCCTGTTTTGGCTAAAGGTGCTGGGAACAGAGGATTTTAGCACTTTTTAAGAAGCACAAAACTGCAGCAAGTTACAGATACATGCAGAGTAAAAACCTAGAAATACTTGAAGGCATCACTACATTCCATTAAATCATCTGATTTGTGTATATGGGCATTAATGCTTCATTGATTAAAATTTATTGGCTGCTGTGGGCTGATGCTTGCTGGCAGCTAACACTCTCACCAAGCTGCTTGTTCACTCTCTGCAGCAGAACAGGAGAGAGAATGGAAGGGCAAAACAAGAGAACTCATGGGTTGAATTAAAGACAGTTTAGCAGGTGAAGGGAAGCTTTGTTCACAAGAAAAACAAAACTAAGGAATTCATTGACTAATTCCCATCATCGGGCCACATGCTTGGCCAACCCAAAAAAGGAGGACGTCAGCCGCTATAATTGTTGCTTGGGAAATCAAAGACTGTAACCCATCAGTGTCCCTGCTTCATTCTTCTTTCCCTGAATTTTTATTGCTGAACATAATGTCATGTGGTATGAGATATTCCTTTGATCACTGGGGGTCAACTGTCCTGGCTGTGTCCCCTCCCATCCTCTTACCCACCCTCAGCACACCCAGTGTAGGGGCAGGGAAGAAAGAAAGAACAGACACAACACTCGTGTGTTATTAATGCTGTTTTACTCACAAATATAAAACACTGTCATACAGGCTGCTATGAAGAAAAATAAATCCATCCCAGCCAGACACAGTAAACTTATACTTGAAAACTGAAACATTAACATCACATGTGTACGCTCAAAAGTCAAAAATTATTTCTGTAGAATTCCACATCTGTAACACAGTCATTCTCTTTGCTCTGAGTTTATAAAAAAAGTGCTCAACCATGAGTGGGGTTCCAACATGCTGTTGCAGTGCAAGTATATAATGCTAAATTTTAAAATTTTCTTGATACTAATCAGGAATGAAATTATGCTCTTAACAGCATTAGGCTCTCTGTAAAATTGCTCCTCTTCTAAACCCTTTGAGGTTTCATAGACTCTGGGTTGCTGCCAATGACTATACAGAATGAGCCCAAACTCAACCTTTGGTATGAGGAAAAGAACCAGAGGAATATATGAAGTTATTTCAACATAGGTGAGGTAGAAGACTTGCAGGAAAAGGGAAGAAATAAGTAAAGAAGGAAATATGAAGTGCTGTTTTACTTATTCATACTCCTTGCTATTTTTCCATAGTTTCTTCAGATTCTCAGTGTTCAAGATAAAACTTGACAATGTAATTGAAGGTAGGTAATCAATGATTCAAAGCAATTAAATCTCTATAAAACCAACTTAACCTGAAGGTCTTGAAACTCACATTGTTTATCTGAGAAAAATATAGAAATAACAGTGGATTTATCCATATGTCTAATAACAGACCCATCTTTCTAATGGCTTCAAGCTTCACAATCTTAAGCCCTTTCAGACTTATTTTACTACCCCACATTTAAGAATACAAGATTTTTTAAAATTCATTCTTCAATGTACAAAAGAAATGTAGACTATATATGTCTAAGACACATATATTTTCAAATTACTCAAATACACTTTAAAGATATTTTACAATTTAAAAAAAAAAAGAGTGTCAAAATGGTCTGGCTGCTTATCAGTGGAACTTCTAAGATATTATATGAAGTTTCACTATGAAGTTCAATGGTTCTCAAGAAACATTAAAAATAAATCAACAAATGAATAGCCTTGCCTGTTATATATTTCTTTGCAACAACTAAAAATAATTCACATTTCTTTTTAAAGGGATGGGTTAAAAATCTAACCTGAAATCTTAAAGAATGCATTGATTGTGTCTTGGGTTTATGCACATTTAGGGACTTATTTTCATTACTGAATTTTATATTTTTCAATAGCCTAATTCTAAGGAATGCAGTTCTAGAGATAAAAGAACCTAACATACTCTAGAAATAAATTTATATTGCAAGTAGTCAGGATAAATACAAAACAAATTAGGCATAATGCATTTTCCTCAAACTACATAGGTTATTTCCAAAGTACATCACATGTATTTGTCTCCCTTTAAAGGATAGGAGAACAAAATCAAAGAGGAAAGGAGACCAAGAAACCGAGCAAGATATGGGCAGGGGAGTCACAGGACACATATACGTATTTGTTACGAAAGGTTAATGCAGATTACAAAAAAAGCTACAAAACTTACTAGTGCTCCAAGACAGCTATAACTTCTGTACTGAAAATTTAGATGGATTTTTACTTGTCCATTAAATCTATTCTGAAGCATGAAGATATTTTAGCAGCTTGTCCTTCATTTGAGCAATTGGCAGTCTTAAAGGGACAGAATTTCTGTTTACATCTTCTTGTATCATAAAGGTGCCTCTTCTTTTTGTATTTTTCTCAATAATTGAAAAAGCTCCTTATATTAATTGCATACGACTATTTTCTATGCTAAACTTTCTTAAGATAATTTTAATTTTTATTCTGAGACAAGAGACTAAGGAATAATTGGGGAGGGGAGGGGAGGAGAGGGGAGGGGAGGGGAGGGGAGGGGAGGGGAGGGGAGGGGAGGGGAAGGAAGAATGGAAAAAAGAATTGAGGTTTGTGTATGTTTGTCTGTAATAATATCTGTTTTTGCATCCACAGATCTCATGCACAGCATTAGTTCAAATGGACACAGACATCAGCACTTAGTGAATTCAGAGGAAAGGAAGAGTAATTGTAATAGGAGATTCCCTCCTAAGGGGAGCAGAGGCCCCGAAATGCAGACCAAACCCAACTCACAGGGAAATCTATTGTCTCCCAGGGGCTCGAATAAGGGAACATTACTGCAAAACTCCCCAGTCTAGTAAGGCCCTGATTACTATCCATTATTTGTTGTTCAAACAGGCATTGATGAAATAAAAAAGAGGTGTCTGGGGGCAATCAAAAGAGATTTCAGGGCCTTGGGAAAATTGATAGAAGGATAGGGAGCACAGGTACTGATTTCCTTGATTCTCTGGTAACAAGGAATAATACTGAAAGGAATGGGCAGATCCATCAGGTCAATGCATGGCTCTAAGGCTGGTGTCAGTGGAAAAGTTTGTGGGTTGTTGATCATGGGATGATCTACTCAAACACCTGGTCTACTGACACCTGACAGGGTGCACCTAATTCAGGGGGGAAAAGCTCTACCACAGGATCTAGCAGGGCTCATTGCTAGAGCTTTAAACTAGCTTGGAAGGGGGAAAGAGACAAACCCAGGCTCACCAATGATTGAGTGATGGGACTGTGTGCCAAAAAACGAGCACTAGTGGAATCCCTCAGTCTGCTTCAGGAGGTGCTGGCTACAATGAACCACACCTGAAATGTTTCTACACCAATGCACAGGAGGAACAAATAAGAAGAGCCGGAAACTTCAACCTAGCCCCAGAGATTTGACATTACTGGCACAATTGAAACCTGGTGGGGTGAGTCCTGTGTCTGGAGTGCCCTGTTGGATGGCTACAGGCTCTTCTAGAGGAGCAGGCAGGACAGAAGGGATTGGGGCTTGATAATATTTGACAAAATAGCAAAATCAAAACTAGAATACTGGCTGGAAAATAAACTAAATTTATGACATCAAAGACGGGCCTGGCAAGAAGCCATATAGAAGATCCTCTACATGCCCTAAGATTTCTGTTGTCAAATACAATCTGTGGGAGATACAGGAGCACAGACAACTGAAATATGCACTGTTCAAGGATATTATATCTTGATGGATTGCAAAGTTTTATTGTTTAGCACGTACACAATATCTTTGCCAAATACATTGGAAGGATATCAAAGAGCCGTGCAAGGGACCTTTATTTAATTTATTAATTAACCACTAGGACAACATTCTTTGTAGCCTTTCTGAAGGTCTGATGGCCATCTGAACATCAGGATAGCAGATGGCTATATGTCCCACATATTGGTTTCAGTACTGTCCTTAAAAATATCCCAAGAAAATCATATCAGTTGGTTAAAACACTTGCAGGGCCAAAATGGTGAAGGTACTTCCATTCAGGTGACTCCTCAAATTACTACCCACAGTCCAATAGATCTGAAGGCAGTTCTAGAAAGAATACATCTGAGAAGAAAAGAGGTTTCTCCATATACAAGACTTGTTTAAGGTCAGAGACTAAGATGAACGCAAACCAGCTAAGATCTAAGTTCTTCTTTTTGAGAAAAAAAGACTTGGTACCTTTGAAAAGAGAACAATAATAACATGATTTTAGTAAAGGCATTTCAAGAAGAAGATCAGAAATAAACAACTTCATCTTTGAAGGTGGCAAAAAGGCTATTAACTTAAAGGGGGAAGAATGACAGATACTACTTAAATTAAAAACTATTTCTCATTTTTCTTTTACAGACTGTTTTCAGAAGATGAATGCTCCAGATATATTAATGACTATGAAGGCTAAGTCCATGTGTTCTTCTACAGAGCACAAGTCCTTTTAAATTCACATGCTGCAAATTGCTAAACTGTATTTATTAAATATTGCACTGATTAAACTACTGTAGTATTATAAGCATTGCATCAAGTTATCTTAAGCCTGTTTATGTAAACTGAAAATAAACACAATTATATATAGCAGAAAAAGATTATATATTTTTGGCAACTACATTTAGATTATTAAAATCAGTTTTCATCCTCCATTCAGCTCCAAGATTATGTAAGGTTGCCTCCAATGACCTTCATATAATGAAAATTTTTTTGTTCCTCTGTTTATTAGCCTGCGGTTCTAAATAAAAATATTTCTAATAAATGCAGATAGAGCTCATGATGATTTAGAACATTGGGTTTTGCATTAGTAAATGCTTTGTTACATCTAATTGTATTTAAATATCTTTCTTGGGAACATAATGGTAATAAAATTTTCTAGTACTTGTACAGTGGTTAGTTGAGACATTTAAAGGTCATGAGCCATACTGAGTGTTTTTAAAACTGCTCCTTCCTTTAAAAATGAAGGTGACATATCGATTATATTTAACATGGAATTCGAAGGAGTGTAGTTTCCTACTGAATATACAAGTAAGGCACCATCAGTGAAAGTTTTTTTTGTTGTCCCACCAAAATGCCACCTTGCCATCATCAAGGACTGTATTTCAGAGCAAGAAAGGAAGCTCATATCCATGAGTGATACATTCTCAAGTTGCATGATCATGAAATAAAGCAATGGTGTTTTTTAGCTGGTATTGCCATATATTGGATCAAGTATTTGCAAGTAAATCTTCTGAAACCCTGAAAATGAGAGAAGTTCAGGTGAGTAGCTTGCAGCCTGTAACAAGGTCTTTGTTGCTATACAGCTATGCAGCAGAGATGCATTGCCTCTGAGACATGTTGCAGACAGGTCAAGAGGTGAAAAAATCAAAGTGAGAAACAAGGTGTTCTGCCAAGCCAACTTACCCAATATTTTGCCTTATGTAGTCTGCTTTTGATCATTGAATTAAGTCATGCATGAGTACACACATTACCCATCCATTAATCTTTACAGTAAGACCTATCAGATACAAATGTACCAAACTGAAACGTTTTATCATTCTCTTCTCTTTACTGTATTTTTGTGGGCTCACCTTTAAGGGAAAAACAATAATCTATATTTTTTGTCAGGTCCCAGAAAGGCTCTTCCCCTGGGAGGAGGAGAAAAAAAAAAGACAGATTCCAAATAATAGTATTGTGCTTTTTTGATCAATCTCCTCTTAGGAGGGAGAGAGAAGACAAGTGTTTGTTTTCAGCAATCATAACACATTAAGACAGAAGACTCATCTTAAGAGAGGTACTTAGAATGGGATAACAATTTAATGTTTTCTACACAATTTATAATTCACAACTATGTAATATGATGCTCTGCCAAGAGACACTTGAAATATGTGCCTTTGGGACAATACCTTTATATCATTAATGAACTGCGTCCTCCCTGCCAAAAAATAAATCACGTATGTAATGAATATGATTTTTCAGCTAGATATGATCAGTTATTAAACATACATTTTCTTCAAAATTACCCTTGTAATGATGGTATACACAGATTGGATGGTCTTACATTATGCTGTAGGGTAATTATTTCAATTTAATTATTTTAAACTTCTGGTACATTAAAAATATATAATATTTTAGGATCAATGCAGGTTTTGGTCTAGATTTCTATTTCCTTGTTGTAGCTGAGCTTTCTAAAATTAATTGAACAGCAGTGATTCAATAAATATTGAACCTTGTATCTCATTTTAATCTCAGCATTCTTTATCATGTACCTTGTCAAAATACACCTTTTTCAGTGGTTTCATTTAAGTTACCCAAGCTTATTTCTAAAGCTAGTGTTCATGTTACTGCAGAAGTTTTGAAACTCATCATTAAAATACAGCCTGTATATTGGCTTCTGCTGTGCCACAAAATATAAAGTGACTGAAGATGCAATAAAGTTCTGTCTGTTACTCTGTCTATCCCACAAACATCAAAGCTGTTTCATAGTCCACAAGAAATGCATTTTATAATGTCCCAAAACTGGATATTGCCATAATCTAAAATTGCAAATTCAAATTCTTATAAAGATGGAGAACTTTGGTACTGTAGCATCGTTTAAATGTGCTTTTCTATCAATATTAGTTCTCATCAGTTTTATAAACAGTTAACCTAGGAAAGAGTTTTCTAGATGTCTCCAAATAAGTGCTGGTTTTCCTGTTCTAATATTATCCAAATTTAATCATTTCAGTAGGCAGGAATTTGAAACAAAATTAACAGAAACCATATGTCTTTTCAATACCATAAGTTGAACAATGAATCAATTTATCTTAGTTCTTGATAGAGGCATTTAGTCCTATTTTATTAGGTATTTAATTCCACTAAGCTTAGATGAGGCCCCAGTAAAAAAAAAAAAAAAAAAAAAAAAAAAAAAAAAAAAGAAGAAACTTGAATATAAATGAAAACAGAATTTAGTCAAGAGTCCAGAAAATATAAGCCATGAAACTTGAAACAATTAAAATGTAGACTTGGTACTTTATATAAAGCCTACTGTGTATGAAAACAAATCTCAGAGTGTTAAATAAATCCATATCATTTACAGAAATTATTAAGAGGCATTGCCTTTTTCCATCCTATATTTTATAAGCCTGGTTTGCAAACAGGAGATGGAATGCAATTTTATTTTTGAAACTGAAATATTATACACATTAACCTTTGAAGAAAGCTAAACCATTGACAAAGTAATAACAGGGGAAAAAAACAAATAAACCACTATATTTCAAATGGATAACTACCTAATTGTCTTCCATTTAGTATGTTGTTCTGTTTTCTATTTCAGTATTTCATATGATTCTCCATGTATTTTCAATGAATATATTTTATCTTGTCTTTAATCTCCCAAACTCTGAAACTACTTCAGTGTGAAATCAGCGTTTATCAATATCGATCTCCTTAAACTAAGAATTGTCTTCCTGTTTACCCAGAAAATAGAAGACTAATAATTCACTTGCCAATTCTTCCTCCAAGATATCACTGATTATTACTGTCCAGCTTCTTTTAACAGCATCAGAAATGGTCAGTGATAGCAGCCATTGCCTTCTCTACTTTGGGTAATTATCTCACTAGCCACATGGAACAGTCCATAATTAAAGATATGGAAAGTATTAAAGATTGTTTTTCTTCACTTATTGATTCTTTGGATGTCGTTCTTAAGTAATATGTCATGTCTATTAAACAAACATCAATCAACAGAGTTTTATCTGAAAAAGTACATTTTGTGTGTGTGATACCAAGCAGCATATGTTAAAGTATCATAGAAAATGAATGTCCAGAAGGCTTCTGTGTGCATGTGCCACTGTGCCCAGTGGGCCTTTGGCAGTCCTTTGGCATTTAAATATCATTTAGAGCCAAGCAGATCAATTTTTTTCAACTGCTGATCCTCTGCTGACCCTCCTGAGCTGCAGAGACCAAAAGGGGCCTTCCTGCTCTGTTGGGACATATCAGCTTTGCAGGTCCCTTTATGGCTGACACTGAAAGGTGAATATCCTGGAAGGTATTCAGAGTTTGCCCTGAAGACAATCAAGCTCATGTTTTCTCAAGATGGGGGTAGGTTTTAAAGCAATGCATTCACCTTGCCTTTCCAAGGGATGCTTAGCTGTACATGTAACCCCACTCTCATTATCCACTCAAACCTCTAGGGCCATATTGCTCCACAAGTAAAAGCACAAAGAATTTTCTTGTAAGGAAGACAAGCCTCTGGCTATGACTCTCCAAAGGGCAAAGGTTGGAATGGCACTGGGAAGAAAACCCACAGCTGTGTGTATAGATGTAAATCTGAATTAACTATATTCCACATGAAAACCAAAGCAGTTTAAAGCATCCCCTTACCTCTGATAAGATGAAAAAGCACCACTTTGATTGGCTTTGTTGATGGCTAGAGGAAAAATAATTAATTTACATTTCATTTGCTGAGCTGTCTCATAGCTCTGTGATTCCCACCGGTAGCCTCAGGTACACTTCCCTAAGCCTCCAGACACCTTTCCCTTCATAGAGTCATTCCCTTTAGGGACTACACTTACTCCTCTAGTGACTGTGGATGGGCAGCCAAGCAGGGAGCAGATGTGTCAGCAGGCACAGACAAAGCATGAGAAATCCCTCACAGGGCTGATAAGAGCATCTTCAATAATCAGCTCCATGGTCAAAAAAGAAGTAAAGTTAAAATGTTGCACATCACCTTTTCTAGATTTTGAAGGCCAAAAAATACCAACTCATTCTATACTTGCCCCTGAACTAACAACCCAGAAACTGCTTTCCTCAGAGGAAGTGTTAAATGGGTGTTTCAAGTGATGAGATGAGAAATAGTATGACAAAATCCAGTATAGTCTGTTCACATCCAAACTTGACCTTAGATGCCTGGAGGCCCTAATCCAGAAACATCAAAGTACACTCAGCAGTAAATACTTAGGGCTAAGGTAATTGTTCTGTAGAAGTCAAAATTTAGATTTTTCCTGATAAGACAGTGTGAAAACAGGGAGTTATCAAGCAAGGTGTCGAGAGCAAGACTGAGGGTGCAAATTCCGCTATGGAAAAATTTCTGTTTCCACTTCTTAACTATTGTGCACAGTTCTCATCCCTACACATCAAAACAGTCATGATTGTCTTAGAGAAGGGACCGAAAGGAACACGGAGAGAGCCAGAAAGGAGTGGAGTGATTTGGTTTAAAGAGTGCACAGCTGTGGGGACATATGGTTAAGATTTTCTTCTAAAAAATCTCAAATAAACATTACTGTTATTTATCAAATCCCACAGCATGGGAACAGGGGTCACTTGAGAAAATGAGAATGAAGTAATTTTAAGACAAATCAAATAGCACTCCCTTGTCCTGTGAATAGATAACCTCTGTAACCTGCTGCCAGGAATCACAAGCAGCTAAGCTGAATTTATGAACTATCCATAAACTCAGGATGGATGGTCTGGATGAGGGCTGTACCCATTGGCAACACAGCTACGTCCCTTCCAGTTGCAGGGGGAGCAGGAGGAGGCAGGCCATAGGAAACAGCCAAGCTTCTGTGTGCTCCCTAAACAGCATCTTTTCCTGCCCCCATCAGAGACAGAATATTAGGCTAGAAGAGTCCCACCACTGGCCCAGAACATTTCCAAAGTCCTTATGTAAATTTGTCCAATTCCAACTGCACAAAATTTGGACATTAAAAACTGAAAACTGGAGGCAAACTTTGTGAAGATGACTGATATGTCACGAGAAAATAAAGTGAAAACGCAATCTTTCTTTCTTCTTTAATTTTGATGAGTTAACTTTTGGAAATTATTATTACCAGTCACTAGATGGTATTTCACAAGTTAATAACACTGCAGTATTAAAACGGCCGTTAGCTCCACTCTGAAATGTTCTTAACTTCCACAATATTCCAATAACATATGTTCTGTCTCTTGGACAAATTGATCTTCTTTCATTTACAGCCTTTGAATGAAGAACATTTATTAAAGACATTGAATTGCATATTACGCCATGAGTAGTCTTGTTGTCGCTGTTAAGTTATTAAAGATGAAATAGTCCTCTGTTCTTTTTACATCTTTGAATTATAAATTAATTCATTTTAATTTCTGAAATTATCTTGATCATTCAGAGACAGCAGAGCCATGTCTGTTAGCTGAGTCGTCCCATCCAAATTCAGGAACATAAAAAGTAAAATTGTATTAAAACACGACTTCTCAGTATCTGAAGGAATGTCCTTAAAATTGCTTTTTCTTCTCTTCCTAAAATAAAAGTTCTGTATTAACTAGTCATAAATTAGAATTCTAGATTGTAAAGAAAATGAAGAAATAAATAAAACCCACACTACAATGTTTTTATTCTCATTTCAGTGATGGATTATTATTCTAAAATGAACTGTTTGTTTGGGTTTTGGTTACACTATAGTGTAAAGTAACCTTACGTTCAACTTTGTTATCTATTTAGACAATTAGATACCAACATCTCATTATTTTTCAGTTTAGTCCTATACCCAGCCTGGAAAAAAACCCTTCCAATACTGTCCAACTGCTACATTCAATAGCTTTAGCACATTATTAACATTGTTATACCTGGGATTGAACAGCATTTTTTCTTCTTCAACAATCGTACATTTATGACAATGGATATTGAATGTCTGTGATTGGGACATCTTTTATTCTGAAATAACCACAGGGTACATACACACAGCATTTCAGTTATTCAGTTTAAGCGTATTTGTCAACAGTATAAGACTATACACTTTAGGTAATTACATTGGTCAGAAGTTTAATAACATCCTGTGAGACCCTGAAAACTTGATCTGGGTGCACAGGTGGACAGCAGCTGAGCATGAGCCGATGTGTGCCCAGGTGGCCAAGAAGGCCAGTGACACCTGGCTTGTATCAGCAACAGTGTGGCCAGCAGGACCAGGGGTGTGATTGTCCATCTGTTATTGGCACTGGTGGGGTCACACCTCAGTGCTGTGTCCAGCTCTGGGCTCCTCATCATGAGAAAGACACTGAGGTGCTGGAGTGAGTCCAGAGAAAGGCAATGGAACTGTTGAAGGGCTGGAGCACAAGTCCCATGGGGAGTGGCTGAGGGAGTTGGGGGTGTTTAACCTGGAGAAAAAAAGGCCCAGGGTGACCTTATCACTCTCTATAACTCCCTGAAAGGAGAATGTAGCCAGGTGAGGGCCTGTCTTTTCTCCAAAGTATCAAACAAAAGGACATCAGGAAATGGCCTCAAGTCAACGGGAGGTTTACATTGGATTTTAGGAACCTTTCTTCACACAAAGGGTTGTCAAGCATTGGAATATGCTGCCCAGGAAAGTGGTTGAGTCACCATCCCTAGAGGTAATTAAAAACGTGTAGGTGTAGCACTTGAAAATATGGTTCAGTGGTGGACCTGGCACTGATGGATTAATGGTTGGACTCAGTAATCTTAGACATTTTTTCCAATTTAAGAAATCCTATGATTCCATGATTCTTCCTTGTTAGATTAGTCTTTGCTTGGAAAAACAATTCTTGTAATCATCAATATCATAGGTTACATTAGGAAGGTTTGGAAGTGTTGCTTTTCATTAATTCATTGCACCCAGTCTTGCTCAAAGTCCCAGTTAAAAACTCCAAGGTGCTGGTAACGTTTATTTTGTTTATTCCATCTATAAGTTAGATCAACTGTAGGTGTCTCAAAAATGTCTTAAGGAAAAGTAAAGATGTCTGTGTATCCTGAAGGAAGAAGAATACCAAGGAATTTCTTTTCAGACAGTGGGACCATTGCAAGGATATTCCACCTTCTTGAAATCAAAAAGCATATTTCAAGGCCTGTGAAAGCCCTTTGCCAAACATGCAGAAAGAAGTGGATAACACGATTCACAGTAAGTAATTCATTGCAGGAAAAAACTCTATTTTTTAAACTAAATAAAAAAAATAAAAAGAATTTTTTATTCTTTAGGCAAAAATATCAAAAATCATCTCTAATAAAGAAATATTTTTTTCTTAGAGCAATGCAGATTTTCTTTTCTGTTTATGTCTGCATTGATTCATTTTTGGTTCTGGTTATTCATTTGTCAGTTCTGGAAAAAGAAAAACCAGTTTGGATGGAACCAACAGCTCTTATATTACTTCAACTAAAAGGCCTAATTTTACTGAAAACAGTCTGAATTCTTTTAAAAGATTTGCAAGCAATGTGATTTAATTCAAAACATACATATAAAGAGATCTGAAAGGATCCATCTAAATTAACTTAGGCCACATATTAGATTGGATACTTAAGTCACATAAATAAATCAGTATAGTTCATTCCTATCTAAATTACTGTAGCTTCAATGAAATAAGTCGAGTGCATACAAATAATCCAACTTGACAGTAGTGTCTGTACTCACTACAGCCAGCATATTTCAAAATTAAAGCTATGCTTTCAGAGTGGACAGCATCAGTAAATGCACTCTCTTTTGTTACTGATATCACTATAAAACATGAAGCAAAATAAAGCTTTAATTTCATTGTGACAAAATACAGCCCAAAATGTAAGTATTGCTTTATCTTTCCTTTCCCAGGAATTGCTTTAATAAAATAAGTGCCTGAGTTATTTAAAGAGTTTTCACAACATTTATTGGATGCAGAGATAGACTCTATCCATCTTGCAAAGCAGTCCCCAGATCTAGAATAATTTCCACTCCTCAGGCTTGTGGTAGGGTCCCAGAGGCTGGGATCAAATGCATTTCTTCTGGAGTCCTTGCTCTCAAGAATGTGACCAATAATAAGAGACAAGTTCTTGGCTTTTTGCCTAATCATTAAGTAAATTAGAGAGAAAGAGATTTAAAGTTAGAGATAGGCAGAGATATTTAAAGAAAAAGTGTGGATTTGGGTGCCAAGGGAACCACTTACTCAGCAAATACAGCTGAGCAGGAAACAATGGGAATCTGGAGTGCTATGTTTGGTTTGAGACTTCTTAGTATAAGAAGCACATGGAGCGCCTGGTGCAGCTCCAGTGGAGGCAACAAAGATTATTAAAGGACTGGAGTATCTCTCTTATAAGCACAGGCTGAGTGAGCTGGGCTTGTTCAGCCTTGAGGCGACTGAGAGAGGACATCATAAATGTCTACAAGTATCTGCAGGAAGGGTGTCAGATGATGGAGCCGGGCTCTGTGCTCTGATTCCAAGCAATAGAACAAGAGACAATGGGCAGGAATTGATGCACAGGAAGTTCCACCTGAGCATGAGGAAGAACTACTTTACTGTGCAGTGACCAAGCACCGGAACAGATTGCCCAGGGAGGTTGTAGAGTCTCCCTCACTGGAGATATTCAAGAACTGTCTGGACAAAATCATGTGCAATGTGCTCTGGGATGACCCTTTTTGTGCAGGGAGGTTGAACAAGATGACCTACTGTGGACCCTTCCAACCTTACCCATTCTTTGATTCTGTGAACTTCACAAAAGATGGAGAAAGAGCGAAGGAATAGAAGGATGTAACACAGATGATGACCTTGGCAATGGGCCTGGTGCAAGCTTTGGAATGCAAGGAAGAATAGAAATGATGGGGAGAAAAAAATAATTACTTGGTTTAGACTTGACTAGGGAGAAAATATCTACATAGAGTGATCTTAGAAAGTCTGTTCTCTCAAGTGATTTGTTAAGTATCTAAGTAGTGGTCTGGGAAGGGATGGGAGATGACATAAAAATGTGTTTGCAATTGCGTTTTGTAATTTTACCGTATGATTACGATATAGAGCTTGTTAATTTGGCTCATCTTAATCCAGGAGCAAGGGAAAACAGAGTATTCTAGTTACCTTTTCTCAGGTAAAAATTGAGGTGATTATTGTCTAAATGAGATTCCCAAGAAAATCTAGAAATCAAAATCTTGTTGCAGACCTTGCCAATTAAACCAACAAAAATAGATATCCATATCTGAATTGATATGGCCTCTGAAATCTGTCCATTTCTCAGAAGAATTCCAGTGGATTTCTTCCTCAGTGAGACAAGATAGCCCCAAGTATGTAATACATCAGAGCTAAGGACAAACACGCTGTGATTGCAGGAGCAAAAGATATTAACAGATCTACAAGTTTTTGGCCTGAGGACTGAGAGTGGTTGGAGACTACAGAGTCACAAAGATCTGTTTGTTTACATAGCCAGCCTGAGAGCAGGAACAGAGCCGAGCAAAGACAAGTGCTGTCTGAAATGGAAAGCTTTAGAAAGAAAACAGAAGTTCTAAAAAGAAAATGAGATAACATTAGAAAAGGAATTAATAGAAAAGTTTTACTTAAAAATATAAATATATATTATATATATATATAGAAAGAGAGAGAGCCATTTACAGCATATGCCTCAGAAAAACCTTTAACTTGAGCTGAGTAATCAGATTTTGCTGAAATACAAATCTTTTACTGTAGTGCAAAGAAAGACTATAAACTAAGCTGTTACTTAAGAATTTTTTTTCTTGCAGTTCAAGTAAACATTAAATATTTTTAATATATCTGGGGTTTGGCTTTTGGTTTGTTTTTTTCTTTTATAAAGAATGGAGTCAGGCACAAGTGTAGGGTTGTATAACTCATCAGCTGTCAGCACAGTCATTCAACAGAGAGAACAGTTTTTCTTTTTAATTGGGAGACCGAGCTTTCCTGATTTTTCTGATGCTATTTCACTCATGTATTGACTGGCTTGGCAGCATTTGGAATAAATTGTATAAAGTAAATGAGCCTCATAAACTGCTGTGAAAATGAGTGAAAATTGTAACAGCCTCTTTAGAGGATGGATCCTGAGGTCTGGGTTCAGTCTGTTTGCTGTACATCACTAAAGTAGGGAGAAAGGGGAAATGACAAGGACAATTCCAGTCTGATGTGATGGTGGGAACTCACTGACTCTCCAACTTGACACTGTCTGCAGACAGTCCTGCATCAGTTAGACTCTTGATTTAGCCTCCTCAAGTGATGTGTCAAAAATTAGGTTGAAACTCTGGAATATGTGCAAGTTCTACTTTTTTAGAAACAAAAAAAGTACTACTTTCAGCAGAATAAATGTTTCCTATGCTTGAAGATTTTCCATATATATATGAAACGCTGGCATATATTCCATCCTTGCTTGGCTTTGTCGTGTTTTGATGCATATTACTTCTTAATGTGAGATTCTTGAGCAATTTAAATGCTTACAAGGTAAAGGAGGAGATGGGGGAGAGGGGTATTTCATTTTCATTAGTATATACTTGAACATTTATTTGATTTCCTGGATATTGAAAAGAGATTGTCAAATATTTGTAAAAGTTAATGAGATGTGGATAGGCCAAACATGGTATAACACTCTCATCTGCCATGCTGACATTGCACAAAATAGATTTAGAACAATTACTGCAAAATTAAAATTCTTTGCAAAGAATATATTCTAAATGTCACCAAACTTGTCACAGATTTCAATCCATGTCCATTTACACAGATTCTCTTGTCCTGGTTACTGTAAAATCCATATTGAGATGATAAATAAAATTGCTGTAAGAGACTTGTAAGAGCTGAGCTTTCCAGAAGGAGCATCAGTTAGCACAGGCAGTACAACAAAACAAGACTGAGAACCATAAGGTTAAAAACTAGCTGAAAATTATTACACTATAAACACTTATTCTCTATGTCCAATAGTGTATATATTTTGTATACTAAAATAAGCATAAGGCACATATACTTTAACATATTGCACTACATTTTACATTACAATATATTTCAGTAGTAAGTTATCTTAGAAAAAATGTCATATTCTGTGGTTTTTTATGACTAATGATTACTCAATATTATACTGGAAACTCATAAAACCTTCAAAGTTTATAACCCAGAATATTATGCTGTGTTATACAGCACAAAGAGGGAAAAAGAAATCTTTTATTTTTTTTTTTTTTAATTTAATGCTGAGTATAATAATAGCTTTCATTGCTATCACAATTTTGCTCCAAGGATTTAAAACATTGTTAACATGAAGGGGGGTTTTCCCCCCCCCTTTTTTTTTTTTTTAAATATATTAATGTCCATTAAAAAAACCTGCATAGCATCACAGAGGTTATCCAGAACAGAGCATAGGCATTAAAGTTATACTACATAGAGGAGAATGCTGTGTGACTTGATAAGCATCCCTATATATAAAATTCACAGGTCCTCCGCTCACAGTCTCACTGCAATGGCATCCAAAACAGCAGTGCTCAGCTGAAAATGTTCAGTGTCCCATGATTTGCTCTGCAGTGTGTACATCCCATAGACTAGGATTATTTTTCTTATATTTTTTACAACAGATCCAAACCACTAGACTCCAAACATAGATTTTGGGGTAGTGAAGTCTCAGCAAGGCATTTGAGTATACTTACAGGTGATCCATATGTTTGAGCAGCACTGAAAGGTCAAAGAATTTATGGCTACACAACTGTTGCCAAAAGGGCTTTGAGAGCAGACATTAGTTCAGGCAAAGCTATAATATGATTTTCTTGCTGCTAGGAAATTTACTTATTAAAGTGAATATTGACTGTGCATCTTTGCTCACAGCCCGCAGCAATACCAACTAAGGAAGCCAAGTGATCAAAAATGTATTCTGAGCCTGGCAAAAGCAGCAAACATGAAATAAAGCCTTGTTTTGCAAGAAACTCAAAGTGCCTGTAACTTATATCAGAGCATGGAATTCTGATTTTCACAATTTTAGCAATGAAAGAATTATAGTGTGAGACTAGAGAGGTTGAGAAGAGTATTTTTTTTTCTCCTCACACCAGCCCCAGCAGCAGGAGTATACTCTTTCTCCTGCAGCAGGAGTTGTCATTTTCATCAGATTCAGTCCTTTAGTACTTTGTATCCACTTTCTAATTTCCCTCTCATCAAAGAAATTACAAAATGTGTAGTATTAATAGGAATTCTTTTAAAATATTTTCTTTATAATCATACCTGAAATATCATCTGCATTATTTTCAGCACCTTTGGTTCAATTCTTTTTCGCTGATCACAAACTCCAGGAAGGTGGCAGATGTGAAAGGACACGTGAAACAACTTTTATGGGGGTATAAACTGGGCAGCAATTTGTTTCTTAATTCCTCCTCACTCGAGGGCAATAAACCACAGAGGAAAAGAGGTGAGCAGTTAGCAGTTCCAGTGTTATCCCAGTGTGATGCCCTGCCACAGCCTCATGGTCAGGACTGACATCCCAAATGACAGCTGAAGGCAAAGGGTGTCGTTTGTTTAATGAGTCACAGTATAGCAATTTCTTATGTCTACCCAGAATTGCAGCATAGTGGTTGCTTATATTTTAGAGTTATGAGAAGGGGAATAGTTAAATATGTAAATAATTATTCCTACAGTCATTTTCCTCTTCAGAAAATTAAACCCCTATGAAAAATTACAATATTCTTCAAAATTCACCAGGAAACATCCCAGCGTGGTGTAGCCCTCAGACTTCTAGTGGGGTTCTGCAGGGCCCTGACTTAGACCCTGTGCTCTTCAACATTTTCAAAAAAATGACTGGAAGAGATACTGAGCAAGTTCACAGATGATACAAAACTGTGAGGAGCTGCTGACTGCCCCGAAGGCAGAGAGGCCCTGAGAGAGACTTCAACAAATCAGAGACCTGGGTACCTGAAGGGAGCCTACAAGAAAGGCAGAGAGAGCATGTAGTGACAGGACAAGGGGTAATTGCTTCAGACTGAAAGAGTACAGGTTTAGATTAGATATTAAGAACAAATTCTTGACTGTGAGGGTGGGGAGGCACTGGAACAGGTTGTACAGGGAAGTTGTGGCTTACCCATCCATGGAATTGTTCAAAGTCAGGTTGAATGGGACATTGAGCAGCCTGGTCGAGTGGAAGGTGTCCCTGCACGTGGCAGGGGGTTGGGACTAGATAATCTTTAAGATGTCTTCCAATCCAAACCATTCCATGATTCTATGAAGATTTCAATCCATCTGCATTATTATGACAACAAAACTCCAATCCTATAAGGTACACAAATTAAGACAACTATAACAAATAAAAAGAAAGTGACATGAAATTGCTATTCCTGCTAAACTGTTTTTGCTTTCCTTTTATTTCAATATGAAAAATCATTATCTCTTTAAGGCAAAATTGAAACTGCGTTTGTAACCATAGAAACTATGTTTAGTCACAAGTAAAATAAAATTTAAAGTGTACTGCATAAATTCTAAAATTATCACAAGCTATTAGTGTGCAATATGACAAAAATGAATTTAATTCTCTCTTTAAATAAATTGAGTTGGGGATGTAATCACACTTGTTAAAAGACGTTCTATATGAAGTGCAAATCCTTAATCTTTCTGCAACAAGAAAGACACAAATAACTGTCTTCTCCTTTGCACCCTTCTTCCCACTGTATGGCAGAAATGAGGCATCCCAAATTCATAGCAGCTGTCATTTAAAAGGAGGCACCCTTCAGGTTACTTGCCCTTAACACCCAGATCTGCTTTGAACTTGATAAAGAGTTTTATCTCTTTCTTTAGATTATAATGAACAGTTTCTGGAGACTAATGGCAGAATGTGCAAGTATCCTCTGGTAAAAAAAGTATATAATACAGATTTTAAAAAACAATTATCTATGTGTCATGGAGTCAAGGTCATGAGTCACAAGAGCAAACAAATATTTCAAGTATTCTTTTCCTTTAAACTCTTCTGCTCAACAATTATTTTCTGTTCACATTTTCTTCCTGTTAAATCTTGAAATAATTACATTTTTTTTCTCATTTCTGTTATCTTTTCTGGCAATGATTGCAGTTTCCTATACCTTTATTAGTATTTCCTTAGTTCGTGTGACTGACCTTGTATAAGAGATGGGATGCAGTAGAAACAAGCATGAGAAATCTTGGGACTGTTACTTGATCCTCCTTGCAAGTCTAATATGTTCTCTGCCCAGTTTCTGGTCTCTTCAGCATTTCTTCAAGCTCCGCTTGTATTTTTATCTTGTTCTTTCATCAATTACAAAAATATTCGTACTCAACCCCCCCAATGTGGCATCCCACTCCAAAAGGTGCACAGAACACGCAGCTTGTGATCAAAAAGAAACAACAAAAGTTAGAAGGTGTGCAAAAAATGCACAATATTTATTATGAAATTAGACACTTGGCATGCAAATTGGTATGTTAATCCCATCTTCTCCATCTTCTAGTAAAAGCACACAGCAATGGATTTTCAACAAGGGCTAGAGTGAAAGAGAAGAGAGAAAGGGGAGGGAGGGAGGGAGGGAGGGAGGGAGGGAGGGAGGAAGGAAGGAAGGAAGGAAGGAAGGAAGGAAGGAAGGAAGGAAGGAAGGAAGGAAGGAAGGAAGGAAGGAAGGAAGGAAGGAAGGAAGGAAGGAAGGAAGGAAGGAAGGAAGGAAGGAAGGAAGGAAGGAAGGAAGGAAGGAAGGAAGGAAGGAAAGAAAGAAGGAGGGAAGGAGGGAAGGAGGGAAGGAGGGAAGGAAGGAAGGAAGGAAGGAAGGAAGGAAGGAAGGAAGGAAGGAAGGAAGGAAGGAAGGAAGGAAGGAAGGAAGGAAGGAAGGAAGGAAGGAAGGAAGGAAGGAAGGAAGGAAGGAAGGAAGGAAGGAAGGAAGGAAGGAAGGAAGGAAGGAAGGAAGGAAGGAAGGAAGGAAGGAAGGAAGGAAGGAAGGAAGGGAGGAAGGGAGGAAGGAAGGATCACCAATCCTGGCTTCAGCACTGACCCAGCTAATGGGGTCTCCAGGGTCCTGAGGGCACTGCCCAGGCTTCATGGGGATATCTTTTTACCCCCAAGCTTTTCCTGTCCTGGAGATGTTTCGCACTTTCTGTGCAAATTAGTTATCATAAGTAGCTCATTCTTCTAAACCTTTCTGGAAATGGGTTGGAGGATTCGGGAGTCTTTGGTGTCTTGATCCCCTCTACTGGGTCAGTCTTGGGTCAACAGTCCATGCCTGCTCCTCGACCTCAGTCCTGCGCTTGCACTGTACTTTACTGTACTAATCTCCAGAAGCCAGAGCAAGGATGTTTGTCCCACAAAGGTGCTGTCCCGTCTCTGCATGGTCCCCTTCTCCAGCAACATCCTGTCCTTTCTCACAGCATTTCATTACCAACAATTCTTGACTGTTATTACCAACAATGCTTGGCTGGCTCCACATCTTTATGGCTATCGGTGTTTGAGACATACACACTAACCCCTTACCTTCTGGACTGCTGCACCCACTCACATCATTTTCCTAGCTCCATTTATCCTCTCACACTTGCAGTTCTTCAGATATGTCAAAAATATAGCCTCTAGCACCACAATATCTTCTTCCCAGAGGACCATTTTATTGTACAAGGCATCCTCCAGTTCACTTCAGCTCTCTGCATGGCTCTGAAGCTCTTCTCAGGAAAGTCACAAGGGGAAGATGTCTCAGGCAGAAGGAAGAAAGTCCCTCTAAAACCATCAAGTTTAAAGACAAAAACAAAACTGGTTTATACTTTTCCCCCACTAAACTGTCTAACTACAGGTAACCATAATTTGCTAGAATATAAATGCATACTTTTTTCTTCTTCTTACTTAACCCTCATCTTATTCCCATTTAAGCACTAGTGAAAAACAACTGGCTGTGCCTGGGGCCTCTTTCCCTGAAGGCAGCCATCAAAATTTGGGAAGCCAGGTTTCATCAGCCTCGCCCAAGCAAGAGACCTGTGGGATTGGAGGGATGGTGTAAGACTGGAAAGAGTGTTTCATCTGATGGCCACAGCCTACCAATGCAGAATTCCGTGATGATGTCCATGCTTCAGATCCTGTTCTGTACAGAGAATCATGCATTAGCCTTGGCCATAGGCAAGGTGCTACAGTCTTACACTGGAAAGAGTAGGATTTGTGCCATTGGTAAAAAAAGTCAAACCCCTAGACATGGAAATAAAATATTTCTTCTCTCCCTGAGTTTTTTTTTTTTCAGGTTTGGAGTCCACTGAACTATACAAGCTCCTATCCAATCTGTTATCCATTTCAACTTTAATGGAAGGAATATTCCACAGTCATAGTTATTCAAAGAGGGATCAACCAAGTATTAACATGACTGAAAATCTTACTAATGCTTTTTGACTACAAATACCATTTAATGCCTTTTTAGGACAGACTTAAACTGCTACAATCAGTAGCTGAGCAAAGACCCTCCACAGCATTATCTTCCAGAATGCGTCACCCCCCATGAAGTCTGAATCTTCATGTTTTGCTGCTCCAGTTACACATTAAAAGAATAGAAAATGTTACAGTTTTGGACAGAGATGGGTACACTGTGCATTTTATCCTAAATCAGTTAAACAGGAATAACATGAAATTTTAGAGAGTGGTGGCACACCTGGCAAAGCAGGTAGAAAGGGTGCAAATTTTCAGAAAGATGTAAGTAGGTTAGGAGGTAGAAAAGGTCACAATATATATACCTGTATGAAGTATTATCTTAGGTATCATATTTTCTAGATTTGCAAATGTTCTGTAAAATACATGGTTCATCTCAAAATATTCTTTAAATAGTTTTAACTGGGGTAGAAAGGTGATTCATCTCTGAAACCTTACGTTGTTAAAAGAGAGGACCTGGAAAAGGAAAACCTACATAAGCATAAATTCTCAGGTTTTATCTGGATTTCCAAATCATAAAAGTGGATCTAGCATACAAGAAAAGCATGGGTTGCGTTAAAGTATAATTCATTAAAATGTTAGTATTAGACACTGTATCTATTCATATTAGGTGACATTGAAAATCCGATATTTTGATGGATTATAGTCTTATGCTAATAAGTGAGTTTGGATTTTAGATTAATTTTGCTTCTTTCTCTTTTTCTCTGCACCTTTTCATATCAGAGCAATCACTTGTAGACTATTAATCTTGCCTTTGAATAAAAGCCAGATATCCAAGCGATAGTGATGAAACACTAATTTTAAAATGCTCAAGTGGAACATTGTACCTATGTATTTTACTTCACACTAATAGGCTTAGAATGAGACAAATCCTGTATCTTCAGAGTGCTGCTTGAGAACAGTAAGTGGTTCATTCCCACAACTAAAAGTCAAGCATGGCAGTGCCACAGATGATGCAGTCTTGCCTCAGAGTAATTGGCTCTGCAGTAGCAGGGAGAAGGCAAGAGAAAGAAAGACAAAACAAGGAAGAAAGAGAGGAGTACAAGGGGGAAATCAGACAGGAGTTTAAGCAGGCACGGGGATCCACTACTATTAATTTTACAAGCAGAAGGCTAGGAGAGTTTTCCAGATCCTCAGGCCCAGGAGAAAATCAGTAGTGCCCAGCGTAGCAGGTTGGTCTGCCTGAAGTGAGGCTAAAACAACTCAATACCCTATTGCAAAACTATCAGTGGTGAGTAGAGAAGGGGGTATCATGCTGGTTTTGGTGTTGAAGAATGCTGAAACCAACCTCACTCATCAGTCCCAAAGTCAAATATCTTTATAGTGAGGTGAAGATGTGGCAGACCTGATAAGGTACCTGATAAAGGAAACAAGATATACCATACTACTGCAAGCTTATTTAAAGACGCTGAACTAACACAGCTGGCCTGGAGACATATGTCTGACAGTTTATCAGTTTATAATGTAGAAGTTCAGTCCCACTTTTTTACAGCAGGGTCTTCCAACATATCCTTTCTTGGAGAGTTTGTGGACATTCCTCCCTTGAGTGGGGACATCCCTCAGGATTATTTCTCAAGGTTGGACAAAGCAGATTCAACCAAGGTAGTCAGTGAGTATGGCTAAGTAACATCAGTCTCTACTGATTAATTTCTAGCTTTAATATAATTTCTTCAATATTGCTTCAAAAATAGTGCACTATACCATACTAGTAGTTACAGCTGCCTATACTGTGTGGTAAATAATTCTGATTAAGATCGTTTAGCGCAATCATTGTCATAATAAATCATTTATTTTAATAGAAATATATTTTGTTTGCCATTCTTAATCATGCAGAAAACTTGTATAAAGATTCAGTCACACCAATATAATCTTTTACATATAAGCTATTGACAAAGTCTGGGGCTAGGACTGGATCCAGCCACTCACAGACTCCTCTCTGAGAAGGAGTTTAGAAAGGAAGGGGGTCCATTCTGCACCTCGTGACTCAACAGGAAGGCTTCTCTAATAAAGTTTGTCTGAAGCTCCATTCTGACACCCAGTCATCCACAGAGTACCTACACTGCTTAGCAGCTTGCTCCACTGCATTGCAGAGCTGTACACTGAATTGGAAATACATCTTCTCCTGGGAAGCAAGGAAAATTTGTGGATTTTACTGTTCTATTTTCCTAACTTTCCTTTGTATGTTACTAAAATGAAAACATAAGCATTGAGAAGTCATTATATAACCACTCTTTTTGTATAAGAATGTGCCTGTTTTTCTTCCAATACCTGCAGAGGCTAAAAAATTTATGAAGTATATTAAAGCGGTCAGCTTCATCATTCACTATTATGCCTAACTGGAACAGTTGTCTTCAAATGGGGGATTAATCTGTTGTTCATACGACAATCCGAATTCCTAAGATACATTGTGTTTAGGGAACGCATTACTTCCAAATCTGAGCTTATTGTTTATGTTCCTAATGCTCTTCTTATTTTGTTTTAATTCTTGGGTTTTTTCTACAAAAATCTGTTTTGTGAATTTTCACAGGATCAAAATTCCACTGCTTAATTTAAAGATAAATATAGTAAAAATAAACAGCCTCAAACCAAAATACAATTTTGGAGATTTTTTTTTTTTACTTCTTTTCAGTCTTAAAAAGCTACTCACTCTTTCTGTTTTGCAACAAGGCAATCAACTCATAATAGCAATATTACCACTTGAAAAATCAGATGAGGCAGACTACATGTGATTAGCTTGCCTGAATGTCAGCACTCTACTGAGATGCTCTGAACTCTCCAATACTTGCATCAGGCAAGCAAAACACCTGCAGATAATAAGCCTTCTCCTACAGCAGTACTTGTAGGCCATACACGTGATCTTAGAGAACCTTTGACAGCATTAGAGTCCTTTACACAGAAAGGCACTAAGTTAAGGAGACATCCATCTCAAAGATTATAGCATCTAGAAGTCATCTGGAAATTCATGTCAGAGCTGGACGCTGCTGCCTGGACGTGAAGGAGTGAAGCAAGTGTGCTGCCACTGACTGTTCTAGAAGTTATGCTCTTACTCTTCTCATGACAACAGCAACAGAACCAAATCAAACCCCAAATCTGATTAAAGCAATCAAAAGTAAATACTCTCAGTTTAATTTCCATATGAGAAAGGAAGAATTATGATATATTTTTTAAGGCAGGGGTTAAATATCTCTCTCCCAATTTCTGAATTGTGGCAGGATGTCCCCCCGCTTCCTCATTCCTCTCTCCATGGCTGATGCATAGATAACTCAGATTGAGTCAGAAACCCATCAAGAAGTTATCTCTTGGTGCCAAACAGTCTGAGATCTCCAGCCTTGAATCCACATCTTGGTATGGAGAGAGATGAAAGAAATGAGTATATTACCGAAAGACACACTTTTACACTATAAAAGACACACGAAATATCACAGAGGTAGAAGTTTTTTGACATGGACACTGGAACATGGAAAAGCTTCTCCCCAGGGTCTGGACGCAGCCCTGTGGTAACTTTCTTGAGGATTGAGTGAGGATTCCAATGTTACCAAATTGGAGTTTGGTCAGATACATTGGTTTCCTAAATTGTATTTTCTTTGTTAGCAATAATAATAATAATAGGTACCTTTTCACTCATGGCATTTTAGCTATTCGTAGTTTTGCCAAACATGTACCTTTCGCGCACTGCATTTTTAGCCATTTGTAGTTTTGCAGTATAGGTACCTTGTCACACACTGCATTCTTAGCTATTCGTAGCTTTGCATTTGCTCTGTGTAGTATGCAGTTTTGTCCCAAGTCTAATGTCTGTTATTTACTGTGCCTAATAAACGATAATTTATGCCATATTAGACCTAATCGGCCATTATTAAAGAACTTGTGAACGAGACCGGGTCTTGGGGTGCTGACCACCCCAATGAGAGCTACTGCCTGTTGCCAAAGGCCTAGGCAAAGGCAGAAATTTAGCTAAACTCCTGTCCCCATTCGTAGCACGAATGTCAACCACAATTTGAAGAATATTTACTTCCAACTTTATTAAATTTTTGGATTCCTACTCGTATAGATTTAACACAAGAAAATCAGTTAAAAAAGAAAAAGCAGCTCTTCTGAAAAATATGTGTATAGAGAACATCACATTTGAATATTCATTGACAAAGTTTTATGTGCCAGCCTTAGTGTTACAGATTTAATATAACACAATTGAAAATCAGAGGTAAAATAAATAAACCCAAATTGCTTAGATGGAAAGAATTTACGCTGTTAATACTTTATGCTGTGTCTTATTAAAAAATGTGTGTAACAATGATTAAAAAATGTGGCTTCAGGCAAATAAGTAAAAATTGTGTGCTGACAGTGAAAGTTCAGTTTACGTTGAAAGAAATTCATACATATATTTTGTAATGAGGAATGGTAATAAGTCTTTCTTCTCTGAGTTTCATGCATAAAAACAACCCTATGAGTTAATCAGAAAGGAAACTTTTTTCTCATGCATTTTTCTCATTGATCTTCACAACCTTATATTGTTTATCATTAAAACAATGAAATGGATATACTGGGTAGATTTTTGAACTTGTAGAAGCCTGAGCAGTAAGGAGTTGATGAATTGCTGTGCCTCAAACACCGATGACCATTCAAACAGGAAAGTCAGAACAGCCTTTGCCTGGAAGTGGGGAAAGGGAAAGGGAAGAATATGAAGGTATGGCAGCACCTTCCTGGAACCAATTTACCTGTTCAGGTCCATGAGGACTGCACAATACGCAGCACAAGCACATAAGTGGGGTCAAGGAGCAGGCAAGACCAATAGAAGGGGAACAAGACCACAACAAGAATTTCAAAGCCCCTCAGCCCATTTCTAGAAAGGTTGAGAAGAATGGACTGCATATGGTAACTCATGTACATGAAGAGCAATTAACCTAATCCCAGGGTGGAAAACACCTACAAAAGGTACCCCCACAACGGCTGGGTGATGGCCCCAGGAACCTGGCCACCCTGTCAGCTGCATTGATTCTGGACCCAGGACTGGGGATCCCCTTTAGTCTCCTGTCTCATCTGCCTTTCATTTTTTTTGTTTTCTTTCTTCCTTCTTAATTTTTATCTTTGATAATGATGATGATCTTGATGATCATAAGAGAGCAGCAAAATATATAGCAATTTCCATGCCAAGTGAGTAGCTTGCTAATAAACTTGTGAGACTTTTTTTTTGTTTGGATCCTTTTGGCTTTTGCCATTCTTTTTCCACCATGGGCATCTACAGATCTTGGGTGCTCCATTCCTCCCTTCACCAGCATTTTGAAAACTGTGTATTGCACACTGCAGGGCTCTAGTTTTAGATAAAATTCTTCTGGTTTATGTGGAATATGCTGGCTTCTTGTTTATTAATATTCATATTTATTATATCCTGAAAAGTGCCATAAAAATCTGAAAATTATCTTATTTTGGTATTAATCTACAGTCTTTTCTGTGAGACGTTCCTTCTTTCAGCAGCAGAAAGCACTCAGGTCTGGAGGCAGCATGGGGGGCATTCACAGCACTGACACACAAGGAGAAATCTTTATGAAGGTCATCAAGTGTTCAGATATTGCAAATATTGCTGTCTTTGACTTTAACATGGCTTAACGCAACACCCACTTATCCTCTCTCTTCACATCTGAACACAGAAGATCCTTTTTGTAAATTTTGGAGTGGCTCCATTTGGATAACCACAAATTGTCTGCTTTCAGATGAAATAAGAAGCATCTATCTGTCAGACAAAATCAGAACATGTGCTTTGGAAATGCCAAATTAATCAATTAAATGCCACACTATGGGCGCAATAAAAGTTGTATGTGCTTTATGTAAATAACAACCCCTAGGAATTTACAGCTGTTAAATTAACTATAACCTTTACTTGAATTATATAGCCCCAAACTTCAGCTTTAATTAAGTTTCTCCTTGTGCAATAATTTTCAATATGTTTCTGTTCAATTCAAGAATCATTTGAAATACTGTACAAAGAAAAAAAAAATAATTTAAATTGGACCACTGAAGCCACATAACCCAAACAAAGGCTATTCTCTGGAAAGTAAAAGGAACTGATCACTTGGTAGGCTGGGGTCTTTCAAACAAAATGGTTTTAAAACTCAAATTCACATATTTGGAAGTGAGGAATAACTACAAAGTTAGCAAGTTCATCCTGGAATGAGCAAATCCAGTGAGGTGTTAGCATCTAAATTAAAAACCATCAGAACATGGACTTTCAGGATGCTATTCTGACAAAAGGGCTGATTTAAAGCCCAGATTAATTCATTGTAGCTTTAGACCTTTTGTCTGCATTGCCAAAATGTAAAGTTCATCTCTTAGTATTTATATAGGCAGTGTCAGGAGTTGGGTGTCTCCAGAGACTGATGCAGATATTCCATAAATTGAGCTACCCACTGAGGCTCTCTAATTACTGAGCTCCCAATTCTGGCACATCAATTAAATTTCCTAAAATGAGTCTGATAAACCTAGGCCCGTGTCTTTTAAAGTAGTGTGGTAGTTTTGCTTGGCCCAGTTTTTGCCAGTGGATAGGGTGGGGTACAAAGATGGCTCCTGCATGTCCTGAGTAAAGATTCTGGAAATTTCTCCACCATGTCCAGCAGAGCCAATCTCTGATGGCTCTGAAGATGATGGACATGCTGCTGGCCAAACCTGGGCCAATTAGAGATGTTAGTTACGCCTCTGTGAAAACATATTTAAGAAGAAATCAAAACAAAGTAGGCACGCACTTCTTTGTAGCCAGGGAAGGAGGAGGAGGAGGTAAAAATATGTGAGGGAGAACAACATGGAGGCACCAAGGTCAGTGGAGAAGGTGGGGGAGGAGGTGCTCCAGGCGCCGGAGCTGAAAACCCTCTGCCAGCCGTGGTGAAGAGCATGGGGGAGCAGGTGGTCCCCCTGCAGCCCATGGAGTCCAGGGGATGCAGAGAAACCCCCCACAGCCTGTGGGGAGGTGCCCACGCCAGAGGAGCAGGTGACGCCTGCAGGAAGCTGTGATCCAGTGGGAGTCCCAGAGACTGAGAGTTGCAAAAGCCTTGCAGGAGAGAGAAAGGCCTTGCTCCTGGGATGGAAACAGCCTGGCCTTGGCTTGGAATTCTGCAACCTGGAGAGAATCTCGGACAGCAGCAATCGGGCGGGGCTGCTCGTGAGATTGGACCCACGCCAAAGAAGTTCGCAGAGGACTGTCTCTCGTGGGAGGGACCCCCATGGCTAAGTAGAGGATTCTTTTCCCCTGATGGACTGACCCTGACTAAAGGAAAACCCCCATGCCCTGCCCCTGCCTGGGAGTTGTTGGTTAGTTAGAAAGGTGGGAGGGGGTGAGCTGGGAAGCGGTGCCTTAAGAGGGAAGGGGGGTCAGTGAAGAAACGGTGTCTTGAGAGCTTATTTTTACCTCTGATTTATCCTCCGACTCTGTTAGACTAATAAATCACATTTTTTTTGCAACTTTAAGTTTTACCGCCTGCTTTTGCCCTGAATCTAGTGCGTCCCCTTATCAGTGGTCTTATCTCAACTCATAAATCCAGTGTTTTGTGTTAATTTTCCCTCTCCTCTGCATAGCTGCAGCAGGAGAGAGCATAGAGAGCAAACGTCGTAGGTGCCTGGCATTTACCCAGGGTCAAACCCACGACAAGTAGGTTTGTCTAACAGCTGACATCTGCCATAAAATATGTATTTTTGATCTTATATTTTCAAAGTAAAATGGGATGGTTTCTGGGATGTACCAGAAATGAATTAAATGTTGGTCAAGGACAAGTTGCT
Organism: Acanthornis magna; assembly: GCA_036785705.1. Taxonomy (NCBI): domain Eukaryota; kingdom Metazoa; phylum Chordata; class Aves; order Passeriformes; family Acanthizidae; genus Acanthornis; species Acanthornis magna. The sequence continues at coordinate 1,419,036 of JAWUZG010000112.1, forward strand.
GAATTCAATAGAGAGCTGAGGGATGTGGTACAGCCTGTAGAATAGAGACCAAACTCTTAGTGACCTCTGAAGTAGCACAGAATGATCAGAATGGTGAGGATTAGTCAAAATCCTTTGATTGTGTCGGCCAATATTTCATGCACCAATCCAGCAGTGGCTTCCTTGTCGTACCTCAGCAATGTCCCCTCTGCCCCATGCCAATGAAAGTCATATATCACTTCTGAGGACCATTCAAACCTAAAAAATTCAATCTGAAAAGCTGATAGGTTTACAATAGCAAATCTCCTTGAAAACAGGAATTTGGGCTAGAAATCTTCCGTGTTAGTGTGACTGGCTCCAGCCACAACTGCCTTGTGTTACCTGTGTGGTGAGCCACAGCAGCTGTGTGACAATGCATAGGGCAGGGAGACAAAAGCAGAACAGTTGGTGTGTTATCCCATTTGGGAATACTGCCCTACTGGAATTAACTTTAATGTAATGCTAAGAAAACTGATGAAACTCTCCTTCCTATGTAGCTTTTTACCTTCTCTTAGTTTACACTCACATATTTTAAAATGGATTTATCTTGGATTTTCAGTCTGATTGATATTAATTTTCTATTTTTAGGATTAGATTATATTCCTATTTCATGGACTTCTCTAATTTTTACCACAAATTCAGGAAGGAGGTGATAGAGATCAGCCACCCCAAACTCATTCTCACCTTCAAGAGTCCTTCTCAGTCATGAACCAATAATGAGTTTCAGAGACTTAGCACATTCAAATGTTTTTTTCACATGTGCTTTAAACATTCAACCAGAAATATAACCGAAAGACACTGAGAGACATATTTCACTGGAGCGGGTCCGCCCTTATGCTGCCTCCGCCTCCCAGGCTGGAGCTGGCTCCTCAGAGGGAGAAGCCCTGCCCTGGGAGGACCTTGGGGGTCTGAGTGCTTGGGACCGCCCCTGGGCCCTCGGGAAAGGAGTGCCCAAGGCTCAGGATCCGCCCACCTTTCCTGAATCTTCTGTTCCGCTATCTGTATCATTGGTTATCTTGAATTGTACCCCTCCCTCTTTTGTTATTATTGGTTATGTATGCTTATCTCCTCCTTTTGTCTCTCCCCTGATTGGTCACCCCTGTCCCTAGATAAGTGGCTGTCACTGGGCAGGGGTGGGGCTTTTCCCTGCACCTTTCACGGGGGCAGGGGGGTCAGTCCTTCCCTTCTCTCCCTCCTGACCACATGTACCCCTAACCCTGAATAAAGGAGAGCAAGGGGAGGACACACCCTCCCACACACCCTTCACATCGTCGGCTTCTTCATTTATTTTATGATTACATTTCACAATGATCCAAGACCAGCAGAAGCTAAGGCACTGGCAAAGCAGATTCTACTTTTTAAGGAAAATAATTGTTCTCTAAGCAGTTAAGTTGGGAAAAAGCTCTTGGTCTAAAGCTCAGTGAGGTCTGACAACCTTTCAGCTCGCGAAGGAGTAAATGGCTTCTGAGCAGAAAGGGTAATCCAGACTCTCAATCTACCTGATGGGTGTGATTACAGAGCTCTGATGGAAGCTCATTTATACAAGTGAACTTCTTGGTGAAAAAACTTTCTTCATGCTTTAGATGCATCTTGAAATATACATCACACACAAAGCCATACCTCTTTGTCAGACGAGAGGAAATCAACAGAATTTTTAACTGCTTTGGCTGCTGCAAATTTAGTATTGTATTTAGAGTTTACTTGGCTGTCATAGGCAAAAAAATAGCTTAAACTGTGAATGTTAACAGGCATCAGATAATTGGGTGTACATCAGTCTGCAAGTCAATGTTTGAATATGAACTTTTGCACTCCCGAGCAGAAGTCTGCTGCCTGCTAGACAGAATGGGTATTGCCTGGCTGTAAATTTTGATAATGAAAAAAGTGGCATACCCTGAAGTCTCTTATTAATAGACATGAGACAGAAGCATCAGTTAGGAGGCTGATCAGGCACTGAGCCTGATTCTGAGAAGAATCAATAAAAAAATGTAAAACTTGTGGGTTGAAATAAGATCATTTTAGTAATTGAAATGAAGTAAAATACAATATTGTTATAAAAATAATAATAGTAATAAAAAAAAAAAAAGGAGGGGGGTTTAAAACCCAAGAGAAACAGGTGATGAATAATTCAATTGCTTAATACCTGCTGAGCAATGGTAAACCTTTTCCCAAACTGCAACTGGCACCCTTCCGAGTACCTCCCCCAGTTTATACACTGGGCAAGACATTCTGTGGTATGAAATATTCCTTTGGCCAGTTCGGGTCAGCTGTCTTATGCTTCCTCCCACATTTTCTTCACCTCCTCACTGTCAGAACACTGGAAACTGAAACATCCGTGACTCAGGGTAAATATTGTTCAGCAACATATTCTCATACTGCATCCAAAATACAGCACTGTAGATTTCTTAATGGATCCATTTGGGATCCATTTTCTCATCACAGGTGGATGACAGATCTGCTGGTTGATGCCATCATAATACCTGAATTTTGGCCACATTTTCGTCAAACCCTTTGCCCTGTGCGAGGGCTGCCCAACGCAGCGAGGCAGCTGGCCCTGAGGTCACACACAGCATTGCTCATGTGCAGGAAGAAAGGCTGAATTCCCGCTGGGTCTGGGTGCCACGCACTATGATTAGGAAACCATTTTGGCAATGTGCAAAATCCTCAGCTGTACATGCCCAACACATCTTGCAGCCTCAAACTCTGCATTTCTCCAGTTCTGCACACTTTGATACGCAATGAACTCATAACGCGTGTTTATGACAACAGTGCTTACCAAGCTTAGGACTGTGATATCAAAGTTGAAACACTTTGACTTCGCTGCATGATTAAACAAATGTCTTGAGGTAAAAACAGAGTTGTACAGTCTATCACATACCTTTAAAGCATATTTCTCCCATAAAGATTGCCTCTAGTATGTTGCTGCTGGAAATGTTCTGCCAGGTTGCTATAGCAACTTCTGCTATGTAAATTAGCAAGAGCTTTATCAAAAGATTTTTAGATTGTTGGATTTGGGGAAAAATTTTGGAATAAGAGCTGCAGTGAAAAATAAGCTGGAGAAGCATCTAAAGGGACCAATTAGTATTTAGCCATGGTCCAGTGGCAACTAGATACTAAATGATTTTTTAAACTAAGGTTTTCAACATGATTCTGTTTTCCTCTTTACGCAGTTTGTACCGGCAAAGGTGGTGGCTCTTAGGTTAAAGAAATTCCCTTTTAGGCCTTAAGCCATTTTAAATAATCCACTTATACTGTAGAAGTGCAGAAGTACAGAGGTGCAGTATCTGTAAATTTAAGGCACCTTAGGAGGCTAAAAAGCAAATGAGCAAGCACAAAAGAGAAATATCCAATTCTAAGATTACCTCAAAGATGTTGAATGCTCTAAACTTTTGAAAAACACTGGAAGGTCATTTTTAACACTGTTCTGCTCAATAAAATAGCAATGTGGCTGCCAGGGGATTCTTTTTCTAATAAGCCTCTCCATTTCAAAATGGACCATGAATTTCTGAATTTTCTGTGTCTGATCCAAAGTATATTGAAAGGCACCTGGTGACCTTAGCTGAATTTGTATTAATCCCTAGTATATTTAGGGATGATTATTTAGTTTACAGATAGTGATGACCTACTGATTAGAGATCCCCAGCCTCATTAATGTTTCTCAGTAAAATTATTAGGTGTACAGACAGAATACAGTAAAATGCCCAATCCTTCTTTCCAGGACAGTAATAGACCATTCAAAGAGTAAAGTAAAATGTAGGGGAAAAGCAGCTTTATATTTTTCTTTATAAAAACTACATTTGTGGTTGCTTGATGGTACTTTCCCATGTTAACTGTTGCTATTATTGACACCAGGCTATTACACAGCAGTAAATGGAAAAGAACATATTGGCCCTCATGGATGGGTTAGCAGGTGACATGGGCATCAAGAGAAAAAGGTGAAGTGATTCAAAGGACCATCTGTCTGTTGTGTCCATTTGCAAAATATTTGAAAATTCCTATATTTACATCATTGGAGGGCACAGTACGATTTCTCCCAGTAGAAAACATTTCAGACAGAAAGCTTATGCTGAACTAGCTCTTTTGCAGAGGTCTGGGTTTTGTCAAAAATAGACCCTTTAATAGTAAGATTGTGTTTTTTACAGGAATTTTAAAAATACGAAAAAAAAAACATGAAGGAAAGAAAAAATGCAATATAACAACAACATTTCTAGTGAAAAACATTGAACAGAAGAATGTTTTCAATGAGGATTGGAATAGAAAATATAAGCTTTAATGTGTATATATCCATCTTAATGATGCATGAAAAACCTTTCACATACAGAGTTTTGCATTAGGCATTGATACATGCTAGGTTGGGGTTTTTTGAGAATTTCATAGCAAATGAGTTTTTTTTAGTTTTGTTTTTCCATTATGTGTATAGAGACTTGGCCTACATGACTTTTCTTCCTGAAACATAGAATGATTTAGATTTTACATCAAAAATAATTGGAATTACAAGTGCAAATGCAAACATCGATTCAATACAAAATTCACAGTAGTATTTTATTTATTTATTTGTTAACTGCCTGACTTACATCTTCAATTTATTTTGTAGAAAAACTGTGTGTATTAAAGAAAAACAATGTGACTCTGTTATTTCAGAGGTCAAAAATGAAGTGATCACTGACATTTTTATAACATCAGGGAGATTTCTAGGAAGGGAAAAATTTATATTCCTGATCCTTCACACTAGAAAAAGTAACAGTTTCTTTTGATAAAGTTGCCACCAAAACATATTCAGATTTCTCCCTGCTCAAAGTCATAAATAAATGAAATTTTCATCTTAAAAAAAAAAACTTTATCGAAATTTATGTATTTATATTTTCCACTAGTCTCCCTTTTGGAGCAATTGTTTCTTAGAATATGAATTTCTGCCATCTGTGTATCAATAGTCTAATAAATTCTGACTGCAATCAGTAAATATTTAATCTCTTTTTGAAACATGGAAGTCAAAATTTAATTTTGTTTTTCATTAAAAATATGATCCAAAAATTACTTTTCTATTCTCATTAGATAAGAAAGGAAAATTTGGATAAGAAAGAAATTAGGTGAGATTGCTATCTGGTAAAAAGTTCTAATTTTTCTGCCTACTACTTTGTATACTGACCTATCGTTAGAAAGAAGAAGAGTGGAATAATCCAAAGGTAAAGAAGCTTTATAGGGAAAAAGAAAACAATACATTCTTATTTTTAATTAAATATGTAATAATGAAAAGAGGAACATTTTTCCCTAGACATTCAGATAAGAGGGTAGGACAGAAAATTTAGATGCTTCAAACCTATATTAAAAGACTTGAGTTATTGAAACAGTATCCCAGCACAGACGGCTTTGGAACTACAAAGAACAGGGTAGGAAAATGGTAAGAAATAAGGATGGAGAGCAGGTTGTTGGTATCAGGATTGAAGTTGCCAGACAGCAAGGTGAGTGAGAGTCTGGAGAAGGAGCTTTGGTATTTATTGTGGCCCTTTAGAAAGTTCCCGGCATAAAACAGTCTAGCATCATTTGTCAGAAAAATCACATTTCTGATCATATCAAAATGAGGGTGATGTTTCAATCGGCAACAAATCAAGGATGATAAAATCTGGTGTCATCCATGTCATTATTGATGACATAGATGAAATTTGCTTGGTGATAGCATTTCACATTGCTTTGACAGCCTCAATCCGAAACCCAGGTGGTCTGTTTGAGTTCAGAAAAATGATTAATCACCAAGAATTTGACATCTTCCAAGGGCTTAGTGACATACTGCAACTTCCTGGACACCCTCATGGATCTGATGAGTCCTGCAGCTAGAAGCCAACAACTATTTGACGTGACTGAGCTCATCAAATTTAGAAAATGCTTCAGAGAGGATTCAGCTGATATTGAAGAGAAAATTTGGTATCTTTCCGTATAGACATGGACAGCTCCAAAGATTTTGAAACATATGTTTTCTTACATTCATGTAAGCTCCATGGTACAGTTTTGGTGCTTATCACACTAGATCTTTCTCCTGGGATAGGTTTTAGGCTCACTGGGTCCCACTTTAATGTGTGAAGTCTCTACATTTTATTCCTCTCTTACCATTTTCCCATCTCTGCCACTGCATACTTAATCATCTCAGATCCGTGATAGCTATCCCGAGACTAATTACAAAGTCAGGCAAAGAGAAAATCATGGCATACCATAATGCTAATAAGCTAAATCTAGTTCTGACTATTCTGCTTTCCCCTTGCTGTTCAGATATGCAAGTAGGAGATGTTCTCAGCTAATTATTTAAAAGCCATTGCTCACTCTAATGCTTAAAGTACTCACTGAGCCAAAGCCCCAGTAAAGGTAGTGCTGATAGATGCAGCACTAATTCCTGCTATCACACTTTGAAAACCGCTTCCTCTCAGCTTTATGTCCTCCATGTTGTCAGTCATAATCTCCTTTTGCATATGGTCCCATAATTAATTTTGAATTAATGTGGTCAGTGGTCCTTTGCAGGGTGGGCTCCTGACATGTGTGAGTGTCTGCTGCTTATTAGCAGAAGTTCTTATGCAAGATGTGAAGCTGAGAGAAGTCAGTACTATGCTGATTTGATTTAAATATTAAACAATCTATTCATGTCATCCTCTCCTCTGACTGGAAATCAATGGAGCTTTACTGCTCTGAAATGGAAAGGCTATCTCGACAAATCAGGTCTTTTCTGTGTGCAATTCAATTAATACAGTACAATGAATTATACATAGCCAGTGAACAAGATGTTTGACATGGTCATAGAGCTGCAGATGAGATTTGGTAGGTGACCTACAGGCTCAGATCCTCCTCAGTGCGTAAAGCTCCAGCTCTCATTGTGGATAATGATATCCAGCAGACCTCACAGCTCTTCTTCCATCAAGATGCAGAAAGCTCTCCCTCTGTGTTCATAATTAATATGTTCTATATGTAACAGAATAACTTGCATAACATGCATCCCCTTTTACATACATGACTCCCTAACAACTAAACAAAGCATTTATTACAACAGAAAAAAGGCAAAGCTGATAGCAAGGTATTATTTTCACTCCTTGTTTCAGCTTTAATACAAGAGAGATAATTTCTTTAAATAATGACTTTTAAAAAGTGCATTATTTGCATTCCAATTAAATGCCCTATGCTTTAATATGTGAACTGAATGCTACCACCCCTGTTTTTATAACAATGAGGCAGAGAATTCTAATATCATTCTGATTCTGATCCCACTCTGATAAGTCAAATTCAAATGTACAATAAGAAACAAAGCACAAAGGTCTGAATCTCAAGGCAGAAGCACCAAAGTGAAGCTGGAAGGCATTAATATTAACCTGTGGTTAGAGTTTGAAACCTGAGACATAAAAAAATATCCCAGGATTTGCAAGGCTTTGTTTATACACAGATACTCAAACCAGACAGTATTACTAGCTCAGAATTATTAAGTGTCTGTGTTAATCACCAGATAATCATAGTTCTGAACTTCAGATAACTATTTTTGCATCTTTTTGCTGGAATTCTAATTTTATACTTAACAGAAATGATGCAAGACCTGGATAGATATGAAGTTATTCCTTCCAATTCTGGAAACAAATGATGCAGGTGATTTTACTGTCATCTGTCCAGGGCTCACTGCTTATGTGGTTGACTCTGGATTTCATACAATTTGTGTTACTTTTACAATAAAAAGATTTATAAAAGAAAAGGCTCTCATATTTCAGATATGCACATGTTCTATACCTACATGATAGATCTCTGGACTTGATGAAGACATTCTTACTGTAGAAGTAATAAATAGTATGATATTATCTCTACAAATTGGGGGATAGAAGAATAGAATCTGATAAAACATTACTTTTATTTTTCAGGAAACTAACATTTCTCCTTCTATAACTCTGAATTTGTAATACATGTTATATAATTCACTACAGAAAATCACTTCTGCAGCAGAAAGCCCAGCTGTGTTCTTAAAGCAAATTGTTTCATAGGGGAACAGTGCTCTCCAGTGATCAAAGAAAGGAACTGTTTTAGTCATTAAACAGGTAATTTTGGTCTACTCTGTTTTCTAATACTTACTTCTTTTTTTTCCACAGTGATTGGTAGGATTATCTTCTACATAAATATTCACATTTTCACTTCCAGGATTTTTTTCCCCTTTCTTTATGAAATATGTCTTGCGAGGCTAATTGTTTTATACACTTAGCTCTCCTGGAAATTCCCACAGCTCCTAACATACACTTCTGAGAACTTAAAGCATTGCTTGGCTAAATCACATGAGGATTAACAAAGTTTTATTTAAAAAAACTAGTGATTATTTTTGTTCATGAAAATTGCAAACCTATGACGACAAATTAATCATGAAAGTTATTGGTAGCATTCAATATAGTTTGTTTTACCTTTTATTGAGAAATAAATTCATGCAGAATTTTCAGCTGAAGAACTACAGAGAACCTTATACAAAATTTTGTTAATTGCATACTCTTAAAATATAAGGGAAAAGATAAAGGGATAAATCTTTGTTTTCCTGTTATTCTTGTCTCTTTCTAAGAGAAATACTAAGAATATGTTAGATCTTCACTTTATGTGAAGTACACATGCTTTATATTAGTATACTTAAGCCAGTAGAGAGAAGGATCAAGACTCATCTTGACATTTGATCCATCCATTAGCCAGACAGCTGGTAAACTCAGGCCTCTGCTGTACTCAGTGGAGAGAAACAGCTACACCATCCCTTTCTAAGAGATGTAAGACAAAACATCTTCCAGAGATAACAGTGACTAGAGAATGAGCCTAGAGTGCAATTGCCCATCTGTAGATGATGATGATGACTGGTTGAGATGAGTCTGCATCATGGTGGTAGATATGATTCAAGATACTAGATCCTGGATCAACAAAATGACTCATCAGTTGAGGAAAAATCCTCACTAAAACCAGAATCCAAAGCCAAATTTTGCAAAATGTGGTTTAGACAGTGAAGTAGAATAGATTCTTTATTATATTCTTTTTTTAGTTGCCTCTATTTTCATGCAGACAGGCCCATCAGTGTGAAAATGTTAAGATGCAGTTTTAAATAGTGTCACAACAGTACAGCCTACAGCCAGGTAGTTCTTCAGAAACAGGACAACACTGTTCCATGCAGAAATTTTCTTCTGGTGACCTTCACTAGCTCTGAGTTGGTTCCTTTTGAATCTTCAGTCTCTTGAAAGCATGAATATTTACTTGAGACTATCTGGTTGTATTCTAAATAGTAACAACTGCATCATTTTCATGTTTCTTAGGATCAGAACCCAGATGACATGTCTGGATTAATGCAGCAAAATAAGGGTGGATCTGTAGGATGAAACAGCTGGTGTTGAGGCCTCAAAGTCCTCATCGTATGGACTTCAGAAAAGTTTACCTCAGTCGAGTTCCTGTCTGGCCCCACAGATTGAATGACCATCAGTGACCAGATGGCATCAGCTGTGCTACTGACAGACTTCCTCAAGCTTCACTTCAACCAAAATTAACCCAGTCTGAGTACCCCCTGCAAATTCTTCATTGTAAACCACACAGCAGTGTAATCCAAACTGAAACAAAAGAGAATAACAAGGAGATATTTTCCTCATATGGACTACATGAATGCTCACACATTCAGTGGTGACACTTGATGTTGCATGAATATTGCTAAACTTTATCTTTAAACTGCTGATGGGACATTTGTAAACCACTAAAGTTTACAACGTGATGATGTTCCTCCTAGTTCATAAAAGCACCTTTAAAAAAAAAAAAAAGACATCCACTTTATACAATACTTTTGGTCCATAGAGGGTATTTCTATGGAAAAGTTACAGTTAAAGATCTTACATGTATCTGTTACTTTTCCAGCTTCACTTTTTAAAAATGATTCAAAATATGTTTAAAACAGGCCTTGTGACATCTGCCTTTAAAGCTGTTCGATTGTTTTAGTTGGTAGTAGTGTATTTCAAATGTTTTCCTATACACAATAATGTATATTTACTAGATAAGTGTGTTTACTGTATATTTGTGTTTAATAAAAAGATTTTGTGTGATCAGCCAGAGGACCTAGGAAAGACCTTGTACCACTAGTGAAATTACATCTTCCTCTTAAACTATGATGAAAAGTGTCTTTCAACTTCAAAGGCAAGCTTATGTTGCCAGGTATCACAAAGATGACATTTAGAAAAATACAGTTGTTTTAACCATGATATTATAAGGACAAAAGAGAAGCAAGATTTATGGGGTGATATAAGGCAATAAGAGGCAATGAATGCTGTCATAACACCCATACTTGTACTGCTCACACCTATTTTCTGCCCCAGAAAAACTGGTATAATCTAGCTAAGCTCAAACTTTTACCAATCAGAACTGTGGCCACAATCAGTATTTTCTTTGAGTAAAATCTTTAGCCTTTGCAAACTCTCATGTTGTAACTAGGTATTTTTTACAGAAATTATCATGAGTCCATGGCCAAAAGTGTCCCAAGGTCCATTCTAAACCCATGGCAAAACCCATATCCACACCTGGCCCAGTTTAATTTTTGAATATAGACTTACCTGGACAGTGATTCCAAAGTTTTAATCCGTGCACATCAACCTTGTCAAGGTCCCATATTTATATATGTGGAAAGTCAGTGTGAAGCAAAAATGCAGGGTTTCAGGGGTACTTGCTATGTCTGTCATCTTCTTAGCTTTATAGCAATAGGCATTCTCTATAAAAATAAAATCTTGAATAAATATAATAATTTCACTATTAGCTCAAGGGAAGTGGTCACAGCACCAAGTCTGTCAGAGTTCAAGAAGTGTTTGGATAACACTCTCACGCACATAGTGTGATTCTTGGGGTGGTCCTGTGCAGGGCCAGGAATTGAACTTCAATAATCTTTGTGGGCCTCTTCTAACTCAGGATATCCTGTGATGATTCTAAGATGAAATCAAATGAGATCTCTTCAACTGAGGATTTTTTTTCCTGAATATTTAGATAGCTGAACATTATAGACAAACAAAACTGAGACTGTTTCTCTCAAAGCTCTTCTTCTCCTCACTCACTCCCTCTCCTTCTCCCTCTCCTTCGCTTCCTTCTGTGAATATTCTAGTGAGTTTTGTTCAGTCTCCTTCATTCCTGCTTTCATCTCTTTGATGGGTGTTACTGCACTTCATCTCTAAAGCTTTCTTACTCACAAAGAACTAAAATAGCAAGAATAGCACTTTATGACTTTGGGATAATTTATATATCATTTAACAGTATCTTAAAAACATGTACTGAGAAAAAGAAGGAAAAAAAGAGACTTGGGTAAAAAAAATTCAGACTTGGGTATTCTTTGTGGATGCTATTCTCTGAACAATAAAGACTGTTCCTTTGAAGAAAGCCACTTTAAAAAGAGATTTCCAGGATCTCTACTGAGAGTTCAGAAATCTGCATCCTTGATTCCAATAAGAGATTAGCTGATCCAAAAGCAAAGTATAGCACAAAATCAAGACTCTTCTGAAGATCTATCGCTATGCAACATTAGCCATGTTGTTGTTGTTGTTGTTGTTGTTGTTGTTGTTGTTGTTGTTGTTGTTGCTGCACACATAATAATGTAGTTGCCTGTCACATGTAATTTCTGATCTAAAAATGTTACAGAACAACTAACGTGTGTTCATCTAAGGTATTCACATATGTTGAATTAAAGCAGCATGGCTGAAAGTTATTTTTTTTTTTTTCTGATAAATGTGGTGATTTGACATATGTCCTTGAATGTTAAGAGGAATTACATTTAATTGTTTTTTGAATTGGTTTTGTTAATAAAAGAAGTGTATTGACCATCTAGCCTTTGAAAATATAATAACTGATTTAGACAATTAGTTTTGGGGTCAGGGTCCCTGTTTACCTATATCTGTTATCCTAGAATATAAATTATAAAAATAATCCAATAAGTCAATAAGCATCACTCTTTATTCTCCTTTAGTTCTTTTTCTGGAAGATGGATGGTCTAACTGCAGCAAATTTAGTCTCTTACTTTAAAAGTTGCATCTCGATTTAAAATTACTTCTTGCAGTGACCAGGAATATTTCTTGGTACTTGCTCTTCATTTTGGTGTTGTTAGAGCTTGCTAGTAAGCCACCATTGACCTCCCATGGCTCTGTGAGCAATGCTTAGGTGCTAATTTTTGTAAAACCACAACTTCAGAATTTTTACTTTTCCACATTCCTTCCTAAAAACAACTCAGTCAGCCATCTGATTCGTGTCTGGAGGTGAGCTTTCTCCCCTTGCCAACATGGGCTGACAGATCAGTTTCAGAACCACCTTTGCAATGGTTTCATAAGTCCTTAAAGGGCTTGCAGATGATAATCCCCCTTCTGCCACTCTTCATGCTCCATACTCAGATATCTAAGTGGTCCATTTCTCCTTAGCTTAATCCAGGTTTAAAATTTCATTAATCTTTACTCACACAGTCAGTCTCCTTACACCACTCCTTTACTCTTTCCTATACATTCTCCATTTCAATTTTCTGCCTGTACTGTAACTCCCAACTGTAGTGTCTTAGTGTTCAAAGTTTATAGTACTTGACAGCTACTGGTAGTTACGAGTGCCACAAAATTTTTGAAGTTACTGAGAATTGTTGCTTATGCTTCATAGTGGCTGGAAATACAGAGAATTTTCCTACTACGTTTTTATTTCTTCATTCACTAATGCTAGTAATATCACCAAAGTCCTCTTCTATGGGATATTCTAGGAGTTTTCTGTCTGTATCCCAAAAACTGTTACTGATTATATTAGGCAAATTTAAAAACCAATAGTATTTTGAAAATTCTGTTTCTACTCTTATACCCAGAGGTTACACAAGTTTTATTCCTTGAGTTACTCTGTATATTGAAAATCACATGAAGTGTACTGAGGTTTACATTTTCTTGTGATTACTAATTTATATCCACTATTTGTTTCTTGCACATCTGCTCTTTACACTATGTTTTGTACATTTTCATTCAGTTCTCTTTATTCTGACTAGTTCAATTACAGTTCTGTTTGTCTCCCTTTTGATTTTCAGCTTTGATATTCATGTTCATATTTTGTGCCAAAGGCAAAAAAATTCTCTCAAGCTAGAAGTTTTTAACAGCAAGCCAAAACTATTGGAGAAAGTTTTTGTATTTTCAAGTACTCTGGGGAGATTTTGTAAAGGGTAAAATTGAAATATATATCAGATTCAGTTTTTAAAGTACTTCAGCACTTGCAATACCAAATCCCATTGTCTTGGAATTAGACCAAGTTGCTGAAGTGCCTGCAGCAGATTTAAAAATGCATCATAGGCTCCAGAGTCACTTAGAGAATGTCTGTACTGCAGATGAACTATTCAGGCCCCAAAAGCTGCACAGAGATCCACCAAGGCTCATTTATTCCCTATCTATTAAACTACACTTTGCAGACCAGTGTGATGCTATGATCTAACTGTTTATACATTCAAGTTTAACCTGGGGGAAGGGAATCCTAATCCATCCCACTGCTACCAGTTTGATGCCAGTGCCAGACCAAGATGCCAAGCGCATGGAAAGGGGGATTGCCGGTCAGCAGGAGAGTACCTGGAGCGCAGCACAAAGGAATTCCATCTGCTCTAGCAAGCAAGGCAGCTTCATCAGGGCCCTAACTCAAATGCCTCTGTGCAAGTGCACATCGCATGGGGAATAAACAGGAGTTAGAGACATGCACACACCGGCAGGGCCAGGACCTTGCTGGCATCATGGAGACATGATGGGACAGCTCCTGTGGCTCGAGTGTTGAAATGGAATGACACAGGGTCTTTAGGAAGGACAGGCAGGGAGACAAGGAGGGGATGTCACCTTCTGTGTCCATGAGCAGCTGAAGTGCATGGTGCTTTCTTTGGGGATGGATGAGGAGCAAACAGAGCTTACGAGTCAGGACTAAAGGTAGGGAATGGGTTAGCGTTAGGGTCTATAGTGAGCGTCTGCTACAGGCCACTCAAACAGGAAGACCAAATAGATGAGGTCATCTACAGACAGATAAAAGCAGCCAGCCCTGTTACCCAGCCCTGGCCCTCATGGGAGACTTAAACATCCCAATACTTATAGGAAGGACAACAGAGCAGGGCATAAGCAGTCCAGGAGGTTCCTGGAAAACATGGATGGCACCTTCCTTGTCAAAGGATTAGAGCAGCCAACAAGGAGAGGTGCTATGCTGGACCTTGTTCTCTCCAACAAGGAGGAGATGACAGGGAATGTGAAGCAGCCTGGGTTGCAGTGACCATGAAATGGTGGAATTTGAGATCCTCAGGGCAGTGAGAAGTTCACACAAAAAACCCACTACCTTGGAATACAGGAGAACAGATTTTGACCTCTTGAGGTACTCTGCTTAGCAGAGCACCATGGGATCCAGTGGAAGGTGTCCCTGCCAATGTGGGGTGACACTAGATGATTGTTAAGGTCTCTTCCCAAAACCATTCTATGACTCTGTGATTACAACACAATCTGAAGTACAGATGACTCTTCATCTGTACTTGATTGCAAGAGATGCCATTGTCAAATTAGCTTACAGCTACATTCCTCACAAATTTTTCTCACAGCAAACAGGTGATTTTTTCAGAGTTGAAAAGTGAATGAACTTTGACAGGAGCAATTCTCTTTGTTCACACATAATTTTCACACAGAATGACGTTCACAGATGAGAGGTGTTTGATTTCTACAGCACTTGATTCCTACTCATGACCATGCATACAGTGCTGTACTGTAGTTCTAATGTTTTTAAGTCCACTATGCAATAAGAAGAAGAAATATTTCTACTGGTTTAATTCTTGAAGGCAGAAGTATCAGGTTGTACTATAGACAATAAAGCTAATGAAACACAATTTGTTTTATATTTGAGTCCTATTTCATTTATGTCACCTACATCACCCTGGTAAAATTACCTCTGCTCCACACCAGATGATTCTTTATGAGGTACACGTACAAGAAGAGACAAACATGCACTAATGTTGAACTACATGCATATGAAATGGCTTCTTGTCACCAAAGGGAATGTGTAACAGCTGATTTTACTCTCCACTGGCTTCAAGAGAGACACTATTTTGGCCCTTTCTCTCTTTAGTCAGTAACAATTTCAGTAAATTTGTAGGGACATCATTAGTTATCTTCAAGAATTCTAGCCAGCTTTCAGTGAGATTAAAATTATCCCATATATTTCAAAATTATCGAGAAGGGACTGACATATAAACTTAGTGGAATACACTGCAAATTAATCTAATTTCACCTGTAAAAAATGCTAAATTTTCCATTCATAAAACTGGTTATGAGAAATTCTTCTGAGTACCAACATGATATAAAATGTAGCAAATTGCACCCCGGAGTGCTCCACTTATGGGGGACAAACACTAAGTTTATCTATAAAGAGTTATAACTTTAAAAACAAACAAACAAAAAGAAAAAAACTCAAAAACCTGAATCTGCTCAAGTATGTGCTCAGTTTCCTTTCTCTATTTATTGATCTCCTGAATAAGAAATTCGCCCACAGTTCCCAAAGCGTGATATTTTTCTGCCAACAAAACAATAAAACAATATCAGAACACATTTGGGTTTCTTCTGTTCTTTTACCTAGATGCTCTTCATATGTTTTATTTATAATTTTTCCATTCCAAGTAACACAAAAATCCAGCATTTATCATGTGCATTTCCAAGCAGGAAGCTGAAGGTGTAGCTCCCAGAAGCCTCTGTGTTAACATTTAAAAATTGAAAAACCAGACATATAACACAGACTATTTGGAGCTTCCTCTTCTTCTTCTTCTGTTCACAAAAGCAAGTGAAGAAGAAATTCTAGCTGTAACTGCTCAGAAGTGGCAAAACCCTATTTTTTTGTAAATAGGATAAGAGCTTGGTAGCTAGGTGTCAAATCTAGAGACCAGAGGATCATTGTGTTGGCTACTGGATGTGCCAAGGGGTCCCAGGCAGCTGGGAGAGCAGCTAGGAGAGCACTGAGCCTGGGGTGAGCTGAAACACCCATTTGTGTGTGTCTGAGCTTGAAGGAGGCCAGGGCATCTGAGACCAGCTACCAGGGAAGTCTTAAAGTATAAGCCTAGTTTGGAGGGATCCATAATATGCGATTAGACCTCACAGTCATGCTACATCATGGCCATGGTCATGGTCACGTCATAGCTGGGACATATGTACTCATGTGATGCTATTCTGTGTACTGGATATCTTTTTTTATTCGGTTTGTCAAGAAGTGTTTCTAGCTAGTGGAACAATTTCAGCTGAGTCCACTCTGCAATCTTCATGCATGTTCACATCTCCTTTGCATGTGGAATACAAAAAAAGTAAATTCCCCCTAGGAGAAGAATATAATGATGCTTTTGAGGGAAAGCTAATGCTTTCCCATTCCTTCTCCATTCTCACCTACCTTATGTCTCAAAAGCACTTTACACTGGTCTACAAATATACCATTTTTCTACCATCCTCAATCATAAAGGAAATATTTCATGAGAAAGAAGGCTTCCAGGGATTCTTCAAAAAACGCATTTTCCGGAGAAAAAACTAAAACCACCATGGAAAAACAAGTACATTGTTATTTAAAATCAAGTAAAATATGGTGCCATCCTAAAAAGGTTATTCAGCTTTTGAAGCTTGCAATTCAGAAGTCCATGCAAGTGGCACTTAAGGAGAAAACAGTTATTTTTACTTGCTTTTCTGGTACAATGGTTGCGGCTATGCTTGGCAACTGGTTTTTGGGGGCTGTATTAATGCAGCAGTGCAGGCAGAGTCCTGTTTGAAGCCATGTTTACCTTAATGCCAGTACTAATTCTCTCAGTAACAAGAACAAAAAAGGTGTTTAAAAATGCACATGAAATTCTTTTTTGTTTGAATCAGGGATACCTATAACAGATACATCTTTATGGAATAGAAATTAAGTAGCAGTGTAAAGCACTAGACAGCATCGCCCTCATGGAGTTGAGAAGCAGCAGCCTGAGTAATTTGCTGCCTTCTGTCTTGTGGTAACTCTTGCACCCTGCATGCTGCTAACATTATGCTGGAAATGCATTTGTCGTTTATCCGACAGTCATCTCTCAAGGACTGTCAAAGTCTATCGGTCTCCTTTTCAGACCAACAATCTGCTACCCTACTGAGAGCACTCTCCACTCTCACCAAAGTGTAATTAAGATTATCCTGTCTGAATGCTCCCTTTCACCCCTACAAAATTTGAAATAAACGACTACATGAAAAGTGCTCACATAGGAATATAATTAAATCCTTTAGTAATAATCCCTCTATTTAAATCAGTGCAATTTCTTATGATTAAAAGACCTGCAGCTCACAATTTGAAGAGTCTTGATAATTACTCTATTCAGGAAAACCACTGTGCCCACACAAAGCCTTCTCCAGATGGAAGCATATGCAAAGATTTGGCCTTCGATAGGATGTGTGAGAGAACACTCACTGCACTTGCATCAGGGACTGATTCACTAAATAGCTTTCTATATCAGATAAAATGATGTTTCAGGGTCTTGTATTCTTGAACATTCTGCATTCAGACAACCAACTTTTATTAAAAACAAGAGATATTAGCAAAGGAGACAAAGTGAGATTTTTATTTTTTTTTACCTAACTTTCCACAACCTAAATAATGTCAGGTCTGTTGTTCTCCTTTCACTTCCTTTCAGTCTCTACGTATTTTCCCTTGCATGCAGGATTCTTTCCTGGCCTCACTCCTACACAGATCTGCAATGCTACTTTCCCTGGCAAATAGCTGTCACATTTCACTCTAGAACAAACTACTAGTCTTTGATGGGCATGGTGCTATTTCCAGATTAAGTTTGCCGGCTGTTACATCTTTCCCTAGGGTGAGATGAGATATGTAGTCACGAAACATCAAATAGAATATTTTCACCTAAAGGACCTTTGATAATTTTCTCTGGTGAATGCCTTAACTTCTGGTTGCCAGATCTTCCTTATGAAACGTGCTTGTAAATTCCATAGAGTCCCTCCAATATTCTTCTCAATAATCCTGAGGCATCAACACTAAATGAACAACACCAAGGAAGCGCTGGGCCTGAACGGCTAGATGTCATTCGTAGTATTGTTATTA
This sequence comes from Acanthornis magna, assembly GCA_036785705.1. Taxonomy (NCBI): domain Eukaryota; kingdom Metazoa; phylum Chordata; class Aves; order Passeriformes; family Acanthizidae; genus Acanthornis; species Acanthornis magna. Next base: position 1,437,126 of record JAWUZG010000112.1, read on the forward strand.
CACTAGTTGCTAGCACACTATTAGCCTAATTGAATTAACACTCTTTCCAAACAATTCACAGGCACGGTTTGTGAATAAGCCAATGCAACGTCCACTTCCAATATAGTTTGAATGTAGCTGCTCTAAATTGGAAGCAAAGACAGTTTAATAGAAAGGACACAGCTAGATTTTACCACCTGGTCTCCAAACCAGAGCTAGTGTCCCAGCATAAATGTCAAGGTTCAAGTGATCATTTAAGTACATAGCCATGCACAACATAGCAGTAAAAAATAGTAGTAAGTACTTTGTCTATATTTGTCTCTAGTAATCCCAGACAGGAATCATTTACACATGTGGTAGACTCAATTTTAGCTGAAAAATCTATCATACATGGAGGTACCTTCCAACATGCTGAAGAAGTCAGGTGGATGAGTTGTTGTTGGTCCCCTTGAAATCCAGGTGGAGTATAGGTGTCCTCCTGCCCCAGAACCAGGGATGAATGTCTGCAAACAAGTCTTTACATCTGAGTTACACACCACTAAGGTAAAAACAGGATTTCTGTAGTAAAGTAAGAAGACAGAGATCTTTCAAGAGGTCTGGAAGAATCTCTGAGAATTTTTCAGTTCCAAATTAAGACATTTCCATTTAGGTGTCTACAAGCAATTGTAGGAGTTGATATCTCATTATTGCCAGTAAGGAGCTGAGTTCAATTCACATCTCCAAACATATGCGCTTATTGTCATGTGAAAATATGACAACACAAAAAATCCAAGATATTCCACAAAACTGGCACAAATGACAGTGGACTTATGGAAGACATCCTGTCCATCTGGATGAGTAACTGGGAGCCAAGAATATCTAAGCAACTGCATAAAAATGTACATATTTTTCCATAACTAGTGCTTTCTATGGTCATAAAATAAACTAATCAGATCATATAAATGGCCCATGGAAAAATACATGATGTAGTTGACTTTCAGCATCCTATTGACCGACCTGAAGGTCACGATGTAGAGACAAAATTATGACTTACACTTCTGGCAAAGTCAGGGCTTTTTTGCCTTTCTTCTATCTTCAAATCTCAGTTAGAGAATAGGGTAACATGTATCAAAAGTACAAAACTATGGACAGGAATAATTTGGAAAGACTTTTCTTATAATTTAAATTTTGAATGTTCAAACTCATGTCACTAGTGGTGGAAGGAAAGTATTTGTGCAAGATAAAGCTACAAAGTCCAATGCTGTTGAAAATAAATGTGGTAAAAAGGATGAAAGACTCATTTTTGCAAAAGAAAAAAAGCTTTTAATAGTCATTAATTTCTAATTATTACCCAGCAATAAATTAATAGAATAATGAAAGTTGTTAATATAATTTCCTATTTGTCATGAATGCCAAATAGGAATGATCACTTACCATTTGCATATCATTGAAATTAATGCCACTTTCATGTTTTATGGAATACAATAACATGTTTAAAAAATTAGACTTTAGGCTATCATTGACATTACATTAGCAGATCCCTCATAATGCTTTATGGTCAGAAAGACACATAACAAGAAGATTGAATTGCAGGATCTTTGACAACCAGTTTCCATGTCAGGACAAAAGCAGCTGCTGTCCCTACTCATTCCACAAAGGAGAGTTCAGCCTAACCCAAGTCAATGATCATTTTATTGTCAACTCACCATATGCTATCTTAACCAGTCTTTTGGAATAGTGATTTAATTTACATCACTGTGGATGGACAAACATCTCCAGATTTAACCTTGAGCTACCTTGAACTGCTTCTGACAGCCTGTGTATCTCTATTGCCCTTAGTGGAATCATAACAATGAAAATAATTTAATAAAATGTTAGTGTGTATTGCTCCCCAAGGGAAGGGGAAGGTGACAATGAGGCAGGCAGGTCACTGTCCCCTCCAACACAAGGACAGTTTTACAGCACTCAAACAAGAAGAGCAGAGCAGGCCGGTGACAGAAACCAAAGTCAACCAGCAGCTTAGTGGCGGCCAAACATCTCTGTAACCCCCACCTTATGTCCCAACAGGATGATACGGGCTACAGCTGCACTTTGAGCATAGACAGACACACTCCTCACAGAGGAGTGTTGCATAGCCTGTAGGTGCATGTGGAGCCCTGACACAATTTCCTGGAAAATGTGTCATAAAAGAAAGAAGAATACAACATGTAACAATAGTCATAAAACAGGTTACAGTATATTTTTGACGTTTGAAAGACCAAAAATAATGTATATTTGAAGTCATGCATCTGATGTGTCCATGGATTGATCCAATGAGTTTGCTCCCCAGATTTCTTCCACAAAACCCTGAAACAATTGTTGATGATTAAAAGTGACATACAGTGAGTACTTCAGGAAATTGCTTCTCTCCCTCTCAGCCCTGCCATCATAAGGACAGGCAGCCATCTCCCGCTAAGGGGGTTGAATATTGATCACCAGTTGTTGCAGACCGAAGCAAAAGAAGACGACGACGCGGCAAAGGGTGGTGGGAGGAATGCTCCTGCCCAAGCTCTCCTTTATTGGGGTAGAGGGTTCTTGGTGGTCAGGAGGGAGAGCAGGGGAAGGAGGACCATTGCCGTAGGTGGCATGAGGACAAAATGGCAAAATGGCACCGAGTGCCTGGGAGCACCCGGTTAAGTAGGGAAAGGGTTGACCAATGAGGGAAGAGGGAGAGGGCGGTACAAGCATACATGAACCAATCCGAACGCAAGAGGGGAGGGTACAATTCAAATCAACCTATGATATACATAACGGTAGGGAAGAATCTAGAGGGATGGGCGGATCCAGGCCCTAGGCACGCCTCAAAGCCCACCCAGGCAAGGCCCTCGCCAGCATTGAGCGTCAGCCTGGAAGGCAAAGGGCGGACCCAACTCCCGCCCAGGCAAGGCCCCGGATCGCAGTAAGAGCATTGCCTGGGAGGCAGCCCGGGGGGCGACAAAGCCAACCCAGGATCCCTTCCACCTAGGCAAGGCTGCCCTGTCCTAGGGGGTGGTCCAGGAGCAGCATCAGCCTGGGAAGAAGAGGGGCGATCCTCCACAACCAGTTTTGTAGTATTCTGCAAATCAGACTGCTCTGAGTATTCTGCATATGTGGAAGCAGCTGTAACTAGCCAGGTAGATGTCCCTCCACTGATAAAGTCAAGGGAATCACTCCAGTACAATCAATTTTGTGAGATGCAATTGTACACCACAATTACACTAAAAGGGGTCCTCTAATAACTTGGACAGAATGTAATTTTTTTGGGAAAAATATGTATAAGTTTGAATACAGCTGTAATGACCTGATTGTTTTGCAGGGCCTCTCTGATAAATAAACCATTCCTGTGACTTAAATTATGAAAATTCTAAGTTCCATTTCTGTCAAATTAATTTACAGGAAAATGTAAAGACAGAAAATGCTTAATTTTAGATCAGAGTCAGAAACAGAAACTCATGGTGAAAGAGCCCTATCAAGTATTACGCGGTAAGCTCAGCAATTTTAAAACTAATAGTAAGAAAGCTGGAAAAGTTCTCTAGGGTAACCCAATTTATTCTCATAGACACAACTAATTTAGGCTGAAGAGTTCTTTTAATGAAGGATACTTACTTAGAAAGTGGAAATCACTTCATTCCCATGACAGGAAAAAATAGAATAAAAACTGCTTTCAGAAATGAAGAGGACTAAGCAAGTACAGAAGAAAATAGATTAGCCTAGAGTTATTTAAGAACACAGAAGATGTTGCAATATTCTTCAGAAGCTAGCTCTTTCTAAAATTATCTGATTGAGAATTTAAATTTCCTTCTACATTTTTTAAGAAATGAAAGTGAGCCATTTCACCATGTTGCAAAAACAAGAACTATCACAAACAGAAAAACAAAAGGACTCTTATCCGTAATCAGTTTCAATTTCACAAGGAAATAGTCCTAAAAGCCAGAATGGTTGGCTTTGAAAAGTCTTTTCCATTTAACCATCTTACATTCAGCTTTCCCTAAACAGAGGGGGAAAAAAAGAAGCAATTCCAACCTTAGTTCAAGAGAATTTATCTTTGAACTTATGATCACATTTATCATTCAGCTAAGCCCCCACCTTTCAAAGTGGAGGTTGCACTGCAACCACCAGAGGTAGAAAAATACAACATGAAAACAGCTATCATTGCAAAGTGCTTTGAGGTATTCCAGTGAAAATTGGTTATTATTTGATATGACTGTATTGCCTACAGTAGCACACTCTGTGTATATCTGTAGAACTCGGTTTTCCCAGTTTCCTTACTGCTGCCTAGACTGCAGAAATACACACTCCAATAACTTACAGCATAGGTAGCCCTAAGGACACAAAAAATATTAACTAGAACACACATGAAGTAACATAAATTTGTGCCATTTCCCTAACATAATGCCTCAGATTTAATCTATTCTAAAACTCACCTGTAACACTGAATTTTTTAGTATTTCTAAATAGCAGAGAGGTATAAAACCTGGTTTCAACTGAGCGAAATTTTCTAATCCAGATTTTAATACAAGTGTATTGAGCATTTTGGAGGGTATGTATTTTGTTTCCTATAAGTTTCTTCATTGAGCTCTGTATAAAAATATGAGACTTTGTGCCAGACAACTGCACACGACACAAAGTGATGCAATGGTCTCTGCCCCCCTCTGTGGGAGGCACCTGGGCATTCCCACCTGGCCGGAACATATATTAATCTATTGAACTCTATTTTTTTGGGGAATCCACACCACCAAAAAGACCAGAAGAGGATCAACAGGATGCCATCGGAATCCACAGAGTGGTTATATTTTCTTCTTAATCTGTCTTTGCCACTCTCTTTCTCCCCCTACCCTGCTTTTCTATCTCTATCTCACTCTCTCTCACTCATATTTACTGTTAAATAAAATGCATACTACTGAATTTGACGTAAGGTCTTGTTTGTACCTTGATTTGGGCAGAGGCATCTTTCTGATAATTTTAATAACCAGTTTGTACCATCTCCTTATAGTAATAGCAGCAACAAGCTTAAACTTGAAGCCTAAAGCCATCTTCTACTTCTTATCCAAACATCCTGAAGTCTCATTACCCGTGATAGGACTGACATCCCAGGGTCAGTTTGCTACTCTGTGGTATAGCATCACAAACCAGGTTTATTTGTAATGCTGAGTCATCTTGACCTCGTTCTGGAGGAATTTCGTGAAAGAGACCATCCATGCCATTTCAACATCAGTGTGCTTGGCAGTAATATCACCTGACATGTTTCAGATTCAACAAAGATCATATTTTCCTAGGTTCAGACATTCATCATGTGCATTAAATAAAATGTAAATATAACTGTGCAATTCATTAGGAACAAAAGCATGACTCAAGAGCATTTCTATTTTAAAGTCCTTGCTACAAGACTAAACTTAAACACCTAAACCAAAAAATCAAGTGCTAAAAGTATTCTCTAGATTTCTTTACGATTTTAAGTATCAAATCAGTTTCAAAAAACCTCTGCACATTACCAGCATATTTGAAAGTCAGGCTGTACTTTTAAAATATGTATGAAGGTGCATGCATTTCAAGGCATCCCTCTCAGTTACCTGGTTATCTAAATGTTGGTTTAGTATTCCTTTGAAGGTGAGAACAATGAGGCAATTCCACATGTGTTCCCACCAGGCTCCCAGGCTGAGACACCGGGGTATTGGGGGTGGTGGGTGTTTCCTTAGGAACCCAAGCACGTATTTCACTTTATGCACCACATGTGCTCTAGGCACCTTCTCTCATTCTTTCTATGCCTAGTGTTTAGTCTTAAGGCCTTATTCAGGGCAAGTGAGCACACAGCTTGGGGTGGATGATGAAAATTAAGTATGACGGAACATTAGATCAAAATTTGTACGTCTTCTCTCTGAAAGTCTGTGACTACTTACAATCTTCCTCATGGACCTCACAAGTCCCATGACCATTATCTTCCATTGAGTTTTTTTGACACATGAGTATTCTTGTAGTATGTAGAAAACTAGTTGTGTTGGCAGGAATTCCAACATGAGTTAAAAGAACAAACAAAACAAAGAGACAAGTCCACCTATATTTCTCAAGTGAATAATGTGAGTGAAAGAAAAAGAAGCACAAAGGACAGAGGCTTAGAATGGATATACCTGGAGCTGTGTAAGGCACACCTAAAATCTCCCTGAGTTGCCTAATTTGTAGGAAATTCTACGTAGGCATTGACTGAAATAAATAGGATCCTTCTGAATATTTGAGCTGTGTAACATCAGACCCAAATGGGACATTCAAATTTCTCAATAGTGTGTGTAGAATACAGATGTCATTGGCCAAAATTTCCCAGTGTATGCATGTTTCAGAGTACCACTTTATCTACAATTACTTGAATATTTCTGCATACATAAATGAGCTGATCAAGTTCAGATCTGCATTGTGCAAACTGCAGCCAACTCTCATTTTTACAAATTTTATCCTCTATGTAGGAACAAACTTTATTATTTTAAACATAGCTGTGTTTCACATTGCCAAGGTACTCTCTAACTTCAGAAGTTCCTTGAAGGCAAGGTCCAAATACCATGAGACTGATTGTTCATAATTTCTTCCAACTGAGAAACAAATTCTACCTCATGTTAATTCAATATCTCTTGGGGTAAAATTTACATTTACTTTTATGGAACGACAGGCCTCCCTAACCCTTTGCTAAAAAAGACAGAGGAAGTTACTATCTCTCATTGAAATTATTATGAATTCTACAGGAAAAAGAAAAAGGCTGTGTTAAACTCTGTGCCTGTGTGTAATAGGCAAGGCACAACAGGCTTGTGATACACAGTAAGCCAAGCAACCAGCCACCATTTGTTTGACACTCTTTTAGATACTTTATTTTACTTTAATATAAAGTTTTCTCTTTAATCCCATTGGGTATCATCTCACAATTGTGCACACGGAAGAATAAATTCATCGTTTAAGTCCCAATGTCACCCACTTAGTATGTAGTTATTATAAATTACATTCATATAAAATTACAGAGGTAAAAATTGCAGCAAGGTGAAATATTAAGTGAATAAATGATGGAATGAAGGGAGAGTGAGGGGTAATATCAACTGTATTCAATCAAACCATTGTGAAATTTGTATACTTTGGTGCCATGACAAAAAAGAGGCACAGAGCCTTAAGGAAAAGTATACACCAACATTACTTTTTTTCTTTTATTCCAAAATGTGGGAATACCTTCCTTTCTGAACTGATGAAGAAGATGCATTTAAAATCAACGTTACTCTGACAAGAACTACAGCGTACATGCAGGTCTAAAAGTATTTTATAAGTACACATTGAAAACATTAAAAAACATCTTTTGAGACTACTTCCTAGACTATTTTATGCAGAACACCACTGTCTAGACTGTTTCATGCAGCAAAAGAAGATACTTTCTGTCCCAAGTGGTGTATGCTTGTTTCACTAACTCTACAAAGATATGTTAGCTATGATCCCCTCAGGCTGCTGCTTTGGAGACTGAATCTGAAATTATTTATATTATGTTATTGGTAACAGTTAGGCTCATTGGAAGGAACTGAGTGTCAGGGAGTCTATTTAATTACAACTTAACATCAAACCAGGCCTAATCTTTGCTGTTAGAGTAAAAGGTGTCTACAAAACAACACTAACACTAAAGAGATAAAAATACTGAGATTTCCTGGCACATACGCACTGAGTTTTAGCCAAGAAGAGGAAAGGCATGATTCTGTGCCTTCAACATTTTAGAAACAGAGCATCAAAAATACATTGTTTGTGATGAAAAGTGCCTCACCAAAACAAAGCAGAGGACAGCTTCCTTCTTTCCTGACCAAGAATGTTATTGTGGATTTGTTCCTGCTTTTCTGTACTCCATTTCTATTTATTGCAATGTGATTTGCATAAGATCTCCCATGTAGATACACAGGAAATCATCTGAGTTCATCTAATCTCTTTCCCACCACACAAGAGCTCAGCTCTTTCCTTTTCATAGATTAATACCCCAGCTGTGCTGAGGTGTGTGAGGAGAGGGACCCCAGAGAGTATGTTCTGATGATCACACTGCTCAGGCAGGGCTGACCCTGGTTCATCTGGAGATCATGGCTCCAGCTGCACCCGTGGATCTCAGTGCAGGGTTCTGTGCAAAGTCTACAGATCACAAATGAAAGAAACACAGACAAATGGGAACCTATAAGACATAGGGGGAAAAAGACCATAATAAAGGCCATAATAAAACAGTGGGAATTTCAGTACAACAGGAATAAAAGGCCCCTCCGCAAATCCTCATGTTCACCCCTTCACTCTGAAGCAGAAGCAATTGCGTGGCTGTAATGTTGCGCAGGCACTTGTCTGATCTACTCTTCAAATGCATCAGCATGAAAATTGCACAGATACCTCAGATCTTGGTGCTCCATCAAACTTACTGTTTGAAAGTTTGTCTCATATTTATCCTCATTGCCAGAATGCTGAACAAACCTCCTTATTCTTCCACAGCCAACAAGCAGACATGGAAAATACGGTATTCCCATATTCTTTGCCTGTTCCTATGTTTTTGGCTAAACCTTCTCAATCTTCTAAGGACTAAAATATTGCAATTCATCTGAGTTCTTTTTCATTCTGAATGTTTTCTGTGGGATCAGTTTATTATATGTAGGCCTCATAGGGTCACAATGCACAAGGCCCAGAAACGTTTAAGAATTCCACCTGATGCCTTACCAGTGTTGAGTAGAGAAGTGTTTAATTGCCATCTCTTATAGACTGTATTTTATTTACACGTTCTTGCTTCAAATTTTGATGTTTTGGCAATAGCTTGAAATAATTGACTTGTCATCTTGTGTTTACGTGCAGACAAGCAGACCATCAAAAATCATCCCACAACTGAATTCTATATTGACATAAAATCTTGTCCTTCACATATTCTTGTTCTCCAGCATAAAATTGTTTCTTCCTCTTATGTTTAAAATGAGTGAATTTCAGAGAAAATTTTAAAAACTTTCACTATGCAGCTTCTACTAAATACTCATTTAATGAGTGTAACTGGAGCTTTAGATATGCTGTCTTCTGCATTTTTTTTCACCAAAGGTGAATTTTACTTAGTGGGTACTTTCCTCAGTTACCTTAGGTTTGTATTTACATATTTTGCCAACATTTCTATCAGTATAGCTCTATTTGTAGGGACACTACATTTTAAACAACTATCTCCATAAATGCCCTAATGTACAGGTAACTGAATCAATATATCTGTACTTCTTATTGGTTATCTTGATCTTTGAAACTAGCATAAAAAATAGGTTTTTACTATAATAACTGCTACCAGATTATCAGTGTGCTAGCTAATTACCCCATCGTGAGATTAGAAAGAAATGGATCATTGGTACAGACAGTGCTTAAGGGTATACTGTTCTGATTATAAGTTATATCAGTTAAGGTATTTCTGCCCCAGCTGCTTGCTACTGCACAATCCAATGTTCTTATCTCCTGAAATCCATAGCACATCTGGGTGTGTGGCTGTCTGTACCTTGGTTCTCTCAAAATACTGTACTGTGAAAAGGCATATCAAGTAACCAGAAGTTCATCACTTTGTATGACTCCTCCATCCTCATCAACACCTGCCACTGTTCAGCCTTGAGGCGTGTTTATGCTGTATAGCACAATATGGTGCAAGGATTCATCAGCAAAAGATGAATGCCTTGCTTCAAGATCAGGAATTCATCAGACACTCTCAGAGTGATTCTGTGCCCAAGTTAATAAACCTGCTGAGACATGAACAGGAGATTAAGGAGAAGTCAAGTCATGATGGCAGACCACAATGAGCAATACTTTGTGGTGGGAAAGCAGCAGGTAGCTGGAAGCAATTATTTCCTAACCTGGTTCAACTCTAGAAAGATCAGGTCATCTGGCACAATTTTCTGCATCTTTTGAAAACACTATAAAACATTTTAGTGTATCTAGGAATAAAAAAGCTCAATAATTTTCTCAGGACCTTATAGTCTCTTTCTCATGTGCCTTCTACTTGTTCAATAAATTTTGAAAAAGGCAGAAGCATAATGATCTCAATCCATTTCAAGAGATGGAAGAATATCTAGCAGTATTTGCCCAGGGGTACAGTACTAGATCTTGCTGTTATGAGACACAATTAAATGCAAATGTTCCTTTGCAGCAAAAATACTACTTAACTTATGAACACATAAAATGGACTTGAAAACTATGGGATTTTATACCTATTCTTACAAATTTAGTGCTATTCTTATAAAAACAAGCACAAATAGCTTGTTCTCCCAAGGTTATATTTTTTCTTTCTCTTTCTCCATTAATTGCAGCAAATTTCAAGGTCATATATAAAGTTACTGCACAGCAATGTGCACTTATATAGTAAATCCACATGAATGTGTATTCATATCCATTTCTGTTTATTTGTAAAGCAGTTAAACAATCTTTGCTTCAAATTAATTTTTTAAAAATTGGACAACGTCCAATTAATTACTTTTAATTATTAATTTCACTTACATTACTTTGAAGTCTCTCTATCTTTAAAATAGAGATTATATTTGTGAAATCTACTCCCATGTGATTTAAAACTAACTTAAACTGTTTCAGTAAACAATATTCACTAGGTAATGAACTGGAGGACTAGTGAATTGCACTGCTGTCAGTTTAAAGGATGAGAAATAAAAATATTTTTTAAATTATGTGGGTCCTAAATGAATCTTTGAATATGAACACAGAAGAACAATTGAAAGACGGAAGGAGAAAATGTTTCATCTTCAGAAAGACTGGTAATCATTGATGAAACTAGCATGACAGTTCTGTTCACCATATTTCATCAATAAAGGAATGGAAAAAAAACGAGATAGGCATAAAAATGAAGCCATAATAAAACAGAGGAAATACATTACTTGCTTTAAACAACCATGTAACTTAGTTTATTCTGCTTTATTTCAGCAAATAATTTTTAGAAAGAAAATAATATGTTTGAAAAGTATTTTGATCCAGTAGAAAAGGTCTTAATGACTGAAGACCAAGAAATTTAGGTTAACATTTCCTTTTACATTTATAGGTAAAAGAAATGGTTCAGTTCTCTATATTTGGTTTGTGGAAAATGATGGCAAGATCCTTTACAAAAGCCATGGGTCTCAATAAAACAGTAAGAGAAGAAATTTCTGTGGTAGGTGACATATAAGGAATCAAACTGAGGGAATCATGCTTTCTTCTTTAAAAAAAACATTGATTTGTGAACATGTATTAGTAATTAAGCTTGGAAACATCCTAGTTACATTATAATGCATTCACTTGTGCTTTATTCTAGCTAATTCCAATACTATGAGAAAATAACCACTATGAACTCCTAGGGACAATTGTTGTTCAAGCATACTCCCCAAGAAGTTGTTGAATCGAGACATTTCTGGGAAGTCCTGCCACCCACACCCACTGCTGTGGAATTCAGTGCCACCTACACAACCTCTGTAGGGCATTGGGAGAACAGGGCAGGGAGCTACAGCTCCTCCTGTGTGTATCCCCTTCACTTCCATAACTTTTCAAACATCACAGAAAATGCTTCCTATAGCTGTTATCAGTTCTCACGTGAGTTTAGAAGCTCATCTTCTGGAAAGGTAATTTGCAGCCACATCTCCTCCTGGAGAACGTCATTCTTCCTAGGACATGTCATGGGCAAAGAGTGAGAAGAGCTTTTATTTGGGGTGTGGGACAATGCCAGATGTGCTTTGCTCCTGGTAACCAGCCAAAAAGGAAAGAGCAAGAAGAAGGATGCTCCTCAGAGCCTGAGATGCATAGGAAGAGGTGGATAAAAGCAAAGCAAGAGGGAAGATGCTGAAATCCAGTGCTGTGAGGGAGGGTGAGGGCAGCTGGCTTACAGCTGCAGAGCAGTGCTGCAGGAGCGGCAGTGATGATCACTCAAGTAATCTCTCCCATTGCTTTCCCTGCAGGGGATCCTACATCCTCACTCCTGATCCCGAAGGATTGAACAGAGACTGGGACAAGGTTAGGTGCTGTGAAAGCTGGAATTAGAGGATGGGTGAGTCGTAAAATTAAACATAGGAAAGAAAAGGAAAAGCTGATGTAACAAGAAAATTCTTGATGTGCAAGTTGTCCAGCACTGAGTCGTTGGCATGCTAACTGCCATCACCAACACCAATTTGGTATATATATATTAAATAATATGCAAAAATTTATAGAGAGTCATTAGGTTAGCTAACTAGATCAGCCTGGGCCCAGTTTACCTAGATACTGTGGCAAAAGTTTGGCTGGACATGAAAAATATCTTGCAGTGTATCCATGAGGTTTCAGAAAAATCCATCTTGCTAACATAAAACACTGATTTTTTCCTGGTAGGCATAACGCTAGCTAAGTGCAGTTAGAAAATCTGTTTGTCACCATGGAACCCACACTCGGAGCAATATGGTGAAATCCAGCAAAGTTTTATGTGTGATGTGGGAACAGTATAGATCTGTGGCTTTCTTTGAGTTACATGGATGGCCCAAATGGAGAAATTGATTACACATCAGCATCCTACGGAAAACAAAGGCCAAGAACTGTGTTTTTGAGTAAAATTGAGCCGTACATAATTGATACAGTCTTCCCATCAAATTACTTTTACAAGTAACCTCTAGGGTAGATGTAGATCTACTGTTGACTCCTCTGTGATAAATATTCCACACATAAGTGGAATATTTTTCTAGACAGTATCTGGGAGATTTCAAGATAGTAGAGCCTTACAATAAATTACTGAATATTGGTATTTTAATTGTTTCCACATTTTAAAGTAAGAGTAATTGAAATTAATCTTTTCAATTATCCAAAAGTAAAATAAAACACATATTTTTGATCTTTTTGGCATTGATTTTGGTATAAGAGTTACTTGAACTGATATATACTTTTTCAGGCTGTTACTAAGATTGATGTTAACATATTTCTTATTCTTTTTAATTCTAATATAAAATCCAGTGGGGGAGATTGCAATTTGAAAGGCTGATATTGTGAGTCTATTAAAACATCATACATGCCCTGACATCTAAGCATATTTTCTTATTTCTTGTAACACTTTCCAGCTTCCTTCTGTACATTAATTTCCAGTCTCTTTTTATCTGATGAGAAAACAAGATATTCACATACTGTGAGTAAGGTAATTTTTGTAGTCAATCCACTTTTGAAAAGCTGTGGTTTAGGCCTATCAAATTATGCTCACCCATTCCATGATCCAATACAGGACCCTTGGTTATGCCAACACAGCCCTTTGTGGGTCCACCTTGCAGCCTAGAGTGAGGAGCCAATTTGGCTTTAAAAACAAAAAGTGCTATTGCTCTTTTACTGACAGATAACTGTAATTCATACCAGCTCCCCACTGGAGCACCCCGTGGTGTGGTGCTGGAGGCAGAGTAAGGAAAGGATGGGAAGGAGCAGTGGTTCTGGAGGCCAATGTCCCTGGCCAGAATCACAATGTATAAATAAACTGCAGCAACATTTCAACAAACTCCTCTAAAGAAAACTATACTTCAGTCCTCTGCTCTGATCTGCATATTATTTGGTCCTGAATTATGTCATACTTTTTTACTGCTGATCTGTAGTTTTGATGTGAATTTATTTTTCTGCTGTACCTGGTAAAAAGAGACTCTGTGTTCACCTTGGCTTCTTCTTCCTGTTCTGGTGTCTCTCCTCTTCACATTAGGCCAGCACTTGCTTCTATGAAGGCATGCAGTAAACCAGCTCAGGCACTGGCCTTCTGAAAAATAAGCAAGTATCATGTTCTATTAGTATTAAATATGTTGTGAGAGAGTGAAAATATATAGTTGGGGAAATAAAGGAGGTAAGAGTAGACATCTCTTTACAGTGACTATACTAATTTATGAGCATATCAAAGTAGTCTCAGAAACTAGTTACAGGTAGTAACTTTCATCTAAGAAAACTGGGGTTTTTTCACTCTGTCTTAGTACATCTTTACACCTAATGGAGTGTTTTACAATGTTTGCTGAACATAGCATGTTTTGCATTTATCTTTGTCAGCTTTTTTCAAATGTTTATAGGAGGGTGAAAACTATGAGGAGCAGGAATAAGATGGCTGTGAAATATACTGAAGGTAAGCAGAATGGATTTCTTATGGCTCTTGTGGCTGACTTCTGGCCTCTAGAAGAATTTGTTGTTTGGAAGAGACAGTATTTACTTTCAACTAAGTATACATCTATTTTTCAATGTATGACACCTGCTGCATTCCCATGGAGTTTTTTAAGGCTGCACAAGACACAATCCACTGCTAGCAGAATAAATTGCACATTAGCATCCAGCATAGGTAGGATCTGTCTCTTAGTTCCATGCAGAAAGGGAAGATGTCAGTCACACATGATTTTATCGCAATTCTAAATTTAGTCTAAAAGGTTTCTCTTTTTGTCAGTGTTTCCCTGTTCTTGTGCACACAAACATCAGGAGCTTTACATTGAGGATCAGTACAGGTCTTACAGCTCATTTCTCCCATTCCACCTTCCAGAACTCATTTATAAGGCACAAGTGAACAACTCTTTTCAAAACAATTTCCTTCTGCTGCAAATTTTCTGCTTTGAGCAATTCCCATTTTGTTGAAGTTTTTCAATTCTTACTGGGAAAAGGAGAAAAAAACCAACAAAAGAATCAATCCATGTCAAACCATCTTCCTGTACTGAAATGGCATGATATTTTTGTCAGATGTCAATACTCTTTTAAGCCGTTAAACCATCCTTTAGTATTTTTTGACAACCCCTTATGGCAGTTGAGGACTAAGCACATAAAAATCCATGTTTTAAACCTCCATCATTCTCCTTCAGAGAAACTACATCTTCCAAAATGCCAAACTAGTGCTGCATAAGAACCATTCTGTCTGTTTGCTGCCTAGCAAAATATAATCCCTTATCCTGATTGGTGTCTAGGGATGCTACTGTTGCGCAAAATATAATTAACATTATTGATGCACAATTATGTCAACATCCCTTTACCTATTGGAGAAGGTTTGTTTGTCTTGAGCTTTTGTAAACACAATTCAATATAATAGCTATTAAGGTACTGAAATCACCTACTCACCAATTGTATGTCTATCCAGAGACTTGCAGTAAGGACACCAAACTACAAATACAAAATCAAAATCACAAATATTGTGATAAAACTGATCATCACTAGAAACTACTAAGAATGTTATATTCCACTACTTTCATCAGTTTTATCCAATAATTACTTTAGAAGTTTCAGAATGGTATTCTGTAAGTTTCTTAAAGAATTAGGAGTGGCAAAACTGGTGCCTTTGACTTGATGAAAAGTTATCAAAGGAAAAAGTAACTCCTCAACAAATAACGGTAAATTGTGCATTGCTGCTGATTATAGATAACTGTGAACAGAAGAAAATTCAGTGTCTGTCATCAAAACCCCTTCAAGCAGAGTAAGCAATGGGATCAGTTCAGGTTCTTCAGGGCTTTATCCAGTCAGGTCTTGAAAATCTCCAAAGATGGAGACTGTTCTACCTCTCTGGCAACCTGTTACACTGATTTCCCTCATGGGGAAAAAGCTTCTTTTTCCCATATGGAGTCTCTCCTGCATAAGTACATGTCCACTGTGTCTCTTCCTCCAACCAGGCAATGCTGTGAAGAGCTTGGCAGCATCTTCTTCATGGCTTCCCTCTAGGTACTGACCAGCTGGTTTAGATTCCCCCATAGCCTCCTCTTCCCTCACTGAATGAGCCCACTTCCCTCAGCACCTCTTCATAGGGCAAGTGCTCCAGCCCTGACCAGCTTGGCGAGCCTCTGATAAACTTGCTCCAGTTCATTACTATCTTTCTTGTGTTTGGGCCACTCAGGCCTGGATGCAGTGGTCTAGATGTGATCTAAACAGTGCAGACTGGAAGGGAATACAGCCTAGAGTGTTTTTGCCTTTCTTTGTTGCATACAGGTTCCTGCTCAGCTTGCTGCCTCCCACCATTTTTTTTTGCAGAACTGCTTCCTAGACAGGTTCCCACAGTCCCCAGCTTTTCCTGAGGCCCAGAACTCTTCTCTCCCTGGTGCAGGACTTTGCAGTTGTCACTGATGATCTTCAAAGTGTTCCTTGTTGGTACCATCCTCTAGCCTGTCTAGGTTGTTCTGAGGGGCAACTTGGACATTGAGCATGTTGGTTGATCCTTGAGTTTGGTATTGTCTGCAAACTTGATGAGGGCACATTTCACAATCTCCTTCCAGTCATTGCTACATAATAAATCGGTTGTGTTTCAGACAGATCCCTGCAGTATCCTTTCAAGAATTTGTCTGCTCCTTATCAGGTAGAGAAAGTCCACCCTGTTAACTCTCTAAGCCTGACTGTCCAACTCAGCTTTTTGCAATTTAGTTGCCCACCCAACCACTTTGCAATATGGATATGAGAGTACTGTGGCTGACAATGTTGAAAGCCTTGATCAAATCAAAGAAAATCACACCTACTACTGTCCTGTAACCTGAAAATCCAAGTATTTTGTCATACAAAGCTGTCAGGCCAGTCAGAGCTGATTTACAAATCATGAATCTCTGCTGACTATGCTGAACCTTCTAACACATCCCAGACTTTTGTAACAAAAAAAAAAAAAAATTCTTGTTAACCACCCCTTTTGTCTGGTGTTATATTTACCCTTACACTGCTTCTTGGGCCCTAATATTATCAGTTTCAGCATTCTTCCAGCAGAGTAGGGAAGGGATGGGGGGAATGTGAGTGGTATATTACTTCAGCAGCACGTTGATTCCTTTGTTAATAGGACAATGATATTCATGAGTATCTGAAAATCCACACGGAACGCCATTTTTCTTTTCTTTCCATAGCCTACTTCCTTCTCACTCTTTGCTATCTACTTTGAAAATTGCACAGAATCATTCTCCAGCCCCAAATGGCATGAAGGTTTTTGTTTTCTACACACTATGTATGTTTGTCAG
The DNA here is from genome assembly GCA_036785705.1 of Acanthornis magna. Lineage (NCBI taxonomy): Eukaryota > Metazoa > Chordata > Aves > Passeriformes > Acanthizidae > Acanthornis > Acanthornis magna. The sequence continues at coordinate 1,454,006 of JAWUZG010000112.1, forward strand.
ATCCATACCATCCACAAAATTTCCAGAGGTTAAGCTCAAACAGCTCAGGCAATAAACACTTTACCACTAGACAATTACTACAACAGCGCAACATACGACCCTGCACTGTCAACACAAGGCCTTTTATTAGAAATGGAATAAAAATGGCATTCACTTGGCTCCCAAACACACGATACAAACAGTGAAAGAGCAGCAGTGATGTTCAGTGAAGAACATGTGGACCATACGCCACGGGGTGCCAGGGCCCTGGAGTCACCAGCAGGAATGGTGCGCTGTGCCCACCTGTGCTGCAGCTGCAGGCTGATCACTTCACTTCTCTTCACTAGAAATGAAGTAGGAGGAAAAAATAATCACTTCCCATGTCTTACAGTAACAAAAATATTTGGAAGCTTTGTGTCAACATCAGGAGTCAGAATCAATACCCTTTAGAAGAATTTTGTGCTGTTCTCATGAAAACAAAATCCTGTTGTCACAGAACAGGTTCCCTCACTCTGTGTGCAAGAGGCCAAACCACACACAGAGTTGAGGCATTTGATTCATCTATAGTTCTCTGCAGAAAGGGGCTCTGGATGTCAAATCCACAAAGCCAGCACACTGACTATAAAAACTTTTCAGTATTTATAGATTTTAGCAAACAAAGGCAATAATGTTCATTGTCTACAAATTACATTGTTCTCTTATTAAATATTATTCTATCTTCCACTGGTTAAATGATTCTCTTATTTCTCCTGCTAATTAGTCCACATGCTAAATCCTCTTCTTTTGAGCTGGTGCCTTCCTTGAGATGGTGGCTCTGATCCCATACTTTGCCTATTTGGATGAGATGGTTTTGTTTGGTTCACTAGTTCAGCATTGTTATGTCTGGGTTCAGCTGATTTATTGAAATAAGTTTCTTTCTTCTATTCTGCTTTCTATAGCTGCTGCAATTACTGAGACATGTTAAGTATAATTTATTTCTTTGGGAGCCGTACATCAATATTAGAGTATGTCAAGTCAAGTGCACTGAAATCAAGTATCACAGACAACTGAAGGTTATAGTTACTTTCTTCATTGCCTAAGGAAAAAAGACAAATCAGGAGTCAGAGTGAATACAAGATTAAGAACCCTGTTTACCTCTTTATTAAAATTGTCAAGGATCTGTACATACATACAATTATTACTAATATTTAGCCAATTCATGTGCTATCACTACCACAATGTCTTTCTACACATGCTGGCTTCAAACGCATCCTTAGGCATCAAAACAGAGTAGGCTAGAGAAACTGCTGGGATCTTGAAGCTAAAGATTGAATATCTGGCCAACAGTCTAGACAAACTCAACACATGGAATGGGTTTCTACCAAGTTCTGACAACTCAGACATCTTAGAGGAAGAGAGTTTAACTCATTAGCCTCAAACTTTCATAGGCAGAAAGCTCCCCATACATCAAATGAAAGATGCTTGAACCACCCTAGTTAAAAAGGAACTCTGGTGAGAGTGGAGAAAAGTCTCAAATTCTTGTTATGTTCCATACTTAATTTCTTTCCAGGAATGGAATGACTACTATACACATATTGTCATGTGTGCCTGCCTACCAGAGAAGAAAGAGGGAGAAACAGGGTGAGAAAAGTGCCCTCCTCATGGAGCCCCCAGCCCCTGGAAAGGTTCTGGAGAAGGACTAGTGACAGACTGAGGTTAACTGCTTTGAGAGGGCTCTGGGGGTAGACCGACAGCCTTCAGGCCTTTTCCTGATGAAGCTGCCAACAATTATGCTAAACAAAACAATGGTTTTGCAATGTGGATAAACATCTTCCAGCCTCCCGACTAGAGTTTACACTCTTCTTGGCATTGAAAAGATCATGTAAATACCCATGGAAGAAAATAGGCACTTTTTAAGGGGATAAGTTTGCTTCAACTACCCTTGGTATATGTAGAATCTAGCACTGTTTGCATTTAGCAAATGACACATACAAAATTTATTAGTCAAAAATACATGCTCTTGAACAAGAGGGATGTTAAGAGTTCATGAATTCAAGTTTAGATTTAGTATTCAAGAGCTGATATTAATTTGCCAGGGGAATATATTGATGAGAGTTTCCATGAAGGGCACTTTGGCATTCCTTACCACCCAGAATAAACTGGAATAGCCACTGTTATTAATTTAATTTAGCTGTTGTGTGAGTGAAATTTCACACTGACATATGGAAAGCATTGAGCAGAATTTTCCTTCCTAAAATAAACTGATTTTCCTGACAGATGCCTGTGTTTCACAACAGTAGACATGATGCAACTATGGAAACCAACTGAAAAAGGCATCGAAGAAAATGTTCACTATAGGCTGGATATAATAAGTCAGATAATATATTTTGATTAGTAATTTCCTCCCATATTTGATACTACTTTTGACAAGTAGGAGACAGCGTAAAGAGGAAGGAAACAAGTGTGTCTACATGTCTAAACATGAAATTAACTTTATTATCATAAAAAGAAGGTTTAAGTTACGCATTTGGGAAAAGATTTTTAGCACAGATAAAGAAACAGTTAGATGTATTGCTTAAGAACAACATGCAGTTCTTATAGCTGGATTTTAAGTACAAGTAGAAAATGCACCTGTTGGTGTGAAACTCTGAATCCAAATCATATTGAAGCCCCATTTTTCATTTATTTATATGATGGAAAACACTCTGATTACAAGTCTAAACTTCCTTGAAGAGCAAGAGGAAACAAGACTGTCCTTCAGGAAGTCACATGTCTACTGGGACAAAAAGCCTCCACATGATAAAATCTGGAGTGCAATGAATGTGAAGAATAGATTAAAGATGAATCACACATAATGTTTGTAGCGTTGCTAAAGTTGTCTGACACTGCACATTTGAAGACCAATATTTTCAAGAGCTTTTAAACTAAATCAGCATTTAGCACTTCATCCATCCATTTCACTTAGCTGTGGAAAGTAAGGCATCTAATTGATTACTGCCTTTTAGACTCCCTCTAGTGACAGCAGAGGTAGATAAATGCTTCTAGAAGATTACCTTGTTTTAAGAGGACAGTTTAAGCTAGGTGGTTACTATGGATCTCCACAGAACATGAGAGCAGTCGGGTAAGACTCTTCAGCAGTCAGGTACCGCTTCAGCAGCTGTGATTGCATGAGTACAATCCTCACAGAGACTGTGACTTAATTGCACTCTTTCATGTGAAAACGTATTTAGGATACCTATAAGGTATCTCTGAAAGTACCAGAAGACTACTTTTAATGCATATGAGAAATTCTTCCTAGATCTTAACTTGAAGGCTTGTGTTGGGCTTTGGATGCTTGAGGAGTGTATTGTGGGTCTCTGAAGTTTCGCTGTTACTGTCCCTTCTTAAGATCTGCTTAAAAAAGTATTTGCTTAATGCTGTTTGTTCTTCCTTGCCCCTAGGAAATACCATATGCACAGGGCATCCTGATTGACTGTATCATCACATTCAATCAGGCCAAAGAATGCTCCTTTTCAGGTGATTTCAGTTACTACATAGAAACTTGTTAAATCAAGTGAGAACATTTCTTTCGACTTCACTCAGAACTACTGACAGCTGAGACAGATTAAATGCTAAACCAAAGATGAAATATTTAATCAATCACAAAGTAGTTTTCTGGGAAGCAGGGAGAAGGCAGGAGAGGTGACTACATTCTGTAACTATGATGCATCTGTGTGTTTTTATAACACTGTTCAGCCAACGATTTTACAGAACTTCCTGGTAACTTTTAGAAAGCTTTTAGAATACAAAAGAAGCAGTGAATTTAAAGAAAAATAATCCTTTTCATTCCCCTTCATCCTCTAATGTAATACTTGTTATTTTCTAACCCAGACACATCAGAGACATAGCTAATGAATTATTTGGTAGAAATGAAATTCAGTTTTAACTGAAATGAGGCAAAAAAATTTCAGGAAAGAATAATCTTCTTGGAATATATGTCACAGACTGCAGCCAGCAAAATAAAATTAATGTCAGTGTCACTGGTGAAAGATCAATTGAATGTCTTAAGGAAAAGTTAATAAAAAATGAGATCTCATCAACCTACATTCTGTTTGAATTTGGATTTATATATGCAAAATCCACTTATTATTTGAAACAGCAGACTAGTCTACCTACTTTCCAGGGCAAATTTTTCTTTACATACCTACCTTTCTAGACCTTCTTCTTACCTTGGAAATCCCTTGAGACTGTCTGCACACACCACTAAACATTCGTAGAGACATCTTTTCTGCTATAATAAGAACATTCATCACAACCCAGGCTTGGGGAGAAAAGCACAGAAGCTTAATTTACATTCCTGGAAATATTCAAAAGTTTAGATCTATCAGGACTACCGCTAATTTCATTTGATGTAGTGGTGATATTTCCCTTCCATGTAATCATTTTCCGATTAGGAAACTTATTCACAAGAAAGTCGTTTAGTCAGTTTTTAGTGGACAAGTAGTTAAAAGGCAGAGGTGAGCTGGATGCAGACTTGAGCTTACCATTAATCACTGTTCAGTTCTGACTTAGTTATTACAGGTGATACCAGATGATTTTTGCCTTTTTTCCTTTTATATATTTGTAGCCTTCCCAGTACTTTTCCCTTTCCTTTTCCCCAACTAGGAAGACCAAGCACATTCCAGAGCTCCAAGCCCCAGGGGGCACAAGGCCCCTATCCTATCTTGGTTCTTCCTGGGAACCAAGGTCGAGAACAACATCTTCAAGACACATTTTCGTAAATAAGTACAGCTGGTACCAAGGGTGGGGGGCTCCAGAGAAGGGCCTTGACCTGGGAGGAATTGCATCGCCACTTGTCCTTCTAATTGGTGCTTTTTACCAACTATGCTAATTTCCTAAAACCTATAAAATTGTATTCACCCCTATGGGGGTGGGCTTTTGTGGACATTCTTCCATAACTGCCTCTGGAGCCCCAATAAAGATCCACTTTTATATTATGTCCTATACTAAAATCATCTCGAGTTTCATTTCTAGGCTGAAAAAGACAACACAGGGACAGCTGCTACAGAACTTCGACCTAGACCAGCCAGGTCAGACAGAGCCAGGGTCAGGGCTGGAGGCTGGACAAACAGGGCCCAAGCCCTGGGCAAGGAATCTGGCCAGACATGACAAGGACAGACTGCTCTGGTGTTTGAGTGACCCATGGATGTGTGTGTCCTGGAGAACAAAGAGGGTGCAGAGAGGCAGGGAGGATGATGGCCAGGAAAGCCCTGCCCTGGTGGTCTTGAGAGAAGGAAGAGCTTGCTGATGGTGATGGTGATGTCTGCGTGAGTGCTGGTGGTGTTTGTGTGGGTGCCAGGAACAGCACTGATTTCTGTACTGAGCTCTGCAGCCAGATGTGTGTGATCTGTGTTTGTACTGCACAGGACAGGTGGATTCCCCTGAGACTAAACATTCACTAGATGTGGCTTCCTTTATCATCTTCTCTGGGCTGCGGCTCCCCTAATGGGGTTCCTGCAATTTCCTTGATTGTAACTCAAGATCTCTGGTCCCTTTTAAGAAAACTGGCAGTCCACCACTGTCAGATTGTTTATTGTAAATATGTTACACTGACATATATCAAGATTTCCACCTGGACACAGAAAAAATTACACCTTGCTTTAGTTTCATTTTATTAGGTTGCCGCTCATTAATATGGCTACACCAATGAGAAAATTGCCTGGAACAGTGCTTGTCTGTGAAGAATCAGTTACTTAAATTACTGAAAGATTTAATGTGTTTGCCTTTATCTTATCAGCTCTGGCCATATTTCACATTCTCAATGGTATGTGGTTTTGACAAAGAGAGCTGCAGAAAAGTGTGCATGATGTGAATATATACTTCATCAGATCATTGTAGTAGTCTGGAAACCCATTTGAATTGTTAATTGTCTCGGTTTGTTGGTTTTATTTTAATGCAACATGCAAGTCATGCATTAAATATCTGCCACGGTTTAACTAACATGATTTTTAAGTTGCTCACTCTTTTATGATTTGACTAAGATTAGTTAGAATTATTAATCCTTTTGTAATGCATACATATTTTTAGAAAAGAAGGAATAAAAAAATTCTTATAACTGAATGTACTTGAATTCTGGGTTTTTCACCAGTTTTGAAAAAGGTCAGCTTTATTCTTCCCTTACAAAGGAATATCACCAAGACTTTCAATTTATTCAGGTGGGAACTGTAATTTCTGTTAGGCCTACACACGTACACACATATGAATCAGGGAGATCTACACAAATGCAGCTTTTCCATCCACTATTTAAAAACTCCTACAGACAGACATGAATTGAAATCACAGAATCATTAAATTATTTGAGTTAAAAGGGACCTTAAAGATCATCCTGTTCCAAACCCCCAGCCATGGGCCGGGATAGCTTTCACTAGACCAGGTTGCTCAAAGCCCCATCCAGCCTGGCCTTGAACACTTCCAGGGATAGAACATCCAGAAGTTCTCTGAGCAACCTGTTCCAGTGCCTCACTGCCCTCATAGTCAAGAATTTCTTCCTAATATCTCATCTAAATGGACCCTCTTTCCTTAAAGCCATTACCCTTGTCCTGTCACCACAGGCCCTTGGAAAAAGTAATTTTCCAGCTTTCTTATAGGCCCACTTCCTTCCCTGGAAGGCTGCTTCGAGGTATCTCTGGAGTTTTTTCTCATTCAAACTGAACAACTCCAACTCTCTCATCCTGTCTTCATAGGAGAGCTGCTCCAAGCCCTCTGACCATCTTCAAGGGCCTCCTCCAGACTCGCTCCAACAGGTCCATGTGAGCAAAAGGAATAAATGGCTGGATAATTAATTCCTATTTTCAATAGTGTCCTTAGCACTAAATATGCTGGAAACCTAGGAGGAAACCAGTAAGTCCTATCAAGACCCTATTACAAGTTATGATGTAGAAACTCCTGCTATATGCTGTAAACAGAATGCATATACTTGGAGTTAAACTGAAATCTCAGGTGCTCTGTGTACTCTTGTGTGGGAATTTTTCCCAAAGTCACCTATAGCTGCTAAGGAGAATTAAAATGCTGCTAAAGAAACTTCAGGAGTACAAAATCTTTGAGGACTAAGGCTAGGGTATGTATGCACAAACTCCATTAGTCTGAGATTGTTTAGCACCATCAGTGGCATAGGCATGCCAGTAATAAACATGAGGAATCCTGAAGACTTTTCATAGTGATAAATAAATGACTGTTGACAAGGAATTTTGTCAACAAAATCCTGGAAATAGAGGAATACAGACATTAAAATGTAGGACAACACCTTCCTTAGTCTGAAACCACAGACAGTGAAAAGGAGGGAAATCAGCCAATTTGTGAATGGAGAAGTCAACAACTGAGGAAAAAATCTCAGGGAAACTTAACACATGAAGCTCTCTGAAGTTTCCTCAATGCATATCATTGATCCCTTAATTATTGCTAGAGATATTTGACTGGTCATGCATTAAGAAAATATGCTACTGTCCACAACTATGGTTTTAATAACAGTAGATTTGGTTATGACTACAAAAATTTTATGAGGGCAAGGAAAGAATATTACTTTCAAACATTTGTAATTTGAAATTAATTAAGATAGGTGTCTGAAAATGTAGATAAGGACTTAACAGCATATTCAGAAATACTCATCACTAATATCCACTAATTCCAAAAATCTCATTATTGGCACATGTTATTATTGTAGAGATTTTGCCATTCCAAGATGTATAGACAGAAAGATGCTGTTGTTCTAGTAACAGATAAGTAGTTTATAATAGAATACTTAGAGTCAAAGCAGACAAATGAATTTGCCATATCAGCACATAACACAAAATACCTGCTACAGGTATATATACCTGACCAAGTATACATATATCCAGTACATATATATACCTGACCAAGACAGCATCAGATGCATTATTGTGACATGTTGAGATAGGTCTAATAAGTTGCAAATCTATGAGACAACACATGTGGGATCGCTCAAGTATACAATTATAAGACATCGCTTCACAGACAATTCTGAGACTATATTTTTGGACCCTGTAAATATAGCAGCTAGGCTGAGAAGACAGCCAAAGACAAGCAATACCATTCCCAACAAGTTCTAAAGGAAATCAATTCATACCATATGTAACCATGCAGTTAAAACTGTCTCAGTATCAAGCATAGAAAGTAGTAAACATGATGAAAAATTTTTAAAAGTACTCTGTTAACCCCAGTGAAGTAAATCTGAAATTGTACCAGGCAAATTGTTAGAAAGTATAATAAACCACAGAATTAAAGAGTTGATACATTGATAAAAATATTTTGTGGAAGAATCAACATAGCTTTGTAAAGAGAAGCCATACTTCACAAATACATGGTAGAAAAATCTATCTAGTATAATCCTCCAGGAACCCCAGAAAGCACTCAGCAGAGTTTTCCACCAAAGCCAGTTACAGGCAGTAAGCTGTTGTGAAGTAAGAGGGAAGTCCACACAGGGATAAAGATGTGTTTAAAGCTATAAAACAAAAGTAAGGCAAAAGTAAGAATTAGTTACTTTTTCTTCCTCAGTGGAAGGAAGAAAACAACAGGATCCTCAACATATCCGTGTAAAGCTTTGTACTTCAACACGCTCAAGAATGAACTGGAAAATAGAACAATACTTAAGTGATTTGGTTTTCTAAGGCCTCTAAGTTATTCAGGGCTCTAACAGCAACAGTCTAGCAGATGGGGCTGGGGAAATGGCAAAAGAAACTCATGATAGTGAGCGACAACAAACAAAAATCAGTCTAGATAAAATAAACTAATGCACAAAGCAAAAAATAATCCTACCTTTATATTTTCATTATTAGATTCAGAATTACCTATCAGTATTCAAGAAAAAGATCCTGGTGTTTTCTTGTGAAAACTGATCTCAACAGAAGGCAAAACCCATACATTAAAAAAAAAAAAAAACCAACCAAAAAAAACCAGCTCATTATAAATCCAAGGTGCATCTGTAGCCTGAATATATTGTGTTGCTTTGGTGTCTCCCCACTCTTCAATTCATAATGGGTAGAACATAATTAGAGAAGGTTAAAAAGAACAATGAAGGATGGAGAATGAGATGTTCAACTGCTGCTGTAGGTGCTTTAATCCAAACTCAATCTTTCTTTTCAAAGAATTTTGCTTCATAGAGATGCCTATGGTCTACGAATGCCTAAGTTTTAACCTGGCACCCTGAGTACCGACAACTCTGCTCTTGTCCATGCAGAACTGCTGTACTAACCAAGCCAAGGTCTGAAATCTCCTGAGCTCCACATGAGCTGCAGTCAGGCTTCTGCATGTGCCAAGTGCTCTGGGCACTCAGAGAACATATGCACTGGGCTGAGGTCCTGAATAAAGTGAAGAAATGGTGTAGTTTCCATAAATTCTCCCTGTGGACTCCTTCTTTAAGAGGCCATGAAGAGATAAAAAAATGTTCATCAGCCATCTCTCAGAGGAATGTATATGTTTCAATCGCTCCCAATGAAGTTACTCCATTCTCTCGAATTAGCTAAATTAAAAAAAGAATAATTTTAATATAGTACCAAATACAACCTAAAGCTACCAGCTCAGCACAAAGCTACCAGCTCAGCACCACAGCTCCTGAACTTTTCTGTGTGGCTCTTGAAAGTGGGAATAAGCTTCAAAACTACTCAAAAAATCATTTTCAAATTGCATAACATAACAGCAGGTGGCACTCTCACATCAAAACTTGTATGATCATTTCCTGTTCAAGTTGAATCAGATTTTACTCCTAGTTAACGGCATGGAAAAGTGAGTGACATGCAAATTTGCACATTATAATTAATTTCCTAAATATTCTTCTTAATTTCTGAGCAACCATTTGAGTCTCGCAATGTTTTAAAACTAATGTTTTAATCCTTTGATTTGAGCTATTATGTTTGCCAATACATTTGCAATGATCATTTTTCCTCTGTTTAGCCATCATGGCAGTTCTACATTCCCAGAAGAAATAAGCTGAAGCATACATAATTATTTCTTCCAAAACTGCTTAGCTAATAAGGCACAAGACTGAAATTTCCTCTCCTTTCATATACAGTATAATGTATGAAAGCCGTACTGACAAAGAAAAATCAACTTTTACTGTCTCTTGAAGGGAAAAGCTTTTTACTGAAAGATTTACCAAATGGCTGGAAATACTCAAACACTTCATGAATGAGGAGCAGGGACAGTCTGGCTGTTCTGAAACACCAATATCTGCAGCCATAACAATTGTATGTAGAAGTATCATCTGTAACCACTCCTGGAAAAGGCCTCAAAACACATGCTTCATGTTTGATGTCTACAAGATATTTTTCAGTGCTTTTGTTCTTAGCATTTGTAACATGCTGATATGTGTTTGAGCCCCTTATTCCCACGCTGAGGTCAAATTTCTGAATTACAAACACTTTACAACTCACTGGGCCACGCAATGGATAGTGAGTTGTAAAGTGTTTGTAACCATGTAGGTCATGGTTAAGAAGCCTAAGCCAACTATCAGAAGAGCAACTGCCTGTTAAACTGTCTGTTAAACCTTTCTTTTCTCTTTAATCACAAGATGGGCTTCAGATTAAGACCCCATCTTCTCTGGGTAGGTGACTTGGACCATAACCTTGAAGAGAAAAACAGTGTGTCAGAGATGAGAGCTCCCCCTCTTCAGAGCCATCCTGCCCCAGGGAAACTTTTCATATCAAAAATGTATTTCCAAATTGGGACATTTGGATGGAAATGGAAGTTGTATTTGTCTAGTTTTTATTACACTGGACTAAGAAAATCTCCATTTCATCTCTAGTCAAATATTCATAAAGCATGAAACAGAGCATGCTACATCAGCATGTGTTTGCAAATCTGCCTGTGAGTGACTGTGACTGTGGCTGTGACTGTGGCTGTGACTGTGGCTGTGACTGTGACTCCTCCCTTGTGCCCTCACCACAGGTCAGGGTTCCCCTCCAGCCTGCCCTCCTCCAAACGCCACCACGCGAACACCACAGCAGGCTCCAGCAGGCTACTGAGGAGTGCCAGGCAAACTGCTGCATCTCCACATATTATAATACTTTGGAAAATCTTGCAGGCTCTTTGAAAATATTCAAAACAGAAAGCCCTGGGTAAACCATGCCTTTCTCTTTGAGGCAATGCTCTGACTGTCACCTGGTTTAGTGACAGAGAAGCAGCTGTAGAAACCTGATACACACCTCCCACACACCTCATCCCCCAACTAGATGTGGTTATCCAGATGTGGGATAAACTGCCAATGCAAGGCATTCAAATCCTGTGAGATCTTTGAGAAGTGTATCTTTGAATACTTAAGAGTTTTACTTAAGAGTATATTTTGTGTTTGGATTGTGAACAAAAGTTCAACACTTTCTTAACAAACATGAAAACCAAGACTTTTATCTGACTTTCTATTACAAGAAAAAAAGTGATTATTGACTAATATCATGGAAATTCTGGAGCCAAGACAGAAAACAGGAAAATAATATCAGATTTTAAAGAGAATCATAGAATTTGAAGTAGGGATTTGTAATCAATGGAAGTTTATCCATAATGGAGTTAAGAGGGAATTTCATTCCAGAGGAAAATTTGATATACAAACATTATATTTGGCCTGCACTGGAAAATATAGATTAATAAAAATAAAATTCAAAATTTTAAATATTTCAGGAGTCTTGCTGAAATATATGAATCTGCTAATATAAAAATGTATTTGAGTTGTAACTGAAAAGCCAAGTTTGTGACATTGTGGCTTTTTGGTATAATATCTTACAGGCATTACATTACTAAGAGACAGCCAGATCCATCCCCAGCCTAGGTCTGTGCAGTAGCACAGGCTTTGTGCCTCAGGAGACCAAAATAGAAGAGCAGTGCACAACACTGAGTGGAAGGTAGGGATTCTCATTTAAATAAAATGTGTGACATTCTTCCACCATTGCTAGATGTCTCCAAAATAGATCTTGGTCTCTTCAGCAGCATCTGTGTGTTCATTATGCTGTTTCTGCTGGCATCCAGAACATGGAATGAAATGCAACAAACAGAAGCTGAGCAGGCGGGTTGGACCACATGACTTCCAGAGGTGTCTTCCAACTTCAATCACCCTGTGATTCTGTCATCCCAAATCTTTTCTAATCAAGATTTGCTAAATGAAATTACCACATACTAGGGCCTCCTTATAACAGTAGGTAAATTTTTGTGCACTTTTCAAGGGGTTCAATTAGATTTATTTCCCCAGACTCTCTTTGCAGTTAACGTGTTATCCTTTCCCCTGTCTACTGTAAGAAATCTAGAGATGCTGTTCAAGCCAGCTGTGAGAGTGCAGGGACGTGAAATTCTTGTTGGTTGCTTCACTTCTGGGCTGTTCAGCATCCCTTGTGAAAATGCTGCCTGTGGAAAAGCAGTACAGGCAAAACTCTCCCTGTTTTCAGGATGTGGTCTGTACATGCCATTAGCAGGGCATGCACCATTGCTCAAGTGGTTCACAAGTGGAACACGTCCTCATTGAATCTCCCAGGGGAAGGCCAAATCTCACTAATGCTGCTGAGATCTGTTCTTCAGCTTCCTTTAGAGAGGGTCAAGTCTCTTTCTAGTGCTTTCAAAACTTTGTTTTTGTACCAAAACTCCTCACAGAGGTAGGAATTTAAGGACTACACAGAAAACCCGCAAAAGAAAGCAACCCAAGTGCTTCAATCTGTAAAACTAGGTGCCTTAAAAGCCAGTTCATGTAGTTTCAGTAGTTTGATGTTCTAAGCTATTCTTCTGCCATACAAGATTGAATCAAAGTAAAAAGAAGTCAATTGTTCAATTTAAATTTAAACTAAATTAAATTCAAGCCCATGCTGTTTTAAATTCGTCAAAGGGCATATAAACTGTTTCGTAAGAACAGCAGAAACAATCATTTGCTATCAGCAAGACCTTTCTTGCAGGTATTAGCAAGCCAACTTCCCAAATGCATAAAAGCAATACCTCAAGCCAAAGAAGCTTATCCTACTCTTTCCATTTTCTTCCAGGTTATTCCAACCAATAGTCTGGCACAGTACCTTTAACCTTGCTCATACAACATAGTCTCCCAATTATATTTCAGTTCTGATTACAGCATAGCTTTTTAGATAGATGGTGTATTTAACAAGCTAGCACATTTCTCTCTTTGACAGCTTTGGAAAGCACAGGAATGTTCTTTCTCTCTTCTGTGCTCCAAAGCTTGTACTGCTGTGGTGCTCATTGTATTCTGAATCACACCACAATGCTAAAACTATTAATCTTGTAAAATATGAGAGTGAGCCTTTGGGATTTTATTTTCACCAGCATATTTGCCGCTGAGATCTTTAGGAGGATAACCAGAAGATATAGGCTAGAAAAAAAAGAGCATTTGCTTATAACTCTTCTGGTGTACTATATTTTAAGAATTCATTAATCATTCACTAGGTGATGCTGATACCTTACAAGCAAAAAAAAAAAAAAAAAAAAAAAATACTGAAAACAGATGAAAAGTAATTGCTTCAGTCAAAATAATGCTTTTATTTCAAGGAAATTCTCTGGGTAGAGTAAGATTAATAATTAGCTTTAGATGAGATTTTTTTGAGGCTTGACTTCCTATACACGAAATTTTACTCATTTAACTACAAAGTGTTTCAATTCTTTTAACAAAGGTATTTTTGGCATAATTAACTGTTTTAAGTGCAAATGTCTACTGCCATTTGATATTTCTAAGGGTACCTGACATTTATGTTTAGAACTAGCAAATGTGATGCCAAGCATGTAAAAGATCTGTGCTTCCCCAAGGAAGCGAGTGGAGGACAAGCAGAAGCACATCTGTACATGTTGGGTGGTATGAGATGCACAGATAAGCAACATTATGGAAGATGTAGTTGAACTGAATATGTAAACTGCAGGAAAACAACACAGAAGAATAACTTTAGAATGATTCTTCTCCTATCTATCCAGACCATGAACATTAATCTTGACAATTTGAAAGCTGATTTGGAAAACAGGAAGGGAGGCCCACTTTTTAAAATTAATATAAATCATCATAAGCCACAAAGAGAATCAAAAGTTGCTATAAACCACTTTCCAGAAAAATGACTTGTCTTAGATTTAGTTAATGACATCCAACCTAGACACTCCAGCCTGGCAGCTAGGACTTAGCCATACAGCTTGGTTGAAGCCATGAAAAGGGAATTGCTGGGAAGCAAATAAGAAGCAGAGATTTTCTCCACGCAGAGGGAAGCATAAAGGGGCTGGCAATCATATTGTATTGCTGAAGTAGCTCAAAGCAGTCAGTTCTGATGAATGAATTGAACCCTGAATCACTGTCATGACTCTGGAAATCATTAAAATAGCAGCAAGAAAGAGTCAATATAGTTCTTAAACCTGATGATCACAGGACAAAAATTTAGGAAGAGAGGATCTGTTTAGAGAAGACTGAGAGGATCTCATTAATACATATAAATATCACAAAGGCAGGTGTCAAGAGGGTGCTTCCAGACCCTTTTCGGTGCTGCCCAGCGGCAGAGTGAGGGATAATGGCCATAAACTAAAAACACGCTCTTACTCAACAAGAGTAAGAACTTCTTTACATTGAGGGTGGCAGAGCACTGGAAGAGGCTGCCCAGGGAGGTCACAGAGTCTCCCTCTGAGGATACATTCTAAAACCACTTGGACATGCTCTGTGTAACCTGCTCTAGGTGACCCTGCCTCAGCATGCGGAGTGGACTGGATGATCTCCAGAGGTCCCTTCCAACTCTAACAATTCTGTGATTCTATGAAAGGAAGGTAAGGCAAGGCAAGACAACACACTGCAAGAAGACGAAACCTGACATAGCAGAGGGACACAAAACTGACATAAGGTGCAGCCACTGGCTGGTTTTAAATTCTTCATGCAGAGGGGAAATCAAACTTAACCTGAAAAAAACTTAACCTGAAAGACAATATTTGTTCCAAAATTCAGAGATATCTAGCTAAAACTGGTGAATTAGAACATATTTTAGATTAGAACAAATTTTAGTTTTATGAGTAGAATTTAAAACAAACAAAATTTAGTTGAGATCACTGAAGTTGTTTTGTGGCAAGCAACAATGATAATGTATAGAGAAGGACAACACAAACAGGGTTACTGAGGAAGAGCTTTGGATATTACAATAGAATACCCTCATTCTTCTGAATTCTAATTCCCTTTCATTTGTCAATATGACTGTAATATTTTATGCTTACTCAAGGTTAGTTAGGGTTTTATTGACACTTAGGTTATTACTGCTATAATACACATTATTAATAATGGTTTGATTTACAGTAGTGTCTAGAGGGGAATTCAACTGTATTTGCTCCCAAGCAAGCTGAGAACAAGGTTGCACCTTCAACACTCTAAATACCAACCTTGGTTCAAGACACAGAAGCAAACACCATGGGAAGTAGAAAGGATTTCCTCTCTAAAGCAGAGTGGAGAGAGTACACATACACAGGAGTATGTGCTCACATAACCAATGTCTAGGTCCTGTCCAAGGTCTTTTGAAAGCAAAAGGCAATTGCTCATTGATCTAAATGGGCATTTAACTGAGATTTACACATACAATTACCAGACTGAGATCTTGAAATGTTCAGAAATGTATTTTAAATGCACTATAATCTTACAAGGTCTGGCTAAGCAGTTTTAGATCACAATAAATGATCACAAGATCATTTGCTCAAGATGCTCACAAGTCTGTGGGACAAGGTGGGATTCATCCTAAAGTGCTGAGGGAGCTGGGAGCTCACTAAGCCTCTGTCCATCATTTCTCATCAGTCCTGCCTAACCAGGGAGGTCCCAGATGACTGGAATTTGGCCAACGGGATGCCCATCCACAAGAAGGGCTGGAAGGAGCATCTGGGAAACTACAGGCCTATCAGCCTGTCCTTGGTGCCAGCAAGGTTATGAATAGATGATCTTGAGTGCAATCACACAGCACCTACAGGATGGCAAAGGGATCCAACCCAGCCAGCATGGGTTTAGGAGGGGCAGGTCCTGCCTGACCAACTTGGTCTCCTTTTATGACCAGCTGAGCCTCCTAATGGATGAGGAAAAGGCTGTAGATGTTGTCTACCTGGACTTCAGCAAAGTCTTTGACACCATCTCCCACTGCATTCTCCTGGAAAAGCTGGCAGCCCACAGCTTGGACAGGCACATTCTTTTCTGGGTCTAGAACTGGCTGGATGGCTTCATCAGAGAGTGGTAGTGAACAGTGCTGCATCCAGCTGGCATCCAGTTACTAAGGGTTACCCAGGGATTTGTGTTGGGCCCAGTCCTGTTTATATTTTATTGATGATCTAGATGAGGGGATTGACTCTATCATTAGCAAATTCAGGGATGACACCAAGTTGAGTGCAAGTGTCGAATTGATGGAGGGTAGGCGGGCTCTGCAGAGGGATCCGGACAGGCTGGATAAATGGGCTGAGATCAAGAAGATGAGATTCAACAAGACCAAATGCCACGTGGCCATTATGGCCACAATAACTTCATGCAGAACTACAGGCTGGGGGCAGACTGGGTGGAAAGTTGCCTGGTGGAAAAGGACCTGATTGTGCTGTTTGAAAGCTGGTTGAACATGAGCCAGTGTGTGCCCAGGTGGCCAAGGAGACCAATGACACCTGACCTGTATCAGGAATAGTGTGGCCAGGAGGACTAGAAAAGAGATTTTTTTCCCCTGTACTCGACAGTGATGAGGCCACACCTCGAGTGTTGTGTCCAGTTCTGGGCCTTTCAATTCAGGAAGGACATTGAGGTGTTGGAGCAGGTCCAGATAAGAGCTGGTGAAGGGTCTAGAGCACAAGTCCTGTGAGGAGCAGAACAACTGAAAGAGCTGGGGTTGCTTTGCCTGGAGGAGAAAAGGTTCAGGGGGGACCTTATGGCTCTCTACAACTCCCTGAAAGAAGACTGTAGCCAGGTGGGGGTCAGTCTCTTGTCCCAGGCAACCTGCAACAGGACGAGAGGACACAGTCTTAAGCTGCACCAGGGGAGGTTTAGGTTGGACATTAAGAAAAAATTCTTCACAGAAAGTGTGATTAGACATTGGAGTGGGCTGCCCAGGGAGGTGGTGGAGTCATTGTCCCTGTAGGTGTTTAAGGAAAGCTTGGACTTGGCACTCAGTGCCATGGTTTAGTTGATATGGGAGTGTTCAGTCATAGGTCGGACCTGACCTCAGAGGTCTTGTTCAACCTAATTGATTCTGTGATAAACCTTCTGTGAAATTAATAAATTTCCTTCCATCCCATCCCTCAAAGATCCTCTAACACTCCATAGGCTTTAAAATCCTAAAAGTCAAAAATCAAGCGAAGAATTAGTCAGTGTTGCAAAATTCCTGCAGAAACTGTCTGTGGAACACAAAACCTGAGTATTTAGCCATTTAGGGCTGTCTTTGAATTCATTATTAGCACTTCCTAAGGAGACGTCCTGGAATCTGACAAATTATGAATTCTCTTTTATTTGAGAATGCTACATGTTTGATTCAAGCTATACAAAGTCTCATGCAGCCTGAAAAAAGGAATGAAATCGATCAGCACACCCATCACCACCTCTAGGAAAATCTGTCTGACAACAATGAAGGGTTTACAAAACTCAGAGTCATTAAACAGATTTTTTTTGACAGGCTCATACCCATAAACATACACCTACTGACATCTATAAAAACACTGTCTGTTGGAATTTTAATAAGTGAATAACAAAAATATTGACACTAAACAACTGTAATTGGAATACCATGAGCGAGGGAAATCAACACTTAGATTTATCGCTTTATACATGTTTGAGGTGGTTACTTTCATATGTTTGTGTATACTTCATTGTTTCTCTTGCTAAATGCACTCAACAAAATCAAGAAAAAGTTACTAATGCTGTGTGGGAATTGCCTGTCAGATGATTTATCCTCACAGCAAAGCCTACAATAAAGAAGGTGGGTTTTAGCTATTGAACAGAAATTACCATGATTACTTATTGCTGTGCAGATGTAATAAGAACTGACTAGATTATGTAGAGTCCAGTCTTCTCTTTTTTAAAAAAAAAATGTACTGTCCTGTTTTGGCTGGGATGGAGTTAACTTTCTTCACTGTGGCTGGTATGGGACTCTGTTTTGGATTTGTGTTGAACACAGGTTGACAATATAGAGATTTTTTTGTTATTGCTGAGCAGCACGTACACAGAGCCAAGGCCTTTTCTGCTTTTCAGACTGACAAACTGGCAAAGAAATTGGGGGTGCCTGGGAGGCTGGGAGAAGACATAGCCAGGAAGCGTGACCCAGGCTGACCAAAGGGATACTCCAGGCAATGTGAAATCATGCTCAGTATATAAACTATGGGAAGAAGGAGGAAGTGGGGGAATGTTTGGAGTGATGGTGTTTGTCTTCTCAAGCCACCGTTACTGTGACAGAGCCCTGCTTTCCTGGAGATGGCTGAACACCTGCCTGCCCATGGGATGCAGTCAATTAATTCCTTCTTTCGTTTGCTTATGTGAGTGGCTTTTGCTTCCCCCATTAAACTGCCTATATCTCAATCCATGAGTTTTCCAGCTTTTACTGTTCCGAATCTCTCCCTGATCCTGCTGACGGGGAAGTCAGCAAGCAGCTCCATGGGGCTGGGCTGCTGGATGGGGTTAAACCACGATAGTTATAAAAGATCATTAGTTCCTACACCCACAGACAGGTGTGCATGTCACAATGCATGAAACAAGAGCTGTTCCTGTGAGTGTTCAGATCACGTTGTTGATCTAGTTGAAAAGCCTGGGAAATATTCTCCAGCTAATTAATGAGGTACTACTTATGCAAATGTGACAGGCTAAAGTTGAGGAATAAGGACTGTTTCTATCCATGTAAGTTTTCTCAGAATTGCATTCCAAAAGCTCTTCAGAGGACAAGGAGTCCTTGCCCAGAACAAATAAACTCCAGTGCATTAGCTGAGAAGTTAACGAACACACTTTCCCTTCTATGCACCCAGAAGCAGTAAGGAATATCTCCCCCAAGAAGTTCAGCACTTTTTCATACACTCCTGTAGGAGGCAGATCCCTCTGAATCTAAAGATTCAGTCACCTGGAAGTATGAATCGTTCTGGGGAAGTACAGCTTAATTGCACATGGCAGCAATTAATTGTCACCATTTAATCATAACAGTACTTACCTATTTCACAGTAATGTTCTGAGGACTAAGCAAATACTGCCTTTCTAAAATTATTTGTGACATGCAGAACAAATGATGTTATTTCAAAATAAAAAGCATTTTCATCACTATCTAAACAAGTGTGTTATACTTGTGAAAAAATTATAAATAATATTAAAAATGCTTGTGTTGGTAAGAACTAATAAGTATAATCATATAAGTAGTAGAGATTTTTTTTTATTAAAAAAATAATAAAAATAGTAAAAAGCTCTAGGGTCAGATTTTTCTGGCAAGCCATAAACAGCTGCAGTGTTAAAATTTATCTGAACCATTGTCTAGCCTTCCCTTTCCATCAGGGGAGACAAATGGACCTTTGTGACATCCTAAAGCAGATGTGTATACAACAAATAATTAATTGCTTCTTTGAAGCTCCCATTTCTCTTCTTTGACTGAAGAGGCTAAAGGAAACTAGCAGAGCAAAGAAGTCTCTGCTTCTCATAGGCAGACAAAGTTGGACAAATATACAGTCAGTCACACAGGAAGTCAATTTACACATAATCACCACTTAAGAACCACAATTCCTCTTACAAAATTAATTAATCTAGCTAAAGTATATATGTGAGGTTAGCAATACACCAAAATAAATTTTGTAAATTTAAAGGCTCTTAAGCTAATTCGGATGACTAAAAAGATGGTGAACAATCATCTTACACACTACACAAAGTATGGGGCTTTGCATTATTAGCTGAAGGAAATTATTCAATACATAAAATGTAAACTGGAGGATTGTGGGGCAAAGAAACACCACTTAAAGTCAGCAAAGATGAATTTGCCTGAACAAGTTTCTCTTTTGCACAGAATGAAATTTTCGAAAGTTATTTCCATGATGACATTTCTTTCTGTATGAAGACATGCCTATTCTGGTTCCCCTGTTTGTCATCAGATGCTCAGCTATTTTGCCTGTTCAGTGGTGAAAATTAAATTGTTAATTACATTGACAGATGGATATTTTTCCATTAGTACAGATACATAAGTTATTCCAATAAAAAAGGTTTATGAATGACTCAATATTTGAAAGTTGTCAGAGGCTGATAACTTGCTTATGTTACGTAACTTCTTAAATAATTATTAGTTTTGCCTAAAAATAATTGGTTAGAGATTGCTACTGATTTATACGTGTTATGGGTGGGAGTGGGAGCTTCTGACAAAGTTTACTAGAGAAGCCCTCCTTTGAGTTATGAGGTGCAGAAATGACCCCCGGCTCTCTAAACTCCTTTTCAATCTTAGCCCCAGAATTTATCACCAGTTTAAGTGACTTCATCCTGCAGGATGAATAATGGGAAACCAAATATATTTTGATAAAATTAATTACTTATTATGACAAATGACAAGGCAAAAATCTTAATCAGAATTATTTACTATACAGTATAAAAGTTAAAATTACTAGTTCTGTATAGTATCAGACAGGATAGTGCATAATATCAGAGCAATTATATTAAAGCAATTATATTAAAGCTATATTTATATTTTATAAATATATTATCATTTATATTTATATATTAAAGCTAAAATTATATTTTTTAGCAAAAAGAAATAATTATTAAGTACAGATTGACATAACTCACCATACCAGCGCTCATGGGCAGATCTCTTTCACTCAGCCTTGAGGATTATCCTTGAGAGGTATCCCTACTCAAGGCAGGAATCTCCACACATTCCAAGGAGGAATATGTTTTCTATCCATATGAGAGTGGACTGGAATTTTAGAGTATAAAGTACCTGACTGCCAGCCACATGTCTCTGATTCCCTCATCATCAGGATGTTAATTTGGGGTTGGTGAGCAGACTAGTTATAGCATAATTCACCGTCAAAACAGGCACATGCTGCCCCTCTCAATCTACTACTGACAGCCTTGCAAATAGAGCATTGTCCAAGTTGCCTGACCACGTTCCAGGGCAGAGTATCCTGCTACAATAAATAATATTTTTATAGCTGGAATTGATCATATCACTCTTAAAGAAGATATCCTTGCTGTTGGCTCTTATACTTTCTATGCTTTTATAAGTGGAAAAAATAAAGGTTGTGATCCAGTGTGCTACCGTGATGTATTACATAACACAATGAACATTCACAGATTTAGGAGCCAATTTCCTTGAAGGATATGGACTTTATTGCCTGAGAGAAGTTTAAATTTTAAAAGATCATTGTCTTCCATCTCTTCTAAAGTGATAATGAGAAGGTAACCAAGAACAGAAAATCCTCCAAAACCCTTCACTTCTGAGAATCCTCAAAAAATTTCCACTTAAAAATGGATGTGTGGATGTGTTGGTAACATTAACAATGACAATCTATAAATGGGAATGTATCAAGTGTCTATGGAGAAGAGCAGTGAGAATTGATATTGGTTTGAAATTCTCAGAAGATGGCCCAGCCAGGTTCTTTCAATGGTAACAAGAGCCCAGCAGTCTAGAGTGCACTGAGGTAAGCACTTGCAACTCAGTTTAAAAATAACTCGGGTAATAAGGTGTGAGTGGTCTTGAAGGAAAGCAAGTCTGTGCAGTAAATTAGCACAGGAGAAACTAATGAAGAAACACAAACAGTAAAATGTAATCATTGGAACAGACCACAGGAAAGAAGGAATACAAAATTGATTTAAGAGCTGCAGAGTTCACCTGAACTGCTAGCAGAAAGGAACTGACATTTGCCAAATTAAAAGATTTCAGCAGTAAGTTAAAGTAATTTCAAGTTCACTTAAGGAGAAGACCAAAAGCTTTGCTAGTTGGCTGATAGAGCAGTGAGTTTAGCTGCTCAATAAAACAAGTAAGTCTGGGCAGGGACAGTATCAAGAACAGTACACAGATTGTTGCATGCAATTAATGTTTACTCTGTTTCTTATAATATGGATTTAAATCGCAGATTGGTCGCTTTAAATTTCATCCTATGTTGAATGACTTCACTCTCCTTTGTTGATCTGTTTTAAAATTTATTTTGAATAAGGCATTATTTTGCATAGTAAATTATTGGAGTTTTTCTTCAAAGTAAAAGAAACATGGCCCAGTTTAAAGAGGAGTATTTTTCCTGCTGATATTTATATATAATCTTCCTTGGCATTGCTGGGATATATCTATTCAGTGATAAGAGGATGGAGTAATAGCTCTTAAAAAATACATTGGGTAGGTCAACAGTCAGTTCTAATTGCATATCTTTTATTCATCTTGGAGGACTTTGGGGATTTGGCATAATGCAGCTAAAATTAAAATTTGAAAATTCTTATTAATCTCCTTCACCAATCTAGTAACAGTGAAAGTAACATCCAGCCTAGCATTAGACATACTGTTTACCAAACTCAGCTTTATGAATTAATGCCTATTTCCATTACAATTTCAGAAGTAAATATTAGCAACTTGCTTTCCTATGCAGTTGGTGGATGTAAAACTATCCCTTACTTTGAAAAAAGAACTGCTCATATGTGTAAGTTGCTCTACAGAACTACCTCCCCAGCTACGCTTTTTTTACTTCCTACCACATTGTAAAAGGCAAGAAAATAAATAGGGTCTGAAAGTGGGTAGTGTTCAGAGATACCGAAAACAGCTTTCTTAACATAGCCCTGATTCCATACTCTCTTAAACTGTTTTCACACAATGTGAACCAAACTGTGTGTCTTCTTCTGATCTGTCTGTTCTGTGCAGCAAGCTCAAAGGAAGTGAGATCTGGCTGGTTTCAGCTGGACCATTTCCACAAGAAGAGCAGAATATCCCTGGAGGGAATAAAGCTGTGTTAATACGCTCTTATTTCACTTGCCAAAGGAAACAGCAGTTGTCTAGAGAATTTCTAGGTTTAATCTTTTCTCACCTGTTATTGCAAGAGTGACATTACAGCAGCTCCCAAACTATATGAAAGAAGGACTGGCTTCAGATAACTAGGTTGTAAAGGAACCACAACTGCTCCTGCAGAGCATTGCTTCACACTAACCAAAGGGAAATAGTCAATAGAAGATCTAGCCAGTACCACTGTCATTTGCAGGAGTGACTCTTGATCTCCATGAAGTAACAGGAGTTTATGGTACGGATTATGTCTCGTGCTAAATGCAGTCAAACTCAGAGCTCAAAATCTTGCATCTTGTACAAAATTTGCAACAGACAAATAGTGGTACTTCCAACATCCATTAATTTTAATCTTTGTTATGGTATATTACTCACAATGCTTGGATCCATATAAAAACCAAAGATACATTACTGTAACTAACCTCTTCCATAGAGACTATTGTATGGAAGATGTCAGCAAAATCATGAATGGTTCCGGCAACATGAGCAGGACACCATTATTCAGCAATCACATCACCAGAACAAAGGACAGTTTAACACAACTCAGTGGTATCTTTCACCCTGTACACAGTTAAATTGTGGAGAACCTTAAGCAAAGTGTTATTAACATTGAAACAGAAATTAGTTCAAACAAGAATTTGCAGCACCATGAAAAGTTATTAAACATGTTAGGCTCCATGCAGCCTCTCACTTATCAAATTCCTATGTCGCTGAAAACTATGAAGGTGTTCCTGGAGGAACAGAGGAGGAACATTTGCCTAGAAATGTCCTACTTATCATATTTTTTCCTAATTGTTTCCCTCTGTTCTACCACATAAGGTCCATGGGAGCCATTCAGATTTTCAGTTCCAAAACAGACTAATATATGAGATCAAAACACTTAAAAAATTTGGAAATATAATGTGTTAGAAATGACAGTAACGAACAATCTGTTGATTGTGAAGTACAACCCCTGCAAGAAGACAATCGAGGCTATTTGAAAGGGTAATGACAAATGTTGGGACCTGCAAATCCTTGCTTTTCATGTATATCACAATATACCATCTGGAAAAAGTAACTACACAATTGCCATAAAATCATAGCTTTCAACATTTGTAGAGAAGATCAGGAAAACATATCATAAAAGAGGTTTTTGTAACAGCTGGCTCTTTTGCTGAAGTAAATTTTTCAACTCCCACAACAGACATACTGGGTTGCAACTCATATTTCAGCATTCCAGCAATGTTTTTTCGTACTATGTCTTGAAATAATTTCATTTTTCTTAAATTCTGTTTTTTCAGTCAGTGGTGTCATACCAGGGAAATATCAGCTGGAGCATTGGTAAAGACAATAGTTCAGACAGATGTCATTAGCTTTCAGTTGTTACGGATATTCCGACACAACAAAGCAGCATAGTCCCTTTGGTCTGAACCACAGATCTGACCCAGGCAGACATGGTTCTATCCAACACTACAAATTCCATGAGCCAAACCACCTTGGAAATGTCTGTAGTTTGCTTCAGAAGCACCATTTCACTGGCAAAGTGATTAAGACCAAATGACTCCTTGTCCTGGTACAGCAGTTTTTGCCACCACTGCAAGAGTATACGAATATGGTTGCTTGAGAGGGTTTGCCAAGGGAATGATAAAATTATGAAAGTTATTACTTTGATTTCTCATATACAAATAAGCAGGAATGACAAATAGCAAATCCTTTAAGAGTTCCCCAGAAAATGAAATATGTACCAGTACTGCCTATTTCTTCTGCCTCTAGTAGTAGAAAAATAAATCCTCTATTTTTGAGTCTTTGTACTCATAAAACATTTTTCTCATTTCTTTGAAATGCTCCAGCTTTATTTTATTGGTACATTTGAAAATATTTTTCAGAACAGTTTTCTACAAGTTCTTTTTTAATAAAAATCTAGACTTACAACTACCAGAGAAACAGCACTCAGAAGTAAGATGCTCTATCATACACATATCTCCTATCTAATTGTGATTATGTGAGTTCACAGTATGGAAGTTGTGGACACTTCAGAATTTTGTTGGTGATGTCACTTTCCTGCAGTGAGAAGTGAGTAGAAGAATGCACAAAACTAAGGGAAAGAATATCCTTAACATTGGGCTTTCCTCCACTGCTTTGAAGAAAACACTCTGGTCTGAACAGCTGATAATCAAACAAAAAAATCAACTTTGAAGTGAAATAAATATACCTGCATACAGTCATTTTTCCATAAAGGACATAAGCAAACAGAAAAATGAACCTGGTCTCTCAAGGTCTCAAACACATGAAAATGATGTATCAGGATGTTTTAAGAACAAATGATCTACAGTTTTAATGAGGCAGGGCATTTGATACTCACTTTGACTAGACAAAGTCAAAACTGGTAGCCTGCTTCTTAGAAACACCAGTGGATGTGAAGTAATCCCTGATTCATCATGATGGAGTGTTTTCAGATCTCCCTTCTAATGGAGAAAATATTCCTGAAAAGGTCTTTCTGGCTGATGGAATGAACGTCTACTGAAAGGAGGCTGAGTGAGTAGTTTAATGACTGAACAATTAGGGGTCTATTACAGTCAGTAAGGCACCTTGATGTTCTGAGGTACTTCTCATTGACGCTGTTAAATTAGTCTTACTGATGGTTTTAATTATTTTTTTAATTATTGCTTTTAATTAAGTGCTGGCTTAAGTGCTATCCATCAGAGGGACTGCACTCCTGAGTGGCAATCCTGGATTAAAAAGGTTCCTGAAAGCCTGCTGCATAACGGCAGCTGTTGATAGTTTCAAAGAAAAATTAATTCATAGTTTTATGTTTATTAATTTAAATTGTATTTAAATTTGATTGTTTTCAACAGTAAAAAATACAGTATTACAGAGCTGGAAGGGATTTCATCTAACCCTTCCAGATTGCCTCAGGAAAGGCAGCCCCACACCTCTGCTATTCCTGATGGATCCTTGTCCAGTCAGCTCATTGATGACCTGTGATAGACACTAATGTACCTCTTCCACTGCTTCTCCAAAGCCTTCCTAATGGCTACCTTAAATATCCTTCCTGTCGTTCAACTCCCTTGCTTCTACACCTGTCCAATTCATCCAAGAACAGAGTACAGCATCTTCATCTTTGTGAGCAGCCTTTCACATGTCTGAAGACTATCACAATGCTCATTTCCTTCCACTGTAGGTATCCCACTCCGTCGTTTCTTCCTGGACCATGACTTGCAAACCCCATCCTTGCTATTCTCCATCAGATTCTCTCTGATCAGCGTATGCTTTTGCCAACAGTCACTCAAGCAGATTTCTATGCCAGCAAGTGCTGAGCAGAGAGGTTGTTGTGGGTGTTGCAATGCTGCAATACAGTAAATGTTCAGCTCGGCTTCATTTAAAATATGGATTACCAGTACCCAAAAGATAAAGCGCTATGAGACCTCTCTGAAGTAAATGTTAGAAACGTACATAACTGGACACAGCTTTATGCAACGAGCGATGCAGGGTGAAAAGCTGGTGGGAATGTCACATCATGCTGGTGGCATGACACACAATGCCACATTTTGCATGGTCCACAATTTCTCCTCCTGGGAGGCTCCACTGAAATGTCAGCAGCTGCCCACCCTGGCGAGGAGTCAGAAGCAGCAGAAAACACAAATTTCCAAAGCAAGTATTTGTCAGAAATAACTGCTTCACAGGAGAAAAAGAAATACAGTGAGGAGGGTGAACTAAATTTTTGCACTTGTTGAACTGAGGACCTACAAAGTCAGCACAGGACAGTGACAAAGATACTTCGGAGTATTTTTGAAAACAGGCTGCGTGCAACTAGGCTCGCTCACGCCCTTCCAGTGGCTTCTTTACGGGAGTGACTTCAGACTTGAGCCGTGGGAGCAGTCTAAGTGAGGACACCTCATCTACCCAGCGACACTTTTGGGTCACTGTGGAGGGACGGCTTCCAAGCCGCCCTGCGAACTCGCTCGGGGAACTCTGCAGGGGCCGGCTCGCCCCGCAGCCAGTCCCGGCGGGCGCACACCGCACTCCCCCGCACCTGCAGCACCGGGGCCGAGCCGCGCCGTGCCGGGCGGGGCGGGGCGGGGCGGGGCGGGGCGGGGCGGGGCGGGGCGGGGCGGGGCGGGGCGGGGCGGGGCGGGGGGCGGCTCGGCTCGGCCCCCGGCGGGGAGGGCGCTGCCCCGCCCGGCCCAGCCCGCGCCCCCCGGTGCCGCCTGCCCCCCGCAGCACATGACCCGCCATGGAGAGGCGCTGGCGCTGCCCAGAGCTCTGGAGCCGGGGGAGCGAGCGGCGGCTGCCGGCCGGGGCCGGGGGCGGCGGCCGGGGGCGGCACAGCCGGGCGGCGGGCAGGTGAGGCGGGCCGGGGGCGGCAGCGCTGCCCAAGCGCCCGGTTCGCGGCGGCTGCCCCGGCGGGGGCGAGGGGCGAGGGGACGGGCTGGCCGGTGGGCTGCTGTCGGGGCGCTGCCCGGAGTCGCTGCTGAAGCCGGTGTTCCGTGTTGTGTCGTCTCGCTTGGTTCCCCCTATCCCGACCCAGCGGCTGGAGATGAGCGCTGAAGCGGAGGGGCCGTCGCGGGCGGATGGTGCCGGCAGGGACAGCACGAGGTGACGCCGCCTCAGGTACCGTGGCTCCCTCAGCGTCCTCGCGGGTGCGGGCGGCGCTGGGCTGTGCGACACCCGCCTGACCTCCGCCCAGCTGGAGGCAGCGCTCGGAGGCAGCGCGGACGGTGCGGTGTCCCTGGGACGGCAGCCAGAGGTAACATTCCCAGCCTGGCCCGGCCGCCCCGCAGGCGGGGCAGTCCTCTTTGCAAACGTGTTGTGGTTTTGATCCAGGAGAGTGTGGGCTGCCGCTGGCAGCTACAGGATGAAGTCGCCTCCCTGCTGCATGTCTCTTTCTTCCCAAGCATCCGTGGAGGAACCGGGGAGTAGCACATCCCTGGGTTCGCTGGACTCCAGTGTTTTCTCCAGCGAGGAAGAGCAGGGGCCCCTGCTCCAGAAGGTCATTCCCTCCCTGGACTGCTTTACTATCAATGTAGGAGGCAGCCGCTTTGTGATGTCCCAGCAAACTTTGTCTTGCTACCCTGACACCCGTCTTGGCAAACTGGCAGTAGTGGTCTCTGCTGCCCGGGATGTGGCTTCTGGCCTCCTTGAGCTTTGTGATGATGCCAACCTTGTGGAGAATGAGTATTTCTTTGATCGGAGCTCACAGGCATTTCACTACATCCTGAATTACTACCAGACAGGGAGGCTGCATGTGATGGAGCAGCTTTGTGCACTCTCTTTCCTGCAAGAGATCCAGTACTGGGGTTTGGATGAGCTCAGCATTGATTCCTGCTGCAGAGACCGGTGAGTTGTGGGACACTGAGGCTTGCAGAATTGTGGGCTAGCTGAGCTCAGCATTGACTTGCATTCAGGGACACTCAGGTGAGAGATCCAGCAGTGGGGATAAATGGGGTAGCAGGGCATTCAGAAAAGGTGTGTGAGTTGAGCCCCAAGTGCTGCTCTAGCAGTGGGTGGGTGTCAGAAAGTATATCAGGTCAGTGGAGACATGTGTTGGGTGAGGTCACAGTCAACATTTGCTGTGGGAAAGGTTGTTGGTGAGGTCAAGATAGTGAGACAGTAACAGGAACAGGGTCTGGGATCTCCTGTAGCGGCTTCAGACTGGCCCTGGAAGCTCAAAATGCTTAAAAGGACAGTGCCAGAGATGAAAAAGGTTGTGAAAGGAGAGATGCCCCTTCAATCGTTCAGTTTGAGGTTATCATAGACGGATTAGATGTGGAGTCAGGCATGATGCTGGGAGTGTTTGGATCCTCCCCACCTGCACTTTAATTTTGAAGGATTTTCAAATCCAAGCCAGAGAGGCAGAAGAGGGGGTTGGTCACCTACCAGGCTGAGTGTGGGTGGCATGGCTCCAGGAGGAGCCATGAAAGGAAGCATCGCACGTGGATGTAGCAGCTTACAGGGAGGGGGCAGCAACAGCGGGAACATGGCTCGCTGGAGACAAATTATAGCAGGCACTTTGGGAACGAGGTGGGTTTTGACTGAACCACCCCCAGGACGTTTCTGTTAATTCTATTTGCAGTTAATGTTTTCCACCATATTTAATGTTACTGGGTTGGATTTTTTAGTATTGAAGAAATGAATTTTCTAAAGAGAGTAACTGCTATTTATCTATAAGAGTTATGTCAAAATTATTAGAAGGAAATAAAGAAGTAATCCCATCCAAAAAGGTTACTAGAGTTATCCTACCCTGGTATGGTTCAGTTCTTTAGCTGAGAAAGTTGGAGCCTAGTTTTCATCGCTTTCTTCCTTCTCTGGTAGGAGTAACTGGAAGCTCCTACTACTTTGGTGATACATGGAACTACAGACCTCTTTGGCATATGCAGGACTAACTGTATTGAAGGCAAAATTGCATAACCCCTTTGGCTAAGGCTTAAGCTTTGCAGCAGTCAAAAAGAAAGATATGGAAGAAAAAGATACTTTTTTAGTGTACTTTGGGTATGTTTATGTTTCACAGAATTCCATTGTAAATATACTCTTGCTCTGATAAAACACTATATATTTACAGTCTGTAAGTTTTACTCAGTACAAATGTTTGTGCACTTTGTGTGAGAACCCATATATCTAAACCCATATATCTTTCACATCTTAGTGTTCAGAAGTTCACCCATGAACTGTATGGCTTTTACTATGCCTTCAGTTTTACTATTGCAAATATGGACCAGTGTAATAAAAATGCAATACAATTACTCAAATTGAGGACTGTTTAAAAAGAGAGGATCTGGTTGTGCCAGGATTGCTTCCAAGAATGCATGTTAGTCATGCAGCAGATCCTACTGTAGTCAACATGATCCATATAAATAAATCTCTATCAGTAAAATTACTCTACATATAGAAAATGTCGCTGATGTGAAATGGGGGAATAGAAGTATATCAGGTCACTGGAAACATGCTGCAGGGTCTCAATTAATAAAAACTTCAACCATATGCTTGATATTTGGGTTTTCTGACCTCACATTAGGTAAACTTTAATGTATATTCATATGACTTGCATAGTAGATGATAAGACAACCATCTGCATATTGGTATTAAAAATTTCTTTGTGGGGTGTTCCTGGGCAGGTACTTCAGGAGGAAGGAGCTGAGTGAAGCCTTAGACATCAAGAAAGATGCAGAAGAACTGGATGCCCAGGATGAAGAAGAAGATTTTTCCGGTAGCCTCTGTCCCAATGTCAGGCAGAAACTTTGGGAAGTTTTGGAGAAGCCTGGCTCCTCTGCAATGGCCAGGACTTTTGGCACTTTGTCCATGGTTTTTGTTGTTGTGTCCATTGCCAACATGGCTCTGATTTCAGTAGAGCTAAGCTGGCTGGCCCCACCACTGCTGGATGCCCTAGAGTACCTGTGCATTGCATGGTTTACAGCAGAGTTTGTTCTGAGGCTCCTGTGCGCACGAGATCGGTGTCGCTTTCTAAGGAGTGTGGCAAACATCATTGACCTCCTTGCTATTTTGCCTTTCTACATCACCCTGCTGGTGGAGAGCCTGTGTGATGGTGAGAGCTCCCAAGAGCTGGAGAATGTGGGGCGAATTGTCCAAGTGCTGAGACTGCTCAGAGCCCTGCGGATGTTGAAGCTGGGGAGACATTCAACAGGTATATTTGGCCATGGCTGTGGTACTCCTCGGTTTTGTTGCTTGCAACAGTTGTCTGGGGCACGGTCCTCCATTTTGTGTGTGTTTCTGACAGAGCTTTTTTACGCAATCTGTTAGCAGTAATGGCTTGTGAAAATCTTTTGAACATTATAACTGAGTGACAAGGGCCTTCTCTGATAAATTTTAGCTCTCCATAGAGCCTTGTATTTTGTTTGCATAGAACGTTTACAAAAACAGACCTCAAAGTTGCATGCTGTAAATCATCCACCAGTCATTCATAGTGTAATAAATGTTAAAATATATATTTGAGTTGATTTTATTAGGGAAGAAGCAGAGATCACCAGCCCACACTTTTTCTATTATCCAAGGCCCACTAATGACAGCTGTCTCAATTTGGTTTGCTTGAAAGTATATGCAAAGAAATGTGTCATTTTTTTGTCTACGTCATAGATCCTTAAAACAGCCACAGTGGAGACCGTTTCAAGGAAACTGTTTAAAACTGAATCTTTGCAGGTGATGGGTTGAGGGGCTCTCTGGCCCCATCCAACCTACTGCTGTTCCAGTGGTATGTGGAAAGCATCTGGGGGTGCTTAGGCAGTGGGACCTAGGTGCAGCACAGAGCAGCAGTGCCAGTGTTCACCGATTGGTGTGGGGCCCTTAGTGTCCAGGCGCTCCCAACAGGTCAGTAGATAGATGAACAGCAAGCAGGGGTGGGGTGGAAGGTGAAATGCATTTCTGTGAACTGTCTTGTTCACTCTCTCTGGTGAAAGGAAGGTGTAAAAGTTAACATTTTCCAGTGGGAATTTATCGGAGGAAGCTGGGAATTATTGGAAAGTGTTGAGTTTCCTCTTGTGTTTCCCCTGGCTTTATTACTACTTCAAGGCATGTGGATGCCTTGGCTATTTGAAGGAATAAAAGCTGTCTTGGCATTTTCAAAATGATTTGATTATGTTCCCACTTAAATCAGTGCAGAACACGGTGCTGAATTTGACAGGAGAAATGTTCAGCCAGCACTTGGAGCTTTGAAAAATAGTATCCTAATAGTAAATCATGGTTTCTGTCCTGCAATATTATCCTGTTCTGAAGACAGTGATGATTGTTCTTAAAATGTACCCAACGTGCCCTTGCAGGATTTCCAGCCATGAAGCAGGAATGATTTGATGCCTGTCCCTGTTTTTGGAGAGCCATCTCTGTGAAGTGGCCCCAATTCAACAGGAGTTAAGTGTGCTCACAGCAGCAGGATATGTCTTATTTTTGTTCCCACTGAAGAGTAGCAAACCTGGCTGCCAGTGGCAGGGAGTAGCTTTGATGCTACTCATAAGCATAATCATAGTGGTTTGGGAAGTATCTTAATCTTACTCTCTACCCTAGATTGTGCCCATACTGATGCATAATGGTCCCTTAGAAAGCAGTTGAGAGGAAGCTTGTAATGATTCTGTCTGGTAATGCGTTAGTTTTGCTCCGTTACAAATTTTGCAGGGTTTGGTGGAGTTTTTTGTGCAAATAAGGCTTATATCCAGTTTTGGTGGTAGTTTTAATGTGAATGCAATCCTCTCTCATTTTGTTTTGGAAATAAAAAAAAGATTTGATCTCATCAAGGCACTTTTGTGCTGACTAACAAAACAGTCATCCAAAAGTATGTTGATTCTAGTTAAAAAGTTTCCATTTTATTGCATTTTACTGTTACAGAACGAATGTGTTTATTCTGCCACTCAGTTTTGTGGCTCTTTTTATCAACTTGAAATCTGATGTTTCAGACATTTATATAACTGTTAACTTCAGGTATCCATACTTTCAGCGATGTTCTAAACACTTAGGTCTATTTATTCTTAAATTCATTATTCAGTATTACCACAGTTTATGTCACAATATTGAGTGGCATTGAGTTTAATAATGACTTTAATAATAAATTTATATAATAATTAATTCTATAAAAATGTAGTATCCTGATCTGGAGGTGTGCTGTCTTCTTTTCACTGGAATCAAAATATCAGTTTCAAGGTGAAAGAATCAATATACGTATCTATTTAAACCCCCTGTGCTTGTTTCTTTGGTAGGTCAGTTGCTGCCCACTTAGGTCCAGAATGCTAAATCAAATCTGTATGATTTAAACATAGAAACTCACAGTTCTGATCTTCTGTCCAAAGAAGTTTGTT
The DNA here is from genome assembly GCA_036785705.1 of Acanthornis magna. NCBI lineage: Eukaryota > Metazoa > Chordata > Aves > Passeriformes > Acanthizidae > Acanthornis > Acanthornis magna. Next base: position 1,486,671 of record JAWUZG010000112.1, read on the forward strand.
AGCATGCTTCTCAATACATCCTTTACCATTGCTCCTAATAACGAGATGAACCCCATATATATCATACATATCATATAATGCATCCTCCTTGCACATGCCTAGACAGTCCTGATAAACCTTAGTGTTCAGGAGTGGCTCTCGAAACTCTTCTGCTCTCTTGCCTTGGGTCTGACAGCTACCTCACAGTGAAGCTTCTCTCCAGCTCCTACAGTCTCAGACCAGACAAAGCTTCACACTTGTGTTTCACTGCTCAGTTGTTTTGTGTGGCAAGATGAGTGCAAGAGCAGAAGATTCGTGTCTGCAGGCAGCAGCTTCTCTCTGCTTTCACCCCTACACCAAGCAGGGGTGTTCACATCCACAAGTAGAACATCTCTCTGGTACTGTGCAGAGCCGTAGCAAAGTTGGGATCACAACAGCAGCCTGGCCCTGCTGTTAGGGGCAGAAGTGAGTGAGGTGAAAAAACATCTTTTTTTTCTCTTTCAAGGCATGCCAACTTAACCCTTGCTGTGGAACAAGGACAAGAAGGAAAGGAAGAAATGAAAAACGTAATTTCTGACCCTTTGGCTCACTGGAGGGAGGTGATGCCTTGAAACACTTGGGCTAGACAGACGTGTGTAGTTACTTATGCAAAGTACTACATTTCATCAAGGATCCACCAAGAAATCAGTAGTATCTCTATCCATAAAATGTATAACTAGAGGGCAAGACTACTCTTCTGATATAGCAAATTATGGATTTTAGTAGTTTTAAGAATAGATGATAATTGAAGCTGCATTTTTCATGTTCTCAGATGCTCCTTAGCTGTTGCCTTCCTCCTGGGGCCATGTTTTTTGTGACCAGCTTTGCTGGTCTCCTCTGGGAAACAGGCACAGAGGGACTTCTGGAGGAGAAGTAGGGTGTGAGCATCTTACTTGTGATGGCAATGAACATATATTTGAAAGAAGACCATAGCATATTTCAGGCTGTCATGTCTATGAAGACATGAAAAGTAGAAACTTCAATGCTTTTTGTGCCAAAAATTTAGGATTATTTAAACGCTGTGTAAATTGAAGCTCCCGTGTATCAGCTTGTATTGCAGTCACTTTGGACAAAAGAGAGATAGAACTTGACCTGCATGGCAGAAACATTTCCCCTTCCTCCTATCCAGGGCTGGAGCTGCTTGCCAGCCTCACACCAACGCTGTTACAGCACCTTAGCACCTTCCAAGCACGAGTAACCAAGCTGTCACAGCTCCTGGCAAGGAGTTCTCATAGAAACTGTAGGACTTACTGAGGTGTCTGTGCTGGATCAGCCCTAGTTTGGCTATGTTCCAGGGCTCAGAGACATTTTAAAAAGGTACAAAGTAATATATTAGTATAATTTATACATGTGATTACACCAATTCCCCCTTAGAATGAGCTGCGGAGTCCAGTAACTTCTCTGATTCATAGATTTGCCTAAAAATGTCTGCTGACTTCATCTAAAGACATGAAGAATTGTATCTTAATTTTAGATGAGTATATTAGAACTAAGAATAATAAAAAGAAAAAATCAGACCCTGAAGGGTTAGAATAATTAACCATAGGAGAAAATGAGCATGTCGTCAATGTGATACAAAGAGTCAACAGTTACTGTTCTGTTCCTCCTTATTTTAATCTATTTTATGTGAAAGTTGCCTATTTTTTTAGCTATAATATTCTCAAGATCCCTTGAACTGTAAGGTACAAACCCTGGCTTTTATAGTATTCATTTACACATTGAAAAGAAGTACTACAGGGATAATTTTAAATTGTACCTTCTTCCTAGCTCACCTGAAAGGACTTACTCTTCTGACTTGTTCAGTAGGAGGTTTTACAGGGCAAGGGATCAGAGTAGCTTCCTAGGAAGATGAAAATTTGATCTGGGTCCTTGTAATTATCTTATAGAGCTTTTGCACTGCTGATATTAGTGTTTCCAAAATATGGAGGCTGTCATATTGACAGAGAAAATATTGCACTAATATATCTTGTTCCCCTTGTGTTAGAGGTTTAATGTATATCATTGTAATAAACATTCTACAGATCATAGTTACATAAGGCCTCAATACAGGCAAGTTCTTTACTGGAGTTGGTAGTAGATGGCACTGGGAAAAAAACCCCAACATTCCCTCAAAACTCTGCGGTGTACTTCCATTGTTTGCTGTACATAAACAAAACCTTTAAAACCCGTTAGACCTGCAGGGGAAAAGAAAGAGCCAAAAGCAAGAAATTTTAACATCTTGTACTTTGAGACTCTGGAAAATTTGAGTTGGTTGTAACACTAATGAGCATATGAAGTCTGCAAGCAGAGGCAGAGCCACAGAAAGCTGTTTTGCAAACAAGTTTAGTGAGAAGTTTACTCATGAAGGGCAATTCATAAGCATTATGTTTTTCTCATTTATTAGAGAAAACATCTCACATTTTTAAAGAGCAGTATTAAAAACCAATCCAAAGTGATTCAAAAGACAATTTCAGTCTCCTATGTGTCTCAGCTGAATTGCTACCATTACCTTCCGTCTTTATGTATGCAACATTTATCCATTGCACTATTTTTGGATTTACTTTCCTGCTTGCTCTGTGGGGCAGTCTAACCTTGAAGCAGCAGCTATAACAGGAATGTAGAAGGTTGTGGAGAATGGTCCCGAACTCATGCAGCTCATGGGCAATAGGACTGATGCAGTATATCAGTGTATTAACAGGATTCCATACTTGCATTGAGAGGCTTTGCTATCTCCTGTTTGGCACAAGTGCAGCTGCTACTGGAAAACCATATTTGTTTAGATGTCTACAGATACAAGATAGTGGTAGGGTTTTGGGGGGGAAAGAGGGGTCAAAGGGAGTCTGTGACAACTATAAAAGGATTGAAAACAGACCTTGAAGTTATTGAGTGAACTGAACTGGGGTCTAAGCACTCACATGAGAATATGAATTTGGTAACTAAGGGCTTCTTGGTTCAAGAGAAAAATAGGGCAATGGCTGGAAAACAGAGGCTTGGCACATTCAGACTCCAAGGATAAAACAGGTGCTTTTAGTGTATTTTTAAGTAGCTTAGAATAGTGCTAGATCGTCTCGTACAGCCAATTGCTAAATCAAGACAGGTTCATTTGTCTATATTATATGTGTATATAGTTCAAATGGTAAGTAATGAGAATAATTTCTATGCTCTGTATTAAGAAAATGGAGATGGTGTGAGAGGTTCAGTCTGGCATTGTGATCTATTTCTTTAAATCACTTTTTCCCAGTAGTGTTTAGAGCAGCACCTCTTTTTAGCCTAGCAGGATTGGTGCCCCATTAGGCCAGCAGAAGTGCTGGTGGGAGATGTGGTGGTCAGAGGCCATCATGGGCATGGTGACCATGAAATGAGAGAGTTTTCAATTCTCAGTGAAGTGAGGAAAGGGGTCAACAAAACCTCTCACTTGAACATCCAGAGGGCAGGATTTGGCCTGTTCGGGACACCAGTCCAGAGAGTCCCTTGGAAACAGCCCTTAAAAACAGAGGAGTCCAGGATGGCGGGACATACTTTTAGAAAGAAATCTTAACAGCACAGGAGCAGGCTGTTCCTATATGCCTAAAGACAAGCCAAGGAGGAAAAAGACCAGCCTGGATGAGCAGGGAGCTTCTGCCGGAACTCAGGGAAGAAAAGAGAGTTTATGACCTTTGGAAAGTGAGGAACTCAGGAAAAGTACAAGGATTTCATTAGGTCACGTAGAGAGAAAGTCAGAAAAGCAAAAGCTCAGCTAGAATTCAATCTGGCCACTACTGTGAAAGGTAATAAAAAGTGGGCTTATAAATGCCTTACCAACAAAAGGAGGGCCAAGGAAAATCTCTGTCCTTTATTGGATGCATCGGGGGGAACATTATCACCAAGGATAAGGAAAAGGCTGGGGTACTCAATACCTTCTTTGCCTCATTGCTTAACAGAGAGACTGGGTATCCTTATGGCAACCAGTGCCCTGAGCTGGTGGACGGGGACAGGAAGCAGAATTGACCCCCTGCAATCCAAGAGAACGTAGTTAGTCACCTGCTTTGCCACTTAGACACTCACAGGTCTATGGGGTCAGATGCGATTCATCCTAGGGCTGATGACAGAGTTGGGGGAAAAGCTTGTCAAGCTGCTCACCATCATTTATCACCAGTTTTGGTTAACCAGGGAGGTCCCACGTAACTGGAAATTAGAAAATTTAATGCCCATCTACAAGAAGGGTCAGAAGGAGAATCCAGGGAACTACAGCCCTCACTTTGGTGCTGGGGGAGGTTATGGAACAGATCACCTTGAGTGTGATCACACGGCATGTGCAGGACAGCCAGGGGATCAGGCCCAGACACCATGCGTTTAGGAAAGGACAGTTCAGCCAAGGCTTGACCATCCTGATCTTTTATGACCACATGGTCTTCCTAGTGGATGAGGGGAAAGTTACGGATGTTGTCTACCTGGACTTCGGTGAAGTCTTTGACATGGTCTCCCACTGCATTTTCCTGGAGAAACTGGCAGCCCATGGCCTGAAGAGGTGCACTCTTTGCTGGGGTAAAAACTGGCTGGAGGACTGGCCCCAGGGAGTGGTAGTGAATGGTGCCACGTCCAGTTGGTGGCCAGTCACTAGTGGTGTCCCTAAGGCTCAGTATTGGGGCCAGTCCTGTTCAATATATTTATTGATGACCTGGATGGGGGAATCGAGTTATACCTTCAGCCAGTTTGTAGATGACACTAAGCTGGGTGGAAGTGGTGATCTGCTGGAGGATAGGAGGGCTCTGCAGAGGGATCTGGACAGGCTGGATGGATGGGCTGAGACCAACAGTATAAGGTTCATTAAAGCCAAGTGCTGGGTCCTGCACCTGAGTCACAACAAGCCCCTGCAGTGCAACAGGCTGGGGGAAGAGTGGCTGGGAAGCTGCCCAGTGGAAAAGGATCTGGGTGTGCTGATGAGCCAGCTCTGCCCAAGTGTCCATGAAGGCCAATGGCATCCTGACCTGGATAGTGTGGCCAAATGGACCAGGGAAGTTATTACCACCCTGTACTCAGCACTGGTGAGGCTGCACCTCAAATCCTGTGTCCACTTCTGGACCACTCACTACAAGAAAGATATTGAGGTTCTGAAGCATGTCCAGAGAAGGGCAACAAAACTGGAGAAGGATCAAGAGGGTAAATCATATGAAGAGTGGCTGAGGGAGCTGGGGTTGTTCAGCCTGGAGTAAAGGAGGCTCGGGAGGGATCTTATCATGCCCTACAACTACCTGAGATTGTAGCCAGGTGGAGTTGCCCTCTCCTCCCGGGCATGAAGCAACAGGAAAAGAGCAAACGGCCTCAGGCTGTTCCAGGAGAGGTTCAGGTAGGACATGAAGATTTTCTTCATGGAAAGGGTGGTTAAGCCCTGAAATGGGCTGCCCAGGGAGGTGGTGGAGTCACAGTCCTGGAAGTGTTCATGAAACAGCTGGATGTGTCACTTTGTGCTATGGTTTAGTTGACTAGCTGGTGTTCAGCTAAAGGTTGGACTCAATGACCTTGGAGGTCTTTTCCAATCTTACCGAGTCTCTGATTCTCAAGACATGTTCACCAGCATTCAAAAACAAAAAACCATAAAGCAGTCAGCCTTTAAGTAAGAGATGTTTTGCAAAGTTACGATGACAGCTACGTGAATCAACCTACTGACAGCATTTCTTGTCTTTCAGGCTTGCGGTCTCTTGGGATGACTATTGCTCAGTGCTATGAGGAGGTTGGCCTTCTGCTTCTTTTCCTCTCCGTAGGAATCTCTATATTTTCCACTGTGGAGTACTTTGTTGAGCAGGGTGTGCCAGGCACAACTTTCACAAGTGTACCTGGTGCTTGGTGGTGGGCAACAACTTCCATGACAACAGTTGGTTATGGTGACATTAGACCAGACACTACCATTGGTAAGGTAGTAGCATTTATGTGCATCCTATCAGGAATACTGGTTTTGGCTTTGCCAATAGCTATAATAAATGACCGTTTTTCTGCCTGTTATTTTACACTGAAGATAAAAGAAGCTGCTCTTCGGCAGCGTGAAGCTTTAAAGAAACTCATGAAGAACTCGTCCAGTGATTCAAATATCAATGTTAATTTACGAGACATATATGCACGCAGTGTCATGGACATGTTGCGGTTAAAAAGCAGAGAGAGAGCAAGCACAAGAAGCAGTGGTGCAGATGATTTTTGGTTTTGACTTTGAAGTTACTTAACCTTGTATAGCACATAGACTACTTCAGAAATGTAGTATTAAGCATCTCTTTTTTTATTATTTGCCACATAGTATATTTGCTTTTCCAGGTGGAGTTTTACTTATTTGGACGGACTGAAATAATTGTCATATACAAAAGGCAGAATTCATAACATGGAATCTCGTCAAGGAGCTCTAAACCCTGCTTTCAGAGCTGGATCATGGTGGGTGAGATGGGGAATAATGGATCCACGAATGTAAAACATTGATGCAAGCATTCATCTAATCTAAAGCCCTACTAAGGTGTAATAATAAAGTGTTGGTGAAAATTTCCATGGCGTTTTGAATTTTAAACATCTAGGTTTTGTATTTGCACTTGGAGAACAAAAGTCAAAGTCATTAGGGAAAACTGAAAAGGGAAGTCTAAGAAAGTGAAATATTGAATAAATTTAATATGACTGCTATAACAAGCTTAATCTTGATCCTCTTTCTTATCCCTATCTTGTACTCCATTTGCATGAAATAAAGGTTATTATTCTGGGGCAGCATGAGGGTTGGGAGGAGGGAGTGAGTTTGGAATTTCCTCATTTGCAGAGAAGCAAAGGGCTACCAGGTATGTAATGGGTATTAGGAGATAGGTGGAAGTATCAAGGAGATGCCAGATCTGTAGCAAAGTAAAAACAGTAATGAAATAAATGCCATAATATAGACCATCCTCTGTAGTTGCTTTGGAAGTTGTAGGAGCTAATACAACCTTTGGAAACTAATTTGCAAACTTAGTTTGAACTATGTCTTCTTTATGTGTTTCGATTCCCATCACTTATTTGTGTAGTTAAGCAGCTTTTGTGCTTGAGTAAAGTCACCATTGGATAGCAGAAGAAACAGAAATTGTAAAAGATACCAAGCTACTGATTTCTCTGTCTGCCATTAAAATCGTAGGTATTCCAAGTGGACCAGATTTTTTTAAAGTTAATTATCTTCACTGATTCATTATTAGGGAAATACTTCATTAAAATATATTGTTTCAAAGGAAAAATGAGCACTTGTTGGACTGAATGCTTACTCTATGCAGTCATCAAAGTAAAAACCTAAAATAATCAAAAGTATTTTCAGTCCAATTTCCCACCACCCACCTCTCCAGAGGCCGGATACTGTTCTTAGCAAACAAAGCTATTCTTTAATATAATTTCACTGATCTAGACTATGACATTGCATTGAATGCATATAACTCAGCTAGTAGGTTAAATACAAAAAGTCACAAAACTCTCAAATTTCACATTTCTTTTGGTCAATATAAACAGTAAAAAGATACATGTGTTAACTGTGGATTATTTAGCTTTATGTATTTATGTACATAGAAGGCTTAAATTGTATTTGAGAATATATGAATGGGTGAAATAACCTGCTTTTAATAAACATTGAATAATACCTGTTTTGAAACAACAGTGTTTTTCTGTCATTCCCTGTAAATAATGGTGTAAACATAATACATTAACCAAGATTTTCAAGGCACCTTGGTGCAAACTGAGCAGCATTTTAGCATGAAACTTCTGATTTCAGTCAGCATTTGGATTTGGGACCAGTGCAGCACACACAGCTGTCACCAAGGTCAGAAGGAAGATAAAAGTACTGGACACCGAAAGAGTGTCATCCTCCTCCAGAAATTGTCTAGGAGTGAAAATCTGTAGGTCATTCTCTTGGTCTGTGGTAAACAGAGAGCAACTGTGTTATCACAGTGTTCCCCTCTCCCCAAACGCTCTTATGAATCTATCACAAAACTCCCAGTGATGTCCAGGAGACAAAATTAATTCTGCAGGAGAAGGTCTGGTGCTGCCCACTCTGGGTTATTATTTCATAGCTCTTTGGATCAGGAAGTCTCTCAGGCTGCACAAATTGTACAGGCTGTTTCTCATTCAAAAGTCATTCTAATTATAGAGAATTAGGAAGAAGCTTTCATTGTGGGAAAGCTGTTTTGTAATGTCTTTTGTGCTGTCTTGTACAGCATCTGATCTGTGTTTGAGAAAGGAAATGCAGTTAGATAGCTGATTGATTCTCTTTAGGGAAAGGCTGCTTTATTGTATTCTGTGCTTTTTATGAAGGACTCGAAAGAATGGGAGAAATGCTCTGGGTTGTATTTGTTGATTCACTCCTTTTACCATCTCTGGAGATAATTTCCTAGAAATGCCCATGGGGAAACCTGGCTCAGACTTTATCCAGTAGTTGCTTTGGCCTCTGTTTTCAGATCTCTTGGTTTTAAATTCAGTCTCTCAAGCAGTGTTTGTCAATCATACTGTTTATACAGAACAGTTATCTATCACATCATGGGCTTAGACTAGCAAATCATTTTACAGAGGAAGGCCAGTTCTGCTTTCAGCTCTCACAGACAGAAGGACCAGAGCATTCGTATTGAGAAACACATGGTACAGGACATCACAACTCTGAAAAATGAAGCTACACCATGTACGTGCTATCACAGATTTGGGAAATAGCTCAGCCACCACTAAGGCACCAAATTAAGAATGTTACTTTGCTATCTTTAGAATATAACACTAAAGACAAGAAGCTACCTTTTGTCCTCACTTCTGTTCCGCCATCCCTCAGCAGACTTGGCAGACATGATCAGAAACACTGGCTGAAAGTTCAGCATTTTAGCTCAAAACACCAAGCATTTCCACAAACTGACATCAAAGGGTGTAGCTGCAGCACACAGAAAGAAACCCTGCATTAACCTTGGTTCCTTAGTACAAGAAGCAGTAATAATGAAAATTACAGAAACACAGAACCATAGAACAGTTTGGGTTGGAAGGGACCTTGAGGATCATCTAGCTCCAAACGCCCTGGCGTGGGCAGGGACATTTTCCACTTGACCAGGTTGCTCAAAGCCCCATCCAGCCTGGCCTTGAACACATCCAGGGATGGGGCATCCACAGCTCCTCTAGGTGTGTGCATCAACACAAGCAGGCAGCTGGGACAACCACAAAGTCAGAGTTAGAATGCAAAGATTCAATTTATTCCTGTTCTCTTGCTATTGGGGGGATCCTGAAAGCAGCACCTGGGCAAAGTTACACAAGCAGAGATGCAGGCACCTTTAAACTAGGTCCATGCTAGAGAATTACTGGCCTGCTGTTCACTCAGACTGCAAGGTCACTTGATTCCCAGCTGCAAGGTCACGACTGATTTACAGTCCTCCTTGCCAATTTAACCCATACCTTCCAACACTGGGCAACCTCACCACCCTCATAATGAAGAATTTCTTCCTGAAATTCCATCTAAACCAACCTCTTTGAGTTTAAAGCCATTCCCCCTAATCCTGTCACTACATTCTCTTGTGAAAAGCTCCTCTCCAGCCTTTTTGTAGTGTGGCATAAACTACAATGTAGACAAACAGCCTGAAAAATCTTTTCTATTTCTTTGCAGATGTTTAGGGACAGCTTTTCCTTTGGGCAAGTGTAGTCCAAACCCACCAAAATTTTTTAAGCATCACTAAAATTGTCGTCATTTTTACTTTGAAGAAAGGCAGCAGCCTCCTGGGTCACATTAGGCAGAGCATTGCCAGGAGGTCAAGGGAGATGGTCCTGCTCCTCAGCCTGAGACAGAGCTGGGTGATGTACCCAGTGCTGGGCGCTGCAGCACAAGAAAACAGGGACAGGCTACAGGAGGTAGTCCAGCAAAATAGTGGAGGGCCAGGCTGCAGAGCCCATTGGGAAGCCCCTGTGTTCAGGAGAGGCAGGTGTGCTGGTAGTTGGGGGGTGCAATTTATCAATTCTGGGGGTGTTTTAGAAAGGTATTTAGAAATTCACATTTGCTAGTATTTTACATGTTACTTCTTGTATTGTAGTGATTTTGATCGTGAATGCATATTTCAATGATCACTTTCATTATGTGTTGTTAGTAAGTCAATAAACCACTTCAAACTTGATTTGATATTAACTATGTAAATTGAGCAATTTTTCCTTCAGAAAGGAATTTTTCTGGTCAAATCTGAGCTTGTGGGATGGCACATGGCAAATATGGTTGGGAACAAAAAGGAGGAAAAAGGAAAGCAGAAAGCTGAGGTCTTTTGTAAAGTAATTTATGTTTTCTGACATAGCAAAGTGTTTTCATCTTGTTATGGTTATTTTGATGATGAGTGGCGTGTTTTTCTCATTTGCTACAGCATTGTCCTCTCAAAGCTCCATTGAAGTATCCATGCATGAACACAGCTTTAGCAGGACATACTCTGTTGAGATGCTCACCACCCAAACCGCACTAGAGCAGCTGCTGCTGATGTCTCCAGCTCTGTGCTCTCCCCACACAGCCTCACTGCGGAAAGGGCAGAGCAGTGCACGCTGTAGTCACACCTCTGATTGCAGACAGGGCTCTTCAGGGCTCTGGGTGCTTGAAAAGGTCATTCAGCAAAGAGTAGGGCTGGAGTTAATTATGTCTCTGAGATGCATTATTCAATTACAACCTTTTGCCAATTGGGGGGTTTTTGAGAGAGTTTTCATGAGTCCTGTAATTATTATGATTTTTCCTTTTGTATAAACACAAATGCTATACATCTCCAGACAAAAGCACAGCTGCCACAGACTCACTGTAGCAGTTTGGATACATTTAAATTTTGTAAATAGTGAGCTTGGCCTAATGATCAGTCGGAAACTGAAATAATTCCTTTATAAAATGGATTTTAATTAAATAGTAAGCTGAATAATTCAATTATTATTAACTTTGTTGTTGTTTGCTATATACGAAATAGAATATTTTCTGAAAAAACATGACCCCAATGTATAGGGCTGGTGCTTCTGCTAGAGGGTGGCACTGTCAGCAGGAGGAGCACAGCCCATTTTGCCTGTGCCTCTCACTGGTATGCCTGAGCAGACATAACCCTTCCCACAGAAAAATGGGAGGGAAATTTTTTCAGGTCAGTTTTGCATGCTGCCCTGTTATAGGATTTCCGCGTGAAACAAAAAAAATCTAGACTTCCAGCAAAACCTATTTAAAGGTATTTGGAGCACTATTACCTGTTTTATTTATGTTTCTGTTTTGCAGACACCCTGTAGCTGCAGTGAGGACAAGGAAGGGATCCCACCTTATGTCATAAAAGCAGGCCCAACACCTATTGATGTAAACCTTAGTTGTACCCAGTCTTTCTCAGACTTCCAAGAAACAGCTGGTGAGATGGATTTACAACATACCAAAGAATCTAGAACAGACTGAAGTTAGGCTGGGTCTTATAAGAAGTCTACAGTTGTGTTCATCTAACTAAAATTATGTGAAATGCCTATTGTAATGTGAAAAAAACTAGGCCGTTGTAACAGCGTCTGCAAATTAAATCCTCTTTCTTGTCAAACAAAGAAAGATCGTGCAGATGTAACATTTTATCTAATTATCCCAAATTCTGTACAGCTTTCAATAAATGAAAAGTGCTTGTAAGTCATGTAGTATTACTGTGTGGTCCTGCGAGCTGTGACAGACATTTCATTTCCTATGGCTTAGAACAAAGGCAGTTCTAACTCTGTGCAACACAGATAGATCCTGGGAAATGGCTGAAATGTGCATGACTTCTCACTACCTAGTGCATGAACCAGTTTCTCAGTAGAACTTGATAAACAAATCAGAACAACCACATTTTAATTGCCCTAAAAACGGCAGTGAATTGACTTGTCCCAAACACATTTTTCAACATAACAAGAAAAGGCAACTGGCTGGAAAACAGTTAAAAGATAAGTAATGAATTCCCTCTTTACAGCTGGCCCTGTGTTACAGGTTTCTGAATTGTAACTCTCAACCTGAGGTATGAAATATATTATGCAATGCAGACATGTTGAATTATGGAAAGGCATTCCAAGACAAACATGTCTTTGCTTAAGAACTGCTGTCCAGTGAAGCAGCATTCACAAACTCATAGCTTTTTTGTCCTAAACTAGCAACATCATTACAGCCTTTGGAAACTGCCAGTGTTGCAGGCTCCACGGCATCACTCCGTAGCTTTTGCGATGTGTGTTAGATGCTGCAGTGATAAAAGTTATTACTACTGAAGCCCTGAACAGACAGATTAAGCCACTGTTAATGCTGAATATATGAGAAGAAAAATAATGAAGGAAGAACAGGAAAGAGAAAATTAATTTAAGTTTCCATTCATTTTAATTTAAAATAAGAAGTTGACATTCTTCAGCTGAGATTTACCAGTGTCTTTTTGACTGACCTTGTGTGTTTTAGTCCTCATAGCTTCTCATAAGAAATGAAGAACATATGGTTCACTGCAGAGGAAGAAATTCTTTTCAGCTCATTAACTGACATGCATCATAGGTCCATACCACAAATTAGATCACGTACTAATAATTCATACTTCATCCTGCTATTCAGCCCTGTATATCATATACATCTCTGGCCTGAATCATGTGTAAGTTCAAGCCTTCATATCTGCATTGTTCTTCTGTAGATCAACATGAAAGTAAACCCACTTTTTTGTAAGAAGTAAACACCAAGTTAAAATAATAAGATCAGATTTAATCTATTTACAGTTGGTACTATTGTTATTTCTGCTGTCAGCTCTCATTTAACTCTCCCATCTTCTCTTCCTGGCAGGAATTGCCAAGAAACAGGTGGAAGAATTGCCAATCACAGCCTTTCACTGTCAAAATGTAGACAAACCTACCCCACAAACCCATGTTCTGTTTTCCTACACTAGAAACAAAATCCAAGTCAAAAGAAATGAGTATAGTGCTTCTTTCCCAGATACAAGATGGCCTTGATTAGGAACTGAGAACCAGAGTTTTCCAAATTACTGGAAGCTGTGTGCTTACAGTTGGTCAAAACTGACCCATCATTAACACAGCTATTTATATCACTAGGAAACTACACTTCAGTAACAAATAAAGCAGGAATACATTCTGAGAAAATACCTGTCCCCTGAGTTTAGACAGTTCATAGAATTGGTACCGCAAACCCACCCAAGAGGCCTGATCCCATTGTGCAAGTGCTGCACTAAATCAGAACACAGCCTTTCCCTAAAGACCCTTCCACCCAAATGTGTTGCACAAAAACAAACCCTGTATTCAAATTGAGAGTGTAAAGGAGAAAAGCTTGTCCAAAAAGCCTTCATAGGGATTAATTGTAGGAATAATGTGACATGTTCCCCATGGCAAGTCTCCTGATGTCATGGAATTACAAGAAGATGAACGTGGCCCACTTCCCAGCCAACACTCTCTTATAAGAGGCTTTGTGTGAAAGCTGGATATGTGGTTGGGCCACAAAAGGGACCAAAACCAACATCCAAATTATGGCCTCTGTTATGCAGACTCCCTCCTTCCATACGGAGATGAATCCAGTTTGCTTGTGCCAAGCATCACAATGGAATCGCTGGCAGGCTGAGCTAACAAAATGCCACTGGCCAGCACTACAAAACAGAGGCTGCATTAGGCTGCAAATGCTCCCATCAGCTGTCCAGCAGATGTGACAATACACAAGCCAAAATAAAAGAAAAAGAAAAAAAAAAAAGGAAAGGAAAAGCTCTTGTGCTCACCTATCACCAGGATTTCAGTCTGGTTCAGAGCTAGTGCATTTCACTATCAATTATTTAATGTACTTAGAATTCAAAACTAGAGTAAGCAAAATATTCAATGCAAAATTGATGGGCATAATTTATACAGTATCTTTCTGTATTAAGAATGTAACTTTCCAATGACACTTTGGCATTTCAGTAACCATTGCTTACATTTCCTATCACAAACATCATCACAAACTGCAGGCTTGTTTCCAGCTGGTGGGTAGAGACAGTTTCACTTATTCATGGTAGGCTTCTGTTCACATTATCTCTTCAGTTTCTGAAGATCAAATGTGCTTTTCTCACCTGCATTTTCACATCTCCAATCAGAGCTACATTTGCTAGGGAGACATGTTCCTTCAGAGGATTCATGCTAGAATGATGTTGTCTGTGGTGCAGCAATACGAGTAATAAGCAGGAGAACACAGTGCAGGTGCAGTAACAGGAAAGTTGCACAAGTGCCTGTTTCAGAAGCAGAAGATGCTCTATAGAATGTGGAAAGACACAGCTTTTGACATGGCATCCTGCAATCCAAGTCCAGCCTGTGAGATAAAACCAAGTGGCCATTAAATAAGCCTAGTGAAATGCAGCCCCACAAGTCATGCAGGCAGAAGGAGCTGCTCTGCACATCAGAGCTCCCTCTCCAGCTTGGCTATTTCTCATTTTTCCCAGCTGGCCCCCCAAAACTGTGGAAGAGGCCCCACTAGGCTACCTGTAGCTGGGAGGATGTATTCAATGCCACTGAACTAGCCCGGGGAACAAATATTCTAGAATTTGATTGTGTTAAATGATAAAGCATTATTTGCAAATTCAATTCTAGACAGTGCAAATGTGCTTTCTTTTTCCAGACAGTTTCATTTCCTCACCTAACCTTCCCATGTCGAGGTGTCCAATTAACAAGGTAAAATATAACCTGCTCATTAAAGGGAAAATTTAAGCAAAGACATGTAAGAATCTCAGTATGGCAGGCAAGGTGAAAATATATTATAGTTGGCTAATTGTAAAAATAATTGAAATAAAAAATAAAATCTTATAAGAATGAAGTGTAGTGTAAGACTAGGCTAAGGGAGACAAAAATGTCAGAAACTATAGACGAAATAAGACAAGTCTAGAATATGAAATCCAGGATCAAGTACTAAATGTTTCCAATTATCCAGCACACAACAACTCCCATACAAGCTTTTTTGAATAGCAGTTTTGAATTTCACTTCATCCTGTACTCTGGGCAAGCCTTAGACATTTCCTCATGTCGGATTCTGGTTTACCATGTCAGGTGTGTAAACTCAGACACTAGAAAATTTTGATACATCTGGACAAGATCTGGTTTTGAGTGAGAGAAATAGCACTGTAGCTGGGTGTGTTTTCTGGGTGTATTTTGTATGGCTTTCTTTTTGGAAACTGAATAGCTATTAATCCTTCATACCAAAAAAAATCTTTTTTTCCCTTTCTGGAATAAGAAGATTTGAAACATTTGTTTAAAACACAAAACACCTGAACACTCATAACACTGCAGAAACATGTTAAACCTCTGCCAGGTTTACCTCCTCCATTCCCACTCCAGTACACAGAGATCAGGCACTGAAAGGCTCTTGAAAAATATTGTAGAAAGAATATTTTGTTGCTGCACACAAATTTTACACCGGGGCAAAATCTAAGTGGTAGGTTCGCTTTAGATACCTGAGAAGTGTTGGTATCTGCCACACAGTCCCAGCATTATGATAAGGAAATGAGAGTAAAAGAAAACAAATTATTATATTAGTGAACCAGCTGGTTGTTTCTGACATGAGTTTAATGTGCAATCCAGACGGAAAGGACAGGGGAACCACAAAAGAGTGGCAATTAGCTTTCTCTATTGTTTCCATTTCTCAGCTCCAGAAACCCCAATTTAAGGGCAGGGATCAGAGCGTAAAAAATGCATCTCCCATGCTTATTCAAGCTATATAAAAATGACAGGCGTAATCCTGTCTTTCCAAAGAAGGAGGCTAGCAATGGCCAGCACTGGTGGTGAAAAAGGCTTTGGAGGAGCAGCAGTACTTTACTGCAAGTGGCCTCAATCCATGGATTACACTGACTGGCAGGATGCCTAGCAGGAAAGTTTATATCCCTTCTAGATGCTGCAGAGAAGTTTCAGAGCTACCTCCCAGATCTGGGACAGTGAGACAGTGACAGGGTACTGGGGAAGGTACCATTGCTGCTGGACCTCAGTTTCTGATTCAACAGTGTGCTGACACTTCTTGATGTTTTTGGAGTCACACCAAACACCCAAGGAGAGGGGCTGCAGGTCTGCAACTTGTAGAGGGCCCTCTCATGCAGCGTCCCAGGGCTGCTCTGGGGCCTGGCAGTGGAGACACATCTCCAGCTCCCACCCGTGCAGCTGTGGGTGAGATGCAGACATGTCAGGAATCATGACTGAGCTGACTCCTCTCCTCTCCTCTCCTCTCCTCTCCTCTCCTCTCCTCTCCTCTCCTCTCCTCTCCTCTCCTCTCCTCTCCTCTCCTCTCCTCTCCTCTCCTCTCCTCTCCTCTCCTCTCCTCTCCTCTCCTCTCCTCTCCTCTCCTCCCCTCTCCTCTCCTCTCCTTTCTCCTTGCCTTCCCTTTTCTCCTCTCCCCTTTTCTCTAATTTGGACTCAGTTTCTCTCCTCTACACAGAAAGGCGATATTGGAGACTTTCTAGAAGCCTATTCCTATTTTGCTGGGCTGTGTGCTCAGAAAACTATGGAATATTTTGAAAACAAGCAATTAAAGGCTGCTTGAAAACTACTCCTGCAGCCGGAAGAATTCAGTCCCAGTCGCAGTATTCAGATGATGCTATCACCACAGCAACCAAGGCTGTAAACAATGCTGGTGGTCATGGACAGCACACCAGTACTTGGTTTCGTGATGAGAAACAAAAGCTTTGCCAGGCTGTATTTCTTCCCTGCCATTGCAGGCTCTGTGATTGAAATGCTATCTGGATGTTTTGCTCTGGAGTGTAAGTACATTAGTCCTTGACTGACGTAAGATGTGAGAAAGAGGTGAAACTGCAGTGCTCCACCAGGTCATCTGGTTAGAATTTGACATGCTATTCCTGCATTAGCAATGCATACCTGCCAGCACAATGACAACACATTTATTAACATTCATGGGTTCTGTTCCCTCTGAAGTAAGACAAAACAATCATTTAATTCTGGTATCTACACAGTGGTATCAGTCTTTTGAGTTCTTTGTGAAAGACATCTAGGGGATTCTGCAAAACCCATAGTATATAATGTTCTACTGAAATATTTCATTCACTTGCAACCTGAAAACTACATAAATCTGAAAATATGACCTTTGTAGAGTAAGATGACTAAATCTTACTTGGGAATAATATCCCCAATCTGTTCTTAATAACTTAGAACAAAGGGTTATTTTGTCATTGATTCTTGCGGGGCATTGATATGCCTAAGGCAGCTATATAATACTGGTGAAAAAGCCTTAAAAAGGTGCAGGTCTAATCTGCTGCCTTAAACCTCGCATCAGAACTCCCAGTATGGGTGAGCAATATTACAGCCAGGAGTGAGAGTCATCTAACCTAAATAAGCACAGTGTAGAAAACCTTACACTGGCACAGCTCATCTTAACGACTATTTGCAGCAATTTAATCTAAAATAGGATGTCTAAAATCGAGTTGTCTGTTATTCCCCATTGGCTGAAGAGACCTTTAGAATGACTAGCTCTGGTTTAGACACATCTTAGAACTCAAAGTCATGGAGAGATGAATCATTCCTCTGCAGCCGTTTTTGGCACCAACAAGTTCATTGTCTAACCATTCAACACACAGATTTCAGAAAAGCTCCTCACTCTGAAGCCAGTTAGAACTGCTTTGAATCAATCTATTTTGGCTGCAGCTGGAGAGCTATGGTCCTTTCTGGGAAGACGACGACGGTCCTTTCTGGGAAGATTTATCGAACTGGAATTATTAATTTTTTTCCTCGTTTTTTCACTGAATTACAAATTCTCCTTCAGCTCTCTGAGTCCTTCCTCAATGCAAGTAATTCCAAGAATCAAATGCTTAAATTTTGTGGAATTAATCTGGGCATAATTATTTTGGATGCTTTACAGGATGTCTTTTTAACTCCAGTTCCATGTAGCTCGTGTCCTCCAAATGGAGACATTCATGTAATAAACCAGATAAAAATCCGCAAGCTTTAAGGAAGGAGAAGAATTCACCAATGCAGATTTTAAGATCATCCAGAGAAAAACATGTCTCTGGATTTTTTGGGGACAAATTGTTAAATATTTATGATCTTATTTCTTCAGCCTCTCTGGTTTTCTATGACTATATCAGACATCAGATAATCTTTAAAAGTTTACAAAACTTGATGTTTTCATAAACTTTAGTTCTATTTCTTCCATAAATTCAGAAAGCAAGTTATAAATTCCCCATTTTATGTCTTCCTCTACAGAAGGGGAATAATGTCAGGTGCTTTGAGTGATTAGCTACAAAATATGAATCACAATTACTGAATCATTGAAGCAAGCATTTCCCAAAGAGCCTGCAGTCTGAAGTTTATTTATGCAAAACTACTCCACAACTTCTTGTAAATAGCAAATATTCAAGAAAGAGAAAAATTCAGGGTTTTTATTTGCAAATCAAATTCAAGTCTGCTTTAAAACAAAACAGTAATTGCAATAACCAATTTGAACAGATACATGCTCTACTGTGGGGTCTCTTCCTGCAGCAAAAAAGATATTCTTAAATTTTAACTGATTTTTTCCTAATTTGCATCTTAAGTATGTTATTTTAAACAGCTGTAAAAGACTGATCATGCATACCTGATGTTCATTTTAGTTGTAATACTATATAATCTAGTTAGTTTAAGCAGCATCTGTTACATTTATGTTTTAGTAAAGGCCATTGACTTAATGGCAGCGAGACTCATTTTAAATTGTCTTTCACTTTTTATGTATCTCTTCCACAGACATTACTGCTCTTTCTGATCTGAACAGTAAGCAAATGTGACATTCACACAATGACTTTAAAGTTGTCATGATTAACCAAACAGGAGACATGAACAGAAAAGGAAGCATCACACTACAGAAATGCATGAAATAGTTAATTTGTATTTCTTAGAGACAGCTAACATAATTCCATTCCAGATGGCAGTGAGAGTGCAAATCTGTTCTGTTTTGTGAGGATATGGGTGTTATAATAGGCTCCAATGGATCAGATTTATTTTTCAATTTTTTTCCCACAGAACACTTTAACCATTTCAGACAACTTCTGTTATGTTTTGTATGCTCAGTATGAAGTATTCCTATAAGATACTGTATCATTACTCTTCACAAAATGCCATACCATGGAGATGATTGCTTTCCAAGGGCATTTCCTCTTAGAAGCTGATAAATTGATTAGTCTGTTCCATGTAGGATCTTCTCTTAAAGCCAGTCAGTTTAGGAAACAAACTCTCTCTGCAGCCTTTTCCCTCCTTTGACTCCTTCACTAATGTTCCACCTTCAAAGGTTTTTTTTCCTATATAAGGATTCCAGTGTCTTCACACTTCTCAAAGCAAGAAAGTTTATGGATTACTTCTTCCCTTTGTGATGCTCCTCAGTCTCCATGGCTGATAGGATCTCTGTAGCTTCACAAGAATGTTGATCTGGTAGTCTTCATCTCATCCCTGAGTATCAAAGTCCTAGGGAAAATGTGGGACTGTTAGCATGGGGTAGATTAGTGTCCTTCGTCTCTTTTCAGCCAGTTCACTCATGTTTCAATGCAAAACAAAAATAAAGGTTGTGCAACCTTGATATTTTAAGTTTAAGAGGGATACTGATTTCCCTACACAGGCCCCAGCACTCTGCGCTATCTGTCCACAGCTGCACAGTCGCAGACCCATCCCTCAGCACTCAGCACTGTTCTGCTTTCTGAGGCCACACCAGTCAGGAGTTTTCTCTCAAACCTTCCTATGCGTCCCTTGTTCTAAATGATGGCACTCTTAGGAAAACTGCTTTCAACACAGAACATATTTTTGCCTGCATCAGGAGCTTAATGAAGCATCACACAATGGAATATATTTAATAAAGTCTCTGGACTACCTACTTCACTGAGCCAAGAATCTGACAAATATCTTGTATATGTGTTGAGAGACAAAGAAATGAGAAAAAATTGCACTCCTTCCAGTTAGCTGCACCTCACCACTCAAAGACAATGGTTGTGTTTTCAAAATCCCTTCTATATTTTCCGTCCAGCTTTTCTTTGCTTTATTGAGGATTTTTATTTGTGTTATAAGCCAGTTGTCCAGCATGGGCTTTAGAATTGCCTTCAAAGGACTTCTCTGATATAGAAAAGAAGAACTGCGGCCTGCATCAGCATCTGTTCTGCTTTGAAATGGCACACTGGAGAGACATAATTCCTTACTCCACTGTAAGGTAAACTGAAGAGTCTTCAAGAAAACTAGTTTAACTATTCAATTTCAACCTGCTAATGTTTGAAAGAAGAGCAATGGCATTGAATTAACATATTGATTAGCATATCTATATAAACTAAAAACAAAATAAAACTAGTTTGCTTTAATGTAACATTTGTTCTGATAGAAGGTGGATATTGATACTAAGAGATTAATAAATGGGTCAATAAGCACTGGAACTTGCAATCATGGTATGAGTAAAAACCAGAAAAGCTGGGAGTAGAAGACTGAGCTTTCATGCTCTGGACCTGCTCAGTAACAATTAAGAGGTAATTGTGATATATTTGGGGTTATTTTTTTAATTTGTATTTTTTTCATCACTTTTCATTCAAATTTGCGGTATTTCTTATGCATGTACAGATTTTTACTCGGAAATTAAGCTGCCCATAATGACCAGAATATTAAAGGAGTAAAGAATGATGTTCTCACTATACTGAAGCTTGGACAAGGAGGCACAATGTCAAAACAGTGAGAAATCTTTGTTCTCCTCTTAAATAAGTTGAAAGAAGGAAAGCACGAAAGCACAATCCCAACTTCACTTTTATGACTGCATAAATATACTGGCAATTTCTGTTATAAAACTTCAAGAAACTTGAATGAGTTTCTTTTTATTAAAATCAAAAAAGACCACTGAAAGTGAGTGGATTGTACTGCAAATGTATATATCCCACATAGTTTCTGCCATACTATTAAAGACTTATTCCTTCTTCCTTTAATGGATTTTCTCAGTTGACTTAGAGTGAATTAAATCTCATAAGTAGTGTTAAGGACATGTCTACGAGATAGCAGTTGCTTACACCTGAGTATTCTCATGGTGCATATGTCTGTACCTAGAATTCTGGTCCTGATTCAGATATTGATTTGAGTGCTATTTGTTCCCCTATAAAGCTGAATTCAGGTTATAAATCTAACTATGCAGATGATGAAATATTTGACATTGATTTCTAAACAGGCCTATATAAAGTAGATGGAAAGAAGAGACGTTTCTCTCAAACACGTGTTGGAATTTCTAAAATATTTAATTGCAAAGAGACCTGAGAAATGTTTACAATAGATAAAAGAAATAATATATTCGTCTAGTTTGATAAAGGAAATTGTAGGCCAAAGTATTGTAACTAATCAACTGATTATTCTGCTTCTCTGCAACTTTGCATTTTGTTACACTTCAGAAAACATATTTGTGCTTTAGTATCTGTTCATCCATTTCATCACTAGGATGCTCAGATGCCTCTGAAAGTACCAGTCATTGTTTACAGAAATAAAAATTATTTTTTCTGAGGGCTGCCAAGTGGCTAATTAACGACACAAGTATACCACAATTTATTTTTTTCAAGGGTTTGTTTGCCTGTTTTTAGTAATTATACTAAAATAATTACTTCTTAAACACTAATTTTAAAAGAACAAATTTCACAGTGGAGAAAAATGTACTCAATATACATTAAAAAATATAAATGTAGTGTCCTTCCTCTGGGTTTTTTAACACTGCAGAAATGTATCTCAGGGATTAATGTGCTTATGTTGTAATCAGATAGAATCCCAGAAAATGGTAATTATGAAGAGTAAAAAACTTTTTTCAGAACTTCTTAAAGAACTTCTTTCAGAAACCAGAGATGTTATAGAATACTGATGGGAAGACCTGCTCCTGCACCAAGGGAATCATTTACCTCTCCAGGGACACTAAACCACACTACACTGAATAATGAGCCAGGGAATGGCAATTGATATGGTTGCAGCATCATTTCTTGCTGGACAGGGTGCTAGAGATGGCGTTGATTAACTCATACAATATAGACATTACGAGTAGATGGATTTCACTTTCTGCTCTACTACATAATGTTATTTTAAACATGCATGTAAAGTGAGTTGGACTTTCTTGACAATGGCTTCGAATGATGTTCAAAGCTGTTTAAAATGGAGAAGAGAATTTATCTAATTAACATGTTTCTCAGCAAAACATTCTTAAAATGAGAACATTTTTATGGGAAAACTTCTCTTTTACTTGCCTGCACTGCTGAACTCTTACCTTGTCTTCTTTAACTGAGAATGCAGCTCTTGTTCTCACATCACAAGCAAGCAGTTGCAATCAGTGGCAAACAGTGAGGATTAGAGAACATGGATACTTAGAGGCTACGGAAAAATCTTGCTATTCCACGTTTTGCAAGTGGAAAGCAGTGGGAAATGGCACTAAATTACTAGCAGTGATTCAGTGGTGATGAGGAGCTATACTCATAAATTAGAAATTGTGAAATAGTAATAAAAAAAAGTCTTTTAAAACTTAACCTATAAAGCTGTCACACTTTATGTAATATTGCACATACTCAATACATGAAGGATTTAAGGGCTCTAAAGCACTGTAAACTGTCTTTTGGGCTTCAGGAGACTCTACGGACTATGTGAATTATTCAGGATTGGCTGCCTCACATTTCTGTCAGGGCAAAAGAAAATTGCTTGCAGGGCTTATTGCACTGGAGCTCTGTAGGCTGGATTTGCAGATGTAGGTAGGTGCCTTCGGCTGGAATGGGACAGTGGCATACGTATTATTATTTGCTCTCCTCTGACTTGAGCCTTTTGCTGTGCTAGAGCAAGTAATATTCACTCTGATACCAAAGACTATGTCTTTGATATAACGCACAATAAATAAGTTTGATCCAAACTGGGGCTTCTGTGCATTACTATAAAGAAAATATTTCTCCACACACTCACAAAAATCTCATAAAAGAGACAATGTTAGGGTTGTATATTCAAGCACATACAAGTCAGGAGCAGCTATACTTTTGGTTTCTCATGTGCTTTTAATTCTACTGCATTGTCTGCCCACTTGGTATGGTGAATGATTTCTTCAGAAGAAAAAAAACAGCTATGAAACATGCTGAATTTTGTTATATGTCACAAGCCTGACATTCCTCTATATTTGTAAGGTTTTTTTTTTCAGAACTAAACCATGGTCTTTTAGAGCTTTTCAATATTTTGTTAATAAAAAGAAATGAGGGGGCAGAATTTATATTTTAAAGTAATATTCCTTTGCTTTCACATACCATCATTTTGCCTTTTGGCCCTTAATCACTCCAAGAAAACAAGGCCTTCACATCATCTATAGATTTACTACATTTTGACACCTCCATCAGAAAAGATCCTTTATCAGGAAAAAAAGAGGAAACCAGCTAGATCCAGAAATGATTATGTCCAAGTTTTGGTGCTGCTGCATAATGAGAACTGATGTGGACTGGGCTGAATTGGTGCCAATACTTTGGCATGGGGCAGGGGTACTGACCTGTGGGTGGTCACACACGTGACTCTGAGGAACAAGGGGGACCAGGCCAGCCAGAAGACAGAGAATGAATGCCCATAACAACCCTAATTTCTTACCACCTCAGGGCCTGGTACAGCTGCACTGCTTCCCATCTGTGGGAAAAAGCCATTGGGACCAGCAGAAGCTCCTCCCTATATAACAGGGGAATGTGTATTGTCTTTAAGAAACTGTTGTTCTCTCTAACTTTCCTTCATGATCTGCTGCTGTGATCCCAGACAGCTCTGGAGAATCAGGGAGAGACCTTGAGAACAGGAGGGAAAACACTTGAAGAGTTGTGTTGTATCCAGCACAAAGTAGAGAGGTCTTCTGTGCTCAGAGCCCACCTGTTCCCAGTCTCTGGCAGGGCTTGGGCTTAGTCCTTGTGTTTCTGTGTTCATTTATTTTGCTGATCTGCTAAGTCTTTTTAGAGGAGTCCCAAAGAGAGGTGCTTCCTCTCTTTGGTTATCACATCCAACAAAAACTGAATTAAATCTTCATGGCCCAAAAAAAGCACTTTCTGGAGCCTGTATTTTCCCACTGCTGCTGGGTATCAACAGTGGGAATCTTCTCCAAAGACACAGATATCTTCTCCAAACAGATCTTTCAGAGAATCCTTTACAGAGGGAAGCAGATGGTATTTATACAAAGGGTCAGTGTGGGCTGCCTTCTGACTGGTCCTTACAGTCATGGACTGCTATCCTTCTTTGCATAGGCAAGAAGGAAATTTGTTGAAGTCCATGGGAGATTAAAGTTTCATACAAGTTTAATTCTACAATACTGAATATTGTGAATATTCAATTCTGAGTTCAGAATACTGAAATGTTTGTGACAGTTGCCCCCTTTCCACAGAGACTTAGCACTGTCCAGAGCACAGTCCCACCACATTCTCTATCCAGGTAATATTTCCATTTGGCGCTTCTGTACCAATTTCTATGTTCATTGTATATTGATGGAGTCTATACCAGTGTTCTTACATGCTGCCCATGGATGCTGCTGTGACCTGATTAAAAGAGACGCAGCTGGACTGAGTAGTCCTTCTGGAAACGAGAGGGTAAATCAGTCCAGCCACACACTGGAAGGGGCCTAAAAGATTAATATAAATCTCATTGCTCAGCTATATGGTCTGTCACAGACAAATATCATATAAGCTTCTTCCAGCAGGATGGATTCAAGAGAAATCTCGACAAGTTAGTCAAAGAGAAAACCATCAAATACTGCTATATATATATATATATATATATATGCAATACAGACAGCAGAACAGAGGCTGGGGAAATATACAGAGAAAACACTTCATACAATTAGCTTGTTATGTAATGTATTCTTCACAAGACAACCACCTGGTTGCTCTGAGAGACAAGACCTTAGGTCTAGCCTAGAATGGTCACTCCAATATTCTTACAGTGTGGGAGTTTGTTATGTAAAATTTGGCCTTCTGACAACATTGATTTTGTCATTTGGCCAGCAGTGGCAGAGCAGAAGCCCTTGGCACGGTAGACTGTCTCTATAAATCAAAGGTCTTGAAAAGTGTGAGTGCTGCAGCACTGCTGCCTATCACCCAAGTGGCTGTCCACTGGTCATTTAGGAGGAAGGCAGTTTCTGGCGGAAGCTGTAGCTGTGCATGTGCTCCTCCCTTGTTAAAGCCTTTCACTGGGATTCATTTTAGATTCAGGAGAGCAAACTTTCTGCTTGCAACCCACTGGCAAAACACCTCTGATGAGCTAAAAAGGCTTTAGGAAGTTTACCACAGCTGATGAAGAGACATTAGCCCAAGCACCAATCTCCACAGGTGATGAGGACCCTGCCAAGCCTGGTGTTTTGGTTTACACAATTCAAGGGGGCACAATGAGGAGCAATGACTCTCTGTGCACCTTTCTCAGGGCTTCCAGCTACCGCAGACCACACACAAGAAGTTACCAGCATTTCACAGGATTGAAACAGGCTGGATAGTTGAAGAATTCACTATCAAGGGGGTTCAGTGACCACTCTTAAATAAAAATGCAGACACAGCCTTGTGGAGCATCTCTACTGAACTGAGAAATTTCAAGCAAATTTCACTTCTCTAAATGCTAAATGGGCCTGATCTTCAACATGCTGAAACAAATTTTATTTTCTTCAAATACATTCAATTTAATTTATTAAGAAGCAATTGAAATTATGCATTACAGGGAGTTCTTTTAAATATAATATTACAGCTAGTTGCTCTGAAAAATTCCTAAATTAAGTAGAACTGACTGAAAGAAAAACCTTTTTATGACAGCTTTCATCACTTTGTGTTTGTTTATCCTTTTTCTCCCTCCATTCATAAAACGGTGGATTATTAACAGCTGCTAAATATTGCCACAAGGTCATCTGACCATATCATCTGAGGCAACAGTTAGCCAAAGAAATGTCTCCTTCTGACAGCCGAAGTTGTTCTAGTAATGTAAGCAGCCTAACCTAACTGGAAACCCCTTCTTTTATGTATCAAATATATACTTGTGATGTTGACTGTTTTTAACAGGACTTCAGAGATTAGAGTATTAAATCAAACACAATAGATAGAAATGCTAATGAGAGCTACTGGGAAATGAAGAAAAGTTATTTGAGAATGTACCACACAAAGAAGAAATATTAAAATATAATACACTTTTCTGCCTGTGAAATACATCAACCATAACAGCATTTCACAGAGAAACTGCTTACAATTACTCATCCAAATGAGTGAGATAGCATTGTCTCAAAAGTAAATAACTTATGTGCAAAAGCTTTCATCAGTGTAAATTTGTTGATAACATCCTTTTGTCCAATATATATTCAATTTGATATCTCCAGAGAGATGAATGACTTATGGCAGTGTATATTCTCAGCTTCATGGGTTCTGATGCCCAAATCTCATTATAAAAGATTAAACTTTCAAGGATTAAGTTCTCCTATATGCATTCAAGACTGCATCCATTAATATATTGTTGTTGGGGGGTAACAGTAATTGCCTTTGGCTTAGTTGCTTATTGGCAGAGGGATGAATTTTCTGAAAGGAGGTATTTCTGCAAACTGTTAGTGGAGGAATTGCTGTTTCAGTTTTTTTTCACATTAGTGTGCCATTCTGAGGTACAAAAGATGAATAATATCACTGAAAGACTAGATTTCTTTTTCATGGTTTTTTTTCATGTGGTATGGGTATCAGAAATTACAGCACAAAGCTGCAGTTGAGGAATTCATGGAGCAAAAGTAAAAGTTGACTCAAATAAAAGTCTCTGAAGGAGACGTTGGAGCATTAGCATAATACCTCTTACGTTTTATTCATATGTCATAGATTTTAGAGGCAAGGTTTATCCGTAAAGTAAAAATATGTTGGTTTCCTAGCTCCCCTTCTCTCAAAAGACTTACCTTAAAAGAAGTAAGATTGCCAGCCAGGCTAAGGCAAGGAGAGTCATGAGATTCCCTAAGGCAATTATAGGGGAAAGGTGTGAGCAGCAATTCATTGCATTTGATAAGAATAAGAGATCAAAAATAGGAGTGTCCCAAAATTAGGGGATCTGGCACACGAGGGGAAAAATCATGGAAACAGTGATAGCTACAGTGAAGAGGGATAAGGGAAATAGATGGGGAATGTAAGGAAGACTAGAGCAGTGTAAATAATGAGCTACTCAAAAGAACAAAAGAAGTAGGGGAAGTTAGAATGGGAGAAAGAAAAATAGACAACAAAATAAGACAAAAGGAAAAAAATAAAGTCAACTGAGAGTGAAGAGAATAGGATGGTGTCTCACATCTGTAAGTATGGTAATATTGAATAGACAAATTTGTGAAGGCACACTTCAGAAGGTAGACAAGAAAAAATTAGGCAAAACTTGGTCTTTTTTCCAGAGGGAATTTTTTTCTGGATTTCTCTTTGCCATCTATCCAGCAGCTAGTAGACCACACAATCCCATTATAGGAGACATCATCTGGGAAGACTAACGTGAGGGTTTCAAGATTTTTCAGATTTAAGTTACTAAACTACTGGCTGGAAACTGGGATGAGATTAGGGCTGAAACTGCTCATGAAACTGTAGGAACAGGACTGGATAAAACCACTGAGGAAATTCTGCACTACTGACACAACTCTCTTGTCTCTCTAGGAGATCTCACAGCTGGATTAAAAAGTTGTCACTAATCTGATTTTAAAAGCCTTTTTTGCTTAAAAAAAAAGATTGTAGGGCATTTTCAGTGCCTTTCAACCCATTTAGGAGACCTTGTTATTTTTCCTTCCTAGACAATCAGAGCAATAAGCCTGAAATAACACGTGGAAAGAGCATTTTAACAAACAGAAAAAAAGCCAAGCAGTTCGGAACCTTTAGTCCTGACAGTTTCAGTGCCATAGATACAAACAGTAATAAAGTTTTAGGAACATAGTAGTTCCATGCCGGTTTATTTTCAGAAGTTACTTTGAATTATAATTACCTTAATTACTTTGAATTATAATTACCTTAATGAGTGCACTAAAGCAAAGGCATAGCATTATGTAAGAAGTGCCAGATGGGAGCCATAATCAAATTTGCTGATGAAATCATTTAAGAGAGAAAACAATAATCCCAAAGGTGAGTGTTCTGAAATAATGACTTCTGTTCATGAAAAAGAGGTACAAACTCTTATATCCTAAATTATTTAAAAAGGCTTTATGGCTTTTTATCTGAATGTATCACTGACGTGTACATTAATTTTTGGGGTTTGAGGGGAGTTGCTATTTATTTTTATTTTCATAAAATAGATTCTATTGAGTTCTTACAATGTGCATTTCTTTGTAGTATCTTACAAAAACCACCAGAATCACTAATATTATGCAAATGATCAAGACAGTTTGAAAAGAAAATTTTTAATTAATTTTATCCTTCTATTTACAGTTCAATATAATGAGTGACATTAACCAAATCTTGAGGTCTTTGTGAACTAATTAAAGATACAAACAATAAAAACAATCCATAAATAGATCAAAAGCATTTAAGGAAATCAGAATTAGGTATTGAACTGTTCACATAATTATGCAACGTGCTCTATCTTTTTATTATGAATTATGGGCACTTGGGCACTTGTTTACATTAATGTCAGAGATAAATAAACAACTGCAGTTTTAAGCTTCTTTCCTTAATACATGCAACCCATTGTCTCATAAATTATACCTTAATGTGCATTTTAGCATTATTTTGCTAGGCAAAGAAGGCAAAAGACACAGAAATCAAGAAGAGCCCATGGCGTTTCCGAAGCCTCTAACCTGGCCATGTCCCTACCTGCTTTCGCAATTGTAGGAGTTTTTGCAAGATCAGCATTCAGCTTAAAACCTGATTTTATAGCGCTAATCTTCAGCTCCCTTTTTATCCGCAGCCTCTAATTCACCTTATTGAGAGCTGCTTTTCACTTTTAGGGCACTCCCATTGCACAAAAAAACAAGAGTGAAGTATGAAGCAAGAGGGAGTCAGCTGCAGTCTTCATTTCAGTCTGTCAGGTGTCCCACACACCTAAAACAGCAGGCATTGCTGTTAGCCAAGCACGAGAACACAGGCTTCAGAACTTCTGGGAAATACAGGCAGAAAATAGATACAAAGCGCTCTGGAGCTCTAAACAGAATAGTAAGGTTGCTGCCTATGAAAACTGGGTAAAAACAAAGAAAAATCGAAAAAGGTTCAGTCACAGATCATGTTTGCCCCATTCAGGTGACCCAGGTCAGATGTTGGAGGCAGATGGTCCCAGCCTGATACCCCAGGCACTGCCTGAGGTCAGCCTGCAAGAAAGTCCTCTCTGTCCTCTCCTTTACGAAGAGCAAACCCTACCTCTGCCCTTGGTCTCCTGCACTCCCCCTGCACCAATACCCAAGGCAAGGAGCCACATGCCAGAACCTGAGGGCTGAGGAGAAGGCAGCTGAGTGCTCAGAGGGGAACTCAAGGAGACGAGACCCGATAGGTCTGACAGCAACTGCAGGAAGGGAATGCGCAGGTTCAAACCAACTTCCATTTAGAAGGGATTCAGGGAGGTCCCCAGGAGAAGTTCTGAGGGCATTCAAGCAGCACATTGAATCAGCATGTGCAAAGGCACGCCACCCTCCTTGAAGGAAGACCTGAATCAGCTTTCTTGGCAGCACAACCAAGAAATGACGGGGTACAAACACCACCTGCTCTACCCAGGAATTGCCTTGATGGTGTCAACTGCTTCATTGCCCATATTTTAAATTAATTTTTTTAAATGTGATTCAGTGAATTAACCTGGATCAGAAAAACAAAGAAATGTTATGAGTGAGAAAGCTTTGTTTACAAAGCCCAACTGACCACTCTGCTCAGCTTCCCTGACAGTGACTTATCCCCACTCCCTGCTGTGAGTGAACCCCAGAAACTCTTCCAAACTCAAGGCAGAGGAACCTAATGCAGTCACTACGTTTCCTCCTGATTCATTTGTTCACTACTGTTTTACACTCCAAGCCTTGTTACGGGCAAAAGGGAATGCACCGCATAGCCCACCAGCTGGATATTTGCTGTCAGCCACATGCACTCACACTGTCACCTCTCCAGCTGCAGCACCACAGACACACAAGTGCCTCTGGCCCACGGTCTGAACTCCAGTGTGCTGCACTCAAACCCCAAACACACATATGCACAGAGAATGGAGAGCTCACACCCAGGAAAGGAGTGAGAAATGGAGTTTAATGAGATGACAGGACAGACCGTGCTGGCTGGGCAGAGGGCATGGCCAGACAAATGTAATGACCAGCAAACTGTTCACAAGCAGTGGGCCCCTTATATCCCCTTGCACAACCTCAGATTGCTCCCCCTATAATGAGTTCCTTCCCCCAGGGAATCCCCCAAAAAGTCTGTGCAGTGCCGCAGAGAGCCACACCTCTGGGGACTCACAATGGTGGGTCTCACCTGGTTTGTGGGGCTGGTGCTCCTGGGACAGCCCTGGGGCACTGGGACTCCCCTACTGCCCTCTGCCGCCATGCCCCTCTATGTGGGAAGGGTGAGCCTTTAGCGCAGGCTCTAACAAACACCAGCACCACCAGTGGGAAGCATTTTGACTGCTACAGAATCAAAACAGATTGGTGCCTTGTGGTTATTTATTCTTCTGTTCTTATACAGCAAAAAGAAAAAGAAAGGAAATGAAATTTATAAAAAGACTGACAGCTCTCTCTCTACTACAGAGAATAATGCTTAAATGTGGAAAAAGGAGGTTGGAGTTGAAAGTCCTGTCATTTGTCCAGACGCATCGCCATGAACTGGAAGCCCTTGGCAGTACTGGCGAGGCAGCCAGGCGCAGATAACTGCTAGCCAATGCCCCTGGATAAAAGGGTCTCATATGGCACCAGGCAGCTGGCCCAGCTGCGGACGAAGGACTCTGAATCACCCAATGATTATGGACATCTGTGAGGGTGCCCATGAAAAACTCTTGTCCCTATTCTCCCATGCCCAGTTCCCAGATCCCAAACCTGTGCTCCTTTACGTGGCAAGATATACTCCCTAGGAGTGCCTTGCTGAGATGGAAACACGTAGCTAAGCACAACCAAACCGACAGGCTATAAGGAGCAGGTGCCCCCTCTCTTTTTTCAGGAGATACAGGAAGGGAGAGCTCAGAGATCGCATCCTAATAGTTAAAGAGTGGGCCACTGAATCCCAGAAAATGGGAAAGGGGACTCAGCAGCAAGTCCAGGCCTTCTCTGAGGAACAGAAGCAGTACTATTTTAGTGAAGATTTTACTACAGATTTCTGAGTTTTGGAGCCTCGAGGCTTGTTCCTGTACAACCTGCCTGGTTGTGAAAGGGCACCCAGTGGAAGTCATGCTGCCAGCTGTACTAAAGAGATGCTTCAAAAACATGTAGGACAGTGTACAAATGGAGAGAACAGCAACCAGATGATTCAATGCTGGCTGCACATCTTTTCTCAGCTGCCAATAGCACAGGGTCTGAGTCAATGGGCTGCAACAGCCTGTCTTGTAAATAATGCTCCATCATTTTTCTCTGCTGCAGAAGTACTCAAAGGGGAAAAAAATAGAAGTGGTATAATATAGTCCATAGTTCTCTCTCCCTTCTAACAAACAGGATCATTCACTGTCCCCTGTGTCATTCCTGATGGTATGTTTCTATGGTGCAGAAGTGTATTAGGGTATCAATGTCCTCTTGAGCTATTCCAAAAAATTATTTCAGATATCATGTGATGGACTGTGTTTAGAAGCTTTTGAATTGAATTAACCACATCTTAGTATTCCCTTCTGAGAAGATAGAAAACAGGATATTTTCAGATGTAAGGACTGGATAAAATGTTATCATTTAAATTCCCTAGCGCTCCAGAGACATCACGATGCAGCCTACTCTTTTGAACAACTCACAACACAGATTTTTCATCATGGAATTGTATCAGAAAGTCTGCATCTCGATAATGGAGCTGTGCTGACTCCAGGGTGCCTTTGAACACCAACAGAAAACTCCAAGAGGTGGGGAGAGGGCACTCTTACAGCAACCATCACAGAAACATTCTCCTTGGATTTGTATTCTTGCTTCCCCTGAAAAAGTCTTTTAGGCCATTTGTGATCTGCTGCTAAAAGGAGCTAATGTAATTGCAGAAAGCAGACGCAGCATGCAGTGAACTTCTCTAGGGCAGGACTCAGCTGCAAGGGCAGGCAGTGTAAAGCTGTGGCAGAGCTGGAACACAGCACTCCCATTTAGCTGAGGCAGAGAATGAAACTTCGCATCTGGGCTTGATAATGCTCCTGGGCCCATGGGTGTGGGGGGAGGTCTCAGGTGAGGCTAGTCATGACCACTAAGACTCATTGATTCACCTGGGCTCTGGAGACCATTCTCCCCAAGCTGTCACCTGGGACACACGGTGGCCTCTCTGAGAGCTTGTGTCATAGCTGCAGCTTTACATTAGCATCTCGCATACCCGCTGGGTCCTCAGGTGTTAATGGCCACCCACATATAGCCAGCTGAGTTAAGGCAGTCAACGGATGGGATTGTCAGCAAACTGAGATGTCAAAACACACATATCATACACATGGTGTTAAGTTTGAAGCTGTAGCTGTGTCAGCAGACTGGTAGGAGTTGAATTATTTGCCTGATAAGAAGGATCTGGTGCCATTTGATGCTCTTGTGTATCCAAGGTGTCTCTAGGATATCTGTATAGGACTGACAGATGTGACAGGAGGATTTACATGAGACTCCAAAGCTTTTGCAGCAAATACTGCAGGAGGTTAGACAGGATACTGTGGGGCAACTTAATGATGAGTGCCAGCGAGTCTACCATATCTAGACAATCAAATCACAAGTTATTACTGTGATTTAATCTAAGGAACTTTTGGACAGCCGAGCATTTGATGTGTATGTCAAGATGGTCTGACTGGTGGGTTTGATTTTTTCTGACTAGACCTCCCTTGCTTGTACAATTTTAGGTGTGAAATTTCATCTAAATCCTAAGAAATCTGCTCTTCCTCCTGAGTTAGCCCTCAGAGACACATTTCTCTGCAGTTATGTTTTACAGTGCAATGTCTTGGCTAACTGGGATTGCAGCCCAGACTGACTTTGCCTTGGCATAGCTGAAGAGAGAAGCACTTTCGTTCCCAGAACTAATTTTTAAATATTTCCACATTGAGGAGACAGACAAATACAAAATTTTTATAGAAGATCAATGCTGTGAGGAGTGACAACCGGTTTGGCACATTTCTGAGGTAGACCACCTTGAAATGGTGCAGGTTCAAAGCTTGCTAAAACCTTCTGAAAACCCCTTTCTTTAAGGCATTGCAAGCCAGAACCCAAAAAATGCTGTGCAAAAATAGCATTAGGTCAATATTACTTTAAAGAACCTGACTGAAGCCATCCCAACATGTCTTCAGTTTCCAAGTATCCAAAAATACTTGGATATTTCAAAAACTGAAACACTTTACAGGCACTTCAGGTTTTTACAATAATTATGACATCGTCGATGCTATGTTAATTCTCTTCTTCCTCTGAAGACTCTAATTATCTTTGGTTTTTATTTAACAATATATGTTCCCAGGACACACCTTTGATTTACTTTTTAACAATTAAATTTTCTCTTTTCAATTTATCCAAAACTCTACGTGAGTATTTCAAAATTAGTTTTAATTTCATTTTAAGCTCCACCAGTTCAAATTGTCTCCAAGCACTTAATTAAATTTCATTCTCAGGAGACAGTTATTCTAAATCAAAATTTTGTAATAGTTTATCATACATTTTATAATAGACTTGATAATAGTTATTCAAATGCACAGGACTGTGCAATTTCCTTAGAAATATGACTCAGATACTTTTAGATCCCATAGCTCTAAAAATGAGCTGCTTCCAGTTGCCACAAAAATAGATTAACTAGATTTAAAATATATGTGGGGAGTACCAAAACCAGACTTTCACTCAATTTTTGATCAAAACCCACAAAGAAGAGAACTCTTGCCAAGAAGAGGCAAGCAATGACGAACTGCATTTTTCTGATGGTCTGTGTTCTCACAAGATGGTTTGCTGAGAGTTTCTTTCATGCTGGGGGGATTCACTAAGCACCAGCTACAGCCTGCACAGGGCTGGGGTCTCTCCCCTTCCTGGGGGTGGGAGCCCCTGCTTCCAGGCCTGTCTCTTTAGCAGGATGCAGTCTGTTTCTTACCTGGCACTCCAAGAATGGGTGAGTGTGTTCACATCTTTGAAGCACTTTGATGATGTTGATAAAAGACCTACTCTGTTGCGGTGGCTGAAACCATCTCGGAGAAGCCAAGAGGTTCCCACAGCAGCAGCAAACTGGCGGGACAACTCTGAGGTGTGAAATACCCGCGGAGATTGGCTGAGTGCTTTCTCCCTAGTTATGCTAATCCTCCTATGTTAATTGGTTGTTGCTGTATCCCTGACTCCACCCTTCCCTTCCCCTCATTGGTTCTCATTGTATCACACACTCCACCCCTTCCTTCTTCCCATTGGTTGCCATTGTATTTCCCTGCCTCCTCCCTAACCCTATTGGACCTAGACCTCTATATCTGTAGTCACGCAGAGTGCTTCGGCCTCTTACGCTGCTAGATTCCCTTGATGCAATAAACCCTTGGAATATATCTACACGTCTGGGCCCTCTGAAGTCCTGTATCTCTGGTAAACGCATTGAGCTAATTAGGAGCTCTGGGGTGTGTGGGTGTGACTGTGCAATACACTTGCACGGGTGATAGAAACAGTCTTACCTGCACGCTGTGGAATGCAGCGGCCGGAAGGGTCTGTCTGGGAATCGGGACGCTCTCGGATCACACAGGAGACCACATCTCACCCCACCACCACCCCTGCGTCACTACTCTTTCCTACCTTGTGACTTATAGGTTAGGCTACATCTCTTACAAGTACTATTCGTTTTAGGGAAAGAATGGGATTCTACCCAAGTGTCTAGAAAGCCTACTGATTATCTTAATGGTCATTCTACTGTCTAAAGAAGACTTCTCTTTCAGATTAAATACTGCAGAGAGTAAACCACACACAGCGCAGTCAGTAGATCTTAACATTCATTCTGAAACTCACAGAGTAGATTTTCCTACCTGAAGCTGGAACACAGAAAAAGCATTAGTAACAGTGGCCTTACCTTCTCGAATTTCCATTTAGATATTTTTACTACTAAAAAAAAATAAAGCAAATAGATACTCATTGTGTAGTAGTTTTCAGAAAACATTTAAATATGCTTTTTCATCTGCCTATACATTATTTACATCAGACTTTTCTCAACACAGTGAGCTTCTTGCCTCACCTGGACTTTCTAGAGAAAATTTAATTTCCCAAATTATAAGGGTAAGAGTCAATTTCTACCAGCTGTTTCTAGGGATGAAAAAGGATTCAAGTATTCCGTTCAAGACCACCTGGAAGTCAGCATCCACTACCCCTTCTCATTCCTGCAGAAAATTTTTGTGGTCACTACCTTTCTTCCACTGTTACTGAAATTTCTAATAGAAATTTTGGATTGCTGGAAATGTTTTGTCCATTGTATAAGCTGAGAGACATGTTAAAATGGATTAAATTCCATTTATGTCTGGAGACCACTGCTTCTCCTTCATTAAGCATTTCTGAAAGCACTTGGGTAAAATTTAGGCTGTAAAATTATGAGTCTTCTCATGAAATTTATTTGGAGAGAAAGAAATGTCAAGTCCCGATTTGGGGAACCAAAGCAACAGTACTCACACAGGTGTAGCAATTTAATAACTTAAACGGTAGTTTTTCTAATAACTTTTTTTATTTTATTTCTCTTATTTTCAGAATCTTCCAAAATACTCTCATAGGCCATGTAAAGGGATAGCATAATCTGAAGAAAATCAGTTTCTGAAACCAAATAAATCTCCAATCCCTAGAAAACTTTGTAGTCCTGCAATAAATTAAATTCCCTTAATTTATCTGTAGAGGCTTCAATTGTTTGAAATGAAGAGTAGCAAAACTATAATAGGAAGGCAATCAATCCTCCTTCAGATCTCTACAGCTTCTAAAATAATTTTCAATCATCTGCTTCCAGTTCATACTGAGTGGAGAAAGAAACCACAAGATTTTTCCACCTCTGCCTCACTAATTTCTGATGTTCTGTGGTGACTGAACAGCCACTAGGTAAATGTCCTGGGTAAATGTCCTATTTCTCCTGTTTAACAGTAGATGAGGAAAAAGCCCGTAATCCACAGCACCTCTGGATACAGTATTACAGATATTTTCACATAGTTTAACGCGTTCAGTGTTACTTTAAAAAAAAAACTGAAGAAACCTGACATAGAATTTTGCACAACAAAATGAAATATTAAGTTTAATTATACGTCACACAGTACGTGGTCTAATTCCCACTGGTGCACTATCAAAACTCCCATCAACTGTAGCTGTGCAGATTTTGTAAGGTGTGGAATATATTTGATGTCTACCACCACTAATGAGGCTCAGAGTCAGAGCGGTCTGGCTTCCTAACACTTTTTTCTCTTTTTTTAGGAGGGAGCACCTCATTTCTTACCACTCTGTGGGCTAAGCCTGTCTTTTCTTTCGTTACCTACAGTCTTTTTGGATATTTGTTTGGTGGCAGAGCTTTATCTGCAATGTACACAGGTCAGGCTGTGATCCTGATCCTCTCTCTTCCAAGTCTGAATTAAAACAAAAAGATTTTCATCCAATTCTCACAATAAAACTTTATAAAATATAATAAAGAGGTTTTATTGCACAATTGCTATTAAGTAGATCTTGACAAACATTATTAAACTGACTAACTGGCAGCAGAAATTTCTTACTCAAGTGCGCAGGAAGATAACTACCAAAGTGATAAAATGTTGGTTTGCTGTCCAAAGGGAATTTTCAAGAGTAAGCCTGAGCCATTTCTATCATTTGAGCTGTTCTGAAATCACAATGTCGTTCATGTGCAATGACATTCAGAAGACTGTCAACTGGGATATACATTCCTCAGTGAAAACATGACTAATTAGAACCTTTAGTAGTAAAGTTGAATTAAAAGAATCACAAAATCATTGAGGTTGGAAGAGATCTTTAAGATCATCTAGTCCCACCATCAACCTAGCACAGCGTTATCTCTCCCTAACCAGTCCCAGGTGCTTTATCCTGGCACCTCTTGAACACGTCCAGAGATGGTGACGCCACCACCTTTCATTATGTCATTACCTTCCGTTAAGCACCCCATGATGGAGTGCTGTTTCTCAGGAGTTAGTCCTGACTCCATTTAAATCAATAGAAGGTTGTGTCAGTAATGACAGCAGGGACAGAGCTACACCCTTTCTCAAGTCACAGGAATAAGTGATTTTAATCTCCTTGTGCTCTGTGTCTCCAAGTTCAGTTACAGACTCGCTGGGAGGATGAACAGTGCTACTCTTCCTGCAATTCCCACTCTTCTCCTCCCTTCTCCAAGTACAGTCTGAAAGAAAAGAGTAGGACCAGAGTGCATCAGGGCACAGGACATGGGACAAACAGCAGGTCCCATCTTCTGCAGGTCCTTGGAACTGTGACGCCTCAGATAGTCCTGCTGTCCCCAAACCGGTCCTTCTGCAGGACCAAATGATGTTTTTATATATTACATGTTACAGCTTCACTAACTGTCAGTCCATTTGTGATAGCCAACCTCATTGAAACAGAAATGATAGATAACGAAGGCAAACCTGGGCCATAAGCAGTTGTTTATTCGAACAGTACTCTAATCCATGGCCATATTCCATATGTTCTGCAAGAACTGCTTAACAATGATCTTAGTATTGTATTTGACTGGATATTTTCTTAAGTAAATCACAAAACTAAATGGGAATTGTAGGGGTTTTCCATTTAGGTGACATTACAGTCATTGAACCAAACCAAGACCAAATGCATATTTTGAAATGAAAAATTAGGAAATTAAATTTTGCCACATATTAACAATGCCATTTTTGAAAGTTTATATTATTTAAATTGTAGATTCTGACTAATGCAATTAACAGATGCAGCAGTTTATAATGCAATTTCTGCTTGGCAATGTGTTAATAGCTATGTTCTTCTGCTCAGGTACAGCTGACAGCTGTTTAGGAGTCTCAGGGGCATTAAAGAGAAAAAAATAAATCATCCTTAACACAGAAGCCCTTTCACTTGCAAAAAACAAAAGTTATTAATTTCCTTATAGTTGATATGGGGATATGATCAGTGATACATTTACCATTATTATAAAATACCATGGAATACCAGCTTGGAAGGATTCTATCTATCCTCAGGGATCATCTTCTCCAACCTTTAAACTATTGGCATGCATCTTCACATCCTTCTAAAACCACAGTTACACATTCAGCTTATTCCGGCTACATAAAATCATCCCACCACCAGGTGTTCAGCAGGGCCAGCTGACAAAATTCCACTGAAATGAGCACTGTTTTCCTGCTGGCTTCAGGTAGGGACAGACAAACAGTAGTTTCTCCTTAGCAATTGCAATTCACACTGCAGTATTCATGTGAAAAACATTCCAGTGAGGTAGTTAGTGATTGATAAAAGGTTGGTATCTCTTAGAGATGATCCCATGTGGGTGCAAAGTAGTCAGTAGTGCTTGCTCTGCAAGACAGACCCAAGGGAGGGCAGATGTGAAGATTTATATTAAGATCCTTAAAGGCTGGCAAAGAGCACGTGGCTCCTGCATGTCGGAACTTTCTGCTTTAACTGGAGCATCTCTGTGTTAGGGTGGTCTGAGCAAGTAAGGAGCCAGTAACAGACTGGCAGCAAGCTCTGATTGCCTGGTGCCCTTTTCCATTCTCCTAAACTTTGGATCAGTGAACCTGAGATCAGGGATGAGGCATCTTTATGAAAATATGGTCCCCATTTTCAAAACTGCTGAAAACTTCAGGTTTATTATTTATTTTTTTTATATTTCACGTTATAGTTGCGTATGAAAGATACTTCAGTCCAATAGGCAACCCTTGTTTCTGATCTTAGCAAATCTAATAGAATATCAGCAATATATTTTATCTGTATATTAGGAGCAAAATGTTTATTCATATTAATTCAGTTGGGCATGTATTTTTAACACCTTTATCATACTTTGAGGGAATGACAGTGAGCCAGCCTGAAGGACCCAGTCCATGATTAATGTGTCTTCCCATATAAATGACCTCCCTTGCTCATTAAAATGACAGTTTTTCGTACTTGCCTTACTTATAGATATATTTGGGATTTAATCATAATGAAAGAAGTAAAATTCAGCACGCATATCTTTCTCAGCACACCACCTCATTTTTATTTTCAGGCATTTTTTACCCAAAGGGAAACATCCCCCTTTTTTTTTAGTGAAATCATATTTTTTATTAAAATATTTAGTAGCTAAAAGCCTTTAACGATTCTTTCTTTGTTATTTGTTCTTTTTTGTGCTGACAGTCTTTAAACACTTTCTTAAAGCTAAGCTGGGCCACATAAAAAAAAAGTATTCAGGTACATAAAATAGATTCCAATAGCAAAACTGTGATCAAATAAACAAGACACTAAATATGTGCAAGTCTCTGTTTAAGATCAGCATAGTCTTTCTGGGCTATAAATCGCAGGAGAGAAACATCATCCTGAAACAGTGATTAGGGCTCAACTTCTGGTTTCAGATGTTCCCCCACAGTCAGCATTTACACCCAGCTGCTCTCTGCTCAGCACAGGTTCTCTAGGGCTCTTCTGTCCCCAGGCAGTCGGGTCCCAACCAGGGAAGCAAAATCACTGTTTTTCAGCCAGATCCCTCTGCCGACCCTGGCAGTTGTGCTGACAGAAATCAGGCAGCAGCCCAGGAAAAGGGAAGGAGATGTTAGAGTGAGGGCTAGCAAAAAGCTCTTGAAACACCAGAAAATTTGTGTACGTGTATCTATACTTCTGTATAGATGTCCATGTTTTATAAATATCTAAACTTTAGTTGCCTGATAGAATCTTTATACCACTCTGGCCACATAAAAGTGTTGCGAAGCAGGTACAAATAATTTCCATTATATTTTTGTTCTCAATATAAGGGCTTTGTTTACAAAAGAACTTCATGCCCGTTACTGTAATAAAAACAATGCCAAAGGTTGCTGGAGAAGGTTTCACTATAACTCTCCTTCCAGAGAGTACCTAGAACTATAAGGAATCTCAAAGCAGCAAGAGAATTTGGGGTTCACTGGAAAGCAAGGGGCACTAAATCAGTAAGAAAATCTAAACAAAGGGATAAAAAGCATAGTGGGGAATCACAGAAATTTCTCCTTATTAAAATATGTGAAAAGCTTAAGGAGAAATGTGGTGTTTCTAGCCAGTCCTTAGAAACAAATCAAAAGTAAACCTCAGGGCACCTAATTTGGGCAGACCAAGAGGAAACAATAAGCTTCACTCAGTCCCTTGCGGGAAAAGCAACTGACACACTCAAAATTTATGTGGAAAATCAAGCCACTTTTTCTAAGTTATCAGGTTTTTATCTCAAGAATATGCTGCCTGGGTGAAATTGCACGAGTTTCAGGTTTAAAGCAATAAACTTTAGGTCAAGCTCTATTAAATATTTCAGAAGGTCACCTGGCAACCTTCACTAGACTACACTTTACACCTCATTTTAATTTAATTCTGGACCTTATGGTGGACCAATTTTGTAACATGGCTGAGGATCTGGAATAGCTGATGTATGCTTTCTGCCAGCTAAAAGTAATATCAAAGCCTTTCCATTTTTAATAACTGTGATATATTTAATAAATCATCAGCCAGTATAGGAAAAAGGATATTATAAAAAGTAGAGATGCATGTATTGACTATCGATGTAGACAATGTTTTACTTATTGTATTAGATTTAGGATTTTCTTGTACATTTTAAAAGAACAGGATTATGGGTTTTGTCCAAGTACAAGAATTTTTTATTCACGTTACCTAACAGCCTTGACTCTTCCCTGTAGTGACACCTTGAAGAAATAAAGATGAAAAAAACAAATATTCTCCTTAAAAATCAGTGTCAGAAGAGTACCCTTTTTTCAGGTCCTTGCCCCAGAAACTGCTAATGCAATTGCATGAAACAGTCAGAGAATAAAAGAAAAAAAAGCATAGCAGAAAGTGGAATTCTTAGACAGGCCCATCCCTCTTCCAAAGGGAAAATATGTATTGCCAGCTCCAGAACTAGGCTTCTTCCCAACAACTTCCAAAGGCTAAATGTGCACAATATCCAGCTCCACATCACCCAATTTCTTCTTTGTCTGGATGATGAAGTTGTTACCTTGGACAGGAAGATCCTTTGAAGCTGAGAGGAGCCCGACTTCCGAAATTTGTAAGGACACTCCTACTATCTGAGAAAAGATAAACAGTTTTTTGGGGTTTTTTTGTCTTTTGTTATTGGTTATGGAAACCAGAATTTGTTTAGAGTTTGCAGAAGTGTTTGTCAGTTTTGTGTTTTGAAAGGCTGAGAAAGAGGCAAAGGGCAGGAAGGGACATGCCCTGGAGCAGAGACAGAGCAGGGAGCGAAGTGCCGTGGGCGTAGGTATTCTCCAGACACTCACCTGTGTCTGTTCCTCTTCAGTGGTTGTCATTACAGGTTAAACTGACAGTGTGCAACACAGCACAGACAGGAGACAGTCCCATGCCCATTCCCAAATGGTGACTTTGCTTTCCCTTCCCCCACACCCGTCAGTCTAGAGAGCAGCCTTGGGCCATGAGTTCCTCTGTCTTCATCCAGAGCAATGAGAACTGCAGAAGATGCCCCATGTCCTCTCCATCACAGAGTCTGGGGGCTGTGCACTTCATTTTAGTTGTCCAATCCTCTGCGTTCAGTGAATGAAAGTGCCTAAACTGGATTTCTGAATCACTGTTCCCAAGCTGGCTTACAGAATTGGGCAAGCTCAGTCTTTCAAAGTGAGAGAAGACTGAAGTTTGGGGAGAGATTGATTCCTCCAAAAATGGTCTAAAGTCTGGATTTTCCATTCCTTGAAAATTCTAGAAAAAGGTTGTCCTGGCTTTGCATGAAAAAATACTCTGTAATTTATAAGCACGCATGAAGGAAAAATCCCCTTCCAATCAGACTCAGATTTGCATCTCTCATCCTGAGGAGCATGTAAAACAAAATCGAGCTCCCGCATCCATTAATTGCAGTTGTGGGGGGGTTTTTTGCTTTTTTTTTCCCAAAAATAATACATTGCTGGACCAGAGATGGATGCAAGACATAGCAGTTGTAACACAGTAATAATGACTCTTCATGATGATAGTAAAGCAATTAAAAGCTGTAGACTGTAAAGACAGCAGGAGAAAGTTGCAGCTTTTTCTCTACCCTATTTGGCATCCTTCCATTTCGCTCGTAATTTTGACTGAAGAAAATCGGGAAGCAAGGCTCCCCTCCCCTCCCCTCCCCTCCCCTCCCCTCCCCTCCCCTCCCCTCCCCTCCCC
Organism: Acanthornis magna; assembly: GCA_036785705.1. Lineage (NCBI taxonomy): Eukaryota > Metazoa > Chordata > Aves > Passeriformes > Acanthizidae > Acanthornis > Acanthornis magna. The sequence continues at coordinate 1,528,885 of JAWUZG010000112.1, forward strand.
TCCCATGAGGGAGGTGTGCCATGTTATATCTTATGACTGAAGAGTAATCCAATATTAATAAAAGCAATCACTCAAATTCTTTTCAGGCAGTAGTATGTATGTATGTTATCTCAAATACCAAAGTTCTGAAACCTCCTGCTGAAAGTGGAAATTCAGGTCAGAAAACTGCTGATTTGTGATATTTTAGATTACATTCCAAAAGGAGGGTGTTGGGAAGGTGCTTCTTTCGGAACTGGTATTCCAGGGCTTCACAACCTCATACCAGAACAGGTCACATCTAGCAATTTATTATTAAAGCATCCATACTTTTTACAAAATGCTTTCTATTTTATGCTGCTTTTGACCTTCGGTGTTTTGCTAAAAGTGTTAGAGAAATGGTATTGGCAGACAAATTTTCTGCAACAGGGCCAGACTCTTCATGTCAAAGCAGGGTTTGGAGTTCTGACTAAAGGATTCTTCAGCTGATGACCGCTCTGAAGGGTTTCGCTCGTGAAATCCTGTACCAGATATAGTCATAAAGCAATGGATGTCCCTAAATAATGTTTGAATGATAAAAACTGTTGAGAAATACAAAAATAAGACAAAAATTCACCTCTTTTCTGTTTCCTTTTTCCTTCAGAGATAAGGGAAAGAACTTGTACACAATAATACCTAATTTGCTGTTAAAGAGACAAACATAATTTTGTGATTGAGGGGTCCAGAGTAGCACATTGGAACCTTATAGGAGTAGCCCTGTAAAAGGACTATATCTACCTACTTATTTGTGTGACAGTAAGGGGATGGTCAATTTTTAAATCACCAGATTTGCTTGGTTGAACCAGTACAAGACGAAAGCCTCTAGAATTTATATTAGAGGTTAGAAGATTAATCTTAGGGCTACTGTAATTCTAGCTGCTTCACCACGGACAGACCTTTTCTCCTCTTCAGGCCTGAACACAAGAACAGTTCACACTCCTAAACTTATTGGAAAACTGATTTGCAATTTGATTAAACTGGAACACTGCTTTCGCAGTGACAGAATACCAGGGGAAAGGTATGAAGTATGGAAGGGCAATGAATGAACCTGGAGGTCTATGATTAAGCAAAAGGAATTCAGGTGAAGCATGAATGTGTAGGCAACCATGGGAACCCACTGGCAAGGAAAGCAGCAAGACTGAGTTAGCTCTGGAAGCCCTACGAGAGGTTCCAGTTAAGTAGAAGGCAATGTTCAGGTGACTGCCCTGAGTCACATGCAGTTCTGTGTCCTGAGATCAGCAGCAGTCAGGCTATGCAATCCGAGCATTTTCTTTTTGAGAAGCTGCTAGTCCCACCCCACAATAGCCTCTGGAAGGAAGCAGCACCAGTGAAGGGTGCATGCTGAAGGAATTGATGTGCTGAAATGGTCCCTGGGCATCTGCTTTGAACAACATGCCAATGATCTTCTTGCCATTTCCAGGAGGGTCATCCTTTACCAAAATAGATTAAATAGCCTGGCATCTCGAGGCCATGCCATTTTTCAGTTGAGTTAAGTCAGAGACAAGGAATCAACTAATCTCAAAGTTTAATCTCTCTCTCAAATGTCTCTGTCAATAAGAATCAAAGTTGCTACTTACTATTTCACAAGCATGAAAGTTCAGGTGCAATTCAAATGTGTACATTTCACTAACTTTCACATCTTTACCTTGTAGTCTTTGATCTTAAAATAGGCTTAAAATTGGAAGTTAACTTCAATCATAAACATAAGTCATTCCACAATTGCAGCTGTTTCAATTACTTGTTGCAGTAGTATTTCATAGCTAATATGCACGCCTTTGAATACTTATTTGGCTGCTTCATTTAACAAATTTATTTTAAAAACCATATTTACAAACCTTATTCAGAAGGAAAAAAATTATTTCTGTGCCTTCAAATGTAAATTAATATGTTTTAATTGCCCATTAAATTATGCGAATCATTAGCTATTGCAACAAAATCAGCTTTTAGTAACTTTCATCTCAAATTAATTTCTGAAGAAGCTCATAATTTAGTAAATGTACATATCCTGCTGCTGAGAAGAATACATTATTTCTTTATCAAGTATTTACTAATGTAGGGTTCATAGCATCATAAAATGGCTTGGGTTGGAAGGGATATTAAAGACCATCAAGTTCCAACCCCCCACCATGGGTACAGGCATCTTTCACTAGACCAGGTTGCTAAAAGCCCCATCCAGCCCAGCCTTGAACACTGCTGGGGAGGGGGCATCCACAGCTTCTCTGGTCTAGTCATTCTTTGCCAAAGGATTTCTGGTTAACAGCATAAACTGCTATTTGAAAAAAATCTAGTCTGAAATTTTGTCTTGTATTCATACATGTTATCTACTCTGTTGTGTGTATACATACGTGCACGTGTGTGCATTTGTATACATAATTGTCCATATTAAATTCTCCATCAGTGACAATAATTTTACCATTTCTTTTATGCTACTGGCTATTTATATCTGAAGATATTTATAAGAGTATAACTATGTGAACCACGTAGAGACTTCATATCCATCTGTCTTGCTATCCATCTGTCTTGCAAAAAAAACCTGATTTATGCTCAGAGCAATTACAAATGCAGAAGAAATTGCCTTATGTGATTCAATTCTTTATCAACAACTGCCTGGTTATTTTTCCAGAGAACTAAGAGTGAAATTGTGACAGTTCAAAAATATTTCCCTCAATTTCTTTATGGCCTCTGAAGGGGTTTAAGATAACCTTGTGAACTTTTCAGTACATCAAGCTTCTCAGTTTTCTTCTAAGTTAGGTGAGTGAGGATATTTAACACTGGTATGTTTTAGGGACTAGTATGGCCAATGTGCCAGGTCCTGAATGATGCACTCCTGGACTCAGGCAGAACTGCTCTTATGTGTGGTGTGAGGCTCTGGTCCCAAACCTTTAAGCACTAAGCCTGGGGCTAAACATGAAGGCACTGGCACTCTGCAGGAGGTCTGATGTCAGATATGCTGTGGACATCTGTCACTCTATGTCACTTGTTTAATGAGCCTGTCTTTGAAAACAGAACCTTTATGGTACAATTATCGCAAGTATAGTTTCAGGCTGCAAACTTGCAGCCCCAAATCCTCTCTGTAAGATCCTTGTGTCAGTTGCATGGGCAATCGGCAAGAAATATAAGACTAGAATCCTACTTCTATGTGGCTGCTTGCAAAGGGCTGCTACTTTCATTGTATCCAAAGTGCAAAGGCCTCAGGGGTCTGGGCACTTGGACTGGGATTACAGGGGAGGAATTGTTCCCATATATACATATAAAAGTCTCTACAGTAAGCACAGAAGACTTAACAGGATGCATTTTAGTTTGGGTAGCATCTATAAAGAAGCATAAGCATAACATTTCTAGAACTTTGCCACTTCAGCTCAGCATAAAAATCGTTCTGCTATGTACGGTGAGACATCAACCCATCACCACTTGTGCCATGTTTGCACAGATCTTGCAGTGATACTGTATTCACCAGCAAAAGGTCAAGTTTTTCAGTTTTGTGAATGCACCTCTGGACAGACTGCAGGCAGTGGCTTCATCACTTCATTTTTAGGACGCTAGTCATAGAAGACGCTGAAAGGGGATGTGATCTATTTCCATAAAAATAAAGAAATTGAAGAAAATAAATGGATGATTCAGCCAATTTCAGGATGTATCCCTCTAGTTTTCAATGTCTCCATCAAGGGGAAAAGGAGATGAAGATGAAAAGCCACAAGAAGGGAATGTACACATTGGTACTGAACTGCTCATGCCTCTAGCATGTATCAAGCCATGCCTGCTTCTTTTTATTCTTTCTTTGCATGTGCAAATCTGTATTAACATGGGGTTTTTTTCTTCTGGTTTGGTGATGAATTACGACCCTTTGTGAGCACTTTAGATTTTATACTCCAGCTGGTTTTCCATGCCCTAGTTGTCGTTTTCCTGTAAGCAGATGTCAGTGGTTCAGCTGATTAACCTCACTGACATCCAGCCACAGGCACATCTGTAGCCACTTTTCAGAAGATGGACACATAAAACATCCTTTGTGCTACACTAAAATTGTGTCTACACAGCCCATCATTTAAACAGATGAAGAACACTCTCCAAATACAGTAAAGTTCTTATAAAAGAGACTGAATTTTATGTTTTGTGCTGGGCCATTAATATTCATTTATGAATAGTCTTGCATTTGATTTGTCCTGAAGACCTGAGCAAGCAGAACTCTAGAATACTATCACCTGGATGAAGATCTCAAACATACACCAGAGATACCATTCTGTTTTTTCTCAGGCAATAGCTGCTGTCTCCAAAACAGGCTGGCTGGATATTTTATAGTGGAAAGGTTTTCTGATAGGCAAATATTGATTTGTATAAAGCATAAGGTCCTGTGGAAATATGTTTATTTAAAAGAACATATGTTGGAAACCTTCCTTCCTTCACTGCCACTGCTTGACAAGAAAGCTGGCCCAGGAACAGGACAACTCCAGCTCAGTCAGGGATGAATGGTTTCCAGGTCCAAAGACCAATGTACTTTTGATAACTTTTGAGTCAAAACTAATCTATTCCAACTATTTCAAAAATATTTTTCTCATTCCCTGTCCTATCAGATGCTTTTTTTAATTTGGCTTATTTTAAATTTAAGGACTTTACCACAGATTGAAAGCAAACAGCATCTTAAAATCTTGGGCTGGTCTTTGAAGTTGAGTTACTCAAAAGTGAGCTCTATAACCATTCCACTCCAGTGACTCTGGATAATATTTTACTGGCTTCAATTATCTGGAATAAGGTTCTTAGTTTGCAATAAGTCACCATCATTACCTCAGCCAAGAGAATGTTATATTTTTTGATTGAGACATCATTGTACATTTTCCTCACGAAATGTGAATTATAGCATCCTAAAGTACAGATAAAATTACCTACTTGGACATGTGAGGTGTCTTTCCATTACTGATTTGAACTTTTAAGCTTCTGTTTGGAATCTCTGGCTCAAAAGTGAAGTGCTGAATCTGCCTTCTACTGCACCAGGGATACCAGCAATTGGGGTAAATTGACTCCAGGCACATACATGGCTAATTGAGCAGAAGGATCTCAGAAGACCTGAGAGAAAATAGGAGGTGGGGATTCAGAGAATCAAAATATCAACCAGAAAACTCAAGAGAAATCAATAAGTTGAAATGTAAGGGCACAAAGTCTGGTTTGATCACACAGAGATTTATGACAAGAGTGTCAATGTCCTAGGCTGTGGCAAATGTGTGGTGCTTAGGTTGTACTCTATGTGGGGGACTGTGGAAGGAAGTGTCATCAAACACTGGCATATTTTCATATGAGTCTTTTAAGAACTTTTCAAACTCAATTACACATGTACAAACAGCTGGATTTTAATTTCCTTTTTAAATTATTACACTTTGTTTAACTAATCATGTATATTGTGCCTTCTTAACCAAACTGTACAAATCATGGGATGTTTATCACAGGCTGGCCATGCCTACAACCTTCACAATGAGACAACTAAGGGGTTTTTGATAAGGGATGTCTCTCCAGCTGCCTGATGCTGGAGTTTTGTTCTTTGTCCTTGTTTTGGCCAGGATGGGGTTCATTTTCTCATAGTTGCCATGAGAAGCCAGAGCCTGGAGCCATGTGGGCATGAGTAGGTTGTTTATTCTATACCACCCTTCCCTCACTGGGGGCATGGCTTTGGGTGGAAGAAAAGTGGAACGTGACCCTGAACTATTTTCTTCCTTTTGTCTGGGTTGCAAGGCACAGACAGTCCGTCTTGCAGAGTTTGTCCAATGTTGGTTTTCGTTGTCTTGAGATTAGGAAAAAAGCACCAGCTGTGGTAACATCGACCATTTTCTCCTTTGTCTCAGGAAGCAACAGGTCACTGGCCACGGTAACACCAGGTCCCTCTTCTGTAAGCGGTTTTTGTACATAACCAATCCACTTCAATACACTGTTGTTATTAGTGTTGTTGCTATTGCTGTTTGTTTTTCCATTGCAATGGCAATGAAACTGGCAATTTGTTATCTCAACCCATAATCTCTACCTTTTTGTCCCTCTCTCACTGGAGGGAACGGGGGAAGGGAAAGAACCTGCTTGAAGTTTAATTTCCAATAGGTTTTAAAACACAACATTCTCAAAAAATCAATTCAGTTTCCTGCTAGTTCAGCTATTGGAATAGATTAGTGAATTCCATATCAATTGCTTGTTTCCCTTATTAGTTAATCCCCAAGGTGATTTTATAGCAAGCACTAAAAAGTATTTGGATATACAGTTTTTCCTGTTACATTTCAGACTCATATACGGCCATTCAAGGCAAGAGAAAAAATTCTCTCCCTAATTGTTTGTACAGGATCTATCAAACAAATTAAATACTAGAAGAACTTCTGCTTATGAAAAAGCTTTGGGGAATTAATCTTATATTTGCAGAAATACCAGGAACTTTAGCGTTCAAAATTAATAGCTTTCATCAGAATATGTCATTAATAAGTAATTTAGGAAGCAATTTTTTCCTCTGCCCTGCCATGGAAAAAGCTTTTTAATATGTTTAGCCAAACCATTCTAAACACAAGAGTCTAATTTTGGACACTTTCAGTGTCCTTAACCATTATTTGTCATAAATTGTTCTCAAAGAGATTGCAATCATCTCCTGCTCATTTTCAAGACTAGATGTTAAACAATGCCAGCAAATTGCAGTCAGTTTGAGCAGTATCTTAAAACTGGTTTTTGTATTAGATTTGTATCAGCTTTATGGTAAAATACAAGAGTGGTTTAGTCCAAATCCAGTTCATCCAAGCCAAGGCCTAAGGAGCATTTCTCAGAACACAGTGCAACCTGGATGGTGGGGATGCACAGCCACAATCCATCCCATGACTAAAGTTACCTTCTCTGGGCCTCTAGACACAGTACTTGTGTTTAGATATGTTATCAGCAATCCCCACCTCAGTCTTACAGCAGAAATGTCCACAAACAATTATTTGGATTGGGGTTTTTTTTGCATTCCGAATGGGCTGGAAAAGCAATTCTCACATTGCTTTTCAATCCCAAGTTGAAATGTAAATTTACTATTACAGCAACAGTATCTGCAGTGAAATGTTTTGCTTTGAAATTTATTTATGGACATTGCTTAGTTTCCTGAAAGTAGAATTGTCTGATTCCCTTTTTTTCAAGGGCAATTTAGTGTCATGGAACATGATTGATACTTTTTGATATATTGATTTTTTTTATATTCTGACATTTTTGATACACTGACATTTTTCCAGCCTGAGCTCAGCGCATATGAGTTTGCATAGCCATGCCCTCTCCCCATGGTGAAACACCCCACGTTCAACGTACACAAGATCTCAGACTTGCAGCACGTGGTGACAACAGACTGGAGTGGCAAGATGGAAGTGCAGAGCTGCAGAGCCAAGTGCATAAGCTCTGAGAGGCTCATGACGGCACCCACACATCTGCACCTCTGGAGCAGGGGGCACAGTGAAATACACGTGCAGAGGCAAGGCTCAGACAAAGAGAGAGCTGCACCAGTGTGACCAGCCCCGGACCAGAGCCGTGGCTGAGGTGGATGTGGGCAGGACAGGGGTCCAGGACAGCATGCAGCTCTGCCAGCTTCTGCAGCAAGAGGTCTGTGCTCAGGGAACCACTGATGAGCAGAGCCAGGGTCAGATGCCAGCCAGAAGGGAAGTGGGCAGAATTAAAGGAGTAGCTTTGCTGCTTTACACCGCAGAGAGGTTAAAATATAGAGCTCTTTTCAATGTTTTTGTTTTTAAAGTTACAGTCAAAGGTACGGATGATTCCAGTGCTCTAATGATATGAGCCTCTTCAACTTGCAGCTTTTTGGAACTCTCAAAACTTTGTAGTAAGATTCCCCAGTGCATACTCCATCTACAAAACTAAGAGAAAAGCTTTTTGATTTTACAAGAAAAAGGAAAGATGTCCCTGTCTCTATACTCTGTAACTATACAGTGTCTCAAGCTTTTGGAGCAGCATCACATTTTTGTTCAAACCATAAAAAAGCGAGTGCTGGTTTCTCATGACAAAACTGTTATTTAATGCAATCATGGTTGGCAAAAGTAGTAATATTTTACCTCTGAAGCAGTACTAACAACAGGTGCATATGTCCCTGTTTTCTTGCCTCTATCAGCAGTGTTCCTTGTTAATTTTGTTGCCATATGGTAAGAACAGCAGGATCTACTAAAAAATACCTCTATTAGTTCATCTTTAATAAAACATGGTTACCCAGTTACCATTGGCCCACAACCGAACAAGAAATGCATGAAGTGTGATTTTCAGACACGTTTTTCTGAGTTAATAATTTCACATTCAGTTTTCTGTCAGTTTTCTCTTCTGATAAATCTTTTCTCTGAGAAAAGTTGTTGATCCATTGGAAAAAAAAAAGGGGGGGGGGGGGAATGAGGAAATGAGGAATAGCCCTTTGACTGCCAACCTTAGCCTTGATGAGTCTCAGCCCTTGATATTTCATCTTAAATATCATGCTCAGCTAAGGGAATACTATTTGTCCTCTGTGCAAATAAGGTCTTAAACACATAAAAAAATTTAGTCAAGACAACATCTGTAACATTGATGATAGAACAAGGCAAAGCCAACACAGGGCGCTAATGACAGTAGGCAGACTGGTTTGGCTGGATGCTTACATGAGTGCTACTCCATAGTCTTAAATAGCATAAATTAATACTGCTGGCTATGTCAGCTATGGGCCTAAGGTGTGAGCCTGTCCCAGTTAAAATACTGAACACAGTAACTTGCAAAACAGTGAATTCCTGTATGTCCCATGATTGTACCCATATTCCAATAGCAAAACAACTCCCACAGACTGCTTATAGAGATGGGAGGGAATGGAATTTCGCTTTTTGTGCCAGTCCCAATAATAGATTATTTTAAGACCATGCAGCACCAGCTTTCTAGAATTCCATGTTCTCTTTTAAGAAAAACATGCATGTCCTTGTTTGGAAAAAAATATTTTAGTAGAGTAAAAACTGCAATATGACATTGAAGTTTTGGAAATACTGTTACAGTAATTTTACAAATTACAATCTCTTTCTCCAAATGGCAACAAAATCTTTCAGCAGACATTATAGAATAGAAAGTGCAAGGAGAGCCACCTCTAAAATGTGTTTTTGCTGTTCAGGGCAGGACTAACAATGCCTGTAAGAGGATGCAACAGTAGAACTTGCCTTAGGCCTGGATCCTCCTTTATAAGAAAGGACAGTGGGCAGTGTTTGATGCTGATCCATGTGAGTGCTCCTTTGTTGTCTTGTCCCTGGCCAAGGTGACCACAGGTATCCCTATACCCCATCAGTTATCTGATGAGATTTTGCTATCTCCCTCCTGCCAGAATGATATTTTTGTTCCTAGTTTCAGTATCTTTTGGTGGGTTTGACTTCCCCATAAAGTCCCTTTTCCTCTCCTACTCACCAAAATCCCCCCATTTTCCACAGCCACGCTACAATGGAAATTTCCTTGAAGGCATTCAGCCTGGAAATCCTTATTTGAAGGATTTCAGTTTCAATTTTCAGTTTCAAAATCCTCCATTGATTTTGGTCCACTTGATCTCCATTACTCCCACTTGTGGCACGTGAAATAAAAACAGCCATCAAAATGTGGGAAAAGAATCCCCATCACACTGAGAGAAAGAGAAAGTTCCCTCCTGAGTGTGCAAAGACCTCCTCCATGGCAATGTTCGTTCTCATTTAGGCTCAGGTAGCTGCTCAGAGAGCACATAAAGCTGAATCAAAATGACAGAAACCTCTGGGTTGTATTCAGGAGGATGTATGCCACTACTTTAAAAAGACAGATAAACAGATAAGTTAAATTTACACTGCCCAGAGGTTAGATGATACTGCTATGTTGCACAGGATATATTTGCCTAAGAGCTGTGAAGTGAAAATAAACTATCATATAAAACAGGAAAGAACCATTTATAGGTTCTTGAAATACGCAGTGTTATGAGCTCTAAACATTCTTTTTGGGAGTAACACATAACACTATTTTTTCAAAAGCACCCAAATCAGAATGGTATTTCTTTGATACACATATTGATTGTCCTAAAACAAACACGCAGAACACTAAATAATATATTGGGGCTTAAATAATTGAAATAGAGCAGGCATTCACATGGCTTTCTAAAATACATTTGATGCAGCTGACTCAATGAAATATGATTGTATAAAGACTGTCCTGAAAGTTACTCAAGTAAGAAAAAAGAGAGTTTGAGCAGCAGAGCACAACAGACTTGCACGTGGGAGTACAATAGATTATGTCCTTGGCACCAGCCCTCATTTTACAGTACCATTACCTCCCCTTCTCTTGTCTACTGTTCTTATTTCTAGTTTTTTTTCCCATTTTGACCCTTTTCCTTTACTATTTACCTGTTATTGAATGGTTTTCATATCACCAGCAGATCTCTTACCTTTTTCAATAATTTTGTTATAGAGGGGAATCTATAATTTAATTTCCTCCCAGAGTAGCATTTATCTTTTCTTTCCAGACACACACCTTCTTTCACAGATGGAAAGAGTCACAGAACTGAGCTTTTCACTTGTAGTGTTTCTAGATAAGGAGTTTTTACCGCACACTAATTCGGATATGATATACAGGAAACATTTTGTTAACAACTGATAAATGCAAATGTGTAAGTAAGATAATTATTGTATCTTGAAGTGACTGGGAGTGTGTGTCGGTTTTGCATGGCCTGGTTTTTGGTAGTGGGGGGTGGGCCACAGAGGCGGCTTCTGTGAGAAGCTGCTGGAAGCTTCCACCACGTCCAGCAGAGACAATCTCTGATGGCTCTGAAGATGATGGACATGCTGCTCACCAAGCCTGGTCCAATTAGAGATGTTGGGTATGCCTCTGTGATAACGTATTTAAGAAGAAAATTAAAACAAAGTAGGGCACAGGTTTTTTCTATGCAGAGAAGAGAAGGAGGTGAGAGCGTGCGAGGGAAACAACATGGAGATACCAAGGTCAGTGGAGAAGGAGGGGTAAGAGGTGCTTTAGGCACCAGAGCTGGGATTCCTCTGCAGGCTGTGGTGATTACCATGGTGAGGCAGCTGTGGCCCTGCAGCCCATGGGGGTCCACAGGGGATGCAGAGATCCACCCACAGCCTGTGGGGAGGTGCCCACACCACAGCAGGTGGATGCCTGGAGGAGGCTGTGATCTGGTGGAAGAGCTGGTGGAAAGAGGGGGCCCCTGCTTCTCAGCTGGAGCAGCCTGGCCTTGGAGGACTGCACCCCATGGAAGAGTGACCCACACCACAGCAGTTTTGGAAGGACTGTTTGCCTGTGGGAGGAGCTCACATTGAAGCCGTTTTCGGAGGACTGTGTCTCGGATTAGAGACAAATTTTCTAGGTGGAAAGCACTCTGAACAAGTGCTTCCCCCACAACAACAGTTTCTAGCACCCCTTCCCCCCCCCAAAACAACAGAATATCTCGGCTGAAAATGGGAAAGAGCTGTTTAATTAACAGACCACACAGTGGAAGGGGAAAGGGGAAAAGGGGTCATTAAACCTGAGTAAACAGTTGATGAACTTTAGTGTCCTTTTCCTCAAGCATAGCTTCCCCTTTCTGGGGTCCCCGAGGGGCCGGGTGGAGTTCCTCCGGTGGCTCCCTGGACAATTCTTGCCCACTGTCCTCCGGGGCTCCTCAGGTTCTCGGATGAGAAAAGCAAGTCGAGGAAAAAGGTCCAAAACAATGAAAAAAACAATCCCAGGGAAAAAAAAAAAATCAAAAGAGAAAACCCAAGCAGCAGCCCCACCAGTAGCACCAGCAACCAGCAGCAGCAGCAGCCGACTGAGGGGGGGGGGGAAAAAAAAGTGTCCCTTCCTTCTCACTCCCCTGTAGAACAGCCGGGGGAAGAGTTTCAAAACATCCCGCACTGGCAGAGCTTATCCCGGCTGCAGGACACAGTTAAAGCTACAGGACCATATTCTGGTCAAACATACAAACGGTAGGGAATACAAGATATCATTACGCCACCCCAGGACAGACTGCCACTCGTGAGAGTGGACCCACACTGGAGGAGTTTGCAGTGAACTGTCTCCCGTGGAAAGGGACCCCACAGTGAAGCCAGGGAAGGACTCCTCTCTCTGAGCAGCAGAAGAAGATCTCAGTGATGAACTGACCAAAACCCCCATGCCCTGTCTCCCTGTGCTGTTGGTGGGAAGAAGGGAGGAGTTGGGGAAAAAAGGTGTCTTTAGGGCTTATTTTACTTCTCATTATCCTCCTCTGACTCTGTTGCTAATAAATTCACCTTATGTGTCTAAGTTGAACCTGTTTTGCCCTTGGAGTGTTTTCTCCTGGTCCTTATCTCGACTTCTGAACCCTTTGTCAAATTTTTCTCTCCTCTGCCCAGCTGTGGCAGGGGAGCGCAAGTGAGCAGCTGTCATGGGTGCCTGGCATTTGGCCAGTGTCAAACCATGACAGAGTGTAACTAGTGTTTACAGAAACATTAGAAGCTAAGAAATTAATTTGTTGCTTGTTATTTTATCCTGACTATCTTAATTTACAAGGTCTGGAAATGGTTTGCTTAGAAGTATACTACTCCAGTTTTCCTCAGAGTTTTCTGATAAAATAATCTGGTTTTGAGTACTGTGCCAACATTTTTGTGCCTGCATGAACCAAATCTACTAAGAAAGCATTTATGTACACTGCATGAAAGTTTTTCCCAGTGAAAAGTGGTTTTATTCTGGAAAGCTTAGTCTGTGGCATAATAATTTTCTGTTGAAGAATCTTGTTCCCTACAAAAAATTGAATTGAAATAGGACACAGAAAATAAAAAGACCACACAAGTCACTGGATCCAGTCCCCATAGTTATCAGTTGCCATACTACCACACAGGCTTTCTCTCACCTCCCTTGTAATTCCAGTAGTCCTCTTTGGTCCAGCTTATGTATTTCAGTACTCTCTTGTCACTGGCTGTTTCTGAATTGCTGCTTTAATTTGTGCAAGAAGCACTTCTAGGTGCTCAAACTCAATCCTCTACATCACTAATTTGGTAACAAGATCCTTGGCACCTGTTTAGCACCAGCCAGAGCTCTCCACAGAGTTCTTTCATGTGTCTAGGGATTAATGTCAATCATAAGGTTTTTATCACTTTGCAGCATTTTAGAATGAAAATATATTCAATAGTAAAAATATCAGCCACATTATAGCAGCTCAACTTAGTGCCAGAGAGCATCCCTGGGACTTTCAGTGCAGCAATTCTAAGAAATCTTTGTGCTAGACTGAAATTTCAGCTGATATTAGTGCCTGACTAATGCTGAACTAGTTACTTAAGGCCCCACTGTAGCTGAAGAAAAAGAGATAGGAATTTGTAAAAGCTAACTCAGCCCATCTTTCCTACGCAATCACCTGAGGAAATGACAAATTTAACTTCAGAAGTGCCGAATCTCTGACCATTGATGAGTGTGGAGATGATTAATTGTATATATCTAATGAACAAATCCTGCTCTTCAGAGGTACACAAAATAGCTAGTCTATGCCTTACAAAATTGACTTGCAGACTTGATTTTTAAAATCCCAGATTTCCAGAGTCTTTTAAAGTTTACTTTTTAATTCATGCTTGAATTCATGCCTAATCTACATACTAAGAAGGCAAATGGCTTAGTTACAAAACTGAATCACCTAGCTACTTCGGCGAATGTACAGCTTTGGGCACAGAAATACTTCCTTAGATTTCATCATGAAGGGTAACTCATCAAAATGCATATGAAAATGTCTAAATTTAGCCCAGAGAAGTTTAAAATAGCCAAAGGACTTATTCAAATATTTAAAATGTGAAATGCCATAAGCTGGACCCAGAGACTTCAGATTTAACTAGGTACCAAAGTCTCCACAGAGCGTCTGAAAGTGCTCTGCAGACAAAAGGGTTTGCAAGAGAGAACAATCACAGGTTTGGGTACCTGGGTGTGGTGGTTTTGCTCAGCCCAGTTTTTGCTAGTGAGTAGAGTGGGGTGCAAAGATGGCTCCTGCATGTCCTGTGTGAAGATTCTGGAAATTTTTCCACCATGTCCAGCAGAGCCAATCTCTGATGGCTCTGAAGATAATGGACATGCTGCTGGCCAAGTCTAGGCCAATTAGAGATGTTAGTTACGCCTCTGTGAAAACATATTTAAGAAGAAATCAAAACAATGTGAGTACACACTTCTTTTTAGCCAGGGAAGGAGGAGGAGGAGGTAAAAATATGTGAGGGAAAACAACATGGAGGCACCAAGGTCAGTGGAGAAGGTGGGGGAGGAGGTGCTCCAGGCGCTGGAGCTGAAAACCCTCTGCTGGCCATGGTGAAGACCGTGGGGGAGCAGGTGGTCCCCCCTGCAGCCCATGGAGTCCAGGGGGATGCAGAGAATCACCCACAGCCTGTGGGGAGGTGCCCACGCCAGAGGAGCAGTGGATGCCTGCAGGAAGCTGTGATCCAGTGGGAGTCCCAGAGACTGAGAGTTGCAAAGGCCTTGCAGGAGAGAGAAAGGCCTTGCTCCCGGGATGGAAACAGCCTGGCCTCGGCTTGGAATTCTGCATCCTGGAGAGAATCTCGGACAGCAGCAATCGGGCGGGGCTGCTCGTGAGATTGGACCCACGCCAAAGAAGTTTGCAGAGGACTGTCTCTCGTGGGAGGGACCACCATGGCTAAGTAGAGGATTCTTTTCCCCTGATGGACTGACCCTGACCAAAGGAAACCCCCATACCCTGCCCCCACCCCGGAGCTGTTGGTTAAAAGGAAGGAGGGAGGGAGGGAGCTGAGAAATGGTGTCTTAATAGGAAGCGGGTGAGTAGAGAAACAGCCTTTGTAGCAGAATTGTGGTGATGGACAGAGAGAAATCACATACTTTGCCCCAGGCCAGATCTGTTGGTTGGATGGATGGAGGGGGGTAAGTAGAGAAACAGTGCCTGTAGTAGAAGAATTGTGATGGACTGATTAAAAAAAAACCCCACACCCTGCCCCTGCCCCGGAGCTGTTGGATAGTTGGAAGGAGGGAGGGGGTGAGCTGAGAAGCGCTGCCTTAAGAGGGAAGGGGGGTGAGTGAAGAAATGGTGTCTTAAGAGCTTATTTTTGCCTCTGATTGATCCTCTGACTGTTAGATTAATAAATCACCTTTGCAGATTTAAGTTTTCCTGACTGCTTTGCCTGTCTGTGCATCCCCTTTATCAGTAATTCATCTCAACTCATGAGTGGCGTGTTTGTGTTAGTGTTTTTTCCCTCTCCTCTACATAGCTGCAGCAGGAGAGAGCACAGAGAGCAAACGTCATAGGTGCCTGGCATTTAGGCAGGGTCAAACCCACGACAGTGGGTTATGGTGGAACTCTTGTGTGCAACTCTGAATGGTTACATGCAAAGCAATCATTGCACAACACAGAAATATAATGGGTTCAAAACTACAAATTTAGTAGTTCTTATGGCCCAATAAGATCTTTAGAATCTATCCATTCATATTTTTAGGCTTTTTTCCTGAAATAGCAACAGTTAGATTTAAGTAGAGCTTTGCAGGTACTCGCCTCTCTTCTGAAGCAGGTGTGAAAAATGGAAAAAAAACCCAGCACCATATTGGTTTTTTTATCAAGTTATTTGAAATACCAACACTGATGTCTAGAAAAGGTATAAAGCAGTTAGAGACATGCAACAGCAAAATGTATAGCTTTTGCAGTATTCCAAAGGTTGCTATTGTAATACCCTAGACATGTAAGCTAGATATATAAAAACAGATTTAGATACAATAATGAAGCACTCAATTGAAGCTCAAACTCATTCCGTGTACCATATGTGCTGTTTTCATACTCGGTTTTATTTAGTCTGGCAATAAATCTTTGCATCCCCAATGCCTGAAATAATCTGAAGTCTTAGATATTAATATTGTCTGTCCACCTGTAATTATTGGTGTTATTGGTGTAACAGTACAAATTTGAAACAATTCTAATTGCTAAGAATAAGTCATCAACATATTTTTATTTCTAGACATTAAATCTTGCCTTCCCTGTTTCCCAGGAATACCATTAAGTGATTTATATCAATAAAACAAGTAGCACACACATTGAGAGCCTAAAATAATTTAATCTGTATTTTGAAAACATATTGGACTGAGAGTAACAAACAAAATATTCTGGTTTTTGCTAAACAAGTGCTGCATTTTATTTGGCATTGTGACAAAGCTGGGGAAAAAATGGGGAAAATATTCCAGTTGTAAAAATTTAATTGTTATTTTCAAATCAAGTTTGACAGAGGTTAGTTAATGTAGTTCCAAGAAAAAAATGGAAAGGCTATCCTAAACATGTACCTAACAGAGTACAAATGGGATGAGAATCACATCTATACTGTTTGTACAGTGCTGCCATCCACTGAATTACAAGAAACTCACATTTGTTGATTTTCAACACTTATGGGAATTTTTCTCCTGAAAAACTTAAAAACCTTATATTTCTTAAAGGATCTTGTTAATTTTATTTTCAGAATATAAAATTGCTATCTTAAAGTGCTATATCAAAGAGAACATTTGGTGGCATGAATGTTTGATTAGAAGCCTTTGGATGTTACCCTTGGAGACGCAGACTCTCAACAGCTATCATAAAATATACATTGAGTGACCTAAGAGGCTTTAAAGAGACAAAATGTGCTTTTAATACTTGGGACCAAATGAAAAAATCACAGCTTTGCGTTCTATCCAGTCACCAATAAGTGGCACAGAGAGGTAGCCATGTATGGGTGAAGACAGAGTGGGGAAAGGATGAGGAGTAATACAAGGAGAGAAAGAGCAGAGAGGAGGATGTGGCTGAGAAATGGTAGAAACTTCCTTAGGGCAGATTTTCTTAAGTCCTAATTTTTTTTCTTTCCACTCCCATAGAAAAAAGAGACTGCGCCCACTATTTCCCTGAACCCACACTTCTCCCCTTTTCATAAACATCATTGAAGTCAGGTACTATTTATCTATAGTGGTTTTTGCTAGTCAGAAGCAATTGCTGTACCCTCCCCTAAGAAAGTCTGTGTGGGCAATGTAGTGCACATTTCCACCAGGCTCAAGTCACAGTGCTCCCATGGGAAATTTAGCTGTAAATGGATAGTGCTTTACCTATGCCAAAAGTAAATGGAAAGAGATTTGAATTTTCAGAGACTCCATTCTGTATCACTCATAAATCATCATATCCATTCCAGTGAGTCAAAATGAACTCTTCAGGAATGCTAATGATGAAATTTTTAAACAGCACAGCCAGCAGCCTAACCTCCTTGCATGTGGACTTAGAAAAAGTCTCAGCATGGAAAACACAGAAAAAACTATTAAAGCCAGTTGACCAAATATTCCAAGATGTCCCTGGGAGATTTGCTTTCTGAACTGTGTGGATGATCTTTTCTATGGAGTGTTATTTATAATTAAATTGCTATTGATTTATCTCTTTGTTCAATTATTTTCATTACCTCTGATGTGTTTAAAATACAAAAAAGTGGTGTTACAGAAAACAGTGCAGAGTACGATGCTACTTGCTTGTCAGTAAATACACACCTACCAGTCCTGTAAATGTTAAGGATCATGCCTGAGAAAACAAACACAGTTTGCCCTTTTCAAACCCAAAGTATGTGTATGAGCTGTCAGAATCTTCAGGTGCAATGGATAGAATTCATCTGCTTTCAGCTGTCTGAGGGTTAAAAACAGTCTGAGTTAATTGCTTACATTCTTTCAAAAACAAAAGAAAAGAGAGAAAATCTTAGGCCCAAGTTGAACTGTCCTCTGCAGTCTGAGAAGCGCTTCCCCAAAAATTATATAGAAGACCAAGGTGAAGAAAATTGATAGACAGCTCTATTAACTTCAGTAGGTATTTTAAAATATCCACTTCCACATAAATAACCACATAAAATATCCACATAAAAACAAGTCTTGCACAGCGCTTGTCATAGTTTAAACTCCTGCGTTGAGAATTAAGGCCTCAAAGCTTAATTATAGTTCTCTTTAGACAGTGGAACTATAAGCAAATGAATTTAGGATTTCTGTGCAAGTGTGTGTTTGTTTTTCATTTTGGACCACAAGACTAAGACTGAAGTAACAAGCTTCGAAATAAATAACAGATTTTGTACTGATTGGAAGCCTCAGACTCATAGTGCATTACCTGCGTACTTGAGAAGAGCTCAAATACTAACATTCCTTATTATTAAATTGATTTTTTTAAAAAGCATCAATGTGCTATCTGAAGATGCCTAAGTCAGGTAATTTTGTTCTGTAAAAATAGATTTATATTTTTATCTCTAGATTTGGTCTGAAACAGAAATAACTAACCTTGAAAACAAAGGAAAAGTATTATCACACTCCACATTCCCACCTTAATTCCACCTTAATCCCACCTTAATTCCACTTTGGAATGTAAATGAAAAGGAACAAATCCTGAAAACAGATAATCAGATGCCTCATACAGTATCTGCTCTTCAGGCATCTTCAATAGAGGACTTGTTCAGCTTAATATCACAGAAGACCAGTGGAAAACTGTAAGTGTGATGGGACAAGCCACTAACTACCTGATCAATACCAGTTATTTTTAGACAGCATCTGACACTTATCAAAGCTTTTAGAGGTGTGACTAACTCCATTAGCGTGGAGTTCTAGCACTGCAGCAAGCACCAACTTAGCCACAGTGACATCAGCTTGCTAAAACATTTCAACAAAAGCAAAAATCATGCCATCAACATATGTGGGGACAGAATCCATCCTGTGTCGGGAGTGGTAGGGGGATACCAACAGCTGACTGTACTGGAAACTGAAGTGAGCCTGACTGGGAATGAATGGTGAAAAATTTCATTTGACTGGCCTAGGGGACCTGTGCATCCTTGGCATAGATTACCTTGGGAGAGGGTATTTCGAGGACCCAAAAAGGCATTGTTGGGCTTTTGGGATAGCTGCTATGGAGACAGAGGAAATTAGGCAGCTGAATACCTTGCCTAGTCTCACAGAGGACCCTTCACTGTAGGACTGCTGATGTTTGAAGAACAACAGATACCAATCACTACCGCAACCGTGCACCATCAACAATTCTGCACCAATGGGGATTCCGTCACCCCCATCCAGGAGATGATTCACTAACTGGAGAGCCAGAAAGTGGTCAGCAAGACTCACCCCACCCTTTAACAGCCCTATATGGGCAGTGCATAAGTCCAATGGAGAGCGGAGGCTGACAATGGACTATCAGGGCCTGAATGAACTCATGCCACCACTGAGTGCCGCTGTGCTGGACATGTCAGAGTTTCAGTATGAGCTGGAGTCCAAGGCAATAAGATGGTGCTACTATTGGCATTGCCAATGCATTTTTGTCCATTCTTTTGGCGGCAGAGTATAGGCTACAGTTCACATTTACCTGGACAGGTGTGCAATACACCTGGAACTGACTGCCCCAAGGATGGAAACACAACCCCACTCTTTGCCATGGACTGATGCAGGCTGCACTGGAAAAGGGTGAGGCTCAGAGGTGATTGGGACTGAAGCACTGTGCCAATCATCTCCTCCTGGCACTCTGCCAGCGCTGGGCTGGATGTCCAAAGGGAAAGTCCCCTCCAGGTATCATTCCACTGACGCCACACGGAGCAATTGGATCTCTCTGATCACACAGCAAGCACAAATAAGAAATCCCAAGTAAGGACCAACTGACTTGAGGGCAAAAATTTTGGATTACCATCAGAAGAGGAGGAGGCCCCACCATATAACGAGCTACCAGAAGATGAAAAGCTATACAACTCTTCACTGACAGCTCCTACCATATCATAGGAATATGCTGAAAACGGAAAACTGCCATATGGAGTCCTATGCAGCAAGTCACAGGAGCTATTGAGGGACAAGGTGGATCAAGTCAGGTTGAAAAGCTGAAAACCATCCATGGCTTTAGACATAACTGAACAAGAGAAGTGGCCAGTGTTCTACCTCTACACTGTCTCCTGGATAGTTGCAAATGCTCCATGGGGGTGGCTACACCGATTGTCAGTGCAGAGGAAAATCCATCTGTTCTGCTAAACTGTGGCAAGGCATGGCTGCCTGGGTAGAGAAATTGACTGTGAAAGTACGTCCTGTAGATGCACACATGGAGTTGGGCTACTGAAGAGCTTTCAATGATGGACAGGTGGATCGAGCTGCCAAGATTAAAGTGTTTCAGGTGGATCTGGACTGGCAATATAAGGGTAAATTATTTCTTGCTCAGTGGGCCCATGACACCTCAGGTCATCAGGGAAGAAACATAACATAAAGATGGGCTCATGACTGAGGGGCAGACTTACCCATGGACACTCTATAGCAGATCATCCATGATTGTGAAACATGTGCTGCAATGGCACAGACCAAGGAGGTAAAGCTCCTGTGGCATGGGGAGCATGGTCAAAATATACATATGGGGAGGCCTGGCAGATCGATTACATCACAGTCTCATAAACCTGACAAGACAAGCACTATGTGCTTACAGTGGGGCAAACAACCACTGGATGACTGGAGATGCACCCATCTTCGCACCATCTGCTGGAATTCCATCTTGGGCCTTGAAAAGCAAGTCCTGTGGCAACGTGGCACACCAGAAAGAACTGAGCTGGACAACGAGACTCATTTCAAAAGCAGCAAAACAGCATCATGGACACCTGGGCCAGAGAGCATGGGATTGAGGGGGTGTATCATACTGCCTCCCATGCACCAGCCTTTGGGAAAATTGAGTGGTGCAATGTGCTGTTAAAAGCCACATGGAAAGCAGTGGTTGGTGGGACTTTCAAACACTGGATCTACATTTAGCAAAGGCTACCTGGTTAGTTAACACCCGAGGCTCTACCAATCGAGGTGGCCCTGCCCAATCAAAACCTCCACATATCGCAGAAGGGGATAAAGTCCCCATGGTGTATATGAGGAATCTGTTAGGGAAGACAGTTTGGATTAGTCTTGCCTCAAGCAAAGGCAAACCCATCCATGGGGTTCCTTTTGCTCAAGGACCTGGGTGCATTTGGTGGAAAATGCAGAGGGATGAGGAAGCACAATGTACCTCAAGGGGATTTGATTCTCATATGAGAACAGCCTGTAAATTTGAATTGTATATTTCATATTGGTTGCTGAATAGCAATACCACTGTATGCTGTAAGTACCATGGACAATGAGTATGGACTGCTCCAGACACACCAGTTGTGATCTTCTGATGCAGCAGGTCATGGGTTTGCATTTTAATGGGAACATTAAATCAAGGAACACCATTCCTAAACCACAACACTCATGAACCCAAATATTTTCTGAAACATGTTAATGTTCACTGGAGGCAGCACAGGACTTCCTAGCAATGCAAACAGCTCAGACTGTGCTAAGTTCACTTCCACCTCTGCTATCTGCCATGGTCTGTGGCTCATGAGGAGCAGAAGAGTGAGCTGTGCCATGAGTCTGGTTGCAGATCTAGGTTGCTGATGCTGTACTTAGGTATGAGATGCAAAGGACACATTAACCTTTGAGCTGAACTGCAGAAAGCAGTGTGCCTTTGTCTAAAGTCAAATTTTTAATGTGTTTAGATCATCTGTGATGGCTGGTTTGGGAAACATTTTCCAACCCTACATATCATTTCTGCCTTGAAAGCCCTGCCCAAAACGCACTGAACAAACCAACTGGTGCTCCACAGTCTCTAGACCAGAGAAGGACTGAGTGGCCATGCGCAGTCTGCTCTGCATGACAGCGTGGTTGAGGCCTACAGGGATATCTTGCTTTCCTGTGGTGCACACTGAACCTGGAAATGTGTAACCAAGCATGGATTGGCTCATATTTGTCTTGTCAAACGATTTGGCAGGGACAGATCTGTGGCTAATGGTGGTCAAATGATGTCAAACTAGAAGACTTGTAATAAGGCACCATTGAAAGAGAGCAATAGGTGTTGCCAGCTGACATTCAGATGAACTTTCTCTTTTGCTCTTTTTGCCTTGGTTCTGTCACAGCAATCACTTGGCAGAAATATTGCTAGGAAAAGAAATAAAAAAAGAAAAGAAAGTCTTGCAATCAATACCAAAGAATACAAACTTCATAAATATTAATGTAATCATCCATGTATTACTCTGAACACATGCAAAGTTGAGTAAAAAAGCCTAAAAGAGGTAGTGGGTTTTTTTCACAGTGGATGAAAATTAAGTTTTAGAAATAATTCTGTTTACAGCTGGTATTTTTCACTTTCTTACACAGCTATTTTTATGCATAATTTTGAGTGACTACAATAACTCATTGATGTCTACGATTCTGTGCTCTTTTCTATAATTGCAGTAGGCAACAGCCTACTATTTTTCATGTTAGTCTCGGAGGGAGGTAACTTACTATATGGGCTAATTGGTTAATTAGGCTGAAAACATTACTCATCTAACCTTAACAAATGTAAAATAGATTTTGTGTGTGAAAAATAGAACAATATTTTGCTGCTGCATAGTACATCTATGCATCTGTGGTTCTCAAAAAAGGAAAAATGACCATTTAATAATATTTCATTTCCTTTGAGCTCATTCTTTCTGTGAAAGAACATTGGGATTCCTTCTTCCAGTAGGGTTTGTGCTCTATATGAGAGAAAGCAAAACCTCCTGTCTTGCAAGGAGAAAGACTCAATGTAATATTATCAGTCCTTGCATGTATCAATCTGTACAGATTTTGGATAATGTCCCTAAACCTGAAATACTCACTGCCGACCTGTTATTTTGTTTTTAAATCACATCTTAGGAGAAAACATAAATTAAGGGAATATTTTTTCAGTATGCAGGAACTAGAATGGTGTCCAAGTTGGAAATCTGGACAAACTTTTCACTGCAAATACATACTCACATGTTGGCGTTGGTTTTCTTTCTCTTTTTGTGTCACTGTTGTTTATTTGAATTAATTCTTCCATAAACTAATTTATACTTTTAGCCTTGTTTCCTCTATATCCTAGGTCTAATAAGACCTCTTTTTCACACATAAATGGAAGAAATCCTCCCAAATATTGTTATTATTGGATTATATCTCTCTCTGCGTCCTTGGTTGGCCGTGCTTTTCTGAGTAGTTATCTCCTTTCTTTGCATATGGTCTGTGTGGATATTTGGATCTTCTGGACATTAAATGTATGTTTTTACTGGTCTGCCGAAAGAACCCAGGCACAAGTTCACAAATAAACAAGGAGTTTATTCACACTAACAGCACCATTCCTTGCCATATTTTTGGTCTGTCCCCTTAGCACCCTCACAGGCAACACTTGGGGTAGCTTAGGGTTTGTAAAAGTCAGAAACCATTCACAGGAGGCACTAAGGACCAACCATCCTGATCTAGAGGGAGAAAGAATTTGTCTGTAAGGATCTAAACTGTGTGGTCCTACTCGCATCAGAAGCAGAGAATAAGACTGACCCCTCTGGTTTCATTAGTGTACACACTGCCTAAGGGTCAGCGCCCTTCCTCCTTGCCTGACTGTATTTGAGCTTGTACCAGTTCCTCTACACTGGATTTTTATCTCTGAAGTCTTCTAGTTAACTCTTGCTTATTAGATAACACATGCTTCTTTTTCATTTTGCTATTGTCTCTTGTGTCAGAAGAACTTTTTTTTAACTCTTGTTAAAATCTCCAGTTAGATGTATACATGAACAAGACATCCAGGCCCCCAAGTACATTAAACAGTATCAGCACATGAAGTTCTGTAAGAAAAGATACATGCCATTAGTTGCTATGAAAAAGACAATTTATCTTCACTCAAAATATCTGTAGGTGCACCTTAGGATGTGTGCCGTGTTACTTTTAATGAATAAGAGTAGTGCTCCAGTTTCTCTCTACTTTCAGTTTATTAAGCTCAGTCTTGATTTCTCCAACAATTATTTTCTCCAGCATTCATTTGGGCAAGCGGTTTTCAACTACCACTGTAAACTGTTTCAATATAATGTTAAATGCAATGCATTCATGGAATATTTTATCTGTGTTATCAGGATTTCTTTATAAGTACACTTTTCACTCTTGTTTAGCCTTTACTTTTTTTCTTTTAAAATTAACGAGGGTTTTTGTTTTTTTTAATTGTAGTGGCCAAATTCAATCCTGGTATTCTTTTCTTTTATGGGAAATTTTAAACAATTGATATTATCAGTAGGATGAAGACTGGTGTTTCATTCTATCTGAGTAGTGAAAGGACAATACTACTGATAACAATGCCTGCAATATATCACTATGAAATGGGCTTACCACTGTTATTACAAATTGCTAAATTACAAATTCAGACACAGTTCCTGCAAGGAGAATTCTAATCTGATACCTTGCTTATAGTCTTCTCCTTGATTAATCTGAGCAGTTCAGCAAAGTCAACACAGATACACATAATACACCAAAATCACTCTAATGAATTATGAGACAGTCATTTGTTATTGGACAGTGAGGTAGAAAATAGCTGTTAATGCTGTATATTGTGTCATGGTAATTTAAGTGTCCACATCTAATGTGTGCTTAGAAGTGCGAGTGTTCTTTGCTTTTCTAGGTTATTGTCTTCACATATTCAGTTCTGACCATCATTCTTCTGCTCTTTAAAATAAGCTCTCATTCGCTTGGGTATTGCTGTACTCTACCAAGTACAAAATAGCAACTGAAGTACTCTCTCTGAAATCTGAGTCTTTTCTTTTTCTGCATGAAAACTTTTCTTCTTTTGCATTTCCCCTAGAAGTGAACTGCATGAACTCTTTCCATCTCAAACCTAGCATAGTTATATCAAGTGGTGGCTTTTTGTAAGGACCTGGACTCAGAAGTATAGATACCTGTAGTGTGAGCAAAAATATTTTTGCTCATTTTCTTGTTTCTTATTAGTAGTCCGCTTCTAATTTACTTTGAAGAAGATGAGAACATAAGCTTCAAAAATTTAGGAAAGGTCTCTGATAGGCCCCAGAACATGTGTCTGTCAGCAACTTCAATTAGATAAGGTCTCAATTTAGATATGATCTCAACATCATGTTTGGAGCAGTGAGCACAATTAGTCAACAAAGTAAGTCAGTAGGATAGCTGAGGATGATCTTATTCCCAACACCTCTTCAAAGTTCGAGCATGTCTACAGCAGACTATGACTCATGGCCCACATGCCCTCTAGAATAAGGGATGAACGCTTTGGCTGCAAATGATGGCTTGACAATAGTGAAACTGTTGCCTACACTTCAAATAATAGCTACATCTCAGAGTTCTCCACTAGAAAACAAGAAAAATAATTCAGTTTATACCCTGCCTACAAACCATTCTCTTAAACCACTCCTCTATATTTAAATTTATTTTCCATTTGCATTGGTGAGAAGATTGTGCCTGGTCACAGCTCATTTTTCACCATGAAGTCAATAGGAAAGAAATCCAATTCTTTTTATAGTTATTGAAGACTTCAGAGAGTACGTTGAAAAACACTCTACAAGCCTCTGTGCAAAAAGACACCAGAACAGCTCAGACACACAAAAGAAACACTCCTGTTTCATGTAACTGTTCAGAAATTAGATTTGGAAAGAGGAAAATCAAAGATCTATATCAAAGTACCCTTGCTATAGGAAAGCAGAGTAGGAGAATATCCTGCAGGAGCTCCTACCTCATATCACAGTATTTATTTTCCCTCCAGATGAAAGACAATAAAATAGCATTAACAAAATATAACAAGTGTGAATTTCTAAAATCTAGTGTCTTCAATGACTGCATAGTGATTTAAATTTATTTCCTTTCAAGAGTTTCTCATAAGAGAGGACTTGTAATCAGAAAAACATCAGTTTTCGCTCTCATTTTTATTCCAGTGAAGGTACTTTGCACTGCTATGTATAGACAGTTTTTATAATTGTTTTTGCAAGTTAGACTAAATGTAAGCATATTGCCCATTATTTTTTCTTGTTTTAGGTCATCTGGAACAGGGTTTTGGAGTGAAAAGTTCCAAGTCATTGTATGAAGATGTTCACAATACAAGCAGTGTGAAATTTTTAATTTATGCTCCAAGCTCTGTGTAGTCCAGGCAGAGTTACAGATACGTAGTAAAGCAGGGGACTTGCACACGGAGAGTTGGTCTTGGGTGGCCAAAAGTCTAATTTATGCACAGCTATCTTGTTAAAATCCTAGATACCATATGTATGCCACTGTGCAGAAATGTGGATGAGTCACTGGGTCACAAGAATTGCAAAAGATTGGTTGTTACTCTCTCATTTGATAACACATTTGTGATGGAGGAGTTCTCAGTACTATTTCCACTACAAATTAAATATATAGGTCTAAATCTACATAATGCACATAAAGGACATAAAACTGGTCTTCAAAATTGTCATCCCTACCACACAATTCCTCTGGGCCCAATGGATCTGGTATTTCTGCTTCTGTTCTGGTTCCCTCTGGAGAAGGGAAAAAGGGGCTCCATTGGTAATAGAATTCTTATTAGGAAATCAGTAGGAAATCGTCTACCCATTTCCTAAATGTAAGCCTTAATCACCAGCCTAGATTATAGTTTACAAGACAGATGTCTGCTTCTTGCTTTTCAAGCTGCAGAAATCTACTTTCAGCAGAGATGTCCAGCTGGAACTGAAGGAAGGATCCCATCTCTTCCACTCAATGAGGTACATGTTCATCAGAGAACTGGACTTCGAACCATAGAATAGAACCACAGAAGAGAACCATGGAATTTTTTAGGTTTGAAAAGACTGTGAAGATAATCAAGTCCAGTCGTTAACCCAGCACTGCCAAGTCCACACTAAACCATGTCCTTATGTGCCTCATCCACATCTTTTATCTACCTCCAGGGATGGGGATGCCACCACTTCCTTGGGAAGCCTGTTACTGCTTAAGAACGTTTTCCATAAAGAAATTTTCCCAAATATCCAACCTAAATCTCCCCACACACAACTTAAGGCTATTTCCTGTTGTCCTGTTGCTTGTTACTTGGAAGAAGAGACTTCAGGCAGACTTAGGATATACTGAACATCATCTGTAGACTGGATGAATTCAGGCAGCTCCCTGATCAACACATCTGTCCTTTTAGACCCACTGACAGATAATTATTACACCTCATTTGCCTTAAGCAGACCGTAAGCACCTAACAAATGAACCCCCACTGTATTACCGAGGCACACATCTGCAACCTCTGATACTTAGCTCCCAAAGTCCTCTGCAGTTCTTGCCTTTGGAACAAGCAAGGTGGTAGCACCCACCAAGAGCTGTGCACACTCATGTTCCTTTATCTTGAGGATTACAGCCATAAGCCAAAAGAGAATGAGAAGGGAAGGGAAGGGAAGGGAAGGGAAGGGAAGGGAAGGGAAGGGAAGGGACTGATATACATCAGGTGATGATATACAACAATAATCTAATTCAACTGCCTGACCACTTCCTCATGGCTGACCAAAGTTTGAAGCATGTTCACATGCCTCACGAACACTTACAGGCTTGGAGCATCAACCACTTCTCTAGGAAGCCTGTTCCAATGTTTGACCACCCTTTCGGTACAGAAATGCTTCCTTATATCTCATCTGAACTTTCCCTGATACAGATTTGAACCATTCTCATGTGTCTTGTCACCTCCCTCTCCATTTCCCCTCCTCAGGAAGCTGTAGAGAGCGAGTCCTCAGCCACTCCACACAGGACATGCCTTCAAGCTCTTTCACCAGCTGTGTTGTCCTCCTCTGGACACATTCAAGGACCTTCACATCTTTCTTAAATAGAAGGGCCCAGAACTGTGCATAACATGAGGTCACACCAATGCTGAAAACATTGGGATAATCTCCTCTTTTTCCCAGCTGGTCATACTGTGCTTGGTGCATTAGAAGTTGTTGAGCACATGTCACTATTTGAGATGGCCATAGCAGTTTCCCTCTGACAAAGTTTTTTCTGCTGTTCCAGACTTCCAGTGTAATTTGCAGTTGCTTGGTTGGGCCTTTGATCTTAAAGGAAGGACAAGAACTATTCCCCACATACTGGTTTCAGCAAATCAAAATGTCAAATGAGACTGTTGATTTCAGATTCCAATTAAATGGCTAATTAGACAAAAATTCTCTATCAGTGGGGAATATCCCAAATTTATACAGGCAGCAGATGCAATATTTACGTGAATAATATTCCTCAAGCTGACAACCATTAAATAAAAGCATAAGAGAAATACTCCACCCCTGGAGATGTTGAAAAGGACATCATCTGACAAAGCATCAGAAATAAACTGAACATATGTGATTTTAACACCTTCACCATTTAACCAAGGAAACGGTTTCATTCTACATGATTTTCTTTAGACTTTACCTTTTCCTTTTTAAGGAAATTAAATGCTACTAATTTCAGAGCTGTGACAATAAGTCACATATAGAGCTTTAACCATTACAGTACTTCCTGCTGTATTTGGCTAATTATGTCTTTGGCAGGAGTACTAAAGCCATTTCAGGAAGAAAAAGAAACAGTCATTTGCAATTCTTCACACATTTATAGAAAAAAAATCAAATACAATTATTCCCTAAAGGTTGTGATATGAGGAACTGTGATACAAGGGTAGAACTGGCCAACTTTTTTCTGATCTAAAACAGAAAGTGTGTTCAGGCTACCTAAAGCTCTTTTTTGAATTTACCATAGTTTATTTTTTTCCTAGTACAAAACTGGAAGAAAATAAAAGTGATAATAAAACTGTATCAGTTTGGTTTTTTAATGATATTTAATTAAAACAAAGCCAAGCTCCTTATCTAAATAAGAAAAAAGGAGGGTTTTGTTGAGCAAAATATGTTCAATTCAGAGCTCTCTGGTTTTGGTTTCTTTTTGTCAAGGGGAAGTAAACTCCAAAGAGCTAATTTGAAAATATTTCTGAATACACACTTTGACCTGTACAATTATACACTCATTTGTGCCTAGAAGACCTCATAAATATGCTCAATGGGACATTTGCTCTTAGTAAGGACTTGCAGATTTGAAATGGCAGTATTCAATCAGTTGCAGCTGATTATGTTAAAGGAAAGACATGAAACTACATTTTGCTCACTGAGAAGATATAAGTAACTTCTCAGTGCAATAACTTGATTTCTCTCATTTTTTGCTGCTCTGATCCACTTCTGAATCAAATGGCGCTAGTTGATTTTGTTTGAGGAGACATGAGGAGATACAATGTGAGCCCTTGAAGGTTAACAATACTGAAGGTTACTAGAAAGGAAGGTCACCTGCTTTCACCGAGATTTTTTGCATGCTCCTTAGAAACAGTTCTCAGTAGCCTATTTCTGAAGTCAGTCAAGTGAAAAACAGTAATCTTTACTATCTGCTCAATGGTATTACATGCCTATGCTTCTTTTGTTTTTAATTATCAACTTACATTTTTTCAGGTTAGTCTGCAAAAAGTTTGCTCATATGATGAGTTACAGTCCAGATCTGAAAAAGGACTATATGATGAATTTTGCTAAACTTTAAGATTCTCCTCAATTTTCGATTCTCAATTCTGGCAGGATACTCTGTATCTGCTCCTTCATAGAGCAGCTGCTGCATGCTGCAGTTTCCAATTCAGAGGGGATGTTCAGCATCTGGCTGTCCCAGAAGAAGATGAGCTGGCATTCTACTTCCTACATAACAGACCTCAACAACATTACCCAGCAGATCTGGACAAAAATTAACCACTGAGCTTCAAACTAAGGTTTATGGAAAGAGTCCCAGAAAGTGCTGATGAGGATGCACTGGGGCATAACATCACGGTACTCTCTATAGAACATTAAGGTTTAAAATCTCCTAAGCGCATGTTAACTTCCCTTGCTTTCTTCAGAAGTTCAGTTTAAGCAGGCATAAGTTTATTCTTAAATTCTAATGTAAAGCTATTTACTGATCTTTACTTCGGGAGAAAATGCCTTATTCATATACTCGTAAAGGTCTCAACATCAAAGCAGTACAAGCAACAATGTCATTAACTAATAATGGGAATCATGTAAAGAAAAATATTTGAAATGCCCAGCATAAGACTTTGCAAATCTTATTTGCACCATTCCCAAGAAAGAGCGAAAAGACCACAGGTAAAATGGGGTCAGAAGGACATCAGTCTTGCCCCACAAATCTTTTTAGTGGCTTTCACCACTCTCATATTCTAGCAGGCCTTCATTTCATACTACCTAGTACAGAGGGGAAATATTTTTTAATTGCCACCAGAAGCACTGTTAATATGTAGAAACACAAAAGAGTACAAGAAAATAAGTTAATTTTTCTCTTCCATAGGTTCTAGGTTCAGAGGTCCCTTGAGTTTAGCTTCCTGATCCTTCCTTCTCATGTATATATTCCTACGGATATCCTCCAAATAAAGCCAACAGAATGATTCTACTGGAAATAAGAGAAACATCATTCTACCTCTGTATCTTAGCTGGAGAAAATCACAAAATGAGAGGTAGTTCAAAGGGGGAAATAATTTTATTCATAAGACAAAATAATCTGTCTCTGCCATTGGTAAGAATGTTAGGTGTGGAAATGATGTCCTGCAAAGAACAGCAAATATCCTGCAAAGTCCCCCTATTATCTTTCAAATATTTAGAGCTAGAAATATTCAGATAGTCTTATCAGTTTCAGTAGAAAAGCCCTGATTAACCCTTGCATTGTGATGTCTATCATTTGCCTCTTCCCTACAGAGGAATAAGGAGCAATAAATATGTGGGAATGCATAGTCTCACTATAAGAGGGGTTTTTTTTTCTCCCAGGTGTTTAATTAGTCAACATAAATCTCACTAAAATTTCTCACCATAATACCTTTCTGATCCAGCTTTGTCTGTTTCCTGAATGCCACATTGTTGAAATGGTCTTTCAATAATTAATCTTTAAGGTACTTTTAGGACCTAAAATATTTTTAGTGTGCAAATTAATTACACATTTACAATAGAAATGTTCTGAAGTTCTGATACATGTAATTAGAGACAGCCTTTGAGTGATACTTTTATCCAGGATGTGGCTTTGAGTTGGTGAAAGG
Source organism: Acanthornis magna (assembly GCA_036785705.1). Taxonomy (NCBI): domain Eukaryota; kingdom Metazoa; phylum Chordata; class Aves; order Passeriformes; family Acanthizidae; genus Acanthornis; species Acanthornis magna. The sequence continues at coordinate 1,559,726 of JAWUZG010000112.1, forward strand.
CTGGTTACTAAAAAAATACTGTACATCTTATTAATGAGTCTCATATTGGGCTAAACTGAAACATGTACTAACTGTGACATTAATATTTTGAACTTTATCGTCCTGAATCCTTCATGCTTGAAAAATACCTGCTGGCAATAAATACACTCCGCTTAGAGAAACTAGATTTGACCTTGCAGTACCCTGTAAATGTACCAGAGGTGCTTTCTTCCTCTTGCTCAATTAAATAAGGCTCCAAGCACTTGTTGTCACCTCTGTATTTGTTTGTTCCCAGTTAAAGTGTTCTTGCTGCACGAACATTCACATTGGTGACAGCAGCTGAGAAAATGTTTTATTTTCATCTCCCTGTGCTCGTAACTCCTTCAATTAATAGCATGAATTAAGCAGGCCCCTCAAACCACCTTTCCCATAACAGTTTTTTCCCCTCAGAGCACATCTGCCTCATCTATTGCAGAGGGATTTTTCCTGACTCCAGGGTCACATCAAACATTTTGCAGTCCTTCAATAAACTTATTTTTTGTTCTTTGTGAGAAGCCTAGCTAATGGTGATTTTTCTCCTAGAGGTCAAAATATTAAAGTCTGTCTATCTTGTTTCATTACCCGCTTATTTGTAATAACTGAAATACATAAAACCTTTGTCTTAGATTAGCCCCTATTTTTTATGTCAGCATCTTGCAGCCATAGGCACTCTCTGTTCTGTACAAATTGCCAAGACAAAATGGGGGTAGAAATCCTTCTCCTCAGTAAACTTTGCAGATATTTATGGGTGCACTAAAACCCACATTTAATGGCATTGTGCTTGTCACATATTTAATATCTCCAACCTAATGCTATGCTATGAGGTGACTGAATGCACTTCTACTTTGTGACATCATTAAGAAATAATTCTACGTCGCAATCCCCTTGCAGATAGCTGGCCTAGGCCTTTCTCAGGACCAGAGAACAGTTCATGCACTTGGCATGTCAGAAATGCCCTCTACGTCCTGTGCTCCAGCAACTGCACGCATGAGCTCATCATGTGATCAGTTATACGCCTGTCATGCAACAAAGATGCCACGTTTAAATGTGCTCTGCAAAGTTGGTGGGTATACAGATTTTACTGCTGTATGTTTCAGGCTGAAGGTAGTTGATATTTAAGTTGGGTGCCTAGCTGAAAAACAGCTTCTATGTGTTTACTACTAAACTTAATAATGTCAAATACTCACTGAAACATTCAGATGTTACTGTATTCTTTAACCATTAACATGTGCCCAGCATGCTTTTGGTTTATCCCAACACTACCAGAAAGGAATGTCTGAGCATGTTTCAGGGGATAGCTTGAAACACAAACTCCCCCCAGTAAACTGCATAAACCAGGTGGTCCTGTTTTCAAGGGACATCATTTAAATGAAGAGAGATGCGCTATACAATGCTTCTTGCCCTCACAACCAAGGATAAAGTTTGGCCTGCATGGATAGAAGCATCCTGTGATACTAAACACTCAAATGGGAATGAACAGGTATCACATAAATCAGATTAATTATAAAAAAATTGTCTTTCTTATATTCCTAAGTGCCTACTATAGCTTTTAATAGAAACGATTGTCCTGATAAATACTTATAAATCTTAATCTTACTCTAAATGAGAGCTGGGACAGTTGTGGCACCACTGCAAAAACCTCTTTGCAGACAACTAGCAAGACCTCCACTGACCGTGAACAGTTTCCAATATCATAGCCTTTTAGTAATATTATATGGAATTTGCTAACAATCTTTCCTATGTAGACTAGTGTTTGTCAGTTGAAAGCTTTTTAACACCCCCAAAATTTAACCTATATCTGACCCTGACCTTTTTATATCAGCAAAAACTAACTTCTGAGAGATAGTGTGAGGGAAAAAACTTGTGAGAATGCTTCCACTCTATTAACTTCAGTATTTCAGTGTAATTAAGAAACATCATTTAAGGGAGTTTAGATTATGCTAAATGCTGTGGAAAGGTAAAAAAAGTCAGGAGTTTTTCTAAAGGCACTGCTGTATGACTTGCCAGAATGAGTTAACAAACTGAACCTGCAAAATAATGTGAAAATAGCACAAAAGGTACTGTCACTTACAGTGGCTAACTATAGTAAGGAGCTAAACACCCTCCCTGAGTGCTCTCTAAGGCTAAAGCTGGATCTCTGTCCAGCTGATGCTGCAAAAGGCATTCATGGGGCTAGTAAGCGATGAAACAAATCTTTGCGTTAATTACATATGGAAAAAATGTTCCTTGAATATTTGTAGTTACTGAAGTCTGTCTCCCTACAGATGATTTTTTTTAAATTTAAAAACTGAAATTTATGTACATTTTTCCCCACATCTGTACTCTCACAATTCTCCTTTTCCTCCTAATTCCCAGCTGATTCCAGATATGCCCGTGGTGCCTGACTTGCCACATGAAAATGCTGAATGACTAACCTGCAAACCACAAAAGAAACATCAGTTGAATTCAGACTTAAGCCTTTTTCTCATCAGAGACACTAATTTTATCTCTCTCATTTCCCTGCCATCATTTTTCATCAAAGTTTTGTGACTAGAATAACTCATTAAATATGATTGAAATTAAACTTTAGATTTAAAATCTACTGCAATGAGGGAAGTAGCAGACAGAGAAGTCCCATAATAATCTTTCTTTTGGAAAACAACCTAGAATATTCTTTTTCCTGCATGCCCAGGAGGAATAAATTCCATTTTCTTTTCTTGGCAGGAAATCTGAAGTGCCGGAACAGATTGCTGTTGAAAAGCCATGAAATTGATTCTCAATCAGTTCTTCTGCTGGATCATTTTAGCTATAGTCCTGGTATTTAAAAAGTCATGAGGTAGATATGTTTTGGCACTAGGTCAGGTGGACATGATAACCTGAAATGGCATTGCCTGGCCTTTTCAGGACTGATACAATTGCACAACTTTTCACAGAGGAAATGCCTCATTGCACACCATATTTGTTTAAATTACAGTAGAATGTAACTACTATCAGCAGGAGTCTATAGAAATGACTTCAAAAATCCTGTTTACAGTACAATGGTTGGGATGGTTACTAGTATTGACATTTCAATATTCATTATTTGGTATGACAGTTATATGGGGTCTCAGAAAAAAGGATCTCTGTCTCAGTACTGCATCTTTCTATCATAGATGACCTGAAAGAAACAGACTAAGAGAAGTGTGCTTTCATTCTTGACATCAGTCTCTAGGCAACAAAGAGCTGAATTATGGCTACTGAATATTATCATAAAAGCATATTATCATAAAAGGCTTAAATTTGAGGAATCCCATATATACTGTATGCATATATACAGGTAGATCATCTATACTCACTATACATAGATGTATGTATACATATGAGTATGTATAAATGTGTAAAGTGTGTGTGTATGTATCGATAGATATCTACATAAAGGTACATATGTTAGTGTGATCCTAGTATAAAAATGCATCTATAATACATGTAGGTACAATACGTATATTATATGCATAATACGCATATACCAGAACAGATATTATTTCATGTAGCTCCCACCATATGCGTGCATATATAGAGAGAGAGATGTGTGCATGTGTATATATAAATATGTGTATGTACCTATATTTACATGAAAATATACATTTAGATGACTGTTAAGTCCACCATGCTTGAAGTACATATATTCAGACCTCAAATAAGAAAGATCATATGGTTCTGGTTTTTTGGCCAAGTCATTGCATACTGATGTCTAATCTGTTTCGGTTTCTTGCAATGTCAGTATCATATTACCTCTAAACTATCAGAGAGTGTTTTGAGTCATATTCTCCCAGCTGGTTGTAAATAAGAGCAAAGGCAACAACCCTGGTGCTAGTAGGTGATAATATGCTGGCTTGAAGTCAGAGCACATCCAGTGTGGCCTTAAGTTTGTTCTTTCTTTAGGGATACAAGGGGATCAACAAGGAGATGCCATCCATTTAATTTAAGAACTCTGAGGGTTCTCTGATTCTCTTCCACTTGAAAAGGCAAACATTTCTCCTCACTGACTGTTATCACCCAATATAGCTAAAATAAATTTTCCTTCACAAGAGGGTAAGTGGGAGAGTTGGTGGTTTGCATGGACTGAGTCACTGCTCCTGTGGAGAAATCCCACATGAAATATTCAGGGAAATAGGAAACACGAAAGAGAACAGTCAGAAAAAGGAGCTCTTTATGGACATCTATAGATGGAGGAAAGCAAGTAACAAACTGGTTTTTTTCCTAATAAAACAGTAACAGTTTCCACAAAAGCATCTATCCCTCCATATTCTTGCCCTTTCACTACAGCACAAGAAGATAAGGCAGTAAAGCCTGTATTAACGACCAAGAATCTACAGCTGTTTCAATCCAAATATTAAGAATGTTCCAAGGCAGCCTAATAGACAAGAGGCATGATTCTGCCATCACTCTCCAACTCTTAATTTGAGGGGCATTTTGTCAAAACATCCTTAAGATGTTTTTAACTAGTTTACAGAATGGTGGGCAGTCTTTCCTTATTTCAATCAAAACTTTAATGCTCCTTCAGAATGTATCCAGCTTCCTGAGGAGCATCTCTGCATGGGCTCCTTAGGGGTTCAGATTTCAGCTGAGATGCCAAGCCAAGACAACCAGTGCAGTGTGCTAAGATCCAGTTATAAAAATTATTAGAGAGATACCTCCGCCCAAATTAAGGTTCAAAAGAGACCATATGCTGAAGTCAATAGTATGGATTTTTATTTAACCGTAAATGTGACGTAGAGAGGGAGAGATAGAAAAAAATAGGAAAAGAGAGTGGGAGGAGAGAATGAGAGTGACAGAGAGACAGATTAAGTACAAAAAATATCCCCACTCCATGGAGCCTGACAGCATCCCGTTGGTCCTCTTCTTCTGGTCTTCTTGGTGGTGGGGGTCCCGGTCTTGTCAAAGTGATGGTCTTGATCCATCAGGAGCCTATGAAACACAGAGTTCACTGGGTTTATATTCACTCAGGTCCAGGTGGGAACACCCAGGTACCTCTCCCAGGGCAGGGAGTTTTATACTGGATGATGTAATACTTTGGATCACGGGGCACTTTGGGAGTCTTTGATGGTTTATGACATTAAAACACTAAGATGTTACAGCTGCCTCTCACATCAGTGAAGTTGAGTCAGTTCTGTACCATTATGGCCCATCAGCAGAGATGAATACCTTCAGGCTACATGTGAATGTGCCAATACTTTCCCAGAGGTGAGTTTTCACAGCTGAGCCACTTGGATAAAGACCTTGGCCTTTGGCATGACAAAAAGGACTATTCAGCCTCATAGGATTTGTCTTTTTTCAGCTTCTTCCCTTATCATGCTCAACATCCGACAGTAGCCTCTGGTGATGGGTGGTTAAATTGTCAATTGTTTGAGCAATTAACCAGTAATAGTCCAGTCCCTCACCCAGTGAAGGTACAGAATGGGGATTAGGAAAGTGCTACAGAGCCCAGAGGTCTAATGGATATGTAATTATTTACAGATAGCAGATCAGTCTAATTAGGCAAGCCAAAGAGCGCTCTCCAGCCTGGACTTTTGGTCACTCTGCTGTGACATAAAAGACTGCTTTGCCTGGTTGGAGACAAGTGTCAAGCCTCCATATGTGAAGGTGGGATCCATTTTCCCAGCCACATTACATGTGCCAACAGTGGTCATCCCTCAAACTGTCATCACTTGACTGTTTAGGGCTTACTAAGTAAAAGCTTAAAATGCTACTTGAAAGCCAGGAGACAACAATCCCAGTCAGGAAATAACAGGACTAAATTAGCAATAGGAATATCAGGTTTTGCTACAAGGGCAAGGGCAGGAGGGCTGGGTTCAGGCCCTCAGGGCCAACTCGGAGCTGGAGCAGCTGAGGCACTCCCATCCCATTGGGAATGCTGGACCATGGACCAACCTGGTCTGTGACAGCAGCTTTTCATTTGGGGCTCTAATGGCTGAGCTACATCCCCCACAGCACCACAGCCCTGCCCTGGCCAGCCACAGGGACCACCTGCAAGCCCATGGCCTGGCCTCAGCCCATCCCTGTTGTCCCAAATATGGTGGGACCACAATACCTGGTGTGCAAGAAGCAAATTCACACATGGAGCCGAGATGTTTGCTTGTTATGTCTGCACACATTCTCAGAATATTAGTTGCCTGTTTTTATACACTTCAAACAGTGGAAGATCAACATTTCCCATATGGGAAACAATCTAAAGATAGAGCAATGGGTGATACATTCCTTCGGCTCCATTTTACCATGCGTGGTCTGTGGAGAAGGGGCTTAAGTGAATAAGGGGTGATTGCAGCAGGGTGGGTATTTCACTGTGTCAAAGACTATAGGTCAACACAAAGTTTGAGTAAAATTCTTCTTTAGCTTCAGCAGCAGCTCATTACAGTGTTATCTCCTTGCTGGGTTGGATTTATAGTGTCATCTTGCTCTTGCTCCTCAGGTCGCGGCTCCTGGTTTTTACTAGATATCCAGAGATCAAGCAAATTATTTGTAAAACAGCCCCAGGGAGGAGCCTGGTGCCCTATGGGACTGGGGATGCCCCAATGCCCCTGACTGCCCTGCTCTGGAAAGCAGTAACACTTTTCAGGGAAGACTGAATGGTCTGCAGAGAGCTGAGTGCCTGCAGGTGTGAAGTGGGTGACCATTGCAGTCACTTCCCCCATTTCTGCATGCTGTTCATGCCTAGGGCAGGGGGGACACAAAGACAGGGGGGCCCTTGAACTGGGCCACTTCAGGTGGTGGGCAATGGCTAAAAGCGGCTTTGTTTGATTTTCCCTTGTAATTCAGTGGGTCTGCGCCCTGGAGAGCTGCCAGGCTGGTGCTGTTTAGCTCCTTGCTGAGGCACAGCGTGTTTGTGTCATTTGTACACAGCTTCTGTCACACAGAGACCAATCTGCACAGAGCCACTGCCCCCTCTCAAACAAACACTCAAAGAAGCACTTGTAAGTCATGCAGCCAGATCCATTGGCTGGAAAATTGGCTTTTAATTGCTTGCAGGACTGTTAGCAAGAGTCACAACCACTTAGCAGAGCAGCATCCCTGGCACCTCGTGGCTCCTGGTGAGCGCTGCGTGTGGCAGTGAGCGTGGCAGGGACCTCAGCAGCCACACTCAGGGGTGAGCTCTCAGCGTGTCCAGAGCTGCTCAGAGCAAGCAGCAGAGCCTCAGCTTTGGTGGGAAAATTATCTGCCTCAAACAGGGCAGAGCCCAGGAGCAGGGGAAGAATTCTCAGGCTTTTGGCGACCTAAGGAGATGTGGTTATTTGCATTAAATTAGGGAAAAGGAAATGGCCTGTGATAATCCACACACTGCATCAGGATAGGGATTGCATCCTGATGGGTACATTTAGTTAACAATGACAAAAAAAATTGAAAAATACAAAATTGGGATGGGGGGGGAAGGAATTGTTTATTATAATCATGCTCTTACTTGAGAGTCTAAAATTCATACCTATGAAATACACTTCTTTTAAAGATCATCATTATAAAAGCCAGAATTATACTTGACCCTTGACATTTTTAGTCTCTGGGTTGTTATTTTCTGTTTTTGTAGTGTTAACTGTCTTCTGAGTGTCACCTGCTTCCCTTCAACATCAATGAAGAAATCTCCTTGTTTACTATGGAGATCCCATTGTGGCCCAGAAGGGAAATGAATCACTGTTCACAGCTATTATTTGGCTCAAAGGCGAGGAAAACCTATAGCTCTGTAAATCCCCTCCCTGCAGTCTTGTCTTATTCCCGTCTGCCATCTTGTGGCCCTAAAAGTTTAATTCCACTCTAGTTAAGGCCACCATCCCAGTCTGACATGCAGCAAAGCACCGAGATTGCCCATCCCACATTTATGAGCTTATTCCCTCCCGATGTTCAGAATCACCCTGTGTCATTGCCCCGGGAAGTGGTGCAATCACCATCTGTGAAGGTATTTAAAAAATGTGTTGATGCAGCCATTAGGGACATGGCTTAGTGGTGAGCCTGGCAGTGTTAAGCTAACAGTTGAACTGGATGATCTTAAAGGTCATTTCCAACCTAAATTATTCTATGATTATGCGTTAAGAACACACATGGTAACAGGGGCTCCATCCATTTCCAGAATTTGGTGACAAGTCTGAAATAAAATGTTCCTGTCAACAGGTTAGAAGCTGTTCTGACTGAGAACAGGAGACTGGATTGGGTTAGAAATATGTTTTATGGGCAATGCCCCAGACCAGAAATTAAATCTTGTCTAGAATAACTGATTTTTTTTTCCTTCTGTAATTATTTCTGAAGGGAATGATAAAGTAATACAGAGGTGGAAGTGATAATGTGTAGTGAGGAAAAAGCAGGAGCAGTCACAGGCAGACTTGGAAACACTGAATAAGCATCAGTAGAGTTACAAAAGAGCTGTGGTGCAAGACACAAGCAGAGTCTGCCCAAGGCTTCACAGCAAGTAAGACAAAATTGAATTTGCCACTTCGAATATGAGGACAGGCCACAGCTGTCATGGAGAACAAAAAGGCAGATGGAAAGGGCTGGAGCAGCAGCAAAGAGCTCTGTCCCACTTTCAGAGGAGAGTCTTTAAAGCACGCCAGACATCACAGTAGTGTCTGGGGCCGTACAGCCTTGTCCTTAGCCATGCAGAGGCTGCCTCTCCTCAAACACACCACAGCTGCAATGCCACAGGCTGGCTCCAGCTCAGCCACAAGAAATATTGGACATCAGCAGAAGATATGACATATGGCTCTACGAAGAGTTTATTGTGTCCAGCAGCATGCAGTCCTACACACCACTCTGCTTTATCCCAGCCAGAGATATCTGAGATTCCTGGAGAGCTTTTGGCATCAGACCCACAGGTCATGCTTGCTTCTTAGCAGTGGGAGCTTGCACCATCCACACAGGCCAGTGTCAGCAAAAATATTAAAGAAATCCTTTTCCTTTACAAGGCAGACAAAGACAGAGGACAAATCATGTCTGTAGGGGCTGGATTCATGCAGATAGTGTACTGAAACCAGAAATATACAAATTGAATACTTTAAGATGAACCTCCTGGTGGAAAAAAAAGTCAGGAAAGAGAAAATCCCTTAAAGTCTTTGCAGTGAATTTAATAGCTCCAACATTTACCCTCATCCCACATGACAGCATGTCCATCAGAAGAAAATGTTGCTAATTTTATAAAATAAGGCATTTGGAAGTTAGGAAAGGCCAGCATTGAAGCATAATAACAGATTAATTGATTATATGATGGCATATTTGTTTCTGAGCGATGTCCATGGCAATCAACATTCAGGCCCTTTATGACAACAGGAAGCTGTTCGTTAGGTCAGTCTTCCCTTGCTTTTTCTGTAAGGCAAGGACTGATCAAAATTTTAGAAAAACTTCTGCAGACCAACAAGCCCACAGCAGCTTTAATTTATAAAAGTAATGAGTGATCATTAGGTATTTTCTCTTTAGCCTTGTTTGGCTAAATGTATTGCTTGGACAGATGTATTTTTTAAAATAAAACATCTTCATGGACTATGGTCCAATATTTTCTCATATTGTACAACCTTCCAGGCTGACTGAATTTCAGGCTAAAAGGCAGATTTGTAGATTATTCTTACCTCATACCATAAGAATGAGAGAAAAAGGTGTGATGATGTAAGTAGCTGGGTCTTCCTCTATCTCTGTCCCAGAGTGGTGCTAAGATAATTCATTAAATGAAGCTTTCTGCAAGTAGTCCCTAGTCCCATGCTTTTCTTACCATGTGATATTGTTGTGTGAATTCAGTCACAGAATCACAGAGCAATTCAGGCTGAAGGTACCTCATGAAGTCTCTAGTCTGACCTCTGCTCAAAGCTGGTTTATACTAATATTAACCTGTATTACAGCTGTAAATAGGTTCCTCAGAAGCCATTCCTGAAGCTCCTTTTGACATGCATTGAGTGTTCTCGTTTGCATGAGCCACTGTAAAGTGTTACATTATCCTGCCTCTGGATGTCAGCATTTGCCCTCATTTGGAGACATTCATAAATTGTCCTTTAAATCGTTTGTCGCTAAGGAACCGTGAAGGCAGACAGATTCCAGTTCTCATTCTGAATTTGTCTGAACAGTTTGATCCGGATTATGAGCATTTTCAAGAAAGCTGGAATAATCAACCTAAATCAGAAAATTATATTCTTTGTGTGATTGTGAAGGGACTATTTTTCAGGATTTCACTTCTAAGACATAAGGGAAAGGGAGATTCAATCCTGAATTCACCTTTTTTCCCTAACATTCAGACTGCAAACCTTGAGCAAGAAACAAGAAATGAGAAGAAATAGAATAGGTTCGAGCAGCTGCTGTGCTACCCACTTACAGATGACACACTGTCAGATGAGCAAAAGTTAGACACAGCTTTCCATTTCAAGCTAAAGCTTACCTCTGGAGACAAGATCTGTAGGAGGCTGTATTATTCCACCTGTCATTATGGCCAGGTGGTGGGGACAAAAGCTATAGAAAGGCCATTTTGCTCTTCCCCAATGTAGTCAGGGTCAAGGCAATCATGGGGAGGGAGAGCAGGAGAGTAAAGAGGGAAGGGAACGGTGACTATTTAAACAGAAGGACCATAATGCCTATCCAAGGCAGCAAACCTTCAGTCTCTCTCCTGGTGCACGTAGGAGAGCTCTCAAACCCTGTGGGGCCACAGTGTGGCTTCTGCACGCTCAGTCATAGAGGATTTTTCATATCACCCAACTCTCAGAGACACCCAAAAGATTTGAAGGAACTCAACACCTCATGGGACCAATTCTCTGCTTTTCTGTAGCTCCTGGAATGTGAGCTCAGAGGCATTGCCAAAATTTCTCTAGATCTCAGGAACAGGATATAAGCATGTCCTCTGGAAATCTGTCTGCCTAGACTTTGCTTCTTATTTTGGCACATTTAGACACATAGAATCATAGAATATTTCAGGTTGGAAGGGACCCATAAGGATCATCAAGTCCAATTCCCTGCTCCTTGCAGGACTAGCTAAAATTTTAAAATATTACTATTTATATCTCCAATGTAAAAAACAAACAAACAAACAAAAATCTCTGCAAGGAAGTTATTTAGCTAAGATTGAGTTTCCTGACAAAACAGAAATAAGTGATAATTCATGCATGCAAACCAGAATGTCCTGTCCCATGTGGATTTATATTTATACCATCATACATTAACAAGTTCAAGCTGACAAACACAGTATACTGTTAGAATTCTGCCCCCTGAAGCATGACATACAGTTTTATGCTGGAATTAATGAAATTTTTTTCAATTTTTATTCATTGCATTCAGATATGAGGCAAGACAATAAATGCCTTAGAAAGAGTGAACATTTAAAAGCCCCTGTTATCTTATGTATTGAAGGACACTTGTTTTCAGATCAGATTTAATGCATGACACTGAATAACTCAATAGGCATAGTGGTTTTGTCTACATAAATCTGCCAGAAGAAAGATTAAGATTAAAAAAAACAAAAGAACAAACACAAACAAACACCAAAACCCTGAGATTTATGTAGGAGGAAATCCATACCTTGCTAAATGTAGTCTGATTCAAAACTTAGGATTGTGGAGCAATATTATTATAGTCCAATTTGCCCCTCTTTTGATCACTCATTAAGCTGGTTTGGATTTAGAGATGCTTTTATAACTCACAAGTGTAATGAAAATGGTGTAAATGTTCCCATATTAAGATCAACTGTAAAGATACTTTCCTACTATGCAGCTGCCCCTGACTTTTTGAACAAAATCAGAGATCACTTAGGAAAAGTGGGTGTAAACAAGCCTATAAAACTGGATGAGATGTGTTTGTGGGTACGACAAGAGCTGCCATTTGCTGTTGTAAGGCCACTCTAAGTCATCATTGTAAGGTCATGGAAATCAGGTGAAATCCCCAGTGACTGTAATAAGGGCAAATGTCGCACCCATCTCCAAAAGGCAAGAGACGAAAGAGGGTAGCCTGTTCACTTAATATCTGTCCACAGGAAAATTTGGAGGCAAACTTTCCTGGAGGACATTTCCAGCCACAGAAATTTGACTGGGAGCAGCCAGCACAGATATATCAAGGGAACATAACACCTGACAAGTCTGATGGCTCTCTATGATGAGGTGAATGGGTCATAGAATAGCTGCAAACTTGTATAAGTGGCTTTAGGAAGGCATAAGTAGTCCATAATAACCTCACTGCCAAACGCAAGAGATAGACTGGAAAGTCAAGAGTGCTTTGAACAGCTCTCAGAATCTGCCTGTGTTCATGAATTATTATCATTTTCTTCAATAGCAAAGGAGCAAAAATGCTTACTTTCAATCAGAAAATTAATGTGAGTTACTACTATTACGAGGTCAGTTCTGATGCTCCTCAGTGCATCACAGTGCATGAAAACACAGTCTCTACTGACAAACAGCCCCCACGACAAGCTTGAGGAAAGCCAGAGAGCCTGAAAAAATGGAAGGTGATTTAGTGATTGTGACCTTTGCTTCCTTCACTGTCAGCTACTTCTGCTTTCCATTAAGACTTTTCAGATTACAGGGTGGGGGGCAAGGTGGGACTTTATAGATATATTTCTGGTCTGATAACTGCTAGCCTACTTTTGTCCTATTAACTGGGAATGTAAGAGCAGAAGTACTCCACACTGAATTTCAAACAACATATCAAGAATTGTCACCACATTATAATTTAAAAGAAATGCTGTCACATATTTTAAAATGCAGTTAAATACAAAATATCTAAGACATAGCATTCTGCAATTAATAAAATTGCAGATAATATACAGAGCTGATATGCTTAAGAGTAGAAATAAAAGTGCTGCTGTAACAAACTGGCTGTAGACAAAACCAGCTCAGAAGAATCAGTAGGAAGATCATCTGCGTGAAGCTATCTTCAGATCAGCTCACACTGCAGAACCCACATCAGGAACTATCAGGTTCAGAGGTCTCTGTGTTACACTGCACCTGAACAAAAAGGTATAATAAGGAGAAAGAGATACCATCCACACACCTAAGATTTTGTGATTTTTCAGTAATGAATACAATGAAAGTTTCATGAGGGTGGATCCAGAGATTTTCATCACAGAACACAAACATTTTGTAGAATGATGAGAAGATAAAAAGAAAATATTTGGAGGGTTCCTGTTTCCTGTCAGTGGAGAAGAGACGATGGAAACTTACGGAAAATTTGGAAAAAACAGCGGAAAATGCTATCATTGTTTTCACCGTGGTGTTAAAAAGGATTTTGATTATTGAGATGGACTACAGTTTCTGCACATAAATAACATCATTGATCTAAAATGCAATTGCTGGCAGGTAGAAAGTCTGATCAGTGTTCAACTTTTCTCACTCTCTTTTCTCTCTTTGTCTGGTTTCTTTGAAGTTCAGTAAAATATTCAGTAAAATATTCAGTAAAAAAGCATGCCATCACCATCACTTCATATAAAGAGCACAGGAATCCAGACAAGTCATGACAAATTACAGATAAGCTAAGAAATATTTTCTTTCAAACAGTCTGTAGTTTGGGGTGAGGTGTATCCATCCACCTGCCTAGCAAAAAGGTACATTTATTCAACTTTGTATTTTTCTAATGTACTCATAAAACAGGAGGGGAAATTTACTTCCTGACAATACCCATGAAGTCTCACTAGGACTTCAAAGCAGTACTTGGCATCAGAGGAAAACATACTTTATTTCCCTTAATTCTAAAGGGACTCAGAAAATAGAAGGTACTTAGTATTTCCTTGAAGAAAAGAGGACTTTTTTCCCCATTACTTTGCTTCTTAACTTAATTGTAAATACCTCCCTTCTTTGTATACATGCACCTTCATTAAACTCATAATATTGTCATACGTTGTTTTACAGTTTGTGCTTTATGGTCATTTAGAACATTTTGTCTCTCATTTATCTTATTTTAAATGTCTGGTTACGGTAGCATCAAAGTGCACTTTGACTGATCCATAGAAATGCATAATGTCGAAATGTGGTAACAAGATTCCCAGCTTCCTTAATGACAAGCAATTGAAGTCTCCAGAAAATCAGGTTTTCTTTTCTTCTTTAGTGTGTAAACAATATAAATTCACTCTAATGCTGAGACTGACAGCTGGATAGAAGCAGCTGAGGGAGCTGGGGGTGTTTAGCCTGGAGAGAAGGAGGCTCAGGGGGACCTTGTTGCTCTCTACAAGTACTTGAAAGGAGGTTGCAGTGAGGTGGGATTCAGTCCCTTCTGTGAAGTAATAAGTGATAGGACAAGAGGAAATCACCTCCAATTGTGTCCAGGGAAATTTACATTTGATATTAGGAAACATTTCTTCCCTGAAAGGGTTGTAAAGCATTGAAACAGGCTGCCCAAGGAAGCTTTTGAGACACCATCGGTAGACATAATTAAAAGACATGTGGCACAGAGGGACATGGTTTAGTGGTGGACTTGGCAATGCTGGGTTACTGGCTGGACTTGATGATCTTACAGGTCTTTTACAACTTCAACCATTCTATGATTCTCTTTCTGTGAGAATCCTGAGAACCCTGAAAAGGGTTCACAGAAGAAGAAGATCATATTCTAAAGATCTCATTCCATGTCAGTAACATCAACTGGGATCTGAGTCAAACTGGAACATGAAAGCTTTGCAGGGCTACTGCCATCACAGAGGTATCAGATGCAGCTCAGTGGATATGAGATATTGAAACACATATCAGACCGACAGCTTTGGAAACTGAAATCCTTGCTCTTCAACTGAAATAAAAGGTAAGCCATGACTCACAAGCATGGTTCGCTTATCCAAACAAGTGATCCGCTTCGTGACAAAAGGCACTTGTTTCTATCACCTCCACTGAAATTATCAGCAAGTGTGTCTCTTTTAACCTTTGTCCCTCTGTTGTAATACAAGTACTTCTGGTACTGTATTAAGCACAGATGATTAACTTGTTTCACTTCCTTGTTCCTTTATCTTTAGTCATTGTATTTAATCTAGAAAGTTAAATTACTTTTTAGACTCTTCGAACCCAAGTCTTTTAGTAGTTTGGAAACAAGAGACAAATGTTTTAAACTTGGTCTGATTTTCTGTGGGAAATCAGCACGGAGTTGAAGCTTGTTTGATGTGTTTGCAACACCAATTGTCACTAATTCCATAGTGGTATGTACCAGCTGGAGCTTCCCAAGCTCTGGGGCCTTCAGATCATGTAATGGATCATGGAACTACATCGGAGCTGTAGAGACAGCAAAAAAATGTGAAAAACAGAAGTCAGCTGGAAATGGTTGAGACAATGTCAATGAAGAATCTAGCAGTGATCTTCACTAGGGGACGAAATTAGGCAGTCACAGATATACTGCTTCTAACAAAAAATACTGCACCAAGACTGCCCAGAACTGCTCCGTTTCTGCCCATTCTTCATTCACTGTCACGTTGTATGCTAATACTTACAATTTTTCTAACAGTCCTGTTGCCATGTGTGGTAAAGCTCAGGTAATTATTATCACCTGTTACTACATATCCTAATCTATCTGCAGGTAGGTTTTAAATTGGTTTATAAACAAACAGCTAATTTTCATACTATTCTGTAAGTAAAACTTTCAATCACTATCTGGTTTATTGTTGCCTCCTGGGAGTACTCATACAAAATTACCAAATTATTCTGAATTTCTACTAACTCCCTTAAACAAAGCTGCAATGTCACATGGTATAGAGGTGTTAAGGAGGAAGAGAATTGATGTCTTTCCTCTGCCCTTTGAAATAAAACCATCCTCTCTTTGCACCACTGATGAAGTTTGAATTCCAAGTTCTGGTCTGAAGCAGCTCCTCAGCTTCCAGTGAATGGATATGTATTTATCTTTGATCAATTTTTCTGTGAACCTGTTCTAGAAGAAGGGGCCTTGGGCAACAGCTGAATGTATCATAGAATCATAGAATGCTTTGGGTTGGAAGGAACCTTGAAGATCATCTATTTCCAACTCCCCTGCCACCTCTCTTGAATTTCTCAGACAGGTACCACATATTATCACTATAATTTGTGGTACACAGCTTGAGAACATGAACCCCTTTCCAATGGAGCGTGAAAAGACCTGCAGATGGTGAGAGCTAGACCAAAGGCATTCTGAGGAACAGAAAGCCTCTGTAGCCTATGAACACCTGTTGCTTTTTTAAGCTCATTAAAAATGTTTCCCAACAAAAGAGTTAAAATTTCCAGCGTGAAATGTGCTTGTTCAAATTGAAGCACACTGTGATGTGTTGTCCTTGGCTGGTCACCAGATGCCAAGCAAGCCACTCCATCACTCTCTCCTCAGCAGGATGGAGGGAGAAGAAACAATGAAAAGATCATGTGGAAGAGGGTCTCGTAGCTGCTGTGGATACCTCTGCGGTAACGGACGGTTTAGACAGAGCTCTCTGAGGACAGTTTCAAAGCGTGCTGGTTTATTTTGAGAGAGGGTAGGAAGAGGGAGACCAGCCACGTGGCTGCTGGGACCGCAGCCCCGTGGCAGGTCAGCGGGGAGGTCGGGCAGGTACAGGGAGGAAGTTGCGAGAGAGCGAAACTGACTCTTGCAACCACATAAATCACATTCTATGTTGAATATTCTAATTTCTACTAACCAATCTAGGATGAGATACAAATTCTACATCATCTACATACAGCCTATAAGAGTCCCTGTATTACCATAGCTGTTACATATTTAAATCCTACAAAACCGGTTCTTCTGGATTTGGATCTACCCCAGAGGAATGTATGTTTCTATTGTGACACCATTGGGTTGGAATGCCTTCCCTCCAGCTATTCACTGGTTGGTATTTCAAAACTTGTCTTCATCTCAATCTCTCTTAAGGTTTCAATATTCTGAGCATCTTTTGCCAGGCAATAACTTCCATAAGACCTTCCTATTTCTTCTTCCCCGACAAGCTCATAAGTTGAGAAAAGGACAGGAAGATCATTTGCCAGTTATCATCATGGGCAAAACAGACATGACTTCAGCGAAATTAATTTTATTTATTGTCAGTTAATAACAGCAGAAAAGTGAGAAATAAAAACAAAATTAAAAACACCTTCCCCTCCACCATCTGTTCTTCTCAGGCTTAGCTTCACTCCAGACTCTTTTACTTTCTCTGCCTTGAGTAGATCAGGGGTGTGGGGCACGCAGGTTGGCATTAGTTCACAACTGGTAACTTTGCTGCTCCTTCCTCCTCATGCTTTTCCACAGCTTCAGCATGGGGTAAATCCTACCAGATACAGTCCTGCAGAAACTTCTCCAATGTTGATCCTTCCCACAGAGAACAGTCCTTTGGGAACAAACTGCTCCAATGTGGGCGCTCCACAGGTCCTGCCAGAAAACCTTCTCCTGCATGGCTCCTCTCCCACAGGCCACAGCTCCTGTGCGGAGTCTTCTCCACTGTAAGGTTTCCATGGGCCACAGCTTCCCTCAGGGCACATCCACCTTCTCTCGTGTGGGGTCCAGTCCTCCATGGGCTGCAGGGGGACACTGTGCAGCACCACAGCCTTTCCCATGGGCTGCCAGAGAATCTGTGCTTCAGTGCCTGGGACACCTCCTCCCCCTCCTTCCTCACTGACCTTGGTGACTGCAGGACTCTTTCACATTTTCCCACTCGTCTCTCACAACAGCTGTGCAGCACTTTCTAACCTTTCTTAAACACGTTATCACAGAGGTGCTACCAACAAAGTTTAAAGGACTCAGCTCTCGCCAGTGGCTGTTTTGGAGCTGTCTGGAACTGGCTCCGTCTGATGTGGGGGAGGCTTCTGGTATCTTCTCTCAGAAGCCACCCCTCCAGCCCCCTTCCTCCCAAAACCTTGGCACATAAACATACATACCACTATTAATGATGTCTGGCTTAGAGATTTATTCTCAACTGTCTTATTCATTGAATTCTCAGGCAAAATTGCTGCCTATCTGTCCTGGTTATAATCCAGCACAGTGCTTCGAATAGTAGTAGTTTTTCTCTTACAAGAGAAAACAACCCTATTATTATTATTATTCCATTAAAGCCATCATAAGATGTGTTTGCTTCAGTGAGCACTGTGATCTGTGTACATTTTGTATTTTATAAAAATAGGCTACCCTCTTTTCCCATTGCTGCATGGAGGCTGCCTGAAGATGAGACTGGCATAATAAGGTCAGCACTGCTGGGTAGTGTAACAAACTTGTCAGTAAATGTTAGTATCAAAAACAGCATTTCAAAAACCTTTTCTTTATTCTTCTCACTTCTTAAGACATGCAGTTTCATGTGTCACTGCTTGCTATTTTCTGTAAAAAAAATACACACAGATTAAAAAGGAAATGTAATTAAAACATTTCATTTAAAGCCAGGAAAATATTCAGAATCTAGTCATTAGAAGGAACAAGTATAGGCAGCTCTACATACTTAATTTCTTGTGCATACTAGCAATAATGCCTTTTGGGGTGTATTTCTGACATATTTATTACTATCATATCTAGGAACCATGGGTTAAATTCTTGACCATGTAGAAATCCTCTTTTTGATGCTTCAGTGGAAGATTCACTATTATGGAAAAATACTATGCAAATCAGATTACGTTTTCCTGCCCTAGGGATTCCAATCCTTCTGCCCATTGGCCATGCCAGTATTTTCTATACAGACACAGTAGAAAATCCCAGAAAAAGAAATAAAAATAACAAAGTAATGAAAACCTTACAGTATACAGAGAGAGAAAAGAGATTAATTTGCTGGGGAAAGAAATGAGAAAGGTACCAATAGAAGGACAAAATCGGGAAAAAAATGTGGAGATGAACTAGTCACACTTCCATATTTTCTAAAGATAAGCATTATACTCAGAATTATAAGCAAAGAGAAAGGTCATGGTGCCAGCTGTGGGGTTTTGCATCATGTTCAGCCCTTGGTGAAAGCAAACTCGAATTTCTCAGGCATGCGTTATGTGAAATGCGGTGCCTGCATACAAATTTACTGCACTAACCAAGGAACAGAATATGTGAAAGTCTTTGTGGTGTATCAGCTCAGCTGTCCGTGGTGACATTGAGCTCACATTGTCTGCATCCCAGAAGTTGTGGAGAGCATGACAGTAAATCGGTGCTATTAAACATTGATAAGAGGTGCACCAGGGTATATTCACACTAATATAGTTATCTGGGTACTACTTGGCTTGGAGGAAAGTGGAGAAATCTGTTATGTGGATAGAGCAGGCTCCAGTCTGCTAGCAAAGAGCCACCAATAACCAGTTTCTAAACCACTGGAGGCTTTTTAAATATTGTTTAGAAAATACGTTTTCCCTTTGATATTTTCAGGTAATTTGATTTGAACCAATTTGTGCTTTCCTCTAATGAAAAATAACAGATTTTTCCAAGTGACTCACAGAGGTGGTTGTGGGTAACATACCGTCTAATCCACCTCCTGTCACTGAGCAACTGGAAGATTTACAGCTGAGCTTCCTGAGTGGGGAGGGAACAGAGGGAATCTAAAAGCATGTAATGTCACCTCACTCTTTATTCGATAAGTGTTTTTTCCACAGTCTCTTCAACAAGTAGATTTATGGCTTTTACATTTGTGGGGGCTTAGCATTCTGACATAAAATTTGCCTTTGTTTGTTCAGTCTTGTCTAGCAGTGCAGGATTGCTTTGCAGTCTCTGTATTTCCAAATGGTTTAGGGCAAAAGCAAGGTTCTGTTTGGAGACAGCACAGAAAAATTCCTGAGGCAAGAGGTTGCATAGCAATAGGAATAGTGCATGCTCAGTACAGAATCATCATCCCTGCCTTTCTGTTACTATGGAGATGGCATGGCTGCTCCGCAGCTTGCTCTGCTATCTCCACAGCTGCAACAGGAGTTTTGGGAGGCTGCGTGTGCACTGCTCCTCATACCTTCTCTGTCCCTCACAAATACTACAGAGCAAACTGATTGTTTTCCAGTTTGTGCTTAGATCATGGCTTGTTGAAGTACCGTGTTACTGCTGTATTTAAGAATATCTGTGTCAGTGCATCCTAGGACTATGTGAAGTTCGAGGGGGAAAAAAAAAAGACATTCTTTAAACACGTACACCTCTAAAAATACTACTGTGAATTATCTCATTTCTGCCTAAAAGCCTACAGACAGGATATTTTATCCAACCGTTTTTGAGGACTTCATTTATACATTCAATTTAACATTGTGGTGTGAAAATCATTATCATTAATGTACAAGCAAATGCACATTTATGAGGTATTTTGTATTCTAGGGCTATGGTGAGGAAGAACGGTGGGGGGAGTTAAGCAGCTGATGGCTCCAGGTATGAAAAAGACGCATATGGCAAGGAGCCACCTCTCTTGTTGCTGTGCCAAAAACATTTTAGCTAACACATTGAACAGAAAAGCAGGTCATAGGATGATTTCTTTTTATGCACAGCACTTGACAGGCTGCACTTGTTCAGAAGTATGTCTGCTTTTTTGAAAGGCATTTCGTATTTCAAGATTGGAGAAGCAGCTACAACCCTATGTATAAAAAGTCTATTTAACATGCATGTGAAAACTTCAGTAATAATCTCAAGTACTGCTTTAAACACACATAGTCAAGACTATTTATTCTTAAGCAGGACTACGACATATTTAGTTTTTTACACTGAAAAAAACTTAATTTTTCTTTCCACTGAATTATCTTGCCTGCATGGATTTTGAAGAATATCCTTTTTCTTTTAAGTTTTGCTTGAATAATACTTGAGTTCAGATGAAAGGGCTCAAACCACTCTGCATTCACTATATGACAGCAGTGAGTTCTAATCTTTCATCAACAGCCAAAATCTAGCAAGCAGGAAAATCAGGAGATTTTCTCATGCATGTGCTCCACAGCCAGAGGTACATGTGCAATAAAGGCAGAGCTTTTTGAGAAAACATCAGTCCTTCTACCCATCTGCTAAGCAACAGAGCAGCACTGGAACAACCCAAAAAGCTTCAGAAAGACTATCTGATCAGCTTGCATGTTATTTTGTTGACTCTGTTGAATTGTGTTATTTGCCATCACAACTGCTGTCATTTGCCATTGTAGACTCAACCCTCTTAACAACATAAGATGTAAATAATATTTTTCTTACATGTTTTCGTTTCTGCAATTCACACCATCTACCTTGGAGCATAAGTTTTGTGAAGCACGCACGCTCTCTGACTCATTTAAGTGAAATACTCAGGTTATGCCATAGATAAAATTTATCTAATGTAACACCAAGTGGCCCTCAGTGTGTATATAATACACTTCACTATGTAATGTGTCTTCTGCTGCTTCAAAGCCCTCTCGACATTACATTCAGAGAGGTGCAAATCACTCAGCTCTTCTATTCAGTGCGTCCAAGGGTGAGTCCATTTCCCATTATCATCAATCACGCCCCTCTCATAAGCGCGGTTCCCGTAAGACTGGAGTCTGGTTTGCATCCCATTAAGACTAATGGCCGCCTCACGCATACATCATGCGCACTCAGAGGTGGTTTAGCCGCGGCATTGCGGAGAGATGCATTCTGCCGGTCCCGGTGCGCGCCCGGCCCGCGGAAGGGGCGCAGGCGGCGCGGAGGGCGCGGTGCGGAGCGCGGGGCGGGTGCGCTCCCCCGGGCGCTGTCCGCGGTGCTGCAGACGGAGCACGGCCACCGCAGCGCTCCCCCGCCGGCACTGGGGCAAAAGGGAAGCGTTTTTGGTAGTCTCACCTGCACTGATTTTAAATAAATAAATAAATAAATAAATAAAAAGGAATTACTGTGGCAGAACATTAATTCTTATATGAACATCTTTATATGATATTGGCTTCCACGGGGTGGACAAGGTGATCTTTCAAGGTTCTTTCCAAACCAGACCATTCTGTGCTTCTATGAATATTAAAGCAGATTAAAACAGTGCTAATCCCTTTCCAAAACAGGTCCTTTTTTATATCAATGTCACTAGAATAAACCAGATTTCTCCAACATAGGCGCAGCCACCTACTGCCATGATTTTTCCCAGTGATTTTTCAAAATCTGCTGTAGATTTAAACTAAAAAAATCATATTTACATTGTGGAAGCGTTCTTGTGATCAAATGTCAGTTAGCTGGTTTTAACAGTGCACTTCAAGAAATTCCATACTCTTTCTTGAAAACAGGACAACACCTAGGCTGAAGAAGTAACCTGGATTTCAGGTGATATTATTTTCCCTCTGGAATTAATAAAGTACTTCAAAGAGATCAGAAGAAGTCAAGATCAAACACCTGAGTCAAGGAAGCACTTAAGACAGCAGCTACTTCCACAGGGGATTGTGAGTCATTTATATGGGGACCCTAGGAGTTTCAAGAAGAGACTTATTAGGAAGATAAATGGGATATGGGAAGCTGATCTTCGGCTGGCAAGCAGCCAGAAAAGAAGGACATGAATGAGATTCACATAAAAAAGGGTAATAAAGCAGTCACACACATGGAACACAGAAAAGCACTCCTGAGACAAAGAAAACAAGATGGAAATCCCCCAAAACAAAAAAAGGGCTACCTAGAGCGTAGACATCAAAAATCGCCAGGGAACTAAGGTAAGATAAGAGTGTCTCTAGAGAGTAGGAGAGCAGTTAACTCCACTGCTATCTTATGATTTAATTGTTACTTTTCATGTCTATTTTTCCCTTTTTATTTAGAAGTTTGTGAATATTTACTAAAGAGGGAAAAAAGCTGAATATCAATGCAACCAATTTTCCTTCTACTTACAATTTTCAAAGCATGCGAGCACATTCATCTAAAATATATTTTTTCTCCAATCCCAGCTGTGACACTTGCCATGGGACAGATGGCACTGTCCAAACCAGAATCCACTGATTTATGCCACATAGAATTAAATTACTTAAATACTATCACAGACTTAATGAAAAAAAAGGGGGAAAAAAAGTGTCCTTAATTTTACACTGCACTTTCCTTAGATCATCTCCTTACAGCTGTTTCTACATCTTTTTCATTTAAACGATATATGTCCTTCACGAAAGGGGTATAGTAATCCAGAAAAGGACTGACATGTCTGATTCACACTGTCTTTGAAACACGCTCAATGTAGTTGATAGGAGCATGTTAAGAAAGGGATAGAATTAGTCAACAATCAAATCTTATTTTCATTGCTTGAATATGCTTGCAGAACGATTTCTTGGAAGGGCAACAAACACTACCGTGGCTAAGGCTTTCATATCCTTCAGCTTCATTTATTCATGCCCTGAACTGCTGCTGTTTTCTGCCCACATTCACTCTAAAGCAGCACAGCACAGTGGGTCTGGTTTTATTAACAGGGTATTTGGCTAGAAGCTCTTTGTGAGATCAAATCATTGCTCTGCAAAGAAGCAGGAGCAGTGTAAGTAGCAGGTTTTCCATTTGCATTCTGCCTAGAACAAAGGTGCAGTTCTGCAAATAAGGACTTAGTGCATGTCTCTTTGTTTTCTGTTTTGGAAAGGGCGCAACAGCCGCATGTTAAGTGTATTTAAACAGCTTTATCCTTTGGATGCAGATCAAAAAGGAAAATATCTTTTACCAGTGTGTCCAAGACAGGGTTCTCTAAGAAGAACACAGCTGTTGCTGTGCTATCTCATCTCTTCTCAAAAGGCAAGTCTTTTCTTGTTTAAACTGTGAAGGAGATTTATCATTCCTATTGTACTGACTGGTCCAAGCTCTGCTTGCTTTCCTGAATCAAATCAACAGGACTTGTTCCAGGACGCAGTACTAAAACGATTAAGAAAATAATGCTTGTGGGAGGGAACTAATTTTGGAAATTCTTCATGTTCATAGCTCAAAATAATACAGCAATCAAGAAACCAGCATATTTCATCTCAAATAAGAACACATGAATCTTAATCTATGACTGTTACAATAATCCTTAAAATATTATATTTGATACTTTTTAGCCTTTAGAGATCATTTCATACTAGCTGATTTTAATAGTCTTTATCAACATAGGCAACATTCTGAGATGAGTGAAAAACAGCCCAGATTTGTTGTGCAATCCAGCATAACTACACAGGGTCTGACAGACAAAGAGTAGTTATTAATTTGATTGCAGATCCCTTATATATATATTTTAAGGATTACTATTATTTAGCTTATCATTTTTCAGGAAGTGAAAATTTTATTGGAAAAGTCTGACATTAAAAAAGAAAATTTGAAAGGTATCAATTGTGCTGAGTTTTGAAGTGTATGAAGAAAAGATTTCTTTACCAAGAGAGTCATCAGACACTGGAACAGGCTTCCTAGAGAGGTTGTGATACCTGTCAATATTCCAGAGGCGTTTGGACAATACTTTTAATATCCTTTAGTGTTTGGTCAGCTCTGAAGTGGTCAGGCAATTGGATAAATGATCATTGTAGATCCCCTTCAGCTGAACAGGTTTAGTCTGGTCTAATCTATATAATTAGTTTATTTGATGTAAAATGCTTTTTATCCTTTTCTTTTATAAAATCTTGATATTTAACATCAAAGTGTTAAAGTACTCAGAGGGTCAAAATGTGTAAGTGGGAACGTGAACTGTACTTAACTCATGAGGCCCAGCATTGCCTGACTGACAAGGCAGCATATTCTTCTTCAGAGGTATGGAGTCACAAGCAGAGGCAGATCATTTCGTGATGTGATTCTGAGCTCTTCATGGTGCTCAGCATGCAGTTCAGGCAAGCAGCATGAGGTACGTGCTGTTCTCTCTGCCTTGATCAGTTGTGAGTGTATACATAAGCTCATTACTGTTACTTTCTTCCTTGATGCTAAGTAGTAAATATGCTACAGGGAGGAAAGAAATAGCAGCGAATTTTTATGGGAAGAGGCTATGATCTTGAATAAAATGTAGGCAACACCATCACAGACAGGTGCCCTAGTTTTTGCTGTCATAAGCTTGCACGCAGAAATAGCCAGGTTTCCTCTTCTGTGCTATCTTCATAGGAAAATGAAAGCTGAAATTCCCATTTATATTTTCAGTTCCCTATGCCAAGGATGCCTACAGCCATGTGCTTTAAAGAGCCACACTCACATTCTGCTGCACTCCACAGTTAGCCCAGCTGAAGTCAGCATAAATAAAGTACATGACCTTGAATGCCAGCCTTTACTCCAAAATAAATACACACTGTCTCAGTTGAAATTGATTGGAACTATCTGACTCTTATAAAGAGTTCATATGGCATTTCTGTACAAACAAGTTTTTGGTTCTGGATGCCATAAAGAATGGACACCTCAGTATAGCTAACATCTGCGAAACAAGAGATTCTCTCAGTTCTTTATTGTTTTCAGTTTTGTCACAAAGCCACACATAATCTTTGCTGTTCAGAAGACCTAAAAAAGATTCTTTCATAGATTCTTTTTACTTACATTGAAAATATATACAATTAGTTTATTGCATCTGCATTTGATGAAAATTATGATTCCCAGAATCAGTTCAGATTCTTCCAGCAATAACTAGGCTAGGGATAAAGAAAGAAAGGTGCTCCATCTGATCTGCCGTGCTTATTTGCTCTAAGTTTCTCCAATAATTCACAGTCATTTTCTCTTTCCCAGTCAATAGTCCACAGGGAAAGCTGTGATACTGTTTAGCTCTACCATCAAATCCACACTTGGGGTTTGAGTGCATAAAATAAGAAATCACACAGCATTTCTTCCACAGTAATTTTCCATGTGTCCTCTAATCCCCTAAAAAGTGTGAAGTAATTTATCTTTACTTTAAACAATTCCAAAGCCAATTGCTCGGAAGTTACTGATGTACAGTAGCTTGCTGATAAGTAAGATGGGGGTTCACCTTACAACATCTTCCGCATGGAAACTCTGGAAAGACTTATGACAAGCTGTATAATCTGGGATACACTGAATCACTGGTCATGTTTATTGAATTTTATAAATCTCAGAATTTTTTAGTCAGCTTCATGATTTGATTTTAAATCTCTACAGACACAAAGTAGATAAAGCAGTGTGCATAAGTGTAGAAGTATAAATTATCCTCACTCTTCAGAAAGGTTAAATTTAATATGGAGATTCTAAATTATCTTAATTTATTTAAGGAAAATACAAACAAAATATTCCATACAAAAAGGCAAGTGAAACAAGTGTTCAAATTTATCAGCTGAATTACAGGCTGAACTTTTCTATCTGGCAGGAGGGTGATGTAATTGAACTCATTTTAGACTGCATTGAAAAATAGCTGCATTAACTCAAGTGACTTTGCATCTATAATAAAAATAAGCATGGAGCTATGGGTCAATTAATGCATCTTAGCTTGCTATATTATAGAAGCTTTGTGCCTGACTCTTTTCTTTTATTAGGATCATTCAAGGACCAATTTTAGTATATGGATTATTTGCTTCATCACCTATGAAGAAGGAACATGGCAGTAATTTTGTACAGCTGTGCACACACACAGGTTTGACAGTAAGAAAATTCTGTTCCCTGATTTTCAGCCTGTGCTGACTGTGGAAAAGAACATCTCAGGCTGTGAAATTATAACTTTCCATTGTACCTGGTGCAGAAAATGCACTTAGAACAGAACCATGGTGATTTCCTTGGAGTCAGTCTTTTTTGCTTTTACAAGTAAATGGAGTATTAGATTTGAGGCTTGTGGAGTTTTTTCAGAAATTCTCTGATTTTTGATCTCTCCATAGCAAAGACATTAACCTGTAATAAAAACTAATTCCAAGGGTAGCAAAACAACTGTGAGAGACATATTTTACTTTGCACATTTGTCTTTATTAAAGGTTCTATATTGCAAAATAAATTCATTGCATTTTTCACATAAACTGTGCAAGGGAACAGAGGTGGAATTTATAACGAACTTAATTAAATTGCTTTGTGTAATGACAAGATCACTGGCAACATAATATATCCTCTTAGACCAAAGGTGGTTAAAGAGATAATTCACCTGATGATAATGGGTTTTGAGATTACAAATGTTGGTTATTTGCTTCAGAGCTTGCTATTTCTCATGGAATTACCATACTAAAGTTATCATTTTTGCAAAAAAAATTAATTATAATTGCTTTTCTCTAAGATGTGCTGAATATATATAAAGCGGAGCAATTAGTAAATATCATGTCTCATTTGTATATGTCATGGGTTCAGAAAATGGCAAAGGAAATTTTTTCCTTTCATTTGTGTGTATGAAGATTTGAGTATTCAGAAAGAATGCAGCAAAATTGCGTCATTAACATTAGCACAGAAGAGGTAAATTGACTCAAATTGCACTGACTACCCATCGGGAGACCCTAAGTGCCCCTGTGAAAAGTTGCCAGATAATGTAACAAATTTGCTCAGTTCTCTACTCATGGAAAGAATTTGACCCTTAATCTTCAAGACAATCAATAACTTGGAAAATAATTTTGGAACTTAATGCCAGGTTGTTTAGACAGGCATCTTTTTTTCTGGCTCTTAATTAATACCTTGCAACTGATTGAATGGCTACAGCAAATAGGCTGGGAGGCCTCCACCTGAGAATTATCAAAGCCCTCAGGTTTTGGCCTTTCTGTGGCTGTTGCACACCTCCTCTCTGAGGTAAAGGAAGCACTACCACCTCCAAGATAATATTCTCAATCATTTCAGCTGTCAGCTCTGTGTGTGGGGACAGGGCAGGATGTATTTCGGTGAGTCCGTCTGCAGAGCAGTGATCTAGACTGTGGCTGTAAAACAGTCCTAGACTTTGATCTGCTGTGCACTGTGAAATCTCAGGTGGTTGTGCACGTGCCAGTCAGAAGTAGTCAAGAATCCATGACTGCTTTCTTCCTGAGTATTTCAGAAAACTGGGGGAGAGAGCAGGTGGTTGAGGGTCTGAGGAATCAGATTTTTTGCCATCTCTCCAAATAGACAATCAATTACCCAAGATGCTCTTCCTGGTGGCATCAGTAACACAATTGTGTGAGAGAATCTAAATCTGAAGCACAGGCAAAGAAGCAGGAGACATCACATTTTTATATTCAAGAGCAATTTTTCATACTTCCATTATCCCCTGCCCCATTCATACAGGTAAACCTAAAGGCCACCCTGTGTCTTACATTAGATATCAAAGAAGCATTCCATCAGACACATGGATATGAAACACAACTCCTTTTATCACATTCTCTCTTTCTAAACTAAATAATTTAAAACATTTTGGATCACAATCTTGCTTGGATTTTTATATAAATACTACTAATAATTGATAGGCAATTGCAAATTAAGTTCATATCTAACCACTATCTAATTGCTACCAGAGACCACTCCTAGTACATATTCACCAAAAACTAGATGCTGTGCTTTCCTGAAGAAGAAATAAATTCCTTTATGTGCATTTCAAAGGTTGTATGGCTCATGTTGCCTAAAAGAAGAGCAGCTGAATGGTAAACTAGTTTAAAATCCTTTAAAATTACTTGTAAGATAAAAGAATTTAGCATTCTGATAAGGCATAAAAATCAATTGAGGATTTGCTACAGATCTGTAAAATACTAAGATTTGGAAGATAAATTATCATTAAATCTCAATAAAAATAGAATTGAAAATATTATTCATGAGATTGTTTCTGAGCCTAAATAACAATAGTTAATTCAAGTTGTATCAGCTACAGTGGTGCTATGCTGACTGGGTCACTCGAATAGTGCTACTTCAGTGAATTGATATAAAAATTGAGTCCGGAAACTTCTGTAATACCAGTACATTCTGTAAAATTGAAAGTAGCACTGCATTTTTTCCTGACCTACTTTTCTGCAGTATTTCTGGAAGGTGTTAGTGCATTTGGTTTGAATGCAGATGTGGGATTTAGAAGGGAAGTATAACAGATCGGATTATTATGTTTTAAAAACTTTAAAACAGAATCTGATAGCAACCTTTATTTTAATTATATCACTACAATTTTTACTTAAGCGTCATTTGGTTGAAAGTAGATTCTCTATCTCAAAATTGAATGCTTTGGCAAATGAATGTCAAATATTGCAAGAATTTTTGCAGCAGTCTAGATTAGCAAGTTAATTGCCATTATCTATACTTTGCTCTTCATGTAAAAGTAATTATTACATTCATTTTAATCAGCAAAAATTTCTACCACAATTCATAGCATATTTCAGTCTATTAAAAGAATGAAAAGTGCTTTTCCCCACTAAAAATCATCAGTTCAGATAGGTCAGGATCTCTGATGAAGCCCGTGAAAGCAGATATGTTGGGAAGCTCTGGTCAGAGTAAGGTTCTTCCTGTTCTCTGAGCTTTTCAGTTTAAAAGCCTCTGCCAAGCTTCTTATGCAGAAGTTTGGTGCTATCAGCCCCCTGAGACCCCTCTGTGACTCACGGCTTGGACAGTTGAAATTGTCTCCCTAATATCGGAGTAAGTAAGTCTTTTAGGGACTTTCTCTTCCCCTGCACAATTACCAAAAATGTCATTTCTGTAAAACCCTAAAAATAGCTGGCAAATGAAAAGAATATTGAAAAATGAGTTTCAACCAAATTTTGTTCTTATTCAGATAGTAGTAACTTCTTTAACAATAAGAATAGATGCATTAGGGGAAAAAAAATCTCTTCATTCCTATTGTTCATACAGCACAAGGGGTGTGATTTTATGTCAAATTCATGTCTATGGAGACATTGGTACCTGACTATCATTACTCTGAGTGGAAGACTGGTTTAATGATTCCGAAAAAAGTTGTTGGAATGAGTTGGGCATCAGTCTCCCCACTAACATGTGGCGGAATGAGAGGAAATGGCCTCAAGTTGCACCAGGGGAGAAGTCACCACCCCTGAAAATGTTCAAAAAACGTGTGGATATGGCACTTGAGGACACTGTTGAAATGGTGACACTGGTGAAAATGATGGTGGTGCTGGGCTGGGGATTGAACTTGGTGATCTTAGAGGTCTTTTACCAGCCTTGGCCATCCCATGATTCTTTGATTCTAATATCCCTGACTGGAAACTGGCTCACCAATCCTGTAACCTGTAAATTGCCAGTGGGGTGTCACTGTGCTTACCCCGTTGTGTGTTAGTTCATGTGTCAGTTTTGGCCTATGGCTCTGGCTCTCTATTAAAATGTGCCTGAGTTTTTTATTAGTGTGAAATTGGTTTTGTGTACCTTCATGACATGCCTGCTGATCAAAGAGAGCAAATCTCTGATAAACTACTGCCATGCATTTAGCTTATTCTTACTGTTAAGAGAAAATGGCTATCAAAAGCCTTGAAAATCACTCACATTTTCAGAGTAATTTAAACATATATTTTCTTTTAGATGCAATTATTTCTATATGTATTTATCTTTATATATACATTATAAAATATTCATTTACTCTTATGTATTGCATACATCTTTAAGTATAAACATCCTTACCAGAATCCCTTACTGGCATGAAAAACATTTAACTTTCTTTTTTCTGATGCATTCTTACAATATAGAATGAGAACATTTTCATAAAACAGCCTGATATTAAGAGCCCAGTCTTTCATTTCACAACATCTTAACATTTCATATGCACCAAGTGAAATTTAAGACTAATACAATTACTGAATTTTAGGACTATATTTGCAACTGAAGTAAGTGGTAACCCGGTTAGAAAGTGTTCTTTCTCTCTCCGTTTTGCATACTTGGAAGAAATTATTCATGTTAGGCATGAAACCAATTTTGTCAGTACACAGATTTTGTTTCACTGCTCCCTTCTTCCAGCACCACAGCTCAAAGCCCTGTACTGTGCTCCTTGGGACGTATTGTGCTTAGTGCCTGGAAGTCATGGATGCAGTGGCGAGGAAGGCACAGGGGAGGTGGATGTGCTTGTGCCTACTGGAGTGACTTCTCTGCAGTGCCAGCACTGTGACTTGCCCACATATCGCTGCTCCGGGTCTGTGTCTGGGCATGGGAAAATGCAATTGTACAATGAATGAATAATACTTTATGACAAACTTATGACAAATACAAACCCTCTCCAATCCTGTAGGTAGGCTCATGGTACCTACAGGAAAGAGAAAAATAAATTTGTTTCTCCCATCCACTTTAGCTTTCCATTGAAAATGTAAGTCTAGTCTGTCATCTTCTGCTTCCCGAAAAGACTGGGGACTTTCCAAGGCTATATGGCCAACACTTGAGCCAGCCGGGAGAGGGTGCCGGAGAACACAGTCTGCAAACAGCTCCCTGGGTAGCTTCGCTCCTCAAAATGCAAACCAAAGTCCATTAAAGTCATTATGTTTTCTGTTATCTCATCTTTTTAATTCGTTCCCTTGCTAATTGAAGCTTCTTGCTACCCACTCTGTCCCTTTCAAATGGCATATTACAAGTGCAGACAAATTATACCCAGTTCTTTCCAGGTCTGGAATTTTGTTTAGATGGATTTGCCTGTTATTTGAAAAAAGACTTAACGTCCTCTAACGTTAAATATGAATTCATGTCTCACCCATGTACCAGTTTAAAGGTTATGTATAAAATCACAGAGCCACAGAATGATAGAATCATTTGGTTTGGAAAATCTATCAACATTTGCATAGATGATCTTTAAGGATGATCTATCCCTCCTTCCACGGGCAAGAACATTGTTCACTAGACCAGATTGCTCAAGGATGCATCCAGCCTGGCCTTGAACACTTCCAGGGACGGGGCATCCACAGCTTCTCTGTGCAACCTGTTTCAGTGTCTCGCCACTCTCACAGTAAAGAATTTCTTCCTTATGTCCAATCTAAACATACTCTCTTTTAGTTTAAAACTGTGACCATCCAGCAAACTCCTTATCCATCAAATAGTCTTCCCAAGTTGCAAAAAAAAAAAAAAGTATTCATTTTCTTAGCCTTCGGCCCAGAATTAGGAAACAGAAGTCTCCTGGAATGGGAAGTATTTCAATAATTCAATTTCAATAAAATAATGCACTATCTCACCTTTTAAATTAGAATGTTTCTGACATTTCTAGATGCATGTACACTAGTACATGGTGTTCCTACTTTTATAAATGTTATTATGATCCCTAACCTCATATATTCACAAACAGCAGCAATAACTAAAGAATGAAAACAAGAAAGATGGCATTGCATTCAGGCAGACAAAAGATCCAGACTAATAACTATTATTGACAAACATAGAGAGTCTATGAGCTCCCTTCTCCTTTTAATTATTTGCAGTACCTTTGACTTTTACAGGCACGTGTGTCCTCCAGCCTTAATACCAGAAACACCCTCATGTGATCCATGAGAGCACAGAAGAGAATTCTTTGCCATATTGTTAATGCTAACTGCATCATGGGTTTTTTTCTGGAATTAATAATTTACTCTATTGCTTATTGAAAGCTGTTTCCTGAAGTTCACCTGATTTTTTGGGGGTTTTGGGTTTTGTTTTTTTGTTTGGTTTTTGGGGATTTTTTGGGGGGTTTTTTTGGTTTGGTTTTTTTTGTTGTTGTTGGTTGGTTGGTTGGTTGGTTTTGCTTTTGAAATTGTCCTTGCTTATTTTTAAATGTGTGAGAGTTTTCAAATGGATAAACTTAGGTCACCTGGTCTGCATCAAGTTGTCAGAGCAAACCTTTAACTGGAGGCAATGAGTTCCTTCACAAAAGGGAAGAACGAGAGACAGCAAAATCACCTTTCAGTGCTCAGCTCTGGGAATGGAACAAGAACTACAACCTTCACAAGGCACCTTTGCTACCCATCGTGCCAGAGTCTACAGGACAGGCAAACATCCTTCCCCCACACTGCCCTGGCTGACAGTGCTGCAACTTGCTTGCAGGAGCATCCGGGGAATGTGCCAGCAGCATCCTGGGACTGTCCCATTTTTTCTGTGCTAGAGGTATGGGATAATTAAGTTACTTCATTAAATTGATTTTGATGATTTTTTTAAAATTTATTTTAAAAAGCACACATATAAAGCTTATTGCTAGATAGATACATTTATTATATTATATGTAATACATTCAAATACATATAGGTTTATGTTACTTCTCATCTTCAAGATACTTTCTGGAAAAAAAAACATCAGGCATCGCTTTAAAATGTAGTGACATGAGTATAGCTATTAAGCTGTCACATTTTAGTGAAAATAGGCACTTGAGCCAACACTTCAATGAAATTCACTCTAAAAGGACTATCAGATAACAGATTTTAACTTCAAGACAAAATTATTGCTCTCACACAAGGGTTAAAGAAAAGTGATGCAATGGACATTTGGAGGACTTCAATCATAAGAGAAAAACTTGAACTGTTAGTCTGCCACTCAGTGAATATGAACAAATCATGCTGCCAAGTTTCATTGCACTTAAAAGATCACTTGCCAATCAAGTGCTTACCACTGGTGAGAACTGTGATGGATTTCAGTTTTGAAAAGGGATGCAAGAGGTTAAGAAGAATGAAGCTGCATCCCAAGGAGTCAGATGAATGTGCCAGGAACCAGTCCCTGGCACAAGGGCAGGCTGGCACAGACACAGCCTGTTACTAACCTCCCAGGCAGCAAGGATCCTTGCTGCAGTCTGGAGGGCAATTGGGGTGAAGAGTCTAAAGAGGCAGGTTTTATTCTGGTAATATCTACTGACATTCAGCTGGCAGCCACCCATGGCAACGGTCTCATCTCAATTGCTCCCCCTCCCCCATCTGAACCAAAATGTTAATTTTTCTACAAACTATCTGTTAGCATCCGGCAGAAAAGGAGATGACTAAGAGTCAGTGTGGATTAGTTAAGAATAAATTATGTCAAGACAATATAAATTCTTTTGTGACAGGGTCACAGGCCTGTGGGTAAGAGAGAAACAGCTGAAGTCATATATTTTCATTTTAGTACTCTTGTGACACTGTATTGACAGTGCATTCTCAAAGCAAACTAGGGACACATGATAGAGGTGAAACTATCTTTTTCACTGGATGTGAAACCAGTTACAAAATCATACCATGAGGACAGTTATCAATGGTTCATTGTAAAAATGGCAGCATATATTTCAGTAGGGCCCTCAGGGATCCATCCTGGATCTGGCAAACAGTTCCATTAGTAGCCTGCATGATGAAATAAGGACTATATTGTTAATGTGCAGACAACTCTAAGCTGAATGGGACTGTCAGATCTTTGAAGAATGGTTAGAATTTATAATAACCCTAACAAGTTATATCATCTGAATATAACAGGATGATTTTTTAAACAGAACAAATGAAAATTAATGAAGGCATCATGATCTGAACAGAAAAAGCAAGAACTGACATAAACAGGGGCAATATTCATGTGCATAAAAAGCTGCTAGAAAAGCTGCACTCTGTTCCTAATGGTTGTGGAGGACAGGACAAGAAGTAATATCTTCAACACTCCAGCACAGAAAGTTCAAACACCAAGTAAAGGTAATTAAGAAGAATGTAGTTGGGAAGATCATAGAAACCATTGCTGGAGACTTCTAAGAGCAAGTCAAACATGTATCTACCAAAATCAATAAAGGAATAGTTGAAATTCTTACTCCTAGAATAATTACTACTACCATTTAGAGAAGATGTTTATTATTTGATATATTTGACAAAGGAGAAAACCAAACCACATACAGACAGATGATAGGAAGGAACCTGCTTTGTTACATTCAGCAACAAAATATCTGAGTGTCACCAGATGAGCACATGCCTGAGCCTCTACACAGCCTGGGGGCATATGTGCCACTGCCTCTGCAGAATCAAGGTCTCTCTCCTGCTGCCCCAACACTCCCACAAGAAGCAACAGAATAAGACGCCATCTTCCCACTTAGAACATTTCAAATGCATTTATAATTATTACAAAGACAATTATATTCACACAGATCCAAAACCTGCAGGATTATAAAAAGATTCTGTTATTAGAAACATTAAACCAACTCCCATGCAAATTTCCTAATTACTCCAAAGAGTGAGGTATCATTTAACTTCTTCACTCCATAAAACAGAATTCAGGTTTATTTAGTATTGCCATAATTTTAAATACTGAATGAGGTTGCACTCTTTAATCTAAAAGCATTTCCTGAGTGGGAACAACTCCAAGTATGATTTCATACTGTTCATATTTTTTCTAGTCCTATTTGGAACTGAATAGTGGCTTCTAGCAAGAAGCTGGAGGAAACTTACAATGTATTCAATAAAAGCAGGCATAAGTGATCATAAAGGAAAATTAGAAAAGACATCCCATCATCTAAGAACTGTGAAAAAGCCAGGGAGTATGAACAGCATTTGTGACACATTACTATACAAATCCAGTAAGAGATGGAATTACTTTCTCTATGTTTATGGAACATGAGATTCTAATTGAAGAAGAAAGAAGTAACAACACCTCTGCTGATGTTATTATTTGCCCGTCATTGAAAGAGGGCCGGTCAGTAGATGTTTCCACCTTACAAAGCACAAAAAAATCTACTAGCTTCTGAAATCCCTAAATGTTCTTAGATTAAAACAAACTTCACATTTCTGAACTAATATTTCTTACATATTACAGTAGTCAAAAGATGGAAGGAGAAATTTTACAGTACTTTGAAGATGATGAATTAGGGAACCCTGAAAATGTACTGAATGATTTGTTGAATGATGAAAAAAAATAGGCAAATTCAGTAACTTTGGTGACATTAGACTGCATGGGGTTAGTGATGTGTAGATAATTTGGATTCATGATAGACTGTGAAAAACAAGTTTTGCGAGGTCCAAGGGAAAGGTGCCTTCCAATACATATTTGGGGCAACATAAACCAATATACAAACTTCTGAAAAATATAGATATAAAACCTAGAAGTACTTGTATTTCTGTTGAAGCATTGCTAAACCTATTTGTGAAGATTCCCAGCTGGCAAAAACAAAATATTCTTTCAAAAAAAAGAAGTTGAACTCGGCTCTGAAATCAAAATTGATGTCAGTGTGTTCTGGCAAGCTCTAAAGATAAAACGTCCCCTCATTATCAAGCCCTCTATTCTCCAGCCACATCCAGTTTCATCTGCTGCAGTGGAGAAGGGAATTTCCCTGGGTTAGGTCACAGATACAGAGTGTTTGCGAAAGCACTGGAGTATCTGATGAGAAATTGCACCATATCCCTGAGACAGGAGCATGAGATCCCACACCAATCAACAGCACACAAAACTTGGGATCTCTGGGCAAGAGTACATCACAAGTTGTTGGGTGTGACTCATGTATCCCCCACCCGATGTTCTAAGCAGATATAACCGCAGCACTTCAGGGATGTCCACCAAAATCCATTTATACTCACAGAAGTGTTACAATGTACCAGGCATGAACTGAACACTAATCCCATATTTGCTGCTTTGTTGCAAGGAGCAGATAAGTAACAGCAAAACATTTTGCAATGAAAAGTTAAAAAATAGTCTGTATGTATACAGGATCAGGGGAGGCAACCAGTATTTAAACTGAAATGAAAACTAAATTCTCAAATAATAACTGTGTTTCTAATATTCCTAAATAGTATTATAAAGCAGTTCTGATATTTGGCTCCATTTTTTCCTTATTTAAAAAAAAAACAAGTCTTTAAAACTCATGTCTGTATCAGATATTTGTATAAATAGATCATGCTTTAATGGCTTTTTTTGCCAGATGATTGATAGCCTTTTAAATGGGTGTACCATTTTAAAACAGTGGTGACAAGAATATGCAAGTACTTTCTTTCTATTTGGTATTACTTTCAATGTGAAACTAGCATAATTGTTTGGCACAGCTTGTGGTATTTGCTTACAGTAGGTTTCAGCAAGCTATATTTCATTTTGTCACAAGTTCTCTCTTGAGTCCAGGCTCAAAGTATGTTTCTTTTAACTCTACTGATACCATAAAAAGAAACACTGGGTGTTATTTAAATATTGTTTATGAAGATTTTAAGTTATCTTCCAGCAGTGATACAATTTTAATACTGATTTGAGGCCAGATCCTGCAGACCTGCCATGAACAGAATGCCAGTGCTCCTTGCATCAAAGCCCTGCATTTGTGGGATCCGGTGTAGATGTGGGTTAAATCTGCCTTCCATGAAAATTCAAGACTAATGTTTTTGAGTGGGCTGAGTGGGTGTTCTTGACTGCTTAAACTCAATTCAAACCCACAGTAAACAGAAAGGATTGTCTTTCATAACGACTTATAAAATATCTATATTAAAATGAAAATGACATGAAAAAATAAGAGGTATATGGAATAATAAAGGTAATCTACCATTTACCATACTTAAAAAACTTCTATACACTTTTCAAAGGGAAAAATTAACATTTTGAAAGTCTGAATCTGCATTGGCTACCCCCCAAAATAATTTAGAAGTCCCACTGATCACTTGACATCTAGATTAAGAGCAAAGTACATGGAAAACATGTACTTGGCAAACAGGAAAAATAGTGCGTAGAATAGGCAATTTTTAATAACAGATATCTTTACTAATGAGGATTTTGAATCTTCTGAAATTCCTATCACCAGTGAGTATGCAATAACCGTATTCATTTAAGTTCCTCTTAGTATCTAGAGCAACTCCTCAGTAGGTGATTTTCAAAGCTTAGGCTTTCCTTTTGGCAGGAACTACAGGGTAGAACATAACTTTTCAGCTGTGCTAGTAATTATAAGTATACAAGGACTGTCGGATTGCATCCTACTTCAGAAATATTTTGAGCCCAGTCCCTTAGTCTTTCCTGAACTAAGGCTTGCCCAACACTGTTTTGTGTTGCAGCAGGGAATGCTGAAATCCACTGGTGCCAGGTGGCACTGTACCCAGGGCAGCTCCCAGGGGGAATGGGATGTGAAATCAACTCTGACGGGATCCCTTCCTGTCCCTACGCTTACACAGATGCCCCTGCACTCGAATTCTAGGAGGCATTTGTTGCAATTAGCAATTAAAGTGAGCCGAGGGACTGGGTGTCAGACATGTGCAGCTGGGGATTACTGGCTGGGCGCCTCCAGCCAGTTTGGAACAACACGGCGTGAGCCAACACATATCTCAGCAGGAGCTTTGCCATCGTGCCTGGCTGCAGCCAAAGGGCCTGGGCCAAAGAGAAGGGCACTGCCTGCAAAACACAGCTGAGTCTCAATAAATAGGCAAGGGGGGCTGGTGTAGTCTTTCACTGTTACCCATAATTCATGGCTCAAAATGCAGTCATTTCTTTCAGCTTAATAACTAGACTATAAATCAACAGTGTATTTGACATGGTCAACAATTCAGGATCAGTAGGAAATATTTTCTTGTTTATCTTGTCTTCTTTTAGAGAAAAATGAAATAAAAATTACAAACTTAGAGTGTAAAAAGTATCGAATCAGATGCAAAATTAAAATTGAAAATCTCATTTTTTCTTGACATTTATAAACATTACAATTCTTCAGCAGCCCTACAAACACACATCTTTTCTTGAAAATTAAGCACTCTTATTTATTTCCTTCATATATTCAGTGTTCTCAGAAACTTCACAGGGCTTTGTATCAAAGCAGTCTCACTGTTATTTGTTGACAGTTGTGGAAAATGTGATACTGCCATTGTCTAAAGTAGATGCCTCAATTAAAAAAAAAAAAAAAAGAAAAAAGAAGAAGAAAAAAAAAGTGGCATTTGCCTCTTAATTGCCCCAGATAGAACACTTATCTTATTGAAAGGGAGAGAGAGGATGGTAACAACATAACTTACTCACATGTTATGTGGGCGGATGTTATCAAGCAGAAATTAGCTGTCAGGAGCCATACACGTGAACTGCAAACACACTGCTCCAAAACCCTTACACCAGCGATTCTGAATCATTTAGTAATCATTCCATTTGACTATTTAAAGAATTTGTAGCCCAACTGGTATCCCGATAATCTTTCTGATGTTGAAGTCATTCATTTACCATGAAGAACCATTTATTCCTATTAATATTACCATCTATTGTTTACATGAAGTAGCATTTCAGGGCCCTGTTCAAGATCACATTGAAATAGATACTGAAAAAATAGATCAAAAGGCCTTGTCCCTGTTCACAATTCAGCCTCCAAACCTTCTCAGAGAGTGTCTACATGGACAACACTGCTGGGTAAGTGTCATGCCAAGAATATCAGTAAAGATAGAAAGGAATAAGGGCAGGAGGATGAGAGCAACTGTGTTGTGCTCCTCGGCTTATATACATCAATACTATGAAGTTGATAGAAGCTAGACCAGGCTCAAAAATTAAGATCAAAATATAAATACTATAACATCAGTTGAATAAATAAAAGTCAATATTTCTGGTTCCTCTTCTGAGCTATTCAAACTTCCATGAACTAGCTTATGGATGAATATGCATATATAAATTCCTGCTTGTTCAATACTGAACCTCAGTACTGAAAAATTCACACAGATTCCAAATCTTGTTACTAAAGCAACCCCAGAATGACTAACAGAATGCTTAATAAGAAGATTAGGATAAAAGACTTTGCAAGATTCTTAGTTTTTAGAGTCTATTTGGTGGTAGGAGGGGGGAAGTATTGTTCATATTTTTGCCATTTAAAAGGACCAAGGTTAAAAGCCTCTGCTTTGACCATTCTTCACTGCTGTTACCTTTGAAATATTACTAAATTCAATTCAGTTATCCTGAACTCAAGTTACAGTGCTCTTCTAATCAGTTTCTGCTCTTCCCTTAAGCTGGACAGCTACTGACATTGGCAATTCTGAACTGTTTATGCTGGTTTTCTTATTTCAGTTGCAGTTTAAATGGAATCGTGCCTCCCACTTGGAGCATGGGAAATCATATTATTATTTGACCAGCAGTGCCTTCGATCACATCTGCACCCTTAATATCCTTGCCTATTACCTTGTGTTTGCCTCCCAGGTCCTTAGAACAGATTGTCACTCTCTGTATCACCTCTCACTTGGCTACAGTACACGCACTGCTTTCTGCCTCACGCAGCAGAGCCTGTGGGGATGCTCTAGATGCCATCTCCTTCTACACCATCACGGAATCTCATTTTGCCTTTCCTTCCTGTGTGAGGGTTCCCATAAACTGATTTGTACTGGTTCCAATCATTCCATTTTGCCAGAAGCATGTGGTAATTGGCAAGGCATTACTTTCATTCAAAGGGGAGACCTCTTAAGAACCATGTTAGACACCAGGTCAGCAAGAGTTCATACTTTTAAACACAATAAATGTCTTCAACCAATTTTGAGCTCACCTTAAGAGCTCTGCAAGAGTGTGCTTCAGTTCCTGGGTAACTTTCTGATATACACATTTCACTGCCTCCTTTGCCTTTCCCGCACTGAAGAGCACTCAAAATCAGACTATTCTCTCCCTGCATGCTAAGATCAGGATAAGAGTAGATCAGAAACGAATCTTTTACTCATCAGAAAGAGAAATCCAATTAGGTGTGCAAGTTAAATGAGCAGACACTTCTCAGACACCAATTTTGGGTTCATAAAACTCATTTCACAAATGACATCTCTTTCCAGAGAGAACTAAAAATACCAAATATGCTTCTCCAAATGGCACTTCAGATTCCCAATCAAATGCTTTTTTTGTCCACTCTGTGATGCAAGTGCTATACACTATATAATTATACATAAGGTACTGAGGAAAATAAAACAAGATACTTAAATTATTTCCTTGATAACCCTGGGAGATGCAGCATTCAGAAATAATGAACTGCTGAATACCACCTCTACTTACTTTCTCACTTATTCTGACTTAAAATAAAAAATGTTTGTCAGATCCACCATGGTTAAATAATGCTTGGCTGATACCATTGAACCAAGACCAAAGTGCTCCAAAACAGAAAAGCGTTCAAAACTAGCTAAGAGCCATTATGTGTGTCTGTCTCTGACCAATCTGTTTCCCTTGAGTATTCATGTTTCAGTAATATCATACCAAAACCCAAACCAATTAAGTTTGAAGATTACACCCGGACTCATCTACCAGAAATAGCTGCACACCATCATCTTTTTCAGGACCTCACCACAGCAG
This sequence comes from Acanthornis magna, assembly GCA_036785705.1. Lineage (NCBI taxonomy): Eukaryota > Metazoa > Chordata > Aves > Passeriformes > Acanthizidae > Acanthornis > Acanthornis magna. Next base: position 1,600,397 of record JAWUZG010000112.1, read on the forward strand.
CAGCCCAAGCTCTACTGCAAATCTGTATAGAATTTACATTATATAAAAAAGCCATATGTTGCAGTAGGATACCATTATTGAGCTTAGATGGCTGGATTTTAGGAATCATAGCAAGGCTGCTCCTAATCTTTTACACTGCACCATGCAGTAATCTCAGAGATTATCAAAATACACGTCCTACTATGTACAACCTTTTATGAATTAGAAAAATTGGACCTATATAGTAATACCAGATTTTGTTCTGTTAGAGCTCAGGCAGAGCTGAAGTCTAAAACACAGAATATTTATGTGTCACTTAGATTACACATCTACAAACTAACAGACTTTGATGGGAGTGCCTGTTACGGTAAGTAATGGTAATTGTTTCTAGATAGATTTTTTAATGTGTTTACACTATTTTAAAAGGAGACCAAAACTGCACTTTAACCCAAATTTCATGTATTTCTCAAACTGTTTGGATGCAGAGCTGAGTCATGAGTTTTGGCAGAGCTCTGGGACCTCTGGGGAGAGAAGCTTAAGTCCAGGCAGTTGCTGGCCACAGATCTTCCCTTGCACCTCCATCTCCAGTGTGGGCAGAGGCACAGATGTGCCTGCTTGCCATGACTCTGCCTCTCTGTATCTCATAATTTCACACAGTAACTTCAGATGCCTGAAGTCAGGCAAGTCAGCCCGAGTCCTTTCTACATAGGCTGCTTCACAAACATCTGAGGGTGTGCAGTGCCTTAGGTTGCTTTCTGGCTTGCATTTCACTGAGTAGTACTGACAGGGATCTGTCTAGTACAAACAGATCACACAACTCTTATCAGAAGTCAGATTAAATAAATGTCTTGCAGAAATAGTATTTCCCTTGAACCCTTTCCCACTAGCACTGAACACACTGTTCCAGCAGGCATCTTACACTGTGTACACAGGCAAGATCCCTCCCCTATTTCAGCTAAATATTCCACTTCTTCTGCATTAGTTCTTAACCAGAGTCATGGTCTAAGAACTAGTATTGAGACAGTGGCTACCAAGGGTCCAAAGTATTTTTTTCATATTTGTGTTCCAAAACAGTTTCCCATCCTGCTGGCAGAGCTTTATTACTTGTCCCAGATGTTTTTTCTTAGAATTTGGCTGTAAGTATTAAAATGTTACTATTCACTCCAATGAGTCTTTCTTACAAGATGTTCTTCCTATAAAGATGCCCTGATACCTATTACTTATGTTTTTAACGTATTATTTGTGTTGCCAGAGTCCCAAATTAATTATTCTATTATTTTGCCCAAGACCAACATGAAGCAATCCTTCCCTTTTTCTGTTTTCTCTATTTTATAATGATATTCATAGTCTTCTCATCTTCCTCTCATTTTCCAGTATTTCTGAAAGATGATGAGAGAATTTTTCCAGGTAATTCTCTGCAGACCTCTAATGTAAACTATTGCTATGAAAATGGTTAGCTCCAGCTGGTCTTTTTAGCATTTTTGAAATGTTTGAGTGAGATCTGCTGATACTATACAACCCATCTGAATAGAAAAACAGGATCAACACATTTGATAAGCAAACTTGTCTCAGCTGGAAAAGTACAGATGCTCTCTAAGTCACGAACAGAAGCATTATCAACTATGTGCCTGCATTAATGAAATCATATAGTATTGGGATTACAGGGCCCAGCTCTGCTCTCTGCCTCATTCATCATTGACCTCAGAGGATGATGTAATTCAAAACCAAAACGCAGCCTCTGGCCAGTAGAGGTATTTCCTGCACTTTTCCGACCTGTGAAAGCCCAGTGCCAAACCTAAAAGAAAAACTCAGTCCCTTGAAATTGAATTTAGAAGATTTAGGCATCAAAACTGTCCAAATAAAAAAACCTATGTGAGAAAGCCATCTAAACCCAATGAACATAAAATCACAAAATGTGTCTTTGGTTTCTATCCCAAATGTCCGCAAGTACTTTCAGTATTATAAAAAATTGAAACAATGAGGCAGCCTGGTTTTGGACCTGCATTCTTCAGGTGATAATCTGAGTGTAGAAGCATTCACTTCTCCACAAAGTCAAATTTTACAAGTATATGCAACTACCAAATGATGACAGCATAAAAATAGCAAAGGTGTGCGAGGTGTCTGTTGAGTAAGAATTCACATAAGGCAAGAATCCTTGTTCAGCCTTGTAATTATTACACACACACAAAAGTAAAGGTTCCACTCCTATTGCCACCTGGGATGACTACAGTCTCTGACTTCCTACAAGTCCTGCTTGCTTCCATTCTGTAGGACTGGTCAAAAGAAAACTGAGGAGGAGTTCAAACCTTCTTGCTGAAGCTGGACTACTGCAGAGAAAAGAATGAAAATTCATGGAAACACAAAGTCACATTCAAGACTGTAGCACAGAGAAGGTAGCAATTGAGAGTTGGTCTCTGCTGGCAGCATGAATAAACCTCTTGTGTGGAATGGTGCAAAGGTACTCTTGTACACACTGCTGAGCTCTAGGCAATTCTCTCCTGAGTATGTTATGGTTTTGCTTGTTCTTCTGAAGTGTCCAATTCTGAATTGAGGCATTTGGGTACTTAGGATATTGAGACTGTTCTTGTGCTGCTCTCCTGCTGTTATTCTGACAGCTCATGAGCAAAATACTACACTGCAAGAAAGTAAACTAGAAAATAGCATTTACAGATGTCTAGAAAGAATGTGCCACCAAATAAACTTAGAACAAATAAACTTAGAACAACAAATTTCACAGAAAGCTTTGCAAAAACATCAGGTGAAGGTTTTCTCTCAGCAGTTCAGATATGGAAGTGTCAATGCAATGTGTTCCTTGTGACTGTGCTAATGGACACAGCTCTAACTGCTGGCCAGCAAAACTCTGCTGAATTAGAATCCCATTCCCCCCTCCTACTCAGAAAATTCAGAGGCAGCAACAAAACATACTCTGTGATCCTCTATATTTCACCCCATTCTCTCTCCCTTACAACTTTTTTCTGGAAGAGCACTCTACCAGAGAGAAGAACTTGGTAGCAAAGCCTGGAATAAAATCTGCTTCATATACCTTGCTCCACGCTCAGGAAAGCATAAGGTCTAACCCCAGGGCCTGGCGCAGAGCCCAGCTTCCCCTGGCAGCTCCTGGAGTCCAGGAGCTTCTGCTGAATCTGCAGCCCTCTGCGGCTTCCTGGAGAGCTGTTATTTTTCAGGAGGGAGTAAAGCAAGGAAAGGGCTAAGAAGACACTGTTTTCTGTATGTTTTCTGAGGCCCTCATGAATGCATAACATTTTTTCTTTCCACAGCAAACACTGACTTTTTCAGTTGCACACTGGTTATAAAAATTAGTTTTATAGGTAATGCAGAGATCCTGCTGGTTTGTAAAAGACATAAGAGAGGAATAAGAGTGATATCACATGTTCAGATCAAATATGTGTTCCTCCCAGTACTAATGATTAACTAGTGCAAAGTAAAAATATTTTAATAAGCTGAAAAGTGACTTAATTCCTCAATATTTATAAGATATACATGACTGTAAGGGAAAAAAATGTTTGCCTGAAAGTTAATGATTGTTTTATGATTTATGATAAGGTTATAAATCTCTATGCCAAAAGGAGAGAAGATCAAAGGGAATCACATCCCATTATGAAACCTGAGGCAGCCTGAAGACTTCACTTCTCATATCTTGTTTCTTAGTAAGGCAAAAATTTGAGCTTGAAATGGAAAAAGATAAAACAGGCTCTGACAATTGAATCATCAGCAGCAGCTCTGGAGCTGAGTTACTATGGCAATGGCAGTGCTGCTGCACAGCTTCTTCTTACTTTCACTACTGCTACAACAGCTTTGCAAATGTACACGGGAAATTTCCACCCCACATGTGGCTTGCAGGAGAAGCCCATGGTCTCAGGTGCCCTGATCTCTACTGAACGGAAGAGCAAATTTGTGTGATTAAAATATGTGATTTGCAATTTTCCATGGAAAACAGTCTTAAACCAGTAGGGAAAGGTCCAGAATTCTTCTTTCTCTTTTGTGGAAGGAAGGTAGATGCCAGTGCTTAGAGGGTATTTTATAAGCACAGAATTTTTATTACAGGAATTTTAAGCATTTTCTTCAGCTGTAACTATCCCACTTCTCTGAATTATAGATGTGTTGTTACTGCCAGGGAAGGATGGTATCATCTTTTTGGCAGAGCATAGCTTGGAGTTCTACATAAGTAATGGATCTAATTCTGATGCCAGGTTAATAAATTAGTAATTATGACTCTTTGGATGTACAACAATCAGTGCGTCAGCACTCACCAGTGTCCTCTTTCCTCTTTGAGGTCTAGATGAACGCATCACCTTTCCTGTTACTGATGGTACGCTCTCTGCACTGCACATTAAAGGCACATTTGCTCTTAATTATTTTTGAGACAGTATTTTATATTTAAGCTCTAATAGCAAACAGAAGTTCCCAACAGGAACTGGAGCCCTTCATAGGTGTCATGGGAAAATTAACTATACCCCAGCTGAAACCAGGACAGTAGGAAGCATAAATGCAAATGGAATCTTTGCACAAAAATATGATTGCTGAAAGTACAACTTCTGCAAGCTCATTAAGTCCTATAAGCAGACATCTATGTGGAACCTCAAATGATTTTCATATTGAGAATTTCATCATCCTTTTGTGGAAAAGCAGCCCTTTTCACCCATTGTGCACATATGCATAAAGCCCAGACTGCAGTCCTGCTAATGTCTGTTTTTTAAGTAGACCCTCTCTGAGGAGCAGATGAACAAGGTTACCACATGGGCATTAATCAGTAGGAGGGTCAGCAACAATTACCACAATGAATGGTAAGAGAGAAAACACTATCATTAAATATACTATGCAATGTATAATCTGAGAACCAAGTACAACCGAGTCTGAGAATCAAGTAAGTTTTCATCTCCCTACATATTCCATAAATAGCTGTTACTGAAAAATAATAGGAAGACATTCTTTACTGTGAGGGTGGTGAGACACTGAACAAGTGGCCCAGGAAGGTTTAGGATGCCCCAACCGTGACAGTATTCAAGACCAGCTTGGATAAGGACTTGAGCAACCTGGTCTAGTGGGAAGTGTCCCTGCCCATGGCAGGAGAGGTTCGGACGAGATAATCTTTAAGGTCCCTCCCAAACGCTTAGCATTCTATAATTCTATGACTAAGAAGCAGAGAAATCTGACGATGCATTTTGCTAAGTGTATAGCCATACATGCACCGCGTTTGTCCTGGCATCATCTCTCCGTGCCCGTTTCCTCACGTTTCGGCTCCTTTCCGCCCTTCGGGCCCGGCGAGCCCGGTCAGCCGGCGGGGGCTGCCCCCGGCCGGTGCCGAGGGCTGCGGTTCGGGAGCCGCGCCCGGTCCCGCACCTGCCCGGCCCGGCGCGGGCGCGGCCCCGGCGCTGCGGCGGCACCACGTGTCGGGGCGGGGAGCGGCGGGGCCGGGCCGGGCAACGCCACCCCCAGCGCCGCAGCGGCAGCGACAGCGACAGCGACAGCGGCAGCGGCAGCGGCAGCGCAGAGCCGCTCAGCGCATCCCTCTCGCCCATGCCAGGTGCCTGCTCCCGGCTGCGCCGCGACTGAGAGCGATGGGGCCTCTGCGGGAGAGCGGCAAGGTGAGCAGCCGGGGATGGACGGCGCCGCGGGGAGCGGGGAGAAGCAGGGGCAGGCAAATCGCGTCCTGCCCCCGCCCTGGGGGGGCGGAGGGGCCGGGATTTGCCTGCCCCTGCCTCGATGATGGAAGGAGGAGGGCACATCCGAGAGGTTCCTGACGGGGTGTCCCTTCCTGAGCAGGAGCTGAGGACGCAGCTGGAAAAGGAGGTGTCCCGCAGCCGCATCCCCCGCCTGGTCCTGCGGCCGCAGCAGAAGGTGTCTCCCGCTTCCGAATCGCCCTTTTCGGAAGAGGAAAGCCGGGAATTCAACCCGCCCAGTTCCTCCGGGGGCTCCGGCAGGACTATCAGCAGCAACAGCTTCTGCTCAGGTACCGCAGAGAGACCCCCCCAGCCTCGGTGTCCCTGGGGAACGCCGTGTGCCCCGCACGGCCACCCCGAGGCTTCGCTGTCAGCCCCAGCCGCAGCATCCGTGTGTCGGGCTCCTATCGAGCCCGGGCGAGCAATCCGTTTTGCCGATGAGGAAGGGCAACCATTGATTTTTCCAGGGAAATCTAGTATCTGTTCTTTTAATATGTGTCCGTAAGCGACACCAGATGTTTCCATTTCGAGTTCTGCTATCCCCTGCTAAAAAAGTTGGCGCTTTTATTGCGGCAGAAGCGTTGCTTTAAAGAGAAAGATTTGCCTTAAAAAACTGCAGCACGGGTTTGAGGCATTTTGAAAAGCCCTTAAATCAAAAGTTGGTAAAACAGGAGAGTTGCTGTTAAGAATATCAGACTGCAATTCCTTTTGGTTTTGTGACAGTGATCTCCATGAATCAGAACAGAATATGTAGGTGAAGTTTTCACTGTCATATTGAAATAAGTTTTGTTTATTTCAGAAATCAGGCTTCTCTTGATGAGTGTGTCGCCAGACATGAGTTGGGCATGATGGCTTCTCTGCAGAGAGGGCAGTGGATGGGTGATTGATCAGAAGTAAATTACTACTCTCCAACTGTAGACCCAAAAATGCCATTTGCTCTTCAAAATATTACATGCAGGACAACTTGAAAACAGATTTTTTTATGTTAAATATTTTCCCTGTGTAGAGTTTAGCACAATTTAAGTACCTCAGCTAGAAGTGAAAGACTCAGATGCCTACTAGTGGTGAGTAATTTTTTAATTTCAGTGAAACTCTTCACTGTAAATGACATTAATGGCCATACATAACAAAATTGGGGGTCACATCATGAATACCTTGGACTCTATATACCTGTGGTAATTTAAGAGGTATTTTTGGTGTGGAGAAGTTTGTTTTAATAGTCAGTTTTCTGGAAAGCATAACATTTCCAGTGGTGGAATTGGAAGTGCTAGGTTAATGGTTGGACTCAATGATCTTAGAGGTCTTTACAACCTAAATGTTTCTATGATTCTGTGGTTCTCTATCTAAAAATCTGAATTATAACAACCTTTTTGCAATAGTTAGTATGAGAGGAATTTCCTAAGCTTCCATTTTTTTAGTTCATAAAGTATTTTCAATTACAAGAGGTTTTTCTGGGAACAGACAGAAACACTTAAATTATTTTTTTTTAAACTCCTTGCATGAAAAACAGTGTATTGAACACAGTGTACAAGTTTTCATAGACGAGAAGCACAATATCCATGCTTGAGTCTAGCTTTGCCAGATTTTGCAATTCAGGCTCAGTGGAATGATCTATTTGGTTATTGTTTAATGAACAATGCAGAGTGTTAAACAAACATCATAGGATTGTAAGAATGCTGAAGTCTTTTTCCCATGCCTTTTTAATCCCTCCACCTTACCTGCTTGAATTTGCCTCTTCCAAAAAATAAAATCTTTTGAAGCTTTCTAGAAATTCATTATTATTCTGATCTCTCCCAAATGGCTGCTTTTCGTCCTGATTTTTTCCTTCTGTTTTGACAAGCCTTTCATCTTGATCGCACACATTTTTTTTTCATCTTTTGGGTTTGTACCCTGTTCCTCAGATCTACTCAGCACGTAGCTGCCAGAGCCATATACCCTTGCTGTCCCACTGCACTGCATGGGCTGTCTGGAGTCCCAGCAGCACACTGTGCTTATTCTGGGTGTGTCTGATCTCATGGCTTGACAGTTCTAAGGCACCTTTCACAGAGGTATTCCAGAGTGCAACGCTGGCCTGTTAACCTGCATCTTAAGCACAACTGCTCGCCGCTTTTGTTTATTTTATTCATCTTTTATTATTTCATGAATGCTGCATTGATTTAGTTTTTTCTTCCCCATATGAGGACCTTGTGTTTCCAAAGCTGCCTGCAGCACCTATACAGGTACACACTGTGTGGTTTGCTGCTGCGAGTCTTCAGACCTTGCACAGCCATGGATCAGCCAAGGCACTGTCCTGCATCCCAGAACCTGGTTCAGTTGTTGCTAGGTTTGATGGATTTTTCACTGTGATGCAGGTATGACAAAAGTCACTGACCTGACTTCCTCATTCTCTGAAATCTCTTCCCTGTCTTCTACTTATGATCCTTCTTTATCATAGTTTGTCTAATTTAGAGTGAAATTCCCCAGGGGCAGCAGGAGGCTGCTGGTTCCTGTTTCTGGGAGGGGATGGTGAACAGCCGTGTGGAGAGGTGAGTGGAGGGGCCACAGCCTCTAATCTGCCTCTTCTGGTGCTACTTCTTAATTGAGAAGTAGCATGTGCAGAAAGGATATTTAAAATTAGCAAGTAGTACATTTGGAAGATGAGAGCTGATGAATAATAGGAACAATAATGCAACAGTATGAAAAAATTCTTGAGCATTTGGATAAATGTCTTTTTTGTAATTTATTTTAAGCATTAAACCCCAAAATGTTCTTGACAAGTAGCAGACGGTATGAATTGATCCCTGAAATAATTTCTTTCCTCTTTACCCTTCTCTAGTCAAGGTGTTCTCTACCTTTCTTCTATTATTTTTGACACAAAGTAGTTATGATCCATAGATTTCTTTTCACCCTAATAGATTTTTTTTTCTCATGCATTAAATATGTATTTTTTGCTTGATTCCATAGAGCTTCTGATGTTGTCCATTTTTCCTGTGTGCTTACACTGGTCTCAGTGCATAAGTGAAGGTTTGGATTTCTTTCTCTCTAAATGAGGGTAGATCTTCTAGGTATTATTAATGTTGGTTTTGAGAACCATGGCAGTGCTACAAGCATGGTGGTAACAGCAAAAGATACCTCCTGGCAACAGAAAAGAGACAGTTTTTGTAAGGCGTAGTTTCTTTTGAAGAAGTTGTTAGTTCTGGCTGTGATAGGTTTTAAATTTGCATGATCAGCTCCTTCTTTGTCTTGTTTGAGTGAATCAGAGACTCACTTGACCATGTTGGTCAATTATTTGCAGTTGACTTTATGTCAGTTTTGCTTTGTAATTCCATATGAAACACGGTGAGAGTGTTAGTCATATCTGTGATATTCCTGAAAAATGTGTTTTTAATGTTCTTTGTTTCTGCCAAATGAACACGGATGCTGTCTGGATTTTGTGTAGGCAAGCTGAGCCTTTGCATCTGCATTCACCAAGCACCGCTTTTCCTTAAAACCTTAGAGCATCTGGGGTCCTGGTTGTCATTTGATATGGGAGCACTTCTCTCCTTCGGCTTGGATGTCAGCCACAGAACTCATATGATGTCAAATGATGTAAAAACACTCTCCCAGCAGCTTTGCCTGGCTCAGCTGCTACTGAGCATTTGCCCGTGTCATGTGTGTTTTTCTCCTAAGTTGCATTTGGCTTCCAAGTGGCTGCGTGCACTTACCTTGTCAGTGGGGCAGAGAAGGCGATCCAGAGCATCTCAAACAAGCCACCTGCTGATGGATCCATGGGGAGCAGCTGCTGGGCCTTTGGTCATTCCAGTTACAGTGTTTGTCTTGTAAGAAATATGATGCTTTGGGTGGGGCACCATCCTTGATTTTGGTGTACATGTCCTTGGTTTGAAGTCAGCCAGTGCTAAGCTCAGTAAGTGTATTTAGCTTTTCTTTTTAAAAGGAATTTAGTCTGGGATATACTTTTCTTCCTACTTTTGGTTTCTGCACAGCTCAGATATGTTAATATATGATAAATTTCTGTATGTATGAAGATGACTTGTTACATGGTAACTTTACAACAATGCCCAAGCTCTCTTTCAGCTTTTCTAGGATGCCAGCTGCTGGAATTTCAGCAGGGAATGCAGTGAAGCTTTGGTAACCAAGATACAGCATTGCAGAAAGCACTTCTACATTTAATAATTGGTTCAGCAAAAGAATTTTTGAGCCAGAGGACTTCGTTTGTACCCATGGCAAACAGTTCCTCTTTTCTTGGGCTTACCTGTAAATTGTGTTTTTAATTAGACTGAATAGTCCTATGAGCTATTGAAAACCAGTAGCATCTCTGTACATCAGTGATTGTGACTCACTCCAGTGCAGTCTTCAAAAGTAGGAGTTGAAGCTTTGGTTTTGCTTTTTCTCTAAAATTTCAAGATCTGGTTCAATGCTTATTCAAGTTGCCATCCTTATTTCATAACATGCTCTTTTCTGGGATAAAGATTTTATTTAAATCTTGTCCTTTGCACGTGTGGCACAATAAATGTGTGTGTGTACCGTGGCTGCACTGTACTCCTGGGGTGTGGGTGCTGCAGTAGGAATCTCAGTGTTGCCATTTCTTGCTCACTTGCTCGTGAGCACACTCCCCTTGAACTCAGAGATTATTTGCCAATTGGCCCAGCTCTTGGTGGATGCTGGGGCTGAGTTCACAGCATGTGTCAAAAAAAAGCATGTAGGCTTTAGGCAGGCTTATTAAGTCCATGCGAATGCACAACCCATATTGCTTGCCACAGACAAGAAAAAGAGGTTGTACAACTGCTACTGAAGAAAAAAGCTATACCTTCTTGCACTCCAGTAAATTATTTCTCTGCTAGAGCAGTGAAAAAGGTTGCCTTATAAACCAGCTAGCCTTGGAGCCTACACTAAAAAATATGTGTACTGAAATATATATTCCTGAATAGAAAGAGATACAGAAAACTAAATTTTTAGTATTTTAACAAGTCAACAGATTGAGGCCAGACAGTTAGTTTAAGTTACTGAAAGTAATTGCTTCTACTATTTGTTTGTATATATGTATGTATTACTATGGAAACAGTGAGCTCTCTCATTCTTCTTGTTTCTTGTTATTTTTTTGTAGTAGTATTTTGTTTAAATAGTTCCTTACTGGTTTATGTGTTTGATTTTTACTCTGAGTTACTGATTCAAGGAAACATGCCTAAAAGTTCTCAAGTATGTGATACTGAAAGTTAGATTCTCTTTCCTGCAGTCCTTTATGCTATGCTTTTCCGCAATTGCTTTGCCTTTTTTTTCAGACTTCTGAAGTGGAGGTCTTTTCCAGCAGTTTTGTTTGCAGCACTTTGTAAGACTGTTCAGTGATGACTGTGATATTGATTTACAAAAACACTGAAACAAAATCTGCTTTCAAAAATACACATATGGCCTTTTTGCATGAGGGTGACACTGGTGCCATGCTTCCTTTTCTCACTGCTGCTTCCCTAGAGAATTTCCTGCTGGACCAGCTTACATGCAATAATTTATTATTGCTTCATATTGTGAGCCACCAGTTCTGTTTCTGTGGCACAGAGATCTGTTCCAAACATGAAAATGAGAAAAGTGCCTAGGTACTGAAGAGCAAAGCCTGCTCGCTCCCGAGTTCTGGGCCTTTCCCTGCTTCCCTTTCAACTTCAGTATTTATTCCCCTCGACTAAGTAACAATCCTTTTGTTCCTCTTGCCACACGACAACATCTGGAAGCCAAAATATTTGACCTTTTGAATGTTTTTTATCACCTTTTTATGTATCTGTCAGTACTGTGAACCTTTAAAACCTGACCCAGAGGCTCCTGGGGTCAGTAGGACAGTTCCTGTTCTCTCTGGAACATTTTGCACGGTGTCCTGAGAACAGCCACCCTTTCTACTACACCTCAGCCTTTCTACTACACTGTTGCTTGTACCTTGTTGTGTACTATGGGCTGAATTCTAAATAATATCATGTATATTCTTCACCACAAATGCATAATCCAATACTTTACAGTGCTTTTTGTGCAACTTTCAATTGAGTTGAATATTGTCACACGCTCTGAAGAAAGTCACAACTTGTAGCAGGAATAAAACTTTAATCATAAGTCTTGAATTTACTTTGTGTTAAAAGAAAATCTTGATGTTTTAAGAGAAATTCAACATCACATATTTTAGCCCTACATTTATAGGATTAATACATATTCATGAAATTTTGGAACAGAGTTCTGATGTGTTTGTGACTAGATTCTGTGGTGCTGCGAAGTGCCACTCTGGGCTGGAGGACAGTTAAAAGAAAAGAAAAAAGAAAAATATGCATAAAACAACAATAGGTAGAATATATGTAATTTCCTTCCATGAGAAGGTAAGCAGTGCAACCTTGTGAGGTGAGGTTGCAGCTGTGAGGGTCACAGTTATATTCTGTCAGCCATGGACGCAGACCTGTATGAGACCAAATGAGTATAACGTGTTGCACATTTGAGGAATAGGTACAAATTTCTTTGTGGTCTACTGAAGATTTTTATTTCCAAAAATGGTGTCTTCAAAACTGGAAAGACTATTTCTGATTTCTTTCTTAGCTGCATAATGGAATAAACCACATAAAACCACACAGAAACCCATCAATATATGCACATATATTTTACATAATGTTAATATTAAATGGGTAATATTTCTTATACTGGATGTAGTCAATGCTTTCCCACCAGAGGTAGCAGCAGTGGTTCCACTTCCAGCTGTTATCCTCAGAAAAGATTAATGAGGTCTACTAAATTGCTTAAAGCCATACCAAACAGCAAAGACTCTTCTTTGTCTCTTTTTTAGACTCTTTCCTGTCCTTACGTTTAGTTAAAACTTTTTAATAAAATTTTCAAATAGATTGTTCGGTCTATTATCATCTTAAACCCCTTGTCCAGATGTTTTCTGTGATGTGATAATGAAACTCAGGGAGCTGTGCTATTCCTGACCACAGTGATCTCCTAGTAACAGTACTATGTTTATTGATATTTTTACTAGTAAGCCCTTATGCTTCTCTTCTGTAATACACCATTAATGGGGCTATAAATGTAGTGACAAAGCCAGTAAGCCACAATTATATAGTCCTCTTTTTTTCAGATGTTTTCACAGAGCTCACGTCAGCCCTGTTTGTTAGCGAAATGTTCAAGTAAGAAGGAACATTAGTAGATTTGCTGCCAAAATCAATTAAAATTAGCTACTTCAGTATGACTTAGCAATTGTACAGTCAGACGTTAAGAGCAGATACCTTTAAAGACATGTTTATGTGAAATCCTGCATTGCAAAAGATGTCCAAGCTCAGGAGCAGGTCAGTCCATCTTTTTTCATCTTCCTCTCCCTTATTCTGCTTAATCTCAGCTGTCAGCTTTCCTGCCATGCTGTGGCTGAGCAGAGAGGGCCTCTCACCAAAGTCAGTGAGCAGCTCTCATGCTAAATTTTCAGCAGTGGCCATTAGTGGTCAGCCTGCGGGTGTGACAGAAGCCAGGTCAAAGGGGCTGGTGAGCAACAGGGGTAAAAGTTACCTGCACATTAATGATCCTCAGCAACAAGGTGAGGATATTTAGTCTCGATTTTACTCGGTTAGATTTTATGACTAGAACATTACAATCAAAAGTTCCAGCTTGGACAATGGACTGTGAACAGCAGGCTGTTTTCCAGCTGGGGAATATCTAACAAAAGGAAAAGCATGTAGGTTGCAGGGACCTGTGGAGATCATCTCATCCAGCTTCCTTTTTGAAGCTGGGCTGCTCCCAGCACACCCCAGCAGCCATTTATTTGTCTGTTGGAGTCTAGAAACCCTGCAAGGACAAGAGTTTGCACAGCCTCTGTAGGTGACCTCAGGGAGTGGTGGAGCTGCTAGCCAGCCTTTGTTCACAAGCAAAATGGAGCATAGTTAATTCAAGTTCTGCCTGCAGAGACACCAAGATTAAATGTGGAATTAATTTGCATAGCAGGACTGTGTATAAGTAGGCCTCCTCTCTTTCCTGACACTGCTGGAGTTTTCCTTGCACTTCTGCTCTGCTTTGCTATGTTTGACTTTTGGTAAGACACTTGCCTCACAAGGATGTGATATTCTGAGAAATTTTCTTAAATACCAAGCCAAGCAGATCTTAAAAATAGTTAAATTAGTTTTAAATTGATCAGAAAGACCAAAATTAGTAGCATTTTGTAGGACTCCACTTTTAGTGAAGTTAATAAGTACTTTTTCCCATAGTCTATGTGATTTTGTAAGAGACAAATTGTTAAACTTACAGAGTACGTATAATCACCCACTGGAATGACCTCAGTAAAAATGAAAAGTTTTAGTACAATCAGGAGCTGAGAAGAATATTCATACTTCTTACCTTAGGTTGGTCTCCCTCAGTGGTTGCTGGGAAGGTGAGGGTGCCTCCAGAGGTATGAGGTAGGATTTATGCCAGCTGAGACCTGCATGGTGTGGGTATAAATATGCTCCTACCTCTGCCTTTCTATGTGTACTACTAATTTGATACTACAATGTTTCATCTGCTGCTTTTACTGTGTTTCCCAGTCGTTCCAAAATGACACTGTGAATCTCCCATTAGCAGTTTTTTCTGCCTGGGCCCTGAGCCCTTACACCTCACTGGTTCAGCTGCAGTGGTTGTGCTAGTCCATGGAGAGAGCCGAGATGCTCCAGGCGGTGGCTCAGAGTACTGGGATGGCTTGGTCTGAATGGGGCTGTTGTTCTGACACCCTCCAGAGGAGCCTCTTTCTCTCTGTTTCATACAGAAAGAGCCTTACAGGGGAAAGGTAGGTGTTACATTCCCTTTGGTGTCTGTCAGCAACTTTCATAATTACGTAACACCCCTGTGCTGCAAGGCTAGTCATGAAAAGAAGACCAAAACAGTTCAAAAACTGGGGATCAGAAAAGGTGAGGCAGACAAGCAGACTGGGAGATGACCCTGAAAAATTCTGAAATGCCCTTTGTGGTACCCTCACTGCCAATTGCCAGCTTGCAGTGCAGCAGCCTGGCAGAGCTGTGGCTACTCAGGCTAACAGATCCTGGGATGAATGGAAACGTAACCATCAGGTAAAAGCCAGGAAATCAGCTTTGTCTTGGTACATTGAACATTTAAAATTTCATTAGAGCTACATGTTTAATTCTGGAATCCACTTTTCTTGGTGGAAAGTCAGAGTATGTACAGCCTGAACACTGGTCAAGGGAACCTTAGGAGGAGATGAAAGTTGGACAGTGAAATAGGGATCAGGCAGGAACAGGAACAGGACAGTTCAGTGCCACAGGAATGCCTAATTTGATCTGGCGGCTAGGAGTGAAAGTAAAAAGAAGTCCGTGCTTCCTCAGCAAGAGCATCATTAATTATTTGGATGTGTTATATAAGGAGGTTGTATATTCAGTGTTTCTTGAAGCATTTAGGAAAGGGCAGTATTTTTATAAACAAGGGTCTAAGACATATTCTAGTGAACCTTTTAAAGTATCTGTGCTGAGAAAATCATCATATCTCAACATATAGCCTAAAAGTCTACAAGAACAGTATTTTTGTCAACTGTTAAGAGCATTATTTTCTTTAACACTGTTGTTTATATTTTGACTTGACTATTTAAAAGCTAGGGCATGCAAATGTCAGAATGCTCTGAGCAACTTTCCTGATTGTTTGAGGAGACACTATCCTGTGCTTGGCTTTGAAACTTGGCAGGCATGTCTGATCTGGGAGAGGGCTTGGACACAGAATTTCAAGTGATGAAATCCAGCTGATGTTCAAAGGAAAAGCCTACTCCCAGATCTCTCCTAGGAGGCCCCTGTGAAAAAAAAGGCACTATGAAAGAAAGCAATGGAAGTCGTGTGTTATAAATTTATGTGATTTTCCCTCTTGTGCAAGTAAATTCAGGCAAGATCAGAAGTGCAGACTTTCACAGCACTATTTCCCAGCTTTCTCTTTTTTGTCTTCCTGATGCTGATGTGCCTGAGAAGGTAAATCAGGTCTGCCTGTGTTCATGAGAAGTCTGGACCTGAAGTCCTCACTGGAGCAAAACCTGTGTCAAATTACAGGGCTGAATCCTTAAATGACCTTGCTGAAAACTATACGCACATCATATCTTCAGCGGAAAGTGAATCCCATCATGGGCTCACCTGCTCCTGTTTCCCGTTTTTTTGAGAGGGATTCCTTATCTTGGCCCATTTCTGGGCAGGCAGAGGTTTTCACTTCCTTCCCTCAGAGTTGCCCGCAGGGTTTAGGAGGAGCCTGCAGGTCTGGGGGAAATACTGAATGCACAGTGCCACCGTCACTTCGTTCTGCTTTGCAGGTGAGGAGCAGAGGAGTCGCTGCAGCAGTGAGCAGGGAAGGAGGTCAGGCTGTCTGGAGATGGAGGGGGATCAGCTCCCTGCCAGGGTCTGCAGGGAAGCCTGCTGCTCTCCTGTGGGGAGTTCATCCATGGTATTCAATACAAATAAATAGCCTGGTAAGGCTTCAATGGCAGGAAAGATGAAGGTAGGTGCAGGCAATTTGGCTGGCACTAAGCAGCGGGAGAGCACCTCACTCTTCACCAGGACTTTTCCGTGTGCCAGGACAGTGAGTTGTGGGTCAGGTGGATCCTCACAAGGTACAGCAGAGATTTGCTTGCTTTGGTGGTGAGCACCAGTGTTTTGTACGCAGCTCTTCCATTCTGTGGTAGTAAACATTTTGATTATTTAAAAGGCTGACACAGAAAAATCTTTCTCTACAGCTTGCCCTACTTTTGGAAAATGTATAATTTTATTCATGTTTCTGGATAATAGTAGTAGAAGGATCAGAAGTTGTACATTACATAAAAAATAAACAGTCAGAGGAGAGGGAGTACAATAAAATCATTCATTTACTGCAGCTGCAGTGGGAGTGCTCACCTGGTTATTGGTGTCTCTAAAGGTTACAAGGGGTATGAGTAGAGAACTATTCTGCTTTGTTTCTGTCTCATTTGTTCTTTTAAAAAATTCCCTGTTGCAATGAAAGCTGAAGTTCTTAAGAGTAAAACAATAATATTTAGATATTACATAATCTGATGTTACAGTGTCACCAGTTTATATCAGAGGCCATGTTGGGGGGTGGTAAATAAAATATTTTTATGCTATTTTTGTATGCATTCTTTAGCTACCTTATTTTGTAATTGCAATAGTTTTACCCATTTGGGGTTTTTAACTCCCCAGTTTTCAACACTGTAGTTTAGTTCTTTCATTATTTAAAGTTTTAACAGCTCCTGTGGTTATTCCTGGCTGCATCTCTGTAGCTTTGGGAGTTACTTGTACATAAAATCTCCCATATAAAACAGATCTGTGAGGTCTGCAGAACTTGTGAAGGTATTGCAGTAATTTTATTGGTGGAGAGATGAAGTAAATAGTTTCTTGTGGGTTTGGGGGGAGGTTTTGGAAGAAGGGTTTGTTTGGGGTTTTTTGTTTGTTTGTTTTTTTTTTGTTTGTTTGTGTTGGTGGGGGGGTTTTGTTCGTTTTGAGGGAGTTTTTGTTTTTCTGGGGATTTTTTTGGTTTTTTTGTTCTAACGTAAAGTTTGGAAACTAATGCCACATATAGAAACATCTAAGTGGAAGAGTCATAATTAAAAACAAATTGCGCAAGTGGTCGCTTATTTCTGAATATATTTGATTATAAATGTTCATGTGCTTCTAAAGAGAGGATGCTTTGAACATTGCTAAGGGAGCTGCTTAAATGCAGTTCAGAAGCTCACTGAGTGGTGCACAGGTAACATTGGCTCAGCCTGCAGAAGAGACTGAATGCTGGAGAAAGGGAAATGGATGCCGATTTGGGAGGAAATTGCCACCTTGTCTCTTCTCTCTGTTGAGTTATATTGTGATGCTGATGGGAATGGAAAGGATAAAAAGTAAAATAAAATCATGAGGGCAGCAATCCTGCTTTAGTCAGGATGAATGTGGGCACAGGCTGAAAAGCTTTTTAGCAGTTTTTTTCTGTTATTTTGCTAGGGACTAATTCTGAGTTGCAGAGGGCAGCAGCAAGATGATAAAAAGAGATGCTTGTTGGCTTAATTGTGATGATTTGAAAGAATTAAATATGATTGTGCTGGATTAGGTGCTTTGCAGTGTTACTGCCCTCTGAGCCTTGGGAGGTGTTCCTAGCAGGGGGCTGGGCTGCCCCACAGCATCCTGCCTGGCACTCGGCAGAGGTCTGGGATGCAGCACCTCAGGCTGCTGGCTGCTCCTGCTGGCTGCTGCCCACAGCTGGCTCTGGACAGTCAGCACCTGTGGGTACCTTGCTCAGGGCTGACAGCAGGCCATGGAGAAATGAGCAGCAGAACATTGGAACAGATGAGCGAGGGTAGAACAGCTGGCCAGGCATCAAGGATAACTGGGCACATGAACGGATGAGGTTTTTCTACTGAATTGAGGGAGCAATAGATAACAATAGCAAAAGCTGTTCTTTTCTGTGGAGGGGAGGTGGGCAGCGAGGTGTTAGGCAGATATGGGATGTCCCTTCTGCCTCATAAATGCACAGTCATGCACTGACTTTTAAATCAATCTGCCCATGCAAAGCTTGGTGCAAGATGAGGCTTGACCTACATTATGAACAGGGTGGAAGTGCAATATGGTCATGCAAATTATTTGGCTCAGTTGCAGGTACTGCTTTGGGTTTCATGTTAGGTAAAGATACTGCATCAGGAGAAGAGTGCAATTGAATAATTTAGATGGCAGCTTTCATTTTGTCCTGGGAAGGAGCAATTAGATTTCTCCAGGAGAGTCAGAGTAGCGTGTTTGGTTTTGTTGTGGATCAATTAAACCACCATGACTTTTAGGGGAATTGCAATTTCTCCAGATTGCATGGGATGTGATTAGATGAAGTGGGGGTTTGATATGTGGATTTCATTCAAAATCAGACTTCTTACTTTGCGTTCAGTTGTTAAGAGCTGGAGTGTTTTTAACCCTGGTGGTCAGGAACCTGGGTCTGTTCCCGAGGTGGCTGTTGATGCCCTGGAGTGGTGGTGTGCCCTCAGAGGAATTCAGCTTTAAACAAAAGCAGTCTGTGTATAACCTACTCTGTTCAGAACTAGGTACCTCACAGCTACTTGTCAAGAATGGAAGAGTTCTATGATCGTGTTTGCTTTTAAAGGAAAGACAATTTTGAGGAACCCATATTAATTCCAGTTAAATGAAATTCCTGACTTTGTGCATGTAGGCTATAGGTTATTCTCTTTTTCAGATATGGGAACATCTCCTGAAGGAGAGCCTGTGGCCCATGCTTGCTCTGCAGCCAGTGTGCACTGCACAGCATTTGTGTCTCGTGTGTATCTCATGCTGCAATATTCCCTAACCTTGCTGAAGGAATTCATCTTAGATAGGAATTTTCATTATGTAGTCCCTGATTTTCTATTTTGTCAGACTGAGCAAAACAAGTACTTGCCCTTTTATCCTGCCATAAGATATTGAAGTCTTCTTTCACAAAATGTGTGAAACAAATAGGTTCTCACCAGGTTTCAGAGCCAAGGTTGTACATATCACTTACTGTAAAGAGTTGTAGTTCAAACACTTTTTCTTTTATTCTTCTAATTTCATACACTTATTAGTTAGAAATGTTGATGTTTTCCCTTTTCAGATGACACTGGCTGTCCTAGTAGCCAGTCAGTATCTCCAGTTAAGACTCCTTCTGATGCTGGAAACAGTCCAATCAGTTTTTGCACTGGTAGCGATGGAGACTTCTCCAGAAAGAAATTCAGTCCTGGGTCAATGAGTGAAGGGCATACGCCGCTGGCTCGATATAAGAAGGAGACAAAGACAAGCCTTGTGAAGCCTGGTGAGTATAATTCCTTTCATTTCCTTAATTACACTTTCTAATTGCCTGGTAAATTTACAGGTGTGTACATACACTGTGCTGTGCCACCTGTGATACCGCTAATGCTGATAGTTAATAAAATAGTTGGCTTCTTTCTGTGGAGCCACCTGAAAGATATGAAAACACTCTTGTTATTGTCTTTTTCATGGAAATATAATTAATTGCCATCTTCACTTTCTTTTATGAGGCTCGATGGTGATGTCAAATAACTAAAATGGATTTTATTCTGTTTCATGGTAATTGCACACATATTTCACTGCCCAAAGATAAATGATTCTTAATATGAGAAAAAAGTCTTGTGATGTCCTGAGATTTATTGTTGGATCCTGCCTAAAGTTTATGCTGCCAAGCTCTGATAATTCTGGGATATGAGAAGTCAGGCCAAGACAAGAGGACAGGCGGCCTGCCTGGGGGAGTTGGGCAGATTTGGACCTGCACTGCCATGGCTGAATCAAGAGTGTCTCCCTCGGGCTAATGGGCCACCTCAGACCACCAGCTAAATCAGCTTGCTGCACATCCAAGACTAAATACCTGGGTGTGCCATTGGGTCCTGTAATTTTAATGAGTAGACATAAAATATTTTATACAATTTGATTTGTGTACGGGCAGCTCTCAATTACAAATGGTCAGGATATTTGTGCTGCTTTTTAATTAATCATGGAGACAGAGCTGGCCCTGTACAGAGCCAGCTGCAGAACTGACATGGTTTATGAGCTCAGGTACCTCCCGGCTCTATTGTTACCAGAGTCATTTTACCTCTGGAAACAATATAGATACTTCCATGAAAGCTAGCTCAGATTTGCCAGACCTATGTTTAATCCAGAAACAGTAGAGAAGCTGTTGCAAAATCTCCTCACTGCCTTGGTCTGACTTACCACTATCCCTGCAAGTTCTTTGGCTCATTTCATAGCACCATGTTACCTGAGTGTTCCCAGTCTCCCATTGCTGTGCATAACGGGTGACAGGTAATATTTTTTCAAGGTTTGCAGGGAGTGTGATATATGACAGTCAAATCTGCAGCTGTGGCTACCACAGCCAAAATGTTTGTGAATATGAATGTCGCTTAGCAAAATGTGAATCATGAATGCAGAAGTTTTTTTCTAATGAAGAGTCCTGTACTCATGGAGAAGAGTTATGCACCTTTTTCAATAAATTACTTCACTGTTTTCAATTTTACACTTTAATTGCCTTATAATATCAAGTCATTAGCCTTTTGCAGTAATCGGCAACTGTGTCTCTTTTATAGAATACTTCTAAATTCCTCCTGCCAAATATCTCACACCCTTTTAGTGAAAAGCTTTCTAAATCACATCATAGTGTGAGAGCCAACACGAGTGAGGGACATTTCAGACATGGAAAACATGCCAGGAGACAGCTGGGGTTCATTTTCCTCAGTGTTGGCCACAGGGGTTAATGTGATTTTCTTCCATTGCCATCTCTTGGCTTCAGGTGGACCCAGTCTCTTCCCCATTACCTACTTGCACATGAATTTCTGGTGACTCAGTTGGGAAGATGTAGCCATTGCGCAAAGAGGAGGCATTACCATGTAGCAAAATACACAAGGAGTAACAGGGGATCAGTAGAAGGGAACTGGGATGTGGAGGAGAATAACAGCAACAAGTCCTTGTCATACGTATAAGAAATTGTGTGTAATTTTCTCTGTACCAAAAGCCTGTCTTGATTTATCGAGATTATATATGCTTCATATTAACCTGAACTGTCTTGCGATAATTATCTCATAGCAGGAGTCAGATATGAGAGACAAAAATCCAGCCTACCACTGTTTTTTACCATGTCCTGCACTACATTTTTTGCACATCAATCACTGTGCACCCTCAAAAGTCATGTCATTTTGCTGAAAATCTGTCTGTTTCCAGAATTGTTTTTTTGGAACATGCTGAATCTCAGAAGAAACACACAAATATTTAGATAATGCAGGAAATGTCAGAAAGGGATAGCGCTGAGAATGAACCCTGGGATGTTTTTAGGCTGTTCCCAAGCTTTTCTGCTTCTTTAGTAACATCACTTCATCTTTCTTTTCCGTACTTCAAAATACAAAATATACATAGCCTTTTTTTTAATCTAAAAGCCTAAGGCCTTGTTATATGAGTCCAAGTCATCTTCACCTCTTGAAGTATTAACAAAATAGATTTGGCTATCATTCATATTTTATGTAGTTTGCATAGAGAACCATACATAATCCTGGCATGCTCTTGCTAAACCTCTAAAATATTTATAATCATGGAGAAATTATTCATTTGAGTGCGCTGGTAATGGTTTTTATTGTGCATTCAATCCGAATCACAGCAGTGTAGAAGTGAATTTGGCATAAAACCTGTGCCTGCTTTCCCAGGGAAAGATGGAGAGGGCAGGAACATTAAGGAAGATAATAGAACATCCATTCCCAGAGAAAGTTACAAGACTTTTAATTTCTGATAGAGAAGTTGGTCCTTCTTTTAGATGTGATTCATTTATGCAATATTAAAAGCAATTGCAAAAAGCAATGTGTTGCAGAAAATGCCCTCACAAAAAGGCACAAAAAGACTTAATTAATGTTGGTCTTAGTTTTGTATCAAGATGCTGTGCTGAATCCTACAGTTTTTGTAATTGAATAAACAGGACCATAAGCGTTTCTACATGTTCACATTCTTGTGTAGTCCTCCTAGAAAAATCCCTCCTGAATTCCTGTAGTTCATGTCCACATCCTGTTGAGAACCGTGGGAATTATTTTGTTTCCTTTGACAGTCTTTCTCATCTTCTTTTTTGACTTCCAGTAGAATGCTTAATGAAAGGATTCAAAATCTGCCTCTGCAAGCTGCAAAGTACTGACAAACTTTCAAAGACATGGATAAATAAGAGAATCTTTAGCAGAAGTTATGTCATTAACTTTTAGAAGTCTTGCATGTTTAAACTAACACAGACACGTATCTAAATCTCTGCGAGTGTCAGAATTTGAGAAGGGCATCTGGCCAGCTGAGTTCAGGATTTTTGTAAAGTTTTGTGTTACAGGCATACTTGGGACAGTTTACTGAATGTTTGCTGTTGGAGTTGTTTCTTAGAGCCCATGGAATTGCTGAAGTTTCACATGAAATTATTAAGACCTAAGCAGAAACATTAAGGCTGTCCCAGACCTTTTAGCACCTTCAGGATCCTGTGTTTACACCACTGCACAAAAGGA
This sequence comes from Acanthornis magna, assembly GCA_036785705.1. Taxonomy (NCBI): domain Eukaryota; kingdom Metazoa; phylum Chordata; class Aves; order Passeriformes; family Acanthizidae; genus Acanthornis; species Acanthornis magna. The sequence continues at coordinate 1,623,014 of JAWUZG010000112.1, forward strand.
GCACTAAGTAAGCCCCACTTAGGGTCAGTTCCCAGACCTTGTTAGGACTGTCTGTCTGTCATTCATAGCTTGGGACAGTAATAAACATTCCAGGTAGCAGAAGATTATGCAAAAAAGTTTGGCTTTTTTTCACTGCTAATAAAACATCTGGCCATTTATTACTGAATCTGACTAAAATAGCAATATTTTGGATTTTAGTGCCTTTGAACTGCTATGGATTATGTTTCAAGAAGGGTCACACTGGGAAGTTGGACATTAAAACTTTCTTCTGTTTAGATTAATGGGAAAATCTCAGAGGCTTTCACCACACAGAGCACCTACATTTGTTGGACAATAGGCAATGAGTACAAATTCAAAAGCATGAAATTCCATCTGGACACAAGAAAACACTTTTTTTGTCTGCGGTCAGACACTGGCACATGTTGCCTGGAGAAGTTGTGGAGTCTCCATCCATGGATGTATTCAAAACTCAACCTGATATGGTCCTAAACTGCCTGTTCCAGCTACATTTGCTTGAGTGGGGAATTGAGTAGGTGGTCTCAAAAGGTCCCTTCTCCCTCCCAGCGATTCTGTAATCTGGACTTTTTTTCCTTTAAATAGTGCATCACCCAGAGATGTAGTTAAGTAGTTGCAAGGCACAATTCGTGTTTTTCCTGCCCTTTCTTGGCCACTTAAGTTCATAAAAATGGAAGTATATTGAAAAAAATCTTTTAACAATCACTATTCAACTAAAAATGTCATTTAATTTTTTATCTTGGAAAGTTTGATAAAATATTAGAAAGACATGTTTTACTGGCACATTTATCCAAGAGCATTGTATCTGATATTTGCATGACTTTTCTTTACTCTCTGTACCAAATTTCTGCAAGCAGTAGGAAAATAATAGAACTGTTGTTCCTGTTGTTCAGGAACAATAGTACAGAATACAAAAAACAAGTTACAGAATGTGCTAATTTGAACAATTCCACTGGCACACAAAGAAATTCATGAATCTTTTAAACTACTGGCTAGGACATCTACCTATTATGTTGAAATACTTCTTAAAATGCTGACGGTGTACTGGGTATTCTAACACAAAGTCACACTGTTTGGTTATTTTAAGAAAAACAAACCAAACCAAACCTGTATTTGGAGATAGCAAACTGTCTTGACTGATCCTTACAATAAATTGGTGTTCTTCATTTTAAAAGCAGAATTGCACAAAGGTAAGAGCAGTGAGACTGGTGTCTGTCTTTTTGCCATGACTTACTTAACAGCACTTCATAACCCACATTCCAAGACGGCCCCCTTTCTTGGGGGAGGATAATTAAGAACAAGAGTATGCCGAAGAACATTTAACCTGGTTACTAATGCAGTATTTAATCAGTGAACCCATATTCCCATCCTGCAACCAGTGATAACTGTACTCTACTGGTGAAATTGGGAAATTGATGCTTCCATTCCTAGGAATATTCAATTACCTAAATATGTGGCAGGTGTCACATGCATAAGAGTGCTGAAATAAGGAAATGAGCTACACCAGGTTCAATGTACTTTAAATAAAAGGTCATAGAATAAAAAGAGGTTTTGAAGATGGACCAAGTGAAGTGAGTTAATACCAAATGATGGAATATCTTGCCGAAGACCGACAATTAGTTCTTTCCTTAAATTATTTGAATTAATAACAAGGAATTTCTTGATCTGACCATGTTTATTAATAAAGGTAGAGCATAGAGTCTCTGACAGGTGCAGAGGAGCTTGCAAGTGAAAAGAGGAAGAGCAAAAGCCCAGGTTCCCTGAGTAACTTAAACCAGATGAGGAGGGCTTTAAGTTGAGCGTTAGATCTTTAAGCCACTCAATATCTGGCAAAGAGCAGATACACAGGGGTCAATTTTTTGTGCTTCTGGAAGGCTTTTTTTACAAAAATCTGTTTTTTTAAAACATCACTTCAGCAGTAAAAAGGGAGGAAGCAACTTTCTCAGATGTGAGCACATGCTTTGAATGCTTCACGTCTATCCCGCACCTCGTAGTAGCCATTATAACCATCCTGACATTCAAATCCAACCATATGCAACATTTGTTTCCTGTACAGTTTCAATCACCCTCTTCTCTCTTTCTTATATGTGTATTTCATAATTTCATTTGTGACACTAAAGTTTCTGAGATCTTTTCTCATACAGAATCTAACAAATACAATTGTGGCAGTTTTTGACCCTATTCTTTTTCCTCAGTTTTGCTTTTCTTCTTCCTCTTCACCTTTCATTTTTCACCCATACAAAATAGCTACTGATGATTTTCTAAATAAAAAATGTTCCTGGGTAATAATTCTTTATGCACTGAGTCCTCCTGCATATTTTACTGCTTTAATTTCATGCCTGTTGCTATGGAGCTGTGTAGATTTGCTTGCCTGACCTGCCAGCGCAGGGAGTTATTAAGACCTTGGTTCCACGGATCCCAGAGGAGCAGGGGGTGCTCTGGGGGGGATGTACATGCACATCTCACCCTCCAGGAGTGAGGACGCCGTGCCATCCTCAGCGCCATCCTCAGTGCCATCCTCAGCACTTGTGTTCTGGAGTCAAGCCCAGAGAGGCATCACCCTGCGGAGGTTTGGTGTTTGTAGCAGTCAGTAAGGGCTGGAAGGTGATCAGCCGGTGAGGTTTGGGGGATGGTGGTGGGGGTGATACTGCTGAGGGTCTGGCATTTGCAAAGCCCAGCCTCCTCTGCATACTCCTGGATAGCTGGACTCTTACCTACGCTTTGAATATTTCCTGCTAGTTGGGTCAACAGACCCAGCACAGCCAGTACATCCTGTTGGTTGGAGCTCCTCTGTCTGGCATAAACCCCTCACCTTTTGTGATTCAGAAGAGGTGAAATTCGAATCTAATTGTCTCCCTAGGGAGCCTTCAGTAGCTGTGGGCTGCAGATGGGGCTGTCTCTTTTTCTGGTTCCATTGTTCAAATGACATGGAACAGCTTTAAGAGGTGAACCTCCCTTCTGGGAGGTACAGGAGCTGTTTTGGAGGTGAGGGAGATGTGAATTCATGGTCTTCATCCAAGCTGAATAGAGCAGAGATGGCCCTTAATTTATCTGACCTCAATTCCCAGTGTGTAGTGTAGTGATAATTATCTCTGCCTGCATGTGTGCACTGAGGTCCTGTTTTGTTTTAAAGGAGATAGAATGAATGAATCCAGTGGATCTGGTGTGTGATCTTTCTGACCAAATATTAAAGCATTTACTTTATGTTAAGTAAACATTACAGTTATGTTGACTAAGAAAGGGACTGAGGTTGGCTCAGACATGGGAGACTTCCATGTTTAGTCAGGTGAATCCTGCCCACATCTCCTGTGTCCTCATCAGGCCTCTGACACCTCTGGTGTTAGCTCTTATTGAAGGCAGCCACAGTCTCTGTGGTGTTTCTTTCTCTTTTTTTCCTTCTTTTTTTTTATTTTTTTAATGGAAAGGGAAGTCATTCTTAGACATTTAGTTGTGGAAGAAAGTTTGTGCTTGAAGATTACACGTGGGCCTTCAAGTAGCTCTAATTAGAAGATTTTTCCTCTTCTGTTCATGCCTGATAACCTTAGGAACATTCTGTTTATCCTCTTTGTGAGGACTGCTGCCCAAGCTGGCTAGCATTGCACTGGGAGTTTCTGACTTCCATTTTGCTCTATGGATTCAAAGAAATTAAATCTTTTTTAGGACTAAATAAAGTTCTAAAGCTAACTAAATCACACTGAAGTGAAATAAATGCTCTGTAGCTTCTGAAAAATAATATTGGAATATAACCAGAACATAAATATTTTAAGCAAAAGATGCTTAGAAAGGTAGGTAAAAATTATTAGCATAGCAGTATTTTTTTAGTTTAGATTTTTATATATGTTAGATTTAAACTTTTAATTTAAACAAATTCACTTGAATTGATGTGGAAAACCTGTTAAAATAGCCAAATATTTCTTACAAACACGAATAAGCAAAATAGAAGCTACAAGTAGGGCTTCAACTTTGAAGTGTTTCATAGTATTTAACAATCTACAAATTCCTGTTAAAGTGGCATAGACAAACAATCTTTTAATTCTGTGTCACAAATTTTATAATCCAAACCCTTCTAAAAATTATTTTCGATGTTGCTTAGTAGAGACATAGGCAGTTAGTGGGTGGGCTGTGCCCTCTCAGGATATTTCTCTGTTCAGAAGACTCTTAGGCTGCATAAAGTGCCCAGATGTCTCAGCACAAATAGAGGATCCAAAAAAGAAGCCAGCATGTTGTAAAGGAAAAATTGGCAAGTAAAAGCTGAAAGTCTGAGTTCTACCTGCTCTACATAGTGACCTGCCCAGCTCTGGGCTGGTGGCACAGGTCACCTGCGGCTCAGGGCCTTGGGCAAAAATCTGCAGTTACATACCTCCTTCCTTACCAAAAAAAAAAAAAAAAAAAAAAAAAAAAAACAGGGAAGAAAAGAAGAATGTCCTTGTTACTTAGTTCAGTAAAGGAAAAAGAAACTTAGATTTAGATCTCTTCGTGTGTCTTTGGGGGATGGACTTTAGCACAAAGGAGAGGAGTGCCCTAGCACAGCGCTGCCGGGCAGCCTGGGGGGATGGATGCAGGGGATGGATGCAGGGGATGGATGCAGGGGATGGATGCAGGGAATGGATGCAGGAGATGGATGCAGGAGATGGATGCAGGGGATGGATGCAGGGGATGGATGCAGGGGATGGATGCAGGGAATGGATGCAGGAGATGGATGCAGGGGATGGATGCAGGGGATGGATGCAGGGGATGGATGCAGGGGATGGATGCAGGGAATGGATGCAGGAGATGGATGCAGGAGATGGATGCAGGGGATGGATGCAGGGGATGGATGCAGGGGATGGATGCAGGGAATGGATGCAGGAGATGGATGCAGGGGATGGATGCAGGGGATGGATGCAGGGGGGCTGCTCCCGGGGAAGCTGCTCCACTTTATTTGGTTTCTCTTTTACCAGGGGTTCGCAGTTCCCAGCAGGCACACGGCAGCTCCTTTGTCTGTCTCTCCCTGGCCCATTAATTGTACTGCTGCTGCTCCAGACACACAGAAAGTGGGACAGACACTGTTCAGGGAGACTGTGGCCCGAGGTTGCCTGCGGCCCCGAGCTGGACCTTGTGCTTGGTCCATGAGAGAGCCACTGCTCCTACTGCAAATCACAGTGAGAAGGGGATGTGGATATGGGGCTTCTGCAGGGAGTGCCTGCCTGGGATGCTGCCCAGGATGAGATCCCTGCCAGACAGCACATCTTTGAGATCCAAATGCCTTTTGATAGAAATGAAGGTCTCCTGGGGCTTGTGGGGACGTTCTCCTGCATCAGGAAAAGACAGCTGAGGGTCTGGCATAAGAAGGGCCCTGGGGTTTAGAGGGAGGTATTGAAGATGGCAATAGCTGTGATCTTTAGTAAAAACAATAAAATTCTTTTTGTATATTCAAGCAGGTTTGTTTGGGTTTTTTCCTCCTCTGCTAATCCAGAGCAGAATTTGAGCCAGAAAGGAGAAACCGATGCCATACACACTGCACGCTCTTAAGTATTTGTTTTAAAATGTGTGTGAGGTCAAAATAGAACATGCTTTGCCATTTGTGTATTTACTGCAGTGAATTTTCTCTGCCTTGTGGTTGCTTTCTGTGGGTTTCAGCCCTCTTCACCTTCACAGAACAAAATACTGTGCATACGAAAGAGTCCATTATGAATCTTCCCTTAGGAAATTGTTTTTGTTCTCTGCTTTTAAATTACAATCTGTATTATTTATGCCAGTGTTTAAAATAGCTTCCTGAATCCCTGGTTAAAGTATTCTGAACCTACTCCAGATATATTTTACTATGCACAACTCCCACTCACCATGAGTTTTGATTTCAAGTAATTTTTCATGAAAAAACATGCATGGCAGCCAGAACCCAGTGCTGCTATTACATAGTTTTCTTTACAGTTTTCCAGCTGTATTCCTCCTCTCGTGATAAAACTGTGTTGGCAGTATGCATTTTTATCTTAGAATACACAAATTGCATTCCCTTAATCTCCCTTCATAAACAGTGCCCTGTAATGCTGTTATCATTATTGCTGACCTTTTTTGGAATTTCTCCAGGTTATTAATGCCTTTTTAATGAGAATCATGGGATTTAAAGTGTTTTCTGAGCTGTGTTTACTCAGGAATTGATAGATTATTTCCTTTTCTATTTTTCTTTTCATCCCCTATTGCTTTTTTGCCTGACATCTTACTATGTTCAAAGAAGAGCTATGCAAACAATTGATTTGGGGGTTGCTGCCAAATCAAAACATTGAAGAAAATCTTTGTTTCAGATCGAACAAAGGCCATATTCAATCTAAAATATTTTGAATGGTTGGGAATTTTTTTTAAATGGTTTTACCCCCTTTTTAAAAGCAGAAAGACATTTGTTAGTTTTCATAATTAAAGCATCAATTCAAACAGAAAGTGGAAAATTCTGATTTTCCATTTTTCTGACCATGTTTGACTTCAAATTGTAAATAGTTTCAATGTTCTCTGATCTGGTTTTTTTTGGTGACCAAATTGAAAGGTTTGTTTCCCTCAGAGTAATTTCTTCAAATACTTTTTGAGCAGTATTGAGTGGATAAGTCTACACATTCCTTGTGTTTATATATCTGTATTTATGCATAGGAATGGAAGGCTAAGGGAATGTCCTTATTTTAGTCATGCAGATCTCACTTATTTGATTTCACTGTGGTATAAAGACATTGGTGAGTGGGTGGTGACTGGGATCAGAAGTGGAAGGTCAAGCATAACTTACCAGATCTTTGCAGATAGTGGTGTCATTTTAAACATTTGGCCTATTTAAGATTTTACTTGCTTTTATGTACCTCGATTCCTAAATCCTGATGAAGCTGTGCTTTAGATGTCTTCACTCTGTTTTGCTTCTGACTTGAAGCTAACAATCCTGAGCTTGGGAGGAGCCTAGGAGAAAGGAAAAATTCCTGTCCAGTCCCTGTTCCAGTAAAGAAACCACAATCAGTGCTCATAAAATAAAACCCAGCAGCCAGAGCAACTAGAGAGAAGTTACCTAACTTTGTCAAAACTTTAGATTGCAGAGAGTTGTTTTCTCAGCTTTGTTGTGTGCAGGGTAAAATCTCCTGATGGAGGTGGGAGCTGTGGGAAATTCAGGCTGTTTGTATTTCACCCATGTAGCAGGGGCTAATGAAGATAGGCATGCCAAATGGAGTGGTTTTATGGAGGGGCTGGAGAAGGGCATGACAAGCTGCAAGGATGGGACTTCATCTCTTTACCAAGTCCTTATTGCTGGGTGCCATGTCCCTGGGGGTGTGATGGGGAAATGACGTGCAGCCTCCTCCCAGTTCAAAGCTAGGCCTGGCCCTAAGAATCCCAGGTGGAGCCTTTCTTTCCCCAGTAAAGCAGGGAAAAGAGCTGTCCTTTGGCTTGTTTGGTGTGGAACCCGCTTGATGTGCTGTAGTGTGAAACACCCCCGCTGGTCTCTAGACAGAGGCACCAAACTGTTCATCACTTCTAAAGCTGACCTGCTTCTAGGCATGCCCAGGAACGGGAGATTGGCAGAGCTGAGAAGCTTTGCTGGGTGAGACTAGTGGGAGGTGTCTCCCAACTGAGATGGCAGTTCGGGAGAGCACCAGTTCCAAAATTCCCATAACTCCCCCCAGGAGCTGGAGACACTGTCTCTTTTTGTACATTCAGCCTCCAGCCACTGCAAAGCGGACATTGCTTCCCCAAGGAGCCTGAAATGTACTGCCTTTAATGTGGCATTAAAAAAGAGCAAACCTACTTTATAATAGTTTATTTTATACACACTCTTATATAAAATGTATTTAAAAGAAATGAAAATTCTGCCGGGTTTGTTTCATATTTTCTTAGTATTACATTGTCTTGCTTCCATGCTAAGGCACTTCATTACAGGTCTGATTTTCACCTTTCTTAGACTCTGTAAATAATAGGAAGCTGTTGGCTTTTGAAATCTGGGCAGGCTGTGTCTGTTTGCTAGAACTGGTGGAATACAGCTTGACCACAAACCCACAAGGATTAATAAGCTGAAAAAGCACAGGCTTCTTGTCTGTCATTCGTGCCTCTTAACAGTAAGAGTGAAAAAAACCAGCAAATTATGGCAGTCCTAACTTGAAATGCATTAGCCTCAGACCTACCTTGGATTTGTTACTGTAAAAAAATATATTTTATGCAACCAATTGACGTATTGGGTAAGGTTTTACTCTTCAATAGATTGCACTTGAACTTTACTAGTTTTTTGTAATCCCTTCAACATGCTTGTTACAGTAAATATTTGATTAGCATATGACAAATTTTGCTTTTCATCCTGGGATTGCAGGGTTGTTTTGTAAGTTACCTCCCAGACATGCTTCTCCTTCCAGTGTTTTTCCCTTGCCTGTTGAAAACATGTCAAACTGATTTAAAATGTTTTATGCACATTATAATGAAAACCATATGTCTTATATTAAGGGTGAGTATGCAAAAGCTTTCAATTGAATCAGGTTTTGCATGTGATTTCATGCACTTGCAGATACAGTGTGCACGTGGGCCTGTGCAGCTCCTTGCTGTGCCCCAGACAGCTTCTCTCCTCCTTGCACACGGGAACCAGATTTAGGAGATGTTGAAGGGGCCTCTGAAAGCCCTTTGTTAAACTCCTGCCACCAACGTGACAGGAGGGCTGGGATCTTTTCCCAGTCTGTGATGAAGTTTGCTGCCTCTCTGTGTACTGCTAAGTTATCCCTGCCAAAGATGACATTTTCCAGTTCCTAAAAATACTTCTGACCAGCCTATCCATTTCCCTTCAAACAGACCAAATAGTACTGCCTGGTACATTAAAAAAATCTCCTGAGGTGATACTACTTAGTTGCTTATAAAAAATACTTCTCCATGGGTGGATTTACACATATAATTTATAAAGTTGTCAAATAAAAGTTAGCATTATGTTATACAACTCTCAGTGTATTTTTTGAACCCCCAGTCTCAATGTTTGTACAGAGGTTGGTGTAGGAAAGCAGCATCCTTCCATCTCTAATAACAAAGAGCCTTTCTGTTTAAACATGAAGATAAGCTCCCCAGACTGTTCCCTTCTGCTCCATGACCATATGCTCCCCCTGACAAAGGTCACTTCAGGCTGAGAAGAGCAAATTTATGGGAATCATTTTTAAGGTGTTGTTAGAATGGCTCAAGCTGCATATAGAAGCACCAAAAAAAATTAGATCAGGCTGATCTCTGTATGAAAAATCTCCTTAAAAATACATAAAGCAGCAAAAAACTCCAACTTGTAATGCTCTTTGTCTATTCCAACATCCGCTTTTGGCTTCTCTACAAATCAGTGAATTAGAAACAATTAAGAAAAACACAAGCCCAGATCATAGCGATATGCAGAATATGCATGATGGCTCTCAGCCAATACCAGTAATTAGTTTGTAGTGACTGTGTTTTGAGAGAAGAGCTTGATTGATTGTGGTTTCACAGAATACATAAGTCACATTATGTATTCATGTTGAGATCTGCAATGCTTATAATTTGCATTAGCGCGGTTCAGATTACTACTAAAACTATAGTACTTAGATCAGAAAACTGCTTAATGAGATAAATTTTAATTATTTGATAATAACCTTTTTTTCAAAGTAAAAAGAATAAGCAAGAAAAATAGGCAAAAATCAAGATAAATAACTATTTGTAAAATCACATTTAGATCCAAATACAGGGAAGCAGGATCTGTGTTGCAGTCCTTCCCAAAAGCCTGCCTGGTTTTGAGCCCGAAGCCATTTTGCCCAACAAGAACAATTTTTATCTTCTTGCCTTGAACAATTTATGGAGACCCAAATTATGAACAAATTATGGAGATTGCTCAAGTTCCCAGCTGTTTGTGGGCCGTGCAGGCAGCTGAGATGTGGCCACAGACCTGTCTGGTGAGGCAGCACTGTCAAGCAGTTGGGTGGATGTCCACCCAAGACAGGGAGTGATGGCTTCATTCACTGGCCAATGCAGTGGGATAGGGAAGAGATGCCTGTTGGTACCCTTAGGATTGACAATGACAAACATTGCTGTACCCAGCTTCTTGCCATTATTTGTTGGGCACAACTCACAAATCTGAGCTCAATGACTAAAGCTCATATAAAACCGGAAGGGTGGTTAGGTACTAAAATCCAAGATTCACAACAGAGTGTGCCAGGCATGCCCGCAGGAGATGCCAGAGAGAAGTGCCCATCTCCCAGGCTTGGTCACCTTCCTGAAGTCCTGAGCCCACGTGCGTGCCCTGGGCTCACTGTGAACTTCCATCCCAGAGGCAGAGCATCTCTGTGGGTGCAGGCATCCAGCAGCTTTCATCCCTCAGAAACACGGACAGTGCTAGTGCTGCCTCTCCGTTGTGGCGCAGCTGAGTAGTTAGAGCTTGAGGAAAAGGTCTGAGTCCAGTGCCCTCTTTAGACCAAAGGAGCTCAAATCTACACTTCTAAGAGTTCCTGAACCAAAGCAACCTACTGGGTGTCCTCAGCTTCCTCCGCTGATGCTAGACCTCATTATAGTGGAGAGTGTGAGACGCAGGCAGAGGCAGAGCATGTGGGAACAGCTTGTGTCACCCGAAGATTACAGCAGTCCACATGCAGGAGAGCTGTGCCCTGTTCCTTGCTCCGCAGGTTACATCTGCTTCTACCTAGTTACAGTTTGGTGTGAAATATAATAAAGTCCAAAATCAGTCTCACATACAATAATACTAAGTCAAGTCAGTAATAAATCAAAGACCAGGGACTAGAACCAAAACCCACTGTCGTCTACGGTCTTGACACTGTGAATTCAGTACATTTCCCACTAGGAGACTTTGCCATCAAAATAGGTCATTTTTGAGGGTGTAATATGAAGAAAAGCCTGAAATGTTAAAGCAAGATTTCATCACTTCTTTACAACTTCTTTTTTTATACATTTGTCACTGCATGCAAGCAGTGTGGTTTTCTTTCCTAGATTGTTTGTGGTGTACAAAATCTACCTTGCAGGAATGACCCCATATTAAATAGAAAAATAAAAGCAGCATTAATGTTTCCTGGAAATATATTGCTTATGCTGTTAAATACTGAAGCTAGAGATGTAGCTGTGAGTTAAAGCTCTCAAGATAAATGAAACCAAATCTCTTAAAAATACAGGTTCTTTCATTAGTGGGCATTACAACTGAATTCTCTCTACTTTCCCAGCTGCTTCTAATGACTTTGCTGGATGTTTTTTCACACAGTCAGGCCCAAGCTCTACCCCTGGGGTCTCTAAATCAAGCTATCTAGAGAGACAGCATGCTACTTATTCTCTAGTAGCTGCACCAAAGTGGTTAATATATATGCATATTTTGGTCTCTTTGCTGTATAACAGAATGCTTTTGAAGGCAAGAAAGCTCAGCAAATTTAAGTGCTTTACATTTTGAGGACAAGCTGTTTCTGTCAGCACTGTTTTATTTACAGCTCTATTTCACAGGCTATATGCAAAACCTACTTCAAGACTGATATACATATAAAGAGGTCATGTTTATGGAGCCAAAAGATAGCTAAGCTCTGTGGTTTATATACTTTGGCAGCTTTGAAGCAGTGGTGAAGTTTGAAATAGGAAAGACATACACAAAAAGACTAAATTTTAATAAGCTCATATATATCCTCAGTTCTGCTGAGCTGTCAAAGTACCTGTCACAGATATTGCTTGAACTTTTTCCTTTTTACCTCATTTTAATCTTACTACTTTAGTAGCAAATGGGCAATAAAAGGCACACAAGAAAGTCTGAGCTTTATTCTTACAGAAGGAAAAAGATTAAATGTTAAAGTGCAAGCAGAATTTTAAGACTGAGACCAAAAAACCATACAACGAAGTATCCAACCATCTCTAATAGCTGGAAATCGCAGACTGGGATGCCCTGCTGAAGGAGTGCATGTGTGACAAGATTTCTGTGTGACTTTGTGTAAGAAAGGTAAATGCTGTCTTGGTATACATATATTTGCATTTGTGACATGGTATTTCTGTGCTTGCACACTGCCCTGGTAGGCCCAATGCTCCTAATCTGCTCTACCTGTAAAAGGTGCGAGTGCAGTGTGCGTGACACAGTCACTGTCCTTGTCCTTGCACGGTGGCTGAGGCAGTGCAGAGGGGAGAGCTAAAGGCGGGGCTTGTCTGCGCCCAAAATGAGGGTGTGGCGAGTGCCCTGCACAGCGATGAACACGCGGCAGTGCCGCTGGAGGCGTGCTGGGCTCCTCCCGCCCCGAATTCTGGAATTGCATCGCAGGCAGGATGGGAAATCTGCCCTTGAGACATTCGGAGGAGTTTCCCCGTGGATTCCCGTGCTCGCAGGGCAGTGTGAGCTCCCGAGCTGCGGTGGCAGATGACACACGCTCTGCCGGACCGTGTCACCCTACGGTGTCACCCTGCGCCTCTGCCCGGGCTGCGCTGCCCGCACGGCTCGGCACAGGCGGCACAGGAGCTGTCAGCGCTCCACTCTCCGCCCTCCGTGCCAGCCGAGCTCGGTGACTGTCGCGATGCCGTCAGGGAGGCGACAAGGCAGCGCAGAGCGGGATGCCGCCTGCAGAGCGCTCCCGCAGCCCTTCGAGCGCCAAAGGGCAGGGACGGCACTGGGCTCCGCAGGATTTCACTCCTGCTCCTCAGATACCCATTCCCGGCAAGGAGCAACCCTGGAAAATGTGACTGTGTCTCGCTGGCCATCGCTGTGCTGTTCCTCCCACTGCGCAGAGCAGTGCGGAGCTGCTCCCGTGGCGTGGGCAGCTGCTGCTCGGGGCGCGCTGCCGGGCGGGGGCGGCCGGAGCTCCCCAGCGCGGATCGGGCTGGCTCCGAGCGCTGCCACACAGCATGGAAGAGAATGTGTGAGTGCACTCCGAGTGACACACTGCTGGAGCTGGTGACTCAACGTGTAGCATCTTTTGCAGGAACGGGTTAGTCAGACAGTCCTTTTAAAAGGAAAATCTCTGTTAGGAGCTAAACAAGTGTAATGGCCGGCTAGAGCAAAGGAATGTGGGGTTGAGAACTGTCAGTCTCTTTCATAGTTAACACTGAATTAAAGGGCTGTCCTGGGGCTCCGTGTGTGAGCTTTTGCAGTTACATAGTCACAGTGACAAAAATAGTCAACAGGTGTCCTTAGGGAGCTGTCAGCCTGGAGAATGGCGTTAGGAGAATGAGAGGCTGTGTTCTGCTCCTGCTGCACTGCTGCTAGACAAGGAGTTTCATGTTTTGTTAAGATGCTTGTATGTCAGAAGTCACACCTACCCAGGAGAATATGTTGCAATTGATATTTTATGGATAGATGCCATATTATTTTTGCTCAGAGATATCTACCAAATGGAAGAAGATGGTTTTTAAAATCTCCTAATAACATTGCTGTCAAGCTCTGCTACACACAAAACTGGCTTGAAGATCACTTACACATTTGGAACCATTACTAGCAGTGACCCCTTTAACTTATAAAATGTTCTCAAAGATCCTATAAATAGCTGCATGCCTAATTTTAAACATAAGTAGTCTCCTGTGCTAAGTGTTAAGCTTGTGCATAGCTGTTATTAGAACTGGGGCCAGAAAGGTTAGTTCATGCTTTGGAGACACAGTTCCTGGTCTCAGATGCAGTTCAGTCTTTCAGAAAGACCTGCTGATGGTGTGGTTGTGTTTTCAGGCTCCGCTGGCTCTTACCAGCAGTGCCCAGCTCTGCCCAGCTCTGCAGCTCTTGGTGCTCCAAGCCAGGCAGGTCAGGGAGAGGCGATTGTTAAGCCTTGCTACTCTGCAATGCTTTCGATAGCGAGATCTGATTATGATGTGATCTCCTTACCCAGAGATGAACCTTGGCTAGGGCTCCTGCTCCCTGCGCCACAGCCAGGACTTGCCTTGGGAAAGCTGCTGGTGTCTTGCAAGCGCAGGAATGTTTTGGGGACCCGAACACCAGAGGTATGATATCTGTGTGATGTGTTTACTTGTTTGGATCTTGTTTAGAAAAGTAGTTTTGGGTGTAGTGTGATATCAAGAAATTATTTGGAGCGTATGCTAGTCTTGTAGATGGGGATGTTTTGTTTATTGGGAAAACTCCGTTGCATCTTCGAACATCACGTCCCGTGATCATTTTGCTTCCCCAAGGAGAGGGTCACTCACATTTTCATCTGTAAACATGATATAAATACTCTGTGAAACCGAGTGGCTTTGCTGCTTTCCCTCCCTCCCCTTGCAGGTTTGTACGCAGCTCTGATCTGGTTATGGCTGTGGTGGCTTGGGTCTGATTATCAGGGGTGTTGTACTGGGTATGGAGCTGGATCGTGGTGGTAGAGCTGGGTCCCTGGGATCCCTTTTTGAAGAGTTCAGCTTTGTGTCTGAGCACATTTAAACTGGGCTGAGGAATATCCTGGGATGGGTTGATGCAGAGGCACAGAGAAATGGGGGCTGGTCTCAGACATCATGAGATAGGGAAAGTATTGGGTTAAATCCAATCACACCTTATCCTAGGGCCAGTTGCTAAGTGTTGCCAGATGGTAGGCATGGTTGCGGGCTCTCTCAGCCTCTTTAAGGCTTTGAAACCAGGCTCTGACAAAGCCTTTTCCCAGTATCGGGTATTCAGGGTGCAAGATGCACCCTTCACCATCAGCTCTGTGAAGAATTTAAGAGAAATTGAGGACTAGAACGTCTGTCTGCCTTAGTGGGGATGATGGTAGCTGCAGCTGCAACTCCTTGTGTGGAAAAGATAGGAAAAATGGCAAGTTTGCAGCTGCTGGCTGGGGATGTCTATCCATGGGACAGCACCCAAAAATTCCCAGGTGAGAGATGCTCCCCCTGGTCAGCTGCTTAAAGGATATTGGAGAGTTATTTCCATCCCCTCAGCTAAAGTCACCATTCATTTTTGTGGCTCTACATCATGAGACCTTGGCACGGCTTAGGATATTTGCCATTGGAGTGACAGATTGGAAAAAATTATAACTTTGGTGTGGTTTTTCTTTTCCAGAGGATAAGACTTTCTTAGTTCATCTACCTACTAACTGACCTTAGCAAAATGAGAGCAGTTTTCTTTGTATATGCCAAAGCAGGTGAAATAAAAGCTGTGATCCGTAGAAAATCAGTAATCAGACGGATGACTTGGTACCTGAGAAACACTTGAGACCTACACGTGATTATTGGATTATTTTAAGGTTATTAGAACTGCCTCACTATGCTTCTGCACCACATGAAAATCAGTATATGTGTGTATACATATGTAGATAGAATGTAAGCCTGGACAGGTTTATATCTATATATATGCATGTGTATGTCATCTCAGAAAACAAAACAAGCAGCAAGCAGTGTTTCTGTATGGTTTAAAGCATGAGAAATATCCAGCCACAACTGTGTGTTCCTAATCACTGTGCTCCTGAAGGAGCCACCTGAGCAGCCTCATTCATCTATCGATGGCTGTGAGGAAGCAAACAGGTTGTCACAACAAGTGTTACTGTCTGAGTCCCAAAATGGCTTCTGTAGTGTCAGGGTTTTGTGTCCAAATGTTTTTTCTGCTCTTGTTGAAGTGCCAGTTCTGAAGAAATGTTGAAAATCTGGAACGAATCCAGCATTTGTCCTCAGGGATGTTTGAAAATCCATGCAACTTCTGAAATTCATCCAGAACAGACAAAGGAAGGATGCTTGTGATTCACTGCTATTTTGAAAACAATCTTTGAGTTATAATTTCCATCATGTTTTCACTCTTTCCTTTTCCTTTCCAGGCAGTGAAGCTGATTTTAGCTCTTCAAGCAGCACGGGCAGTATTTCAGCACCTGAAGTCCATATGTCAGCTGCTGGAAGCAAGAGATCTTCTTTTTCTCGCAAGTAAGCAAAGCAATTTTTCCTGACTGTTGCTAGTGCAAAGATAGACTGCTGGGTGAGGTCTTGCATTTTAAAACAATTGGGGTAACACAAGGCTCTTGGGTAACACACTGGTGAGAACTGTGATATAAGAAAGAAAAAAAATGCTGTATTCATTGCACAAAAATTGCCAGTATGCCAGATCAGCCAGCTGTTGGGGTTTTTTTGGTTATTCATGCCAAGTATGGGAGACAGAATCAGGTAAGGCAGAAAAGGCATTGGCTGGAGTGGAGAGAGTGCTGGGTGGATGCTAGTTAACAGCAGTATTTCTAACCAGCTAACCTAAACCTTTTGGTCCTAACACTTTGTTTTATCTCTGTCATAAATTGTCAGCTCGGCTCACACCTTTCCAGATCATGATCTTATTTTTTGTTGTAAGAAACAGACAATATTGCCTTTGATGTTGTTGGATTTTTCTTTTCTGAAATACCTTTGCCTAGCATTTATATGCCTACAATTATATGCTTTTTTTTTTTTAAATCATATCATAGTCATCTGTCTAAATCTTTTCATGAAAGATTTCTGTAAGATTTCTCCCCATCATATGTGAATTGCAAATTCAGACAGCCTGCGATTACAGGGGCATTGGGATGGAGCAGCGCTCGTTGTGTTGTGCCCACGCAATCCCTGCTGGTTACATTTTGTGGAGCAGGAGGAAGGAGTTCAAGTTGACAGGCCTGGTTTCCTGCCCTTTGTGGAAGAGCTGGCAGGCAGGCTGGGAGTGGCAGCAGGATCCCGTGTGCCTGAGTCACACAGGCGTCTTGAAGGTCGCAGTGTTCCCCAGCACACAGAGATCGTTAGAATGAGGCTTTGAGAGTGCTCTCCTATCTGTACCATGAGACTGTTAGAAAAATAAACACTGCTTAAGTTCCCTCTAGATTGCATCTAACAAGTAAAGTTACTGGCTGTGGGAAAAAATGGTAGTAAGTATAATATGAAGCCCTAAAATCGCCTTACTTTCAGTAAGATTCTGTATCATTTCATATACTACTGTGCATTTTAATATAACTTCAAATTAGAGCATGCTGACATACTTCATTGGACAGAAGTCCTCTGTAATATCCTTCAGATGCACTGCTATGTTAAGCACAGTCTGTGTGCTTAGACAAGTTCTGCCACACACAAGAGTTGATGATACACTGTATGAAGTGGAAAGAGATATCTCCTTTGCAATATGTTCTTTTTTAACTGTTTGACTTCACTTGCTATGAAACGCTTCAATGTTGTCACAAACCACAGTCCTGTACTTCATTGTAAAATAATTATAAAATCACCCAAACCACAGCAGTGTGATGAAGGTTCACAGCAGCCACTCAACCATCTGTTCCTTATAAACTGTTCCATTTGCAGAGAAGGGAAAAAACCAAGTGAAACAATTTAAAGAAGAGATGTTGCTTCATAGTTCTGTGGTATTTAAATTTTTATATTCAAGCCCTCTCTTTTGCTGGCTGGGTTTGCCTTTTTCTGGGTTTTTTTGTTTGGGTTTTTTTATTTTATTTTTTTTAAACCTGCCCTTTCATTACCATTTAGAAGAACAACTTCCATGGGAGAATGAAGGTAGCAGTGTAGTAGTGCAGGATGACAAGCCAAGTGAGCAGGAGAGGGACACATCCCAGGAAGCTGTCCTCAGAGCGCTCCAGCCCTTGGGCAGCTGTCAGGCAGGGAGGATACCAATTGCTTTCAAGCACACGCAGTTCACATATTCTTTAATAAAGAGAGGGAAAAGAAAGGTATGTATGAGGAAAACTGGAAGAAAAGAAAAGGCTGTGCTTTCCTTTGTCTCTTTTAATACTATTTCAGCCTGCTCTCCATGGGGTTCAAACTATATCTGAGTGAATGAATAGCTGACCATGACAGATGAAGCACCCAGTATGCCAAAGGCAGAAAAGAACAGTGGCCCAAACAAAATGTGTTTTCACTGCGCGCTGTGATCCCTCAGGCTGCTTGCCGAGGAGCATGAAAGCAGTCTCACAGCAGCCCTCCGTGCACAGGCAGCACTCTGCAGGCCTGGCCAGGGAAAGCTGCACTGTGGTTCCTTTGGCATCAGTCCAGACCACAGGCCTCTCATTACTTAACAGAGTCAGAGATTCGGGGAACGTGGATGATCTGATGGAGTCACTGGGAACTGTGCTGTACACAGAGAAATGTAAAATGGCTGAGATTTCCTTAGATCACTTAATTCAGACTGAGAGCCCCCCGTCAGTGAAAGAACATGCAGTGGCTGATCATGTCAGAGCACTATTTCTTTCCAGCCACTCACAGTTATCTCTCTGGTTTATTGTTTAGAGAACTTTGCATGTAAAATAAGACACATAATGGTTTGTGTGATGAGAATAATGCTTTCACCCTTTTGGTTCTTCTCCAGCCGTGGCCCTTATGGTCGGAATAATGGATCTTCATCCTACAAGTCTGGAGCCAGTCCACCTGCTTCCCATGGAAAGGACGCTTCGTCAACACTATGCAAAAACCATCTGAGTCCTGCTAACATCCATCAGAGTTACAGGGCTTCTTCAGCCAGCAGCAGCAACTCAGGCTCATACAAAGGAAGTGACAGCAGTCCAGTGATGAGGCAAGTCTGTGTTTCAGCCTCCCGGTGCTGAGTGCATTGACACCCTCTCTGCACCGCAGCGTGGGGTCAGCTCTAGGAATCGCTGTGCAGCTCACCTGCTCCTCACCATAGGTGTGATGCCTTGTATAGGTGGCTTGACAGTCAACAGGGTGCACCACACCGTGTAAAAACTTTATTGTTTCAGCACTGTGAAATTCAAGTTTAAGTCAAAGCCCTTTGCAGCTGGTTTTCACTCCAAGGCAGGCTACTTAATGCATTTCCATGCCATCAGTTCTCATGAGCATTTACTGGTTCCTTTGTTGTAAATTTTCTTTTCACTTTGAAGAGAGTGGGTGGGGTAGTGTAGGAAACATGATACACTTTGGTGAAAATTCACCCTGCCTAGCCCTAAGGAGTGCAGTTTCCTGTACAGGAAAGAGCACAGATACCTGCCAGAGCATGTGACACATGTTGCAGAGAAGAAATTGCCACCATGCTGCTGCTGTTTCCCTCTCTCCCAGACAATTTAACAGCCAAGCATGCCAGATACACACCTAAAGCTAGACAGGATGAGTGCATATTTCACTGTGCTCAGCTTTATAATTCCTGTGTGGAGCTGAACTCAGTCTTTGCACTGCCTCGCCTGGTTGTGTCTGCAGATGGGTGCCCTTGCCCTGCCTGCTCTTGGGCACATCAGCCATTTGGTGTGAGGAAATGGCTAGGTATTTTAAAAGCCTCATTTGATGTAATGACACTGAAGCCAACTACAATAAATAGTAACTTTTCCACTATAGCTACAAATCAGCTGTTTCCTCAAGTATTTTGATTTGCTAGGGGGAGTAACTTGTGTGGACACTGAGGAGCCCCAAATGAGTCAAGCTTTGCAAGTATCAATCAATAGGATGTTTTTCATTCTTCAAGGACTTAAGAACTGTAAGAGTGATTTTATGTGATGGTTTGTTTTGGGTTTTTTCAGGCGATCTGGGAGATACAATTCTTGTGGTGACAGTCACAGCATTAAGCCGCAAAATCCAGAGCAGTATTTGACTCCTCTGCAGCAGAAAGAAGTGACAGTACGGCATTTGAAAACCAAGCTGAAGGAATCTGAGAGCAAACTTAAAGAAAGGTAAACTTAACTTCAGAAATCAGAGTCTGAAAGATTTTTTTGGGAACATTTGGGGGTGATAATCCTGAATGTTTTTACTCATTTCTTGATCAATAAAGTTCCCATTAAGAAATTTGAAATATGATCAGTCTGATTAGGTTGTTTTCAGTATTTCAGGTTTCAGAACATACTAAAGGGGTGCATAGCAAGTTTATTTATAGATATAACTGTCTCTTTTTCTTTTTTGGAACTTTCACAATAGAATGATACTTTAAAAGGACAACTTTTTACGAGTCTGATTTCGATTGAGACCTTTTATACATAGAACACTTTCTACCTGCCAGCATGTATTACCTTAGTGTCCTGTTCTACCTCTCTCAGTGAAGTAGGACTGCAAATGTCCCCCTTCTCCCCAGTGAAAGAAAAGTTCATACCCAAACTACTGTGCCCATTTGTGGTTTTGTCGCTTATATACTGATTTTTTCACAATAGCCCTTTGTATGGATGCTGAACAAAGAAGTGACAACGTGCATTACACAGCAACAGATGTCTTCCCTTTTACTAAAGCTGGCTCTGATGGCTGGCTCTCCAGCACAGACACCCCAAGGGGGCACAAAGGGCTGTTTGAATGGAGCGCCAGGAGAGAGTTCCAGGGGTCCCGTGCTCTGCCTCTGCATCTGCAAGGGCTGGAGCTCACATGGGAGTCCCCTCTCCCCACTCACTCCCCGTGTGCTTGCAGCAGTCTGTCTCCGTGCTGGGAAGAGCCAGCCCTGTGCAGCCCTGAGCTCCCTCCTGTCTGAGGCCAGCGCTGGCCACGCTGTAGGTGACGAGCTGCTGGCTGGCACTGGGGTGCATCCAGGCAGCTGCTTCCCATTTCCTCCAGGGCAGGGCAGCAGGGCACGTTGTAAGCACTGCACTGGTTGGACCTGACCTAGAGGTCAGCACTTGTGCCTCGAACTGTCCAGGATCACGGCACAGGCCACGAGGCTCGTGGTTGTGTGGGGAGCTCGGTGACTGCCATTAGCAATCCGCTGGCATGTCTTGGCTCTCTCAGAGGTGGCCGCAAATGGCACCTGGAGAAATTTGCTTCCTTCTTGGAGCATCTCTGTAGCAGAGCCGTTGTCATGTGGTGGGGCCTCATGTTGGCTTTAACTGAGCAGTCAGCAGAAGTGTTAAAACATTTTTATTTTGCTACAGGGAAACAGAAATAGAAGAGCTTAAAGCTCAGCTGGGACGGATGAGGGAAGACTGGATTGAAGAAGAGTGCAATCGTGTGGAGGCAGAGCTGGCCTTAAAGGAAGCAAGAAGTGAAATTAAACAACTCAAGCAGGTTATTGAAAGCATGAAAAACAGCTTGGCTGAGAAAGACAAAAAAATTCAGAAATACTTCATAGACATAAACATCCAAAACAAGAAACTGGAATCTTTGCTGCAGAGCATGGAGATGGCTCAGAACCACTCTGTGAGGGATGAGCAGTGCCTGGAATACGCATCCGACTCAGAGGGGAAGCTGTTAGCGCTGTGTGCCACCATGCCAGACAGCCCCATCACGGAGGAGCAAGGTCTGGAGGAGGTGGCAGACAGTGAGCTGCTTCTTAGTGAGGACAGAGCTAACGGGACTGACTCATCTGGAGAGAGTCTGGCCACCACAACCTCTGAGTTGAGTGATCCAGCTCCCTTCAGTGCTGCTGTAAATAAAGAGATGCTAGAAATCATTCTGGATGGAAAACTAACTTATTGCCAGGAGGAAGAGAAAAGCAACAACATGACAGTGGAACAGGCCATCCAGACTGATGTGGTGCCATATAGCTTAGATGTGGAGCAACTCATTCAAAACATCTTCAGAGCTCAAGACACCTGTCCTCTAAGCCCACCTTCTTCACTGAAGGAATTGGGCGAATTTTCTCTTGGAAGCTTCAGTGATTCTGGTATCATAGTGGACTTAACTCCAAGTGATCCCAATTCTGCCATCCTTTTGTCTCCTATGGAGTCCCCATGCAGGAAGGTGGAGCACGGAGTTAATGAAAACCGTTTCATGAAAGAACTTGATTTTACAGAAACTCATGATGATGAAGCTTTTGAGTGTGTCAATACAGGAATAAAGACAAGATACTGGAGCAGCAGTCTCCTTGGGGATCTTCTGGCTGTAGCAGCCCCTGTTGTACCAACTATTGTGTGGGCTTTGAGTACTCAGAGAGGAGGAACAGATCCTATTTACAATATCGGAGCATTGCTTCGCGGTTGCTGCCTGGTGGCCCTGCATTCTTTACGCCGAACACCCTTCAATATCAAAACCTAAAGTCTACTCTGTCCCTGGGCACCAGCTGGCTGAGGCAGAGAGAAAGAGGGATGAGATAGATTATAAAAGGTTACTATATATTCTGGCAGAGTCCATCATTTGCTTTTGATGATTTGATTTGCACTATAAATCAGTTCAAAAACATGTTCCTTGTTTCAAAAAAAAAAAGCGAAAAAAAAAAAAAAGCTGAACCTTGTACTTCCACAGAATGTTTTTAACTGGTGTTTTTAACATAACTGCTGCTTACAGAAATAGTCCTCCTGCTCCCAGGCACCATGTCCCACCCCTGTGCTGGTGACTTGCTGGTGCCAGCACATCTGCACAGTGAACATGACCAGGGAAATCAGGAATTACAGCCTAGTGCTCTTTCATGTTCCACTGCTGAGCTAGGATTAAGCTCAGTCACTCTCCCCAGATGGTTCACTGAGCAAATGTACAAGCACTTTGCACTGGCTCAGGGGTAGTGTGAGATGCACGAGGGAACAAATGGCCGGAGAAAAGTGGGGTATTTCTCTAGACAGCACTAACCTCCCCTTAGGGTATCACACCTGTGCTCCAGAAAGCATGCTAGCGCTTTCCATTTGTTGTCCCAAGTGTCAATTCAATTTAGAGGTAAAACCCATATTCCCCAGGCAGCTTCCAGCACATCGTTTGTGCCTGTCTCGTGTAGTGCTCTTCTCAATTGTGCAATTGCTTGAGCATTTCACTGGTCTTGTGCGTATACAGGGACTGTAACCAAAAATGTACGATGTTGGGAGTCTTAACACTTGTTACAATGGTAAGTATAGGCGTGGATACACTTTGACTCTTAATGTTGTTTTAAAGTCTTTATGTATTGGAACCCGATGGTCTTTTGAGCCCTTTGAAATACTATGTATAAATGTATTGTGTTTTAACTTATTGTTTATTTAATTGCTTTATTGTAAATTACCTTTATAATCACAAGTTCAGTAAAGCATGATAGAAATGTCAAATGTTTGAGTGTTTTACTGTAGAAAAATACAAAAAATACCCCATCCCAGCTAAGCTGTCAGGTACAGGCTGAGCTGGGGGAGGTACTGTATCGGGTACTGTTCCAGAACAGAATTAGACTGAGAAAAGCTGAGTGCAGCTCCCAGTGTAGGCACTCACCAGGCTGATTAAAGGCTCCAGCCGGGCTGCAGTTGCACACACAACCCACTCTGCTGCCTCATGCTACACTCCCAGATGCAAGTGACCTAATCATTAATGCAATGCAATCAGCTGGAAACCTGTAATTCCTCCACACTGCAATCCCACAACAATATCAGACTTTCTGGCATTTAACAGAGGCCCAGGTCTCGTTTAGCCCAGCTGACGGTCATGTGGTCTCAATGTGCACACTGTGACCATCAAAATATGAATTCTCCATGTCCAAAACCTAAGATCTGTGGATAGATCAGACAGCAGTGCTACTCAACAGGCAAAACAATGGGGTTTGTCTGGCTCCGCCCAAGCTTTCAACATCACCTCTGGCCACTTAAACCTCACTGGCCTCCTGTTTTCACCTTCACCAAAACAAATGTAGTATTTCCTCGAGCAACCCAGAGCAGAAGGGATCCACTGAAGCCTGACAGTGCCATGTATTACTCTGCAGCTTTTGAGAAGGAAGTTAGGAGTAATTGGCAAGGGAGGAGTATAATTGGCCATGTGTGGGGCACATTTGCAACATTTAAGAGGGTGATGCTGATGCTTAGAGAAGTGACTTTCATGTCCCTGTGACACCCGGGTTGTGAATTATTTCGTGCTTGCAATAGATTCTAGAGGCTTCATTAAGCATTACATTAAGGATGAGAACTCCAACAGATAATTTGAAGTAATATAGTCCCCAGGAGTTCACAGAGATGGACATCAGAGGATCTTGCTTGCTTTGCCATAACTTCCTCTTCAATGCTCCCCTGCCTTCTTGGGTGCCTGCAGCCAGCTGGCTTGCCTTGTGACACTGCTGCAATGAATATTGCTCAAAAGTCATTTTCAAGAGCTTTTAAATTATAGAGACACTAGGGCCAAAATTACCAGTTGGAGGGGTTAATGTAAATTTTACACAACCATGGAATTTCATAATTCCTAAATACCTCTTCTTGGGACTGAAACACATCACAGAAAATTTTATTCATACATCAAAATATGTCTATGCAGGGCCAAGAGAGCAGTAATTTATACCTGATGTTACCAACTTCATTACAATACTGGATTTTTCTTTCACAGCCACTATCGTTTAAGTGATCTTTGCTTTGAGTGACAGTGAAATGGACCATAATTTAGAGGAAAAAGTGGTCTTCAGTTCTAGGAGATGAATTAACAGGTGATTACGTGGGTTGTTTTTGTAGCAAGAGGCCACAAAGCAGCAAAAGCCTACATTTATGTTTAAGATGCCAATAGGCCTAACTCATAACCATGTTTTGGGCAGGCTCCATTTAGCAGTAGTGCTTTTAAATGTGCTGTGTAAGATGCTAACACTAGAATAATGTCAAAGTTTCTTCCTGCCCTTAAGAATCTTTCCGTCTGTCAGCTCTCACAAGGCATTTAACTATGCTCAGCAAGAGGTGAGTGTTCCCATCACATTCCTGATAGAAGTTTGCTCTGATCTCGGTCCAAATTCAGCTCACGTCCAAGCCTCCACCCTTCCTCCTCCGTACAGCAAGGACATAGACAGCTCAAGGTGCCCTTTGTCAGAACATGCCTGAAGTACCATAATGCACCAGTCCCAGACTTTGGGGGACTGCTCTTTGTTCCACAATCCAGAGAGGATATGCCAGTTGTTACTACAAACATACCAACTTAGTTTTTTTCCCTCTAATATTACCCTTTAGTCTTAGTCATATCTCACCTGAATCCCACTGGTCCTGTACACAGCTAGGGGAAGACCATCAGCCTCCAAACAGTTCAATAAAAACTCCCATCCCTTTTTTCTGAGTTTAGAAAGTGCTCATATCCACACCTGTACCACACTGGAAAGTCTTGTCTCAAAACATGCAGGTGGGGAGGACATGCAGTTCATACATTATGGGTAATATAGCAAATGCTTGAATTTGGGCTTATGGCATAAGAAACAAGCCAGCTCCTTCCCAGACTGAAGGGATGCATGTTCATAATCCCATTATACATTTTCTTTCTAACCCAAGAATAAAAAAAGCTTTTGTTTAATATTCAGCTTAAGAGGTACCCAACATGCCCTGCTGCTGAAAATCTTGGTCCCTTTCCCACCAGAGATTCACCTCTATCTGTCACAGAATCCATCACGTTGGAAGGGACCACAGTGGCTCATCTGGTCCAACCTCCCTGCTCAAGCAGGGTCATCCCAGAGCACCTGGCACAAGACTGCATCCAGATAGTTCTTGAGTACCTCTAGGGACAGAGACTCCACAACCTCCCTGGGCAATCTGTTCCAGTGCTTGGTCATCTGCACAGTAAAGAAGTCCTTCCTCATGTTGAGGTGGAACTTCCTATGCATCAGTTTCTGCCCATTGCCTCTTGTCACCCTTGCTTATGTCCTTCTCACAAGGCTGTTCCTAACTTCTAATTTCGTATTTATCCTTCCTTTCCCTGCAAATAAACTCTCTCTCCTAAATCCCAAACTCCAGAAACATATTTAGCACTGTTTTACATATGTCCTATATAAGAAGTGAGTATCTGCTGCAAATCCCTTCACACAAATGAACATAGGGTCTGGCAAGCATGAACAACTACAGCATAGTAAAGAAAAGGATGATATTTCAATCATTCTGGCAGGTCAATCCTTCATAGTCAAAAATATCAGTGAAGGCAATCAAGTCCAGCTTTCAGCCAAGAAAGAGAGCACATGGGTAACAAGCCAAATATGAAAAGGAGTGTATGTCAGCAGGAAGGAAAGAAAACAAGTGTACACAGGGGTGTGCAGGATCCCTCAAGGAACTCAAACCAATGGGATAGTAAGACAACAGCAGCCTCACAGTAAGTTTAGCAGAAGTGTTTTCATATTTGTCAAGGATAAAAATCAAGATAAAAAGGAGGAGGAAAGAAGAGAGAGCACAGGAAAAAGATGAAACTGGTAACAATGTATGGGTCATCACCACTCAAGAGACTTCCTCCGAGAGCAGTGTCCTAGGTCAACAAAAGGCAGAGATGGGAAGAACCACTAGAGCAGCTGTGCTCAACTTTGGGCAGGTAGATGGAAGGAAGAACAGCGAAGCAGTACACAGCAGGAGAAAAGCAATGCAGGAGGACTCCCATGTAGAAGGAAGGGATTTAAAATGACTGAAGGATCAAAAATCAAATGTGCTTTCATGAAGTATTCAGGGGCTTTGTTTGCAACTTATTAACTAGTCCATCTGTTGTTCTTTTTAATAAATAGTATTGATTTGCATCTATTTTATATTGTCCCAAAAACAGCAACAGTAATCTCTAAATTTTTTTAAAATAAGACATAGCTTCCAACAGATTTCACCTTAAACAGGCAGTAGACAGCCAGTTTCCTTACCCTGTGTCAGCAACAGTGAAAGAATTCTGACTTGCTTCTTGAGTACTGTTATAAGGACAGATTGTTATTAAAGCTTATGAATAAACTTTCTCATCTCCCATCCCTTGTCAGATACTTTAGAGGTGTGTAATAGGAGCAGATTTGCTTGCTATACTGCTGCACTGAAGTCTGCACTTGAAATAACCCATTCTACTCCAGGCAGAACACTTGTGCAGAAAACATGCATGGCAGCATTGGCTTCTAAATATATTTAAAAATTTAACATCTGAAAATTGTTGACTTGTGCGAGATTTGAACATATATGACAAGTATACTAAACATTTTTAAAAACCTTTATCCGTCACTAAAGCCATTTTAAGTAATACTTACTGTCTTGTTTTCTCAATTATTTATATTCTAAGCAAAACTTGTGCCAGAATCTACTAAAAATTCTATTTTTGTATGCAGGAAAGATCTAGTCACAAGGCCCCCCACCCCTTCCCATTCTCTTACAACTTCACTGTCCCCTGGATGCACAGGAAACAAGTCTCAGGTGCAAAATGTGCTGACGTCACTTGTCTGTCATGAGGTAGGAAATCCATACAACCCTGAATTCAAGGATAATAGCATCCACACAATAGAAGCTGGAAAAGGCATTCAATGAAGCACTGGGCTGGACACAGGAAGAACACAGACCCCCTCCTCCCATACACCTCTTTCCAGCAGACATTAAACTTCTTTACTAAAGCACTGTTGCCTTCTACTGCACATTTACCACTCACACTTCACCAGGGGAATTACAGTGGAAATACAT
This sequence comes from Acanthornis magna, assembly GCA_036785705.1. Lineage (NCBI taxonomy): Eukaryota > Metazoa > Chordata > Aves > Passeriformes > Acanthizidae > Acanthornis > Acanthornis magna. The sequence continues at coordinate 1,650,064 of JAWUZG010000112.1, forward strand.
ACAGTAAGTCTACCAAAAAATGGAGTTTGAAAAGTGTTTGTAACTGAACTGAGAATTTTCACACTAGCTTTATTAACAGGCAGACATGATTTTTTTTTCTCCATTACACTAACTATGCAACCAGTAAAAGGTGTGAGGATTCCTAACTGTAGGAAGTATAAGAATTTCTGCTAGAAATACAAATTAACCAATACAAGTGATTAAAATGCTCCCTTACATTCACAATGTCAGCCTTTGCAGGAAAGGTGAACCACTCTTGTGTAGTGATGACACTGCTGGTAGTCATTGCAGTGTCACACATAAATGGGAGCACAGGAAGCCGAAAGTGACTGACAAAAAATCCACTTCTAGTGTTCAGCTGTAACTTGTGCTCTAGTGTTGCATGATCTACCAGGAGCACATTTTGAGCAGCAGGTCATCCATAACAAGTTATTTTCTTCTATACAGGTCAATATGATCTCCCATGAAAAACTCTCAAGTGTTTACAAATACTTTTATCAAAGAGCAAAAGCAGACATTCTTTATCAGGCAGGAAGCAAAGGGTTATTTAAAACTGTTTAATTACATGTTTCAGGTAAGCACAGACAATACAGGTAGATTTCCCACCACTCAATATTTACATTCTTTTCTCTAGGCTTGAGCTGTTCATTAAGAGTGTTTTTCCATCAACATCTTTGTCAATCACTTTTGCTGAAAAGAAGGGTGCTGGAAAAGAACTATTGCAGGAAACATTCCATCAAGGCATGATTTTCTGTGGGGCTTTTCTCCTTTGAGAACTACGTACTAGTAGTTCAAGATAATTTGGGAAAATCCTGGCTTCCAAGATGACCTGAAGAACGCATTGAAACCGAGCAGTGTGTTCAAGTCCTATAAATAGTTAAATCAATACCAATACATATGTTGTAGAGCTGAAATTCTTTCCACTGGCACTGCCATTGCTGCCTGGTTTCTGTTAGGACAGTTTTACACCAATTTTGTTTTGTTCCTTTTTCAATAGCCTTTGTGCCTCTTTTTCCATTTTCTTTCGCTGTTGCTCTGCTGCTCTTTTTTCCCTTTCTGCTATCTTCTGTTGTCTGTAATTAAAGAAAACATGAATTGCTACTTAACACATACTCAATTTTCAGCATGGTCATACCTGAAGTTCCTGTCAATACAGAGGTTATTATAACTAATAAAAAGAGAGCTTCAGTCTATTGTCGTTAGGCTCAAAACAAGTATTCTTTTACTGTGCTGAAGTCCTTTTTTCAGATTAACATAGAATTGTAGAATATTCTGAGTTGGAACCCACAAGGATCATCAAAATCCAGCTCCTGGCCTGCACAGGGCCATCCTCATGAATCATACCATGTGCCTGATAAGTGTTGCTCAAACACTTCTGGCAGGCTTGGTGCTGTGACCACTTCCCTGAGGAGCCTGTTCCAGTGATCGACCACCCTCTGGATGTAGAACCTTTTCCTGATATCCAACCTAATCCAATCTTGTTTTAGGCAGTAATATCTGTTCAGTTGTTTTGCAATCTATTTTGCCACTAGCTTCTTAAAGATCCAGAGTAAGTGAATCAGTGAGAGGATACGACATAGTTGTAAGGTCTAGAGCAAAACCTAAAAATCTACCTAATGCTTTCAGCAGTAGCTCAAAAGTTTTGGTTTTTTGCTGGTTTGGTGATTTTGTTTGGTTCTGGGTTTTTTTGAGATTGTCACCCATTACTGCACATTCCACATAAAAGCCAGATAGCTGACAGGGCTGTCAGTCTACCATATGTAGAGTAATAATACTTGCCACATTACAGTAGCAGTTTTTTATATTCCCCACATATCTGAACTGATGCAGAAGGGAAGAAATACACCAGCCAATATGTAGAGACAGTAGGGTTCCAAAAAGCCACACGGTGTTAATGCTGCTGTTCATGTGCAGTTCTGAAGCAGGGATCATGGCAGCTCCCGTTTCTTTCCCTGGGATGACTTGCAGGACACAGAGCACCTGTGCACAGTGGTGGTTCCATGCCCTCTACGGGCAGAGAACCTGCATTCAGTTCTGCCCAGAGAGAGACCTTCACCTCCCCTCAGACACAGCAACCAGCCAACAAAAAATACAAACAAGTAGCAGCTATAAACTAAAACTGTGTGAGCTTAACTGCTCCTGCTGGGAAAAATACCTTGGTTGGTAATATGAAGTCTGAAGTGGCAGACAGGAATCTAAAATTTGCAGAAGAAATTAAGTTTGAAATAACTCAAGTTAACTGAAAATCCAGTTTATCATCCACTACAATGATTCATCACTGACTAGAAAATTTCAGTGCATCCCAGCCCAGAACCTGCTGGAGAATGAGGAAAAAATAGACTATAGGAACTTCTGAGGCTCTAATAGCCTATTCCTCAGCACTGTCTTTCTGCATGCCTTGATTCTGGGGAGCATTTGACTCACAATATATGCTTATTTCAACTGTTATGCTGATACATTGAGTCACCAGAGAGGCCACAAGATAGTGTCTTCACTGCTAGGACACAGCCCATTCTTGCATGATTGATCAGCACTCCATTGCTACACAGAAATCAGCCTTACTGAGCACCAACAGGTACCCAGACACTGCAGGCTAAAGAAGACACTTATGTTTCCTGCACACTAATTTCATTATCAAAAAGCACCACTGGAGTATAGTCAGCATTAACAGTCTGGAAGATTAGGGGGACTCTGTCCTCCACTTAGCAGAAATTCCATACATGCTTCTTTCAAGTGTTACACTTATGCACTAAGTCACCAGAGAGGCCACAGGCTCTTCAGACTTTGTAGACCAAGATGCAGACTTCTAGCATTAAGAAGAGACTCCATATCACTTCCTTACTATTGTCTGTTGAAAACAGAGCCAAGCACGTCCAGTACTACACTTAAGTTTTATGTTAAACGTCAGATATTAAAGACACCACTGATGTCTACTGCAAGAGAAACTAAATCTAGAAGGTATCTTCTATCAATCTTGCTAAAGATAAGCCAGTACTTCACTCATTTACAGATAAAAATTGTCATTTGTGTGTCATGAATAGAACAAAAGTTTTACCCCACCCAGCTGGGATACAGATTACACAAAGACCAGTTGTATCGAGGTAGCCAGCCATAGCTGGTCAAGTGGTAAGCCACAGAGACAGCTGGAGCTCTGATCATGTTCTATCTCTGGAAACATTTAGACACACATCCCTTCTACAACAACTACAGTTTGATGAGGCCAAAAAGAAATCCTATGAAAAGTAACCATTTGAGCTGAACCCTTTCAATAGTAAAGATGAAAGGCTGAAATCTTTAGGATAGGTTCAACCAAATAACATGACACTTGGAAAACTTAAGCTTTTGGGAAACCCCACTGCTATTGCCACATAAGAGATCTCTTTTCCTAAGTATTCTAGAGCATGAACCTCAGCTGGCAGACAATATACCTTTAGCCATCATGGAAATATGCACTGCACAAATTTTATACTCCAAGAGTAAATTGGCACATACATACACCAGATCATTTTCAGAAGCTAATTTGTATACGATAAACCCCTCCTTCAGAAAGTTTGAGCACTACTTTTGATAGTCCTAAAAACATCTGTAATGGAATGTGGCAAGGTTTAAGTGAAGTACAATGCAGCCACTGCAGCCAGCAAAAGTAGCTGTTTCATTTCTCAGTTAAAAAAAAAAAAACAACAGTATATTCATTGTCTGTCATTTAAGTCTCAGCAGACTGCACTTTAGCTATTAAAGATCTTACTGAGTCTATTAATATTCTTTACAGAAAAAAGTACTATTCTTGGAGCAAAAACAGCCCAAAAGCACATCATTAATATCACAAAGCTTGTACTTCCATACAAGACCTGAAACAGTAATGAAGTTTTAAAAAAAACAAGGTATTGACCAGAATGTACACATAGATTACCTGATTAAGTTTACAGAAATATTTGCATTACAACCCTATTCACATTATGCTTCTGCAGAGCAAGACTGACAGAGAAAATAAATTAAATCAATTCTAATTATGATTAGCGCATTGAAAATGAGCTCGTAACTTCCCTCTTGTCTTATTCCAAAGTAAATTTTTCAAAACTTTTAAATAAATAGTTCATCAGACTACTTTTATTTTTCAAAAATACCTATTTTCCTTAGAATTATTTTTTAATATATCATGCCTTTATTTCATATTATCACTATTGGACTGTGAAAGCCATGTACTTGTGATTTTGTCAGTAGCATAAGAACAGCCTAGGAAGCTATCTAAGGCTGGTTACCTGATGATGTAGCAAAGAATAAAAACTTTGATAAAACTGCAAGTCACTGCCAGTTCAAATCATTGTGCATGATTAACTTAAGTTCAATTTGCATCTCTCTGCCCTCCATACTCCTTGTGTGTATTCTTAAAAGGAAAAAAAAGAACACAAACAGAATAGCTGAAGTATTCACACCAGCTTTGTGCAAGACTTTGATTTTACATTCAGCCTTATCAACTAGTTTAGTTAAATTGGCTAGAAAAGCTTAGCACCTACAGGGATTCCAGGCATATACTTATCACTTCACCTTCTATCCTGAACTATTTTTACATTAAGCACATGGTTATGATACTTTTTACAAGGACATCAAGTGGTTTTTTACTTAATGAAGTTGAAACGTGATCTGAACATAATAAATGGATAGGATTGGTGGGGTTTTTTTAGCACCTGCCTGCGTGTGTTAATGTGTTGTCCCAATGTCTCAGTGATTTTCAGATTTCCCCTACTATCTCATCTACTAAATAATTAGATTCAAAATGTCTTCTGATGAGTACTAGTTACACAGAGATTAGATGCATAAAAAGTAATTTGTCTTAGGTGTTTAGCAATTCTTGGCACTTATCAGAAAGGTGTTAAAAAAATGTGATTCTTTCACATGTAAAACCTTTACATAGTGTTATATTAATTTCAATTTACCTAAGAACTTCTTCTGCCTGCCAGGCAGCATCTTCCTCTTCTTCCCAGGCATTAGTATTTTCTTGCCAAGTATCCAGGTCTCCCAGTTCAGGCTGAAACAAAATAGAAGTTCTAAACACACGGAAAAATTAGATAAAACACTAGTGTGTGACTGCCAGAGTGGCTCCTGGATGACAGTAAAGTTTCCTTAACATTTATTTTTTACCTAATTTTTTTTAACCTTAATGCTTCAGACTTACAGAAATATTTGAGGTATGGCAGTGCTTCTCAGCTTATTGTCTATGCTTTTTTCCCTGCTCTAATACTGAGGTTTTTTCAGTTGTCAAAGGGTTTTTGGACAAAGGCAGGAAGGAAGTAGTGGAGTGAATTTTTAGCAAGAGGAAGATAAACTGAGCAGATTAAATGAGTAGATAATGTAAAAGGTTTCTGGAGGCTACATGGACAAACCAACATGCACATCCACATGTTTTTATGTCCAGTATCAGCTGAGTGACACTTTCTCTCACTGAAAGTCCTTTCCTGAACTATTTTCATAATGGACAGTACAAGAAGGTGGTATGAGCATTCTGTATTGCTTCCTGCCTGTACCCTTTTGTGCACAATGTTAATCAAAGGAGAAGCACTCCCAAGTTAAAGAAGGCAAAGGGCAAAGGAGGGAGAGTGTCTCCTGCTAACTGACCAGGCTGTTAGATAACTAGACAATTTTTTCAAAGGCTAAGGGGCAAAAATTAGAAGACTGTTACATTACAATCCCTACAGAAAGGAAGGGAGAAGCAGAAAGTTAAAAATGGGCCCAAGATAATAAAGCAAAGGTAACTAAGAGGCTTTCAAAAAAGACTTCTACTCTTTTGTTAGTATCTTACTGTCTAAAATCCAAAAAACTTACAGTTTATTGCTTTATCAGATTTGCAAGCATATAAGTATATGGAAGATTCTTACCTTTTTATCACTGATCTGTCAAGTTTTTCAGCAGAACATATTGGACTACTTCACTCTTCACTCAATTTTAAAACAATTTAAATTATTCCAAAACTATTCCTCTTATTCCCCCCACAGTGCAGACCTATGCTTTCACTACAGAACATCATTTAACAGACAGATACAAGATCAATACTTAGAGCATACTTACAGATTGGTGAATAAAAGGAATATCTTGTGTAGCCGCTAATCTGCTAGAGAATCCTGTGTTTCCCTCTGGAATCCCAAAATTTAAAGGCTCTCGTTTCTTAATAACTATCTGAAAATATTCAAAAAAAGGAACAAAAAAAGTGATAAGTCAAAGCACTGCACAGATTCCTTGGTGAACATGTAACTCTGTGCCTCTGAAGGTTCAGCTACACAATACCTCACTGTGCCTCAAACCTGGTCAGGTTCTGAAAGCTGCAAAGCCAAATGAACTTAAGTGAAAGATGCTAACTGTGAAAGACAAAAACTCCTCCTCTCCACACTAGCTTCTTCTTTAGTCACATGGAAACCTATGACTGCATCAAGACAGAGAAAGGGCACAAAGAATCACAGACCAAATAGCCACATCTCCCAGTACTCATAAAAGCTACCAATTATGCGATACATTCCTTGGAGAAATCCTGCTTCTGTGACAGGTCACTTTAAGGTACTACTTTTGAGGACAGAGCTGTCTGCACAGTTGTACTGCACTGTAGTGTGAGCTCTCTCAGCTACTTCAATAGCTTATCTGTGCAGTTTCAATAGCTGCAAATTCTTTATCAACATCGACTTCTAAAGCTCTGTACTGGTTTGGCTGAAAAACATGCACTAGTGCTTTTCCCAAAACAGCTGCCTTGATCACGTATCCCCCAGTTATCTTGACCCCAGGTTTTCCTCAAGTTTTCATTTAGCCTATTTTGAGTCTCTGCTGCTTCCCAGCGAGGCAGATCTACAGTTCCATGGCCCATACAAATGCTAGTACCAATGCAAGAAACAGGACTAGACAATCTTATTTAGCAATGACAGACTCTGTTACTTGACTGAGGTTCTGCTTCTAAATAGATGAGTAATGATGAGTGGCACACGAGTAGACTCTGCCTCAAATCTCAGGGTTTATATTGAGACATTCAGTGGAAACAGAAACAAATTCCTACTGAATAGTGTTAACTAGGCTAAGTTAACAGAGATGTTCTTTATCGTGCCTGCAGTCATCCCTAGAGACACATTTAAACTAAACCCGGTATATAGTACTCAAACAGCATGGACTCTTCCCCAGTTTTGTTCTGAACCTGAAGCTCATTCTATCAGGCAAAAAATGTCAGTAGATATAAAGAATAAATCTACCTCTCCCTAATCCTCTTCTATCCCTCAGACTTTTGGAGATCAAAATCCTTAGAAGAATTTAGTCCACAGGATACTGCAGATCCCAAATATACAGAAAACTGACACCAGTATCACCTCCAGCTCACAGGACCACAGGAAGATTTGGGTTGGAAGGGGCCTCAGGAGGTTTGTAACCCAACCTCCTCCTCAAAGCACTGTCAGCTCTGAGGCTGATGAAACTACTTTGGGCTTATCCACTTGGGGCGTAAAAAATTTCCAGAGATGGAGGCTGCATAGCTTCTCTGGTAACTTGTTCCAGGACTTGTGAGGTTTTCCAATTGACTCAACGACCTGTAAGTACCCAGCTGAAAGATGTGCACATAAAAACAAAACTTGCCATCACCAGATTTTAATCAGCATTTATTTACAATGTTGATGCTCCTGTAGATGTGCCCTTCTGTCTTGTCTCCACAGTAAAAATGGATATTTGAAAAGCAAGCTATTTTGAAATATCAATTCCCTAATTCCAGCCTCCCCAGTATAACTTGGTGAAACAAGTAACCTTGTTTTCTGAAACAGCAGGGCTGCTCCCTCAGACTTCAGTAGAGAAAGACATGGAATGTCTCTGTTCAAATAAGGATATGAGCACAAGCACCTTAGTGCAGTGCTCCACTTTCAGAATTCAAGTGACTAAAGGGCTCTCCCATTGTACTTCCCACAACTTTTAGACTACGAAACTATTCATAAATTTCCAATAACAAGAAGAATAAAGATGTAAACATGAGATAGCATCACATTCATTAAGATCTCAACATTGGACATGTTAAACTATGCACCAGCATCTATTCTTATTTACCAACAGCACCTTCTATAAGTTACCAATTTACTTATAGCCTGTTTTAAAGCAAGGAAAACCCCCCGTAAGTATCGCTGAAAGTGCAATACTTACTTTTTGAGTTTTTCTTATAGTTGGTGTCATATCTTTGAAATAATCAGGTTCCACTTGTTCCAAAGAATTTTGCTGAGCAGCCACATTACCATTGCCACCTTCAATCTTCACACTTGTAGGTGCATCTTCATCCCATGAAGACCAGTCTTCTACTTCAGGCTGAATACAAGTATATAGTGTATGTTAGTATTATCTGCAGGTAAAAACTTGTCTTTTCATATCTTGCTAAGATATGTACTTAACACTATATAGCATATATAATAGTATTATATCTTTCTTGGATATATACCAATCCTGTTGTAGGACTTGTATAAACACCCTGTTAAGGGATTATCTATTAAACCACCTACCACTTTAAAAATTACCTGTTTAGGAACAGATGAATAATCCACTGTGGTTGGCAAAGTTATTTGGTCTCCACTTAACTTTCGCCCTCTTCCAGACCTGAAAGAAAAATGTAGGATTCCTCCAAGCTCTGAAAACATGAGCACTAAGTTTAAAAAAAACAAAAAGCAAGTCTGAGAACAGCACTACTGAAAATAGTCATGGCTAAAACATTTAGTGCTTCAATTACCTTTGTATTAACTACTGTCAGTAAAAGTCTGCTAAGCAAAGGAGTTTCATCATGAATTTAAAGTGGTGTTCACAAGAATTTCAAAATGCAATTTACTTTTCTAATTGCAGTGAACTAGAGGAGAAATACTTCTGAGAAATATGATAATAGACTAACTAACTCATTTGCATAATTCAGTTACAATTTTTAGATTGTCAGTGCTTATGAAGCAAGCACTGGTGATCTATATTTGTCAAAGAACCATTTCTACTGTAAGATGAGAAATTTTTCTATTTGTTTTACATTTTAAGCCGTGTCTAACAAAGAGCTTTCTGAGCTGCTTGATTTAAAAGCCCCTCTAAAACTCTTTTTCCATCAATGTTGAAACAGAGGGTGTACAAGATCATGCAAGTCAACAGCTTTTGGTCAATTCATGCTTCTACTTAATGAATACTCACGCATGCATGAGTTTCAATGCATTTCAGCAACTATATAAAATAATATATATTTTATAAACTATATAAACACTAATGCATTGCAAATAAACCGCCTAGGTATTTACTTAATGACAGCATTCAAAGATCAGAACAATAATTAAAATATTCTTAGCTGACATTCACTTTATTTTAACACCTTACAACACAACAGAATGCTATTCAGGCTCACACTCATGTTTCCCCCAAGGAACGTAAGCTCCTGTAACAAAGCAGTCATATAATTGACCTTATGCAGCTTGGAAAATGTAGGTTTTGTTTCTTATTACTGATGAGAATAAAACTGGGAAACTTCAATTTCTAGTTTTGATCCAATAGTTTTAGTATTAGAGAACATATTATCAACTCTGACTACCTGAATTGCTTGTAATATCACCTCTGCTGCATGACAGTGAGTGACTAGATATATCTTCTCCACTTTAGGCCCAGTAGATTCCTCCTTAGGAAAGCTCAGGTGCTATCATCAAATTTTCAAGTTTTATACAATTAACTCCAGCCCCTTTACAAACAGGGGTAAAGGAAGGTGAAAACACTGTTCCCTAAACACATTTGAGACTTGTGATTGACAAGATTTACTTGACATCTCTAAAGAAAACCCAAGGTTGGAAACATCCTCCCTCAGACCTGTACAACATACACAGCTTTAATACTATTGAAAGTCACCACTTCTGCACTTACTTTCTCTATATAATCTAGAAGACTCCAGCAATTGGCTTGTAACAAACATTCATCAAGTCAAAATGGTTACACTAACAATAGTGAAGGCAGGAGGAAAGAGCTTTTGTCATACAAGATGGCAAAGAATATGGTACACAGAGCAGCACTGGGGAAGGCTACGTATCTCCACTTCTTCTAGGGAGGGAACAACATGCTTATAGGAACAGCTGCTCCACAGCCATCATTAGATACTGATCACCGCTCTGAATGCCAAACGCCTCAAGAATTCTTGGGTTTGTTTCTCCTTACTACTAAGCAGCATGCAGATTTCTCAGTTGGAGATAACTAGAGATTTTAAACAGAATGAAGTTTCATCTCTTTTTGTACTTACGCCTTTTATTTCCTGAAAACTGGATTCAGGCAGGCTGCTGTTTATCAAGAAAAGATTTAACTAAAGAAAGGACAAGTACTATATGTAAGCTCTACGCTGCCTAGAAAGTTGCACAATCTCTACATGCACTGGATCAAATGAAAACCTAATGTAAACTATATAATCTAAGTAAGTACTAGCTCATATCTACTGAATTAAAATGCACATTTAATTGAATCACATTTGCTGGTTATTAGGCATAGTCGTATGCAAGGGTGCACTACAGGAAAACAAAATTTATCAAGCTACACTTTGCAGCTGACAGTAAACAGAAGAAACATCTGAAGATAGTGGTCTGAATTAATTTGATCAAGTGACTTGCTTATGTGAAAGATTTAAAATTTTCATTTTTTCAACTAATTGTTATTCACCAAAGAAAGGGTTTTCTACTTTTTGTACGCTGAAGCAGTTTCTTAGCTGTTCATTTCAAGGTTATAGTTCATTCAGAAGTTGAAAAAAAGGATAAAAATACCATCATTACACTTACAAAACAAATATCTGCTTATAAAAATATCTTTACACTCAGAGAAATGAAGGGTCCACATAATATAGAAGTTAACATCAACTCAGTGTTTTGACATTTTTCAGAAATTGAACAGATAGTGTTCTTAATTTAATTAGGAATTCAAATCACAGAACTAAGGTTGACATCTATATAATCCTATGCAGCATTAAAATGTATCTTTGTAAAGCTTCACTAGATCTGTGGAGAATTTACCAACAAGGTGAGAGCTTCCTCTTATTCTTGGAATAAGTAAAGGTGAAGAGGAAATAAAGTTATTTTGTGTCTACCACACATTCTGCATATGCTTTGACCTTACTTGCAAAGCAGCTGTCATCATACACAAAAAGAGAATACATTTCTCTAGATTACTGTTTGTTTATGTAAACGACATGCTGCAAAAGTGGCAGGAAGCACAGTAGTTCATATGACAGCACAATGCCAAGAAGATCTGCCCCAGGTACTCTGCTACTATATTATTTAGCTCCACTGCTTCACAACCATAACTCTTGATGGTTTTTAGAATGCTTCTAAGTACTACACTGCTGCATTCATGAGTGTACAACTCAACACCACATATGACTTAAAAGAGTGCAAAAAATAAGTCACTACTCATCCATCATTAAATAAAAAAGTAGTTCCCTTGAACTTCAATCACTGTCCTCCAAACTTTTGAAAGAATCTTCAATAGGCAGAAGAATTTGAAGTCTCAGGCAACTGTTTTTTGACAAAAAGGATGAGAATTGCTTACATTTATAATGAAAGCCTACTGACTGATGACAGAGTGGATGCTCCCATTAACTGAATCTCTTAAAACCCAAAGTATCACTTGTCAAGTACTTTTAGAAAATGTGTGGCACAGCTTTTCTTCAAGTTTGACATGGAATAGTTTTAAAAGCCATTTTAAAACCCTGTCACAGCTGCTTACAAAACCTCATTCAGCCATCATACAACAAGATACACTCACAAATACACTACACAGACTTTTGGAACTCTGAATGAATATGCAAATTAAAGAATAAATTTGATTTCGTTTTCATCTGTCTTGATTGTTTTGCAATTAGTAAAATCAGAACTGGTAAAAATGGTACGTGGGTGCTGGGAAAAGGGAAGAAGTGCAAGAACCTGTAATTGAAAAATTGAAAAAGAAGAGGTAACCAAATTAAGTAAGGTATGTTTACCTGCATATTAACTTTTTAATGAAAGAAAGCACTGCTGCCAGGCAAGTACAGACTTTAAAGAGTCGAAACTGTGTTATGGCCATGGTGAGAAACCCTTCCTGCAAAAGAAAAAAGTTAGATGCAGAGGATTATACACCTTTATACAGTACTTAAAGCCAATTACCTTAGTTGCTGCTAAGCAAGGAGCTTTCCATGAAACTGTACTAATGCAAGAAACGAGATCAGGTACCTGGAGCAAAGATGCTACCTGCCTACCATCAGGATATTTCACTGACATAAATAATACAAGAATGTAAATATACATGGCCTTTAAAGAAACAGCACAAAATCACAGAAAAAGGTCACAGTTAAAGACACTCTTAAAGAGGAAGTGCAGGCAACCATTTGCAGTGCCTGTGCAGCTGATCTGTTTCAGACACTACCAGAGGCACTGAACACTGGCAGCACAAATCAGAACAATCATCAGAGAAGCTCTTGCTTGCCTAACCATGTCTTGCATACACAAATTATAAATTTAGTCATTAAGTGAAAACCCAAAATTGGCTGTTTAAATTTACCTTCCATTTTGATGGAAATGTATGATAAGAACATTGTTTATTTTAGAACTAGTCTAAATGAAAAATCATCATTGAAGAAAGACTGTTCATCCTATGTGCACTACTGCACCAGCTAACCCACAGAGCTGTTGATATTTCAATGCCTGACTGGATCATGATAGCAAACACAGCCAAGAGAACATGCATCTTTGGCTGAACCCACTCCTGATGGTAGCTATTTTTTCAGTGACAATTTGATAATCTAGAGAATTTATACTCCACATATCACATCATTCCAAAACACCACCTCAAATAGCTACAGACTGACTCAGAATAACCTGCTGTAATTCAAGGATCCCTTTTCTCTTCTACAGGTGAACATTCAGAGTAAAGAATAAGAGGTTATGCTTCACAAATAGCTTTTCGTTACATACATCTACACTTTTAACAACATTTTCTGTTGCAAGTTTAACGTACCTCCTGGTGAGAAGAGAAGGCAGCCCTGTGACATTTTCCTCAGGCCATGAGTATTCCATGGAAGGACAGCTTGATTGCAAATATGCTATGGCATTTAAATCACTTTTTATATTCCAGGCTTTAAGTTAGGAAGAGTCAGGAAGGTGGATCATTAGGTAGGCTGCTCCAATACTGTCCTGAGGATTTTATTAAAAAGGTACATAATGGGATTTGTGAGCTTCACGGAGCATAGATTTATTTTTATTGGTGCTCATTTGCTAGATAACATAACTACTATTAAACACTGCAGTAATATAGTACTGGAAATATTGCTTCACATATTGTCCAGAACAGGACTTTCTGCTACTGAAAAATCACACAGGGGGCTATTAAACAAAAGGGCCCTTTTACTGCAAAATGGAAGGTTTAAGTCAGTTAAGTAACCACCAAATTACAGACTGCACCACCGAGCTGTAGCTCAGAAGAAAGGCCTCATAGGACACATACCACCTGTACCTCAACACTTGTGTTGTCTTATTTCATTTCATGGGAGACTTAAAAATGTAGAGAACTTCATGCAAGGTTGAATTGGCTCTTCATCATAACAGAACTAGGAAACAGTCAGTTCCCACAAAGAAGCAAGAACAGACATTGTCCGACACATTTAGCTTTTAGTTTAGAAGACTGGACCATCATTTCATATTATGCTCAAGCACTTGCTTACCTTCCAGAATGAGCAATGCTGACAATATTGATGTTGACAATAGTAGATGAAAGAAGAATGCACCAGTCAAGAATTTGAATTATTTGGAAATAATGGAAGTTAGTGAAAGAAGAGCAGATAGTAATTAGATGGAAAGTTCTCTATTCTAAAGGTAGAAATTATTGCAAACTGACACTGGATTGGTGAAAGAAAATGTTATTTTTAGGAGAGGCAGCTAGAAGTTATCTACCTGAGATTTGAAGCATGAAGAGTACATGATCAGCTGAATGAGAATAAATGTACATCTTTTCTGAAAGGAAGCTTGTTTAGAAGCTCAATCCACTCTACCAGAATTCACTCTTTTATCAGCTTGGGGGGCAGGAGGGAAGGAGTAGAATAGTACTCAAATTAGAGACAGTAAAGTTCTTTTCCCCTGCTCAGGCTATCTAACTGCCACACTGGACAGTACAGACAGATCCTAAATTTTAAAAAAAACCCTAACTATTGACTGAAAAGGTTGTTTTAGGAAGCCATCAAAAACCTCTGCAGACTCAGTATTATTTAAGCCTAAAGTCAAGGAACTAGGAAGATTGCTAAGCACAAAACTAAACCAAAACATTCATGTGTGTCAGTTACAAATATATATATATATATTTATATATGCATACATATAAATGAGCAAAATTTTCCACTCATTTCCATTTCTTCATATATCGAATTGTATACTGTATTGAGCTCTTGATATAAACAACCAAAAAAACCAGAATCCACAAGAACTCTGTAGTGCACAGAAGCACAAGTGCAGTCAGTGGATTTGTGAAGTCCACTTTTGAAAAGAATTAACCACAAGAAATTAATCCATTTCCCAGGTCATTCCCATACATGTGTGACTACACATCCAGTATCACCAGTATGCCCATTTGGCAGAGTTCAGTAGCTATCATCAGTCCCCATAACAATCAGATAACTAACACCTCTCCACTCTCCATGTGTCAGGAAAAGACTTCAGAGTTACAAGACGCACAACCAGTTAACATATTTGTGACAGAGCTGCATTTCATTTCAGCTGTGCTAGAACTAGGCCCTTCAATGGCTGGACTTGATGATCTTGGAGGTCTTTTCTAACCTGACTGACTCTATGACGTAAGATAGTAAGTACTGTTTTGCCGACCTCTTTTCTGAGCATTGATTGTAGTCTTCCCAATTAAGTTAAGCTCTGTACACTATAAACTGTCAGATGCACAACGAGAGTTTTGTCAACAACATGCTATCAGCCAGCCATAGTAGTACTAGCAATCATTCACCTTTAAAAAAAGCTTTACGCAGTGTACCTAGTTCTTATACTGCTATTTATGATATGATGCAGAATATCTGTATTAATTTAGCAATATGCTAAAAGCTATTTAAAACACAATCTGGAACCAATTATTGTCTCAAGGTAAGGACAAGTTAAGCATTTCCCCCTGTGCCTGAAACAGCACCTGAAATATGTGCATTGTTGTTCCAAGAACAGCACTACCTGAAAAGTTAAAGGTTAGCTAAAGGTTTTGAGTTTTGTTCGGTGCCTTTTGGGGTTGGGTTTGTGTTCGGGAGGTTTTTTTAGTTAATTTTCTCAAAGGTAAACAATTTCATATTCTGAAGTTATATGAACACACATGTACATAGAACCCTAATTTTCCTCAGCTCACTGCAAAATTAATTCACCTGATACCATTATACTAAACTTGTTAAGTGAAACAAGGTGTTCATCCT
This sequence comes from Acanthornis magna, assembly GCA_036785705.1. NCBI lineage: Eukaryota > Metazoa > Chordata > Aves > Passeriformes > Acanthizidae > Acanthornis > Acanthornis magna. Next base: position 1,665,479 of record JAWUZG010000112.1, read on the forward strand.
TTTCTTGTCCATCTCTCAGACACTGGAAAGAAGCACAGCCATGTATCTTTTCTTTCTCATGGGAAAAAATACTATACAGTGTAATGCTAAATGGCAGGGCACAACATTCTGTCTTCCTTTTTGTCTCTTAAGCCTTTCCTTGATAAACAATCTTAAAACTGTACCAGCAGTCAATTATGACACAGGATGACAGAGACATAATACAAAGTTGCAGTGCTATATCAAAAATCCTAAAACATTTCTTAACAGATAATGTGAAACATTTTAGACTAAAAATTCAGAATATCTGGTAAGAGTTGTCTGTCAGCCTGATAAAACCTTCTGCGTATCATGCCTCATGCCTCAGCTTCCCATTTATAAAATGGAATAGAGATTTCTTCCTCCCACTACTGAAATTGCTTCTAAAGTATTACATTTATCAGACTTAGTGTCAAATGAACTTCCATTACTACAGATACAGACAAGCAAATAAATCAAGATATGAATCCCAATCAATTTAATACTAGTGGTCAACTCAACAATTTTTGTAACAGATACCAAATTTAGCTGGAGATTGACTTGTGCAGCTCATCTACTGCTTCCAGTTGGTAAAAAGTCACAGCAGGTGGTCACATGGAAGATGAGCACAGAAAGGACTAAAAGACAGCAGCCATGAAATGTTAAACACTTCAGAGCCAAGTCAGAAGAATGAGGCAACTTAAACATTTTATGGACCCATAAAGGAAACAGAATGAAGGGAGGGAAAGTTCAGAAGTTTATTGAACTTTTTTACATTGCTTACAGCTTGCAACACTGGCATCATTAGAACTCCTGGCGCCTCTGACTTCACTGACAGTAGCCAGTGTAGTCCACCCTCGCAGGGACCGGTTAATCAACTGTGGTGCAATAAGCAAGACTCTCACTGTTCCTCACTGTACAATGAGCACAATGGCACCTGGAGAAACACTTCCTCTTTCATATCTAACCGTACACACAGTTACCACTTAAACAGGATTTCTACACACAGAGCCAATTCTAAAATAAAGTCACTTTGTGGCACTAAAATTATTTTAGAAACTTGTTTTCTCCTAATGAACTCATCTTCTACTGTCAGTGAAAAATAAGTAATACAGTCATTATAGAGCTCCTATCCTGCCCTCCTCTAATCCTCTGCAGTGCCAATCAATTCGTACTGTGCAGCTTTCTTCAGACATCACCATCTTTGAAAAACAATTTCCACCTCACATTACCAGTGTCTAGTGAATTGATTACATTTTCTTTGCATCAGCTCACTTGTGACTCTGGAATGTAAACAGAACACACCTTGTAATCAGTGACTTTACCCCATATTAGACACAGCTAGATAAATAACCAGAAGATGTCTAAAATAACTTGTCTGAAACTGAAAGGCTCCTCTCCAATTTACAAAATGACACAAAGAAAGGTTCACCCTTCTAAAGCAAAACAAGAAGTTCCTTTCCTGGTACAAAAGACTAACACAGCCTTGAGTGTTGACATTTGTCAGCACCAACACTCCATACTGGTTCAGTGGTGCTTTTGTGTTGTCACTAGAATAGCTGATAAAAACATAGAAAAGTTTCAGTGGTAAGAATAGGATTTCTTAAAAGTTTATTTTGTATGAAATTTTACAAAAGTAGAATGGCCACATCAATCTGAAGATGAGCAAGTAGGTTTATAGGGAGATGGAATTTCATGAAGATTAGTAGACAGAGTTAAAAACCCTGTTTTCAAGCACACAAACCCTCCTCCAAATCATGTGTGTTACAAGGTGTACAAAGACACTCTGTATAAAAAGGCAATGTAATGATTCAAGAACAGCTTTCAGTCAGGTACTGAAAGACACAACCAGCACCTCCTGCATTTCAAAGACAGCAATCATGACTCTGTAGCCTAATGAGAGGTTTCACTCCCCTCTTCTTGGTTGATTTCTATTTGGTTTTTCTTTGGTTGGTTGTTTTTTTCATCACTTTATATAGGAACAATTGTGTGTGGAGGGAAAAAATCCTACCTGTCTTGACCACTGAGTTTGATAAATAGACACATTAAATGGCAGCATGACTGTACCTTGAAGCCATGCTATTATGGCATTAGAGAGAGGAGCAGAATCCAAAGGGAAGATTAGGAGGCATCTCCTCTATCTAATGATAGGTAAGTGGTTGGGGGATGTTTGTAAAGGTACTGGAGTTTCAACGCTAATGTTCCAACTTTCAGTGCACATACCCTAACTAGGCACACTTCTGGGACAGAAGACAGCTCACTCACATAAATCACAGGCAAAGTGATCCAAGGCAATCAAATCCAGAAAGAGATACTATCAGAAAAATACCAAAATGCAAAAAAAAAAGCAGAAAATATCAAAATTCAAGACAGAATGTTTGTTTCTCTAACTAAAGGCAGCAAAAAATGGTGACTGCTGGCAATTCCTGAGTTATTCCTAGACGCCAAACAATCTGATATACAAGGAGAGTTTCAACACTTTTAAACATGTTACTCTCGGAGCCATAAAACTTCTACCCACATCTCACCCCTTCCTCTACAAGAAACTGAATATAGCTCCAGCCTTGTTAATGTGAACTCCTGAAGTTTTCTGTTCTGAATTAGAATAAGTTCTACTCTTCAAGGCAAAGTTAGTTAAAATAGAACATTTATGTCCACTGGCTAATCAGATATTTGACAATTCTGAACCTATATAAGGCACTGTCTTCTGAAAATCAGCATACAGAACACAGATTGAAGTAATGCAATCTGGTGATACTACACTACAACTTCATTCGCCTTTGCAACAAGTCTTTTACATAATGAGCTAGTTCATGCAACTCACTTCACAACACTGAAGTTCTCAGACATAGAACCAGAGTTCAAGAGACCCCAGCTCTGCTCCAGTCATTATTTGTCACCCTGGACCTAAGTTTTGTAAATACACGGAATGCCAGAGACAACAAATGAACACAGTCATGGTTATTACCACAAAATCATCTTGCAATACCTGCAGTCTTGACAAGAACGAGTTATTTACAATCAATGTACACTACAAGATGGCCTAAAGAGATACCTGCAGTGCGCATCTGTACTTCCAGAGGGCTATAAAGCAGCAAGCTATGCTATTTTTCATTAGATATGCAACTCAGGGCACTTACATTGTGAATGCACAACGTAATACACAAAACAGTGCCCTATCATTCTACTGACTAGCCAAGGCTCGAATGTTATTAGAGACAGCACTGAAGCCAGATGGTAGCACTTAATTTTTCTGTGACCTGTTAGAGACTCTTAAGTCTTTAAAAGTGCGCTAAGAAACCTTCACATTATGTGTTATTAAATTTGCCGGTCACCGAGAACAGTGAAAGATTTCCAAGCAGGTAACCCCAAGCAATGCCGTCCCAGCGCCAGCTCTGACAGGACCCGTACCCTCGCCCTTTCCCACAGGGTGCCGAGTGCCCCTGTCCCCAAACGCTGCCTATGCCCTGGTCCGCCACTTCATGCTCTTCCCAGCCCATGAGATCCCTCGCTCTTCGCCCCGGAAGGGGCCCGGGCCAGCCCGGCAGAGGCCGCGGGCCTGGCGCTCCCAGGCCGGCCGAGCAGCCCCGCCGCTGGGGAGGGCCGGCGGCCACAGCGCCGCGGGGCCGGGGGCCCCGAGCACCGAGCGGGGCGGGGGCGCTGCCAAGGGAAAACCGCGCGGGCGGCTCTGCCCCGGGCGGGAAGGAGCCGAGGCCGGGCCCCTGCCCAGCAAGGCGGAAGCGGCAGCCGGCGGCGCAGGAACCGACCCTCCCCGCTCACCTGCCCCGGGGGGGAGGCCTCGCCGGGGGTCGCGGGGCTCCAGGGGCCGAGGCGGCCGCTCCCGCAGCCTCCGGCCGCCCCTCATCCAGAGCCGGGCGCGCACCGCTCCGCCGCCGCCTCGCGCGCCGCCATCTCGGCCCCGTCACCCCGGAGACGCGCCCGCCCCTTCCGGCCGCACCGCCTCCGCTCCGCTCCGCTCGGGCCGCGGCACGCGTGGCCGTCTGAGGGCTCCGGGCTGGGCCGGGCGCAGCTGTGCCGGGCTGCCCGCGGCCCGCCCCGCCAGCGGCCCGCGCCCTCCCCCGCCCGCCGTCCTCCCGCGGCCACAGTGGCTGGGGCTGTCCGAGCCGGGTCTTTGTCCCCCCGGGGAACTGCGATACAAAGGCGTTGGACTTTACCCGTGTCGGCTGCTGCATGCGTGGCAGTAAAGGTGTTCCTCTGTGGTCTGCAGGATGCTGAGCTGTAAATTTGGATGTTACTAAAAAACAAATATCGCTGAAGTTGCTTCTGACAGGTGCAGTCCCAGTGTCCCAGTTTGTTCACCAAGTGCTTGTCCATTTTAGTGGCTGGTTAAGTGGTCTAATGTAGGGGTATTCCAGAGCTCTGTGTAAACCTCCAGTTGTGTTACATTCGGTAGGTGAGGTAAAGGGGTGTTTTGTCCCTTTCTCCCAGGGAAATCTAGTCATTTCTATGGCAGCGCTAATACAGCACTCCTTTCAACTCCAAACTGTAGCACTCAGTTGTTTGTGTGCTCTTTAAATATCTTCCCATAAAGACTTTCTCTTCTGTCACTGGATTTATTCAGCTGCTGTGTTTCTTATGTGCGTCGGGCAGTGAGGAAATGGATGATGGGAGGATGGTTCTTGTGAAAAGGCACTGGTATCAGAGTTCCTTCATTTCCCTTTTGCCATGTCCACAGACACCGTGACTGCATTTCCACAACTCTTCATCAGGAAGCAGGCCCCAAAGGGACAAGGAGCCAAACCATGGGGCAAGGACCTTGTCAGCCAGGACACGAGCAGGGTGTTCTGGGGGCAGCTCAGAGTCCAGACTATCAGGCAGATTTCTGGTGATGAGACAGATCTGAGGACAAACCAGTGAGTCTGTGCTGGTCCAAGATCAGTAGAGTCCATAGCAAGTCAGGACATGGTTGTGGCCAAGCTCAAGGACAGCACTCCTATGATGATGCTCAGGTGGAGATTGACATCCTTATGCCTGCAGAACCAGCCTTCCATAAGAGAAACTCATATGCAATGCTGGTTTTAATTTTAAAACCATTTCAAAACCATTTGTGTAGCAGACTTACACCTTTCAGTATAGCTTTCTATCTGAAGCAGGAACTGGAAAATAATCTTCGTCTGCATTCACGCAGAAAAGCAAAACTGCAAGCCTGACACACTGAGAAAGGTTAGGTTATGAAGATAGCCAGTTACATTTCTTTTGCAAACACATTCAGGTTTTGGCATTGCAGTCTATATATCCCGTAGGGAATATGCCACAGTGAGAAGGAAGCATTTTAACATATGCATATAAACACTTACACTTAATATAAAAACTGCCAGAGAGGCTTACCCACACTATCCTCCTAAATGCACAACAGACCTGTGTGAGGCTGTTGCATTAACGAAAAACTGCTGGAAATTGACTGACCACTAATGGAAAATAACTGTCTTCTCTAAAAACATAATTATGCTGTTTCAAATTTAGTAATAAAATAAACATATCTTAATTTCTAAAAGAAATGTTCAGAGGGATAAATACTTCTCTGTTCAAAAATGTCATTAAACTTCAGCTCTGAAGTTTTAAACTTGGATTCCTTTGGTTCAGTTTATTTTCCTAAAGCAATCCCCTGAAATCTTAGATATTTCATGCACTACTGCTATAGTAAACTAATCAAGTTGGTCAGAGAATGGTATTTTTTTTAATTAATGATTTTCTTTTAGAGATATTAAGACTTAAACATATTAAATCACATTACCTGACAATTTGCAATGTCACTTCTTTTACATCTATAGCAATTTCCATCACTTCAGAATTTGATAGTTCCATCATCCTGATACATTCATATTTCTACTTAATAACCTCATTCTATCTGTAAAAGGGATATAGCCTCTCAATATGAATTCTCCCTCCTGTGGGATTTGTTTGTTCTCTCGCTGTTAAGTGATTTATTAAAGCTACAAATAGATTTTTAACTGAGTATCTTTCCTCAGTTGCGGTCCTGTTGAGTTGTGTAGTAATTTGAGTTTTATGTTTGCAGAAGAAATTTTACCTTCAACAAGTGTTTGATTCTGGTCAAAGCAGAGTTTTCATAATTCTAACCACAGAAAAATTGCAGGTTTTTACTGTAAAACTCTGAAGTAATTTTCTATACTGCTGCTACAAATGTAATCACTAAATCATCTTGAAACTCCAGATGAGAAGAGGCAGTTGCATTGTTATATACATTTTCAATTCCTTCTTAGTATTCTTGAGCACCTATTTTGGGTAATATCTAAGTATTGTCCAAAGAATTTGCTTAAGTTTAGACAAATGTGTATCCTAGCCTGTGTGAACATCTGACCCAAGTAGTCATGAAAGCCCCGTTTCCCTCTAAAGGTTTTCCTGGCTGAAGCTATACTCTCCTCTGCCTCTGACAGTATATCTTGACTTCCTCCCCTTATTCCCACTCAGGCTTGATATATCTTGTAGAGGAAAATTCCAGACCAGTGTTCTTGGTAAGAGGCCTTTGTAGGAAAATTCAACAAACCGACTTTTAGCAAGCATAGAATTGATAAAAAATAATATTCATAACTTTGAAATGGAGCACACTCCAAGTAACCTTTTTGGAAGCAGTAGCCAGGAGAGGCCAAAGAGCAGCAGTGACTTCCTCCATCTCCCTGATCTCAGACAACTGGGCATGTTTGGTGTTCTTCTGGACTGGGCAGTTTTGTTGCTCCCCTGAGAATGTTTCAGGGATTTTGTCTCCTTGAAGCATCTCTCTCTGAGGCACTGACCTTCACACTGGAGTCTGGCAGCTGACAGGACCTTCCTCAGGACAGAACCTCCGGTTAGCCTAGAGGAATACCCACCTCACGTTGGAACAGGCATGTAGGTGATAAAGAATGTGTGATTTTAGCCTAATGCTGAGTAATTTCCTGAAGAGACTATCCTGGGTTCTTCTCTCTGCTGACAGCATCAGCTCCTTCTTCCTAGGGTGTTTCTGTATTTAATGTGACAAGTTAATATGCAGAATAGAAGGTAGGAGTGGGTATCAAAATCCACTTTTCCTTGTCCCTGCAATAATACTCATATTTCTTAAGTACAAATTTGGGAGAGGATAATGGGACCTCTTTTTTATACAGCTAATTTATCACTTCATTACTAAACAGAAAATCTTCCTTTCCATCCTGTCATATGCAGCCATTAAGTGATCTTGCTTGACTTACACACACGGCCTTTCTTTTGTTCCTATAAGGAAAAAAAAATCATTAAGTTCAAGTTATCAGAAGCTGGATCCTAGGCACCGTGTTAGCATTTGACTTCAAATCCTCTGAGTACTTGAGCACCTAGCATGTTGCTTTATAAAAATATTTATCTATATGGATAAGTTTGTGTGTGCATGCCCACAAGTGTATTATTTGCAGGAAAACAGGAGAGAGAGGGCATAGCATGGAAACATGAGGTCATGAAATTTTGTTGGAAAAAGCATTTAGGAAAGCAAAGGTTGTTTTTGGTTGGTTGATTGGTTGGTTGGTTGGTTGGTTGGTTGGTTGGTTGGTTGGTTGGTTTTTGAGGGGAGAGAATAATGAAGTTGTTCTTTGTTTCTTCACACTTCAGCATTTGTTAGAGGAATTCCTACAAATTTAGAAAATGCAAGTTTCTTTAATTCATGCCCTCTGCCAGATCAAATTGTCTCATTTCAGGAATAATTATTCTGAAGTTAGGAAAATAACTTAATTGGAAAAAAGTAATAATGAATCCTCCATTTTCCCATTTATACAGATCAATTCAGCAACAAAGGCCTATGTTTTAGCCCAAAAACTTTGAGTTCTTATCTGAATACCTATGTGCCAAGACCAAGTGGTTTTTGGAAGTGTTGGGTTCCCAAAATTTGTCTAAAAACAATGCCAGCTTCAGACAAACTTTACTGTCTCAGTAAAATTCGGACTGGGAAATCTAGATCCCAGTTTTGATGGGGGAAGAAAAACAAAAGCTCATTTTGAATGAAACTGTGTAACCTCATGTAGATACAATCTAAAGGAGAGAGCACAATCAAAGAAGGGATATGAGGAAGTAAAATAAATACATGTTTTCCTTCATTATGCAACTTCCTCATGAGGGAAGAGGAGGGGCAGACACTGATCACTTTATGGTGACAGTGACAGCACCTGAGGGAATGGCCTGAAGTTGTGTCATGGGAGGTTTAGGTTGGATACTAGAAAAAGATTCTTCACCCAGAAGGTGGCTGGGCACTGGAACAGACTTCTCAGGGCAGTGATCACAGTACCAAGCCTGACAGAGTCCAAGCAGCATTTGAACAATGCTCTCGGGCACATGGGGTGACTCTTCGGGATGGTCCTGCGCAGGGCTGGGATTTTGACTCGATGATCCTTGTGGATCCCTTCCAACTCATCTTATTCTATGATTCTGTGATTATCAAGTTTTCCTGTTCACTTCATGATAGTGAGGATGCATTTTAAGTTATATTTATCATTACAGCAGTCAGTAGGCTGAAATGAGGCTCACATCACGCTGTTTCTGATCTTTGTTTATCAAAGGAAGAACAGTCCTCTTCTGGCCATTGACTTATTTCATGAAACTCCTCCTGCAAAATATATGTCAACAGGTATTTTGAAATGTAAGCTAAACAATTCAAATATCAGCAAATTGATCCAGGGTTTGGGAAGAAACTTACCTCAGAACGAAATGTGCATGAAAAAGTTAACCCATTATCTAGAAGACAGCATTTTTCAATCCAGATTACAAAAAAAAGATTCTGTAATGCTTTACTTCCTCTTCTACTGTAGCTTCCAAGGACATTGCATTCCACCCAGCTACACCTGTGTTTTGGGCTCACAACTTACACTTCTGTTCAACTAAAGCAGCATTTCTCTTGTTGAAAGTGTTTATTCTGGCTTCTTTCTCTTTTGGAAGAAACTGAGCAACTGCTGCCAGCTCCAGGGACCATGCATAGGTATTGTATTTTAGTTAATTAATTAACTAAATTAGTTATTTAGTTGATTTATAGGTGTATTTAGTTAATTAACAGTACTGTATTTCCAGAGTTTTGATTAAATTTTTAAGTTTGATTAACTCTGAACTACAGCAGTTCTTCCTTAAAGGCATGTTGTATTCAGGAAAGCATTGAAAAATGAAGGATCCACCATACTTCTTCATAGTTTGTTCTAGTGATTAAGCAGTTGTACTTTTAAATTTGAGTTTGTCTGACGTCTATTTTTGTCTGCTCTTTAATCCTTTCTCTGTTAAAGTTTCCTTTGTTTCCTTTTTTCTCCCTGAGAAGATTATGACACATCACAACCATATTTTGTATCAGCTCTCTTTTCAATAGAATAACACTGGGAGATTTTTCAAGCTTAGCTAGCAATACTAGCCCTGAATAATTCCCTTTTTGCTTTCAGTTTCCATTTTTTCCTACTTCCTTTCAAAATTGCACACTGAGTATCAGACTAACCAATGCAGCATCCAAAGCTAGGATCAGTGTAATGCTCATCTCTGCTCATATGTATTCAAAGAACCCATGGAAGCAGACGCTGAGTTTTTCACTGTGATTTCCAGTGTCATTGCTTTCCAGGGAATTGTGTTGCTTTTTCCCTGTGCACGAGATGCAAAACCCCAACACTGCGCTGACTTTGTACACAGACCGTGGATGAGAGCCAGCCAGCAGAAGAGGCCAGGTTGCTCTGCCCTTGTCAGTGTTTACCCACAGGCTGCCAGACACAGATTTTATCAGCACCAACCTTATACTTTATGTCAAGATCAATGATAGAAAGAATGGATACCTCTTTCCTAGTGACTCCAACAAACAGAAATTAGCAGGGATTTCTTAGAGGGACATTTTTTATGATCTGTTACTAAATCACTTCACTAGTTTTAAGGTAGGCATAAAAAACATTTTTAAGAATAATACTGTTCAGATGGAAAGCATCATGGTAAATGCAAAATACACTGAAGTGAGATTAAGCCTTTTGTTATTCCAAGCAGAATACTGATTAACCTATTTATTACACTAAGGTGGTGAAATATAAATTATTTATGAGGAAAGGAATTTGTTTTTCCTCATTTTGAGCTCCAGTAATTACACATTTGGCTCTGCAGCCACAGCTGTTTCTTTTGGAAAATGAATAGCTGAGAAAAACAGGCCAAGTAGAACGCAACTGTGATTTCAATTGCAAATACTTAGAAATTTAAATAAAGCCAAAGAGACCCAGCAGGTAGAAACACTGGATATCTTTCATTGTTCCAGTGAAAACTCAATCACTAAGTTAAAGCCAAACTCTCAAGGTGCCACAATTGCTACAATTAAACATATTCCATGAGATGATGACATGGACAAGATAGTGCAGAGCTGTCACCTCAAAGGACCCTCCAGAGAGAAATGAGAAGCAGCAAATATTTTGTAATAGCACTGATGGAATCTTACTGGATTTAAACAGACTCAGACATACTTTTTCTCCAAGTGATAAAGGTCCATACTGAAACATTATGGCAGTAAACAAGAATGAAAAAGAATGGGGAGAAAAGAAGATAAACACTATGCCCCCCCTAAAAAAAAAAAAGGAAAAAGCTATGATAGCAAAATCATTCGATCTAAGATGTGAGTTAAAGTTTGACATCCCAGCAGAATTTCCTTGTGATGTCTCTGGTTTGTAACATTTTTTGACAGGACTATGTCAATATAGAGAAATAGTCATGGGGGAATAATTATCAAACAAATTAGAATCAAACAAATTTCATCTCATTGTGCATTTCAAACCCCTCAGGGCCTGACTAAGGGATAGGCTAAGCTAACTTGTTTCTATTGGCCTTTCATTGACAGCAGTAGAACTATTCAATTTGCTGTCACATGGAATTTGGATTAGTGCACATCCAAAGCTATACCAATTTATTCCAGCTGTTATCCAACCCATTATTTCAGTGTCTGTTTAAAAAATGATTTTATTTTTTGCAGACTTGTCTACAAAAAGACAGAACTGAACAAGCTACTGGAATTTAAATGCACTGGGCCAACTAAACGAAGTATATGTCCACAGTTGAGATAATTCACATCAATCCTCATGGCTGTTTAGTTCTGGGTGCTGTCTGCCTTTGTAAGGAATCAATGCATTTCATGACATTGACAATGTGGAAATTTTGAAGAAAAAATAGTTAATGCATCTATCTGTCTGTATATGCTAGAGGTATGGAACCTTTAAAAGCACAGATGATCGTATTTTTCAGTGTGTGAAAAAAAACCTCAGCAGGACAATGTTCTGACTGAATCCTAAATGTTACTGTTTTCAATACTAAACCAAACAAGCAGAAACTGAGACTGTGCAGAGAACAGTTTGCAAAACAAGCCAGCCTATGCATCTGAGAATAAATCTGCAGTTAAAACAAAAATATGAGGCCACTAAGAAACCATCTCTCATTGCTGATATCACCACAAATCTAACTTCATTCCTGGAAGATCCATTGAGATACCTCTGACTAGGGCACTCCAGTGTAATTTGGATCTGCACATGTTGTCCAACATGCTCTTTGCCTGGCTACTGGATGGAGGCTGCACTGGTGTGATTAACAGAACTCTCATGGGGAACAAGTGGCGTTGGGCTGCTCACAGCAAAGAGCAGCCAGTGGTGTATCTCTGGAATGCAGTCACTCTCCTCTTCCTTCTGGGTCTCTGAATGCTCTTGCATTTTAAACCAGTCTAGGCAGAACTTTACAGCGTACTTTTGGCAGCGTGTGAAAGAGCTTGTTGTCAAGCCTTTAAATTCAGATTGGTCAGCACAATTTTCTGAAAATTTGTACAGCGTTTGATCTTTATTCTGTGCCAAGCATGAGCTGCCTGCAGAGGACTACATTGCTCTTACAGCAACTGCATTTCAACTGTCATGTTCCAGGTGGAACCTCAAATGTTTACAGATCAGACAACAAGTCTTCCACAGGTCAGTGTATGAATACCTTAAATCTGGCCCTCTCCCACCACAGTGAAGGAAATCAAGTGGTAGCTTTGGATCAAGTTAATTGTGTGCCCATGACATACTGCAGTCATTCATTAAGCAAAGACTTTTAAAGTCATGTGCAAAATATCAAAGAGCGTGAGCAAAGACCTCCAAGAATAAAAGAGTAAGACTACACATGACATTTTATAGGCTTGACATATATAAAACACACTCAGGTAGCATATATTCTGCTAGATTGTGTGAAGAAACGTTCTGTACTCCATCAATTACTAGCATTGGGTAAATCAAATCTAGAGTGAAGAACTCATCATAATTATACAAATACACAATTCAAATAGAACCTACAGCAAATAAAGTTACAAACATACATTGAATTAACATACTGTGCTGGTTTGGCTGCGATAGAGTTAATACTCTTCATAGTAGCTATTATGGGGCTGTGGTTTTGATTTGTGCTCAAAAAACTGTTAAAATAGGGGTGTTACCATTATTGCTAAGCAATGCTTACACAGTGTCAAGGCCTTTTCTCCTCATCCCACCCCACCAGTGAGGGGGCTGGGGGTGCACAAGGAGGTAGGAGAAGACCCATCCAAGACAGCTGACCTCAACTGATCACAGGGGCAGATGGTGACATGTTCTGCACATAAAGCTGGGGGGAGAAGGACGGGGGGATATTTGGAGTGGTGGCATTTATCTTCCATAGTAACTTAGGCAGAATGGAGCCCTGCCTTCCTGGAAGTATCTGAATACCTGGCTGCCAGTGGGAAGTGGTGAATTAATTCCTTGTTTTGTTTTGCTTGTGTGCATGGCTTTTGCCTTACCCATTAAACTGTGATAGCAGTTAAATGCAGATAAACTGTCTTTATTTCAACCCATGAGTTTTCTAACTTTCACTCTTCTAATTCTCTTCCCCATCCCACCAGGTGCTGGGGGGAGTGAATGAGCAGCTGTGGGGGGCTGAGTTACCAGCTGGGTTTAATCCATGACACATAGTGAATGCAAAAAGACATCTTAAAAACCAAGATGTATTTTTAAGTCAAAGAAAAATTTTCTTCTTTCTGACTTCTACCATTATTGAACAGCATAGAGGCAAAGACATACAGCAAATATGCTCAAACTGACATGAAGGTAGATTTAAAACAGTACAGGCAAGGCCCTCAGGAGGAATATCTGCAACAGAACCATGATCCTGGCTCCACTGTTTTTACAGTCTTAGCAGGAACCTGATGTCCATAGACAAAAAATGTTCATGACCAGTTAGATCCTGTCTTCTTGATGTTGGTATTACCCTGTTTATATCATCTCCTGTCTACTGCCAAATTTCACTTTTGACTGTTGCGAGACTTCTCTCAGCCCTGTTCCCCCATCTGAGCAGGCACTGGAGCCCTCACTGCCTGGCACTGCCACTGTCGTCGCCGTTGTGCCCAGCCCTGCGCAGGTGACGCTCTGGGCTGAGCGCAGCCTGTCCCAGCAAGCAGGCAGTGAGCGGAGCGCTCCCTGTGCTCTGTGCCACTGCGCCGGAATTCTCTCCTCGAAGGGCGAGGGGCTGGAGTGGAATGGGAGCTGCCATCGCCCTCCCCACATGCAGGGCGCGGGTGCCCCCGAGTGGCTCCTCAGCCGTGAGCGCGCAGCAGTGATGGAACAGCACAACCCTCTGGCACAGGAATGACTTTCTAAGTGACAGTTTTTACAGTATTCTTCTAATTAGGAGTATGAATATTATGTTGAGTCAATTAATTTTTCACAGTAGCCACCGAGTCACAGCAGTATCCAATTGCTCATTCAGTTTCTGCTTATGCTTCTCCACTTCATAGCCTATTAGACACCACAAATACAAGCTGGGAAAAATTAAATGTTCTCACTTCAAAGCCCTTTTCCTGATCCTCTCTATTAATCGAATTTATTTTTGTGGCTATTTATAGACCTGGCTGATGTTACAGTTCCAGATACAAGAATTTAAAATGTATCATGTTAAGAGACTTCTGGTGGCAAATTATTGAATTCTACTTCAATTTTAAAAAGTTTCAAAGGATTTCAAAGATGCACATTAAAAAAAAAAAATTACCAGTATTATGGGCAAAGCTAGAAAACAGTAGTGCTTGTGAATTAGAACAGCAACTCAAAGTACATGTGAAAAGAATTCTTGATGGAAGATACAACAGCCTTTTTTTGAAGAATTCAACCTCTTACAAATTGCTGAGTAAATATTTGCAACCCACGTCAGAGACTTCAAGCAACTCATTCTATTGAAAAGAAGTGCAAAAGGAATGTCACAAACAGTTTAATGTAGTCTTAACTTTCTCCTGCTTACTCTGGGAAAATCAGAAAGGACATGCTCACCAGCATGTCACATCCCATTTTCCACACTTTTTTTTACCCCTTTTGGCATTTTTGGTCAACATACTTGTTAATTGTGCTTTTTCTTTGAAAATCTTTGCAAGGTTCCACAACTGTATAAAGTTATGGTTTATTAAAAACTGCAACAAGTGACACCACATTACAGTCCACTGAGAGAGAGAAGAACCTTAGAACCATGAGTCCACAAAATTTTTTATTAAAATAACACCAAGTTTAAGAAATCAATGCAGTGCAAAGAAAAATGAATGATTTTCCATTCTTAAGCATGTAAACTGCATTCCAATCCCAACATGACTGATGTAATACAGAAACACTGTATCCCAGATGAATGTCAAAGTTAAAGACTAGCATGCTGAGCAAGGAAGGTTCTTATTCTTTGCAAGAGTTCTTTCTTTACACTGTCTGGTACCAAGGCTGAAAAACAAATAAAAAAGCAAGAAGTAAAAAAAGACAAAACAAAAGGTATGCTAATATCAAACTTTTCCAACAGGTACTTCTATTCTTTCATTGTTCTTGCAATTCTGTTAATATGTAAAGTATCTGAAACTACTTCATTTTCATGTGGCACATCTGTATTTTTCCCATTTAAAATAGACATAAATTGAGGTCTATTAATAGCAATGTTGTTACTGGTAGGTTTTTTTGCCTATTCATAACCCTGAAAATTGTAAAGTTTGAGGAAAAGGATTATTCAACAGTAAACAGGATAGAATCACCAGAACAAGTGTAAATATGTTACCTTTTTTCTTCACAAATTTAAGACCAAAAAATCTTGACCCTGGCCTCTGAGTAAGCATCTCCAGCAAGCTATTTTGAAGGCCTACTTTATTTAGAACTTCATGAAGATTCTACCACTAATATCAAAGTCTGATAGAGAGCCCAAGAGGAACAATATAAAGAGGACTGCAGGACTGCAGTTTCCTTAAGTGATCCCATTCTTTTCATATCTGGATGCTATGTCCTTTACTCTTCCCTTTCCCATTAGGCTAGAACTGTTAGTTCTGATTCTCCATCTTAAAAGATTTGGAATTTTAAAACATCTGTGTTGCATACACAACTTAGGATCATTAAGTCAATCATAAAGATGAATACAGACATGACTAAATAATGTAATCTGCAAAAGAAGTTTGAAGGCTCCTACACAATGCAAATTCACTTGTTTTATTTGTAGTTAATATTAAGCTATTAACATTTTATTTGTAGTTGATAATAAGCTATTAACATTTTTCCTTGAATCCAGCACAGGCAAGTTCATAGCACTGATTTCAAAATATTAATGAAATAGAGGTAGGTATGTTTATTGATGTAGTACTACGTCCACATTTGCATTTTCTTACCTCTGCCTTTGGGAGTGATTTCTGCCACCAAATCATCAACAGTAACATGCTCTAATCCTTTTTCTTTAATGACATCTGGGGAAGACAAAGACCAATATTTTAAGTCTTTTAATCCATTCATTAGAAGACAAAACCTGCCTACACAGTCATGGCAGAATATGAAGTAGCATGGGACCTAAATATAGGTTATTAGCTCTACTTACTGCATTGTACAGTGGATTTTAGTCTCTCACTCATGCCACAGGTTTAAGGATGGGAACTTGTCACTGCTGATATCACTCTTGATCAGCCCATATTTTAAAAACAAACATTATAATGTTTTATCACATCTGAGCATTACCAGATGTGCCTATTACTACAATGTTGGAGCAGTTCACAAGTTAGCTCACTTATCTCTTAAAACACATTGCTTACAAAGTAGTAAGAAAGGTATGTGGAAAAAGACTTTGTAACATACAAGGAAGAGCACAAATGGTAAGTCCTTAATATTCTTCCAATTGGTTTAAATAAGATTTCTGTACGTACTTCAGCCAATTCAAAAACTATGTCCAAAAGAAAGGAATGCATCTATAGCAAAATAAAGACTATTATTAATACACATCTGTATTTAAACAATAATTCATAGTGCCTTGCACACTACTGAAAAATGCAGAAGTCAAAGCTGAGAAGTAGTCTCAATTCAGTAGCATGAACCTAAAATGTTGTTTAAACATAAATATTTTTAACTGTATGTCAGTACCTAGGATTGATTGTCCCCAAGACACTAAATATGTTTTCTGAACTGACATCATATGAACTACCTGCAAACACCTTTTCTTGTCTGAATTAATTCCCTGAAATTAATCCTAGATTGCTCAGCTATTGGCCCTAACCCATAATGGCAAGAAGCTTTAGAACAAGGTACCAAACCCCCCCCCCCAAAACAAAAAACCATATAAAACCCCCATCCCAACAAAAGAACAAAATTTTAAAAAACCCAAAACCAAAAAAAAACAAAAAACAAGACAAAACAAACCAAACAAACAAACAAAAAAAAAAAAAAGCCCACCCAAAAATCCCAAAACCCAACAAGCCCAGCCCCATCCTGACCCCCCCAGATCACAGAATGGATCAGGTTG
Source organism: Acanthornis magna (assembly GCA_036785705.1). NCBI lineage: Eukaryota > Metazoa > Chordata > Aves > Passeriformes > Acanthizidae > Acanthornis > Acanthornis magna. Next base: position 1,682,231 of record JAWUZG010000112.1, read on the forward strand.
AAAGGGACCATAATGGCTCATCTGCTCCAACCTCCCTGTTCAAGCAGGGCATCCCAGGGCACATGGCACAAGATTGCATCCAGATAGTTCTTGAATATATCCAGTGAGGGAGACTCCACAACCTCTCTGGGCAATCTGTTCTAGTTCATGTCACCTTCACAGTAAAGTTCTTCTTCACATTCAGATGAAACTTTCTGAGTTTCTGCTCGTTGTCTCCTGTCCTATTGCTTGGCACCACCAGGAAGAGCCTGGATTCATCCTCTGATACCCTCCCTTCAGATACTGATAGACATTGATGAGGTCCCTCTCTGTCACCTCTTCTCAAGGCCGAGCAGGCCTGGCTCCCCCAGCCTTTCCTCATATGAGAGATGCTCCAATCTCTTATTGATCTTTGTCACCCTCTGTTGGACCTGTTCGAGGAGCTCCATGTCTCTCTGTCCTTCCTTTTGGAGGTTATTAGGCTCTTAACACAGACAAATGAACTTGTATTTTTTCAGTGTCAGCAGTTGCAGTTACTATTCAAAATACTAATGTAAACCAAATAATTTGCCATAACTTTACTATAGCAGAGTGTAAATTGTGCAGCTGAGAAGGCAGATAAACACCCCTCTCGTTTTCTATACTACTGCAATGGTTAATCTCTGGCAGTGCCATTAGACAGACAATGGCAAACATTAATCTTTTCAGGCTTCTCTGCAAATCAACCCATGAAAACTATTCAACATACCCAGCCCTACAATAAAAATACAACTTTGCAGGGAAATACTGAGTTTCCAGGCGCAACAGACAAAAGCAGAATTTAAGCAAAAGCTCAAGGGATTTGTTATTTACTTTTAAGGAAATTTTATCATGCAGCAATATTCCTGGATGCTTAAGTACTATTTTTAACAGTTTCATACAATTTACAAGACACTGAATTACAGCAATGCCAAACACTTAACTCAAAGGTAAAGATTTCGGTCTTCAGATGTTCATCTGCTTGTTTTCTCTCCTCTAAGGAGATGACCTTAATTTCAAGAATTCTATTCAGAAAGTACAAATGCGCTTCTCTCTCTACCATATGCAGATAACAAAGATCTCCAAGTTCAAAGTTTCTAAATTGCATACCACTGTATTTGCTCAAATCTCCTTTACCTTTTTTCTTCTCCTGTAGCAAGTCATCTCTCTCAAAACAAAAAGCTCTATCATAATGAATATTTAGGGAATCAATTCCTATACTTGTCTGAGACGCTTAATAAAGTTCAGATCAGAGTTCTTTAAAGACTTTTTTGCCAAGATAGCAAGATGCTTTCTTGCCCACAAACCCAGTTGCCAGGGATATTGTGCTTTTGCCCAGGTCTTGTTTATACTGGCAGCAAAGCCTTCATCTGAGACTTTTATTTGGCCAAAGTCTCAGTTAATTACAAAGGATATTAATTATTTAACCACTGTTACCTTTGCAATGTGCCTTCAACTGATCCTTCCAGCCACACTCAATTAACTTGGCTCTCAGCAACTCTTTAAGGCTGTTAAGACAATATACAACTTGTTAGAACAGCAAACATTCCTGACAGCTTAAATACACTCCAGGATGAAAGCTAAGACTACAATTACTACCCAAGAACTCCCAGACCAGCAGCAGAAATGGCTGAACAGCAGGTGAATCCAAACACAAATGAGTTCCAATTTCAGTTTACCATGTTGAACTATGAGGATCTGGTTCCTGAGGACTAACTCACAGAATTGCTTCAGGCAGAATTGATGTTGCAGCCACAGAAAAAATGGTAGAAGCCCTTGACTTACTTGAACTGACTGAGTCCACTTTGGCAGCAGATGTATGCAAATCTCCAAAGCTGGAGTATTTCACCTGATACCAGCTCTTCAAAATAAGTAAAACCTTCCCCCTCACCTTTCTGAAAGAAGACTTCTGCACTACTCAACTACAAGTTTCTCTTCCCTGTTACATATTACCTCATTTTGGGTGACCGTGGAGGCATCCCGTATCTTATCTTCCTAAGCATGGTTAGCTATGTAAGTTTAAGCAATAAGGATTCAGGCATTAAAGGAGAAGACACAATAATCTGCCACAATGAAACATCTACTCCACATATCAGAATATTGAAAACTAGCTAAAAAAGTGAAAAGTAGTACTAAAAAAACAGAAGAAGGGAAATGAAAGTAAGACATGATAAAAAACTTTAATATCCCTTTACCCTGTAACTTTACCTTTTTTTCCATTGGCTAGCAAGCCTTATCTTGTACTATCCTATATAACTCTAGCAAAACCCTGTTTTTATGAACCAAAGGAGCAAGAGGCTGACCTGTGTAGGTATAATCCCTTTTACTCAGTGAATTGTGTAGAGGGCAGATGAACTGACGACACAAAACAGAATAAGAATACAGGTGAAATTGGCTGTTTCTGGGTATTTCTCAATTCAAGAAATCCAAGTGCTCTGCCTCTGATCATAGTACAGCTCTCATAATGCCTGTTTATAATACAGCTTTTTACATCCTGATAAAACCCTTCCTACTCTTAAATTAGGATAAAATAGATCTAAATAGCATTTCAAGAAATTGCTTGCTTTTCTGAAGCTCTGTGCCATCTCCAAGGGGATGGTCACAACCAGGAAAGATGTAGAGGAGAGACACCACGTCAGGCTACAAAAGGTTACACCAGGCACAAGGCTATGACAGGACCCAGGAAAAAAACTGCTTCTCATACAGGCCTTTAAAAATGAACATAATAGAGGTTTTGGTGCACGGTGTTACAAGCATAGTGAAACGATGAGGAGGGAAATGTCATAAGCACTCTAGTGATATGTAAATACAACAGACTGAAGAGACAACAAAAGCCAAAAACATTGTGTAATTTACTTGTTTGCCTCTATTGCGATATCTAGAATGACTTGCACAAGTACTGTTTTATACTGTGTATTGCTTTACCTAACAAGAGAGGAGCTAAAAATTAAAAAAAAAAAACTTAAAAGCAAAAAGGAAAGTTTTGTTTCATTCTCTTTATCAGGCAATTACAAGATTTAACAGCAACAAATTGCATGGAATGATGATTCTTACAAGAATCAAACGTGTTCCTACACAAAATACCTGAATAAGAGAAAGCTTTAGATTTCATAAGCCAATTACCCTATCCCTTATTTCCCCAGCATCTCTTTTCAAGTGTAAAACTAAAATACAACTGTTCAAAAAGCATTTTTAAAACAGTTTTATATAACACTTAAGACTTTCATGTGCAGGCATTTAAAGAATTTAGAGTTGAGTTTATCTTTACTTCTAGGTGTAGTTCATGTTTTACGTATTTAAAGTCTTTCACCAGCATGGAGTAGGAAATTAACTTACCGTTCTCGCTCTCCTGTTTCTATTAGCTTTTGGTTAATGGTTGCTCTCATCTGGGCATCTTTATTCATTTTGGAAATCTAGGTTTTCCACAAACCTACACAGAGCAAAGCAGAGTTTCGGCAACTGCTGGTGTTACTCACACAACAAAAAGTCTCCAAAACAGAACGACATGCAGTGTTCTCTCCACTGACACACTGCCGCGATTAATGACCGGAGCACCAGTGTGCGATCGCCTCAGGGGACGAGCTCGGCACGGCACCCACCCGGCTGCCCGAGCTCACCGGGCCGCCTGCGCGGGCGCGGCCCAGCCTCGCCGGGCGCGGCCTCTCCGCAGCCCTGCCCTCCCGCCCGGCGCCTCCGGCGCTCGGCCCGCCCAGCCCAGCGGCGCCCCCGGAGCGAGGGAGCGGCGCAGGGAAGGCCCGGCCCGGTTCGGCCCCGCTCGCTCTGGGCTCACCCGCCCGCCGCAGCTCCGCCGGTCCGTGCAGCAGGAGGCGGAGCCGCCTGCACGACGCGCCGCGCGCCGCCCGCCTCGCCGCTCCTGGGCGCGGGCACCGCCGGGAAACGTAGTCCGGGCCGGCGACTACAGCTCCCGGCGCGCCCCGGGCCCACGGCTCACCCGGCCCTGGACTACAGCTCCCAGCATGCATCGCCGCGGCCGGGAGCCCGCGCACCGTCTTCCCGTGGTGCTCCGCGCCACTGCCGCGCGTTCCCCGAGGGCCCGCGGAGTTGCCGGCGCTTCCCGAAGTTTTCCCGGAGCTGCGGGATGGCGGGCGCCGCCCACTGCTCCCTGCAGGCCAAGCGCCTGCTCCTGGACCCCAAGTTTGAGGGATACAAGCTGTCGCTGGAGCCGCTGGCCTGCTACCAGCTGGGGCTGGACGCGGGTGAGGAGCTGGCGCGGCGCGGGGCTGATCCTGCCGGGCATCCCTTGGGCAGCGAGTGGGGGTCCGATCCCCCCGCGGTTCCCTTCTTCCCCTGGCGGTGCTCCGCGGCCGGGCAGCGGCGCGGGTTTCAGAGACCGAGCGCTTCGTCTCGGCTTTTCTCGGTGTAATTGGCTGCAGTTGGTCAGGGCCGTCCGTCGTTCTCCCTCGCAGGTGGCTGCATGGTGGACCGAGGTCTCGGACTGTTGTCAGACCTTAGCCTTGTAGATGCCTGCCCCTGGGAGTTTGGGCTTAGTTCCTAAATGAGTAAGGAAACCTGTGGCCTAAATCTGACCCCGCTTGTGCAGGAGAGGTGAGGCCAGATGACCAGCTGCGGTAGCTCAAAGTGGAGTATGAATGGAGTACATGCGATTTAGAGAAATACATATGAAATTGTATCTTACACAAACTTCAGCTGATTAGCTGTTTTTCCTTCTTACTCTGCCCACAGTTCAGAGGTGGATCTTCAAGCCATACATTCCATGCCCTTCTTTCTCTGCCAAGCATCATTAATATTTGAGATGCTCGTCCATTAACAGGCTGGTAGTTCACTGAGGAGTACATTAGCACCAAGTCCGGTTGGATATGTGCCTACGATCTTAGCCATACCTTGAACTCTCTCAGCACTGAGTTTACTGATTTGTGAAATTTAGGTCTTTTTGTATGGTGAATGAACTAGTTTGTTGTTTGGGTTTTTTTGTTTTTTTTAAAAATAAAGCTGAGGCAGTAAAACACAATTCTCTATATAGTCTCTATATATTTATGAAGTGATATTACTGTCTATAGAGTTACCCATTTTATGTTACTTTAGTTTTGTGTAGAATACATTGTATTAGTAGTGGATCAAAAAGGTATTTTTACAATGCCGAATTGTCAGCAGTAAGATGAAAGTTGTAGGTAAGTTTTGTATTGGAGGGCAAGTGAATGTGGCTGTCAGTGTGTTGATGGTAGGACTGGAAAATTTAATGAGAGTAACATTTTTGTTGTAAGACTGCTTTAGGTGTTACCTTTCAAAAGACAGTCCAAATGTAGGTGAGGATTAGAGTGTTGTCAGAGATGGCAACACTGTAGCATAGGCGCAGCCGCTTAGTTTGTCCCTTCTTTGTTCTGCCTATCCTCAAGCAACATTTGTGGTTCTTCGGTAGTCAGTTCTATGCCTGTTCTAAATAGGTGACAGTTACAGATTTTCATTAAAAGACATGAATGATGGAGTTGCTTAATGGAGGGATGGATATAATCAGTTCTTGTCCATTCAGATATTTTACATAATAGTTACAGTAACTTGTGCGATAGAGGACTGGTTTGTGTGACTGTTCATTTCTTTCACCACTTCCCACAGCAGAAAGACTCATTTCAGTCTACCTTACACAGCTGTCCTACAGAATCACTAACTCACGTATTTTGTTTGCTGTGTGCATATATACAGATATCGGTCCTTTAGAGAGTGGAAAGCTATTATTGTTGTTGTGGTTTGGAATTAATAACAGGAAACATATCAGGCCTTATATCTGTCATCCAGATGTTTTGTTTTCAGCATGTTCTTAGGCTATACAGCTGCCTCTTTCTCCTTACTAGTTTTATTTTGCTTCCTTCAAGGCAGTTACCTCACAGTGCAGAGGTGTCCTGTACCTGACTTTTGTGTTTCCCTGTGTCAGTAGTCTACACATGCCATTGATTGAGGGTATCCTTCCAAAACTTGATTTTTGTGTTGTACAGGAATAATGGGTTGAGATGTAGAGACTGTGGATGGTGTGTAGGCTGTGGCTTTTTCAAATTACTGCGTGGGAGAAGAAACTGTGTGAGAAGGCCAAGAACTTCTGCTTTCCAGCACACTTGTGTGCAGATTCAAAGCCTCTGGAACTTGGTAGTTTGTGAGTTATTAAATTAATATTTGTCACTGTGTGCAGAATTTGATTTTATTTTCTCAAAGTGGGACTGAGTGCAATAGCTGAAAAGAATGTCAAATGTTTAGGAACACTATCAGCATGATTCTTACTGATTTTATTCACAACTGTGCAAAAATATCATAGTAGAATCTGGAGGATTAATGTTAAAAGGCTGTTGAATTTTTTGTTTTACAGAAAAATATTTAATGAGTGTTTGTCTCAAATGACCTGAGATTTGTAGGTCTGCCTGTGTGGCATTCCAAATCTTGTGGCAGTAAGATGAGTATGTGAGTTTTAGAGTACTGGGAATGTATGACAATAAATAGAAATAGCTGCTTGTTCTTAAGTAGAACTAAGTTTTAACTCAGCTGTAGTTGAAGTATTTATGCAGTGTTATTACAAATGTGCATAGTGAGCTTTAGAATATCAATCTTCTCTCAATATTTTTATCTATGTTTTTATATTTATCTATTTTTATGAATTTCACTACTAGCTGTAAAATAAAATGACCAAAAAAATTGCCCTGTGGCAGAGCAATTTGCCCTGCCCTGCAGGCTTCTGTCACTGGACCAGGTGGATAGCAGCACATGGTGTTGCGTGACAACTTGTGATGGTTGTCATGCTCCTGAGGACTACAGTGAGCTTAATTTTCTGACCATCATGTAAAACTCATTAGTGTTCAGTTTTTATATGCCTTCAGCTGTTTGACTGTGGTTAACAGGAATTTGCTGTGGTCAGATGTGCAACTGACAAAGACATAAATTTTTTAAAAGGATTTATTTATTAGATCTGTGGTAGAAGGTGATTTTCTAGTAAATTTCTTAAGATGTGTGGAAGTGAAGAAGAGCGGGGAAGTATGATACCTTCCCTTCCCTTCCCTTTTAAATATTAAGATTTGCATGTTCTTCTTTCATTTCTTCCTTATTCCTCCCCATTCTGTCCTAGTTAATTCTAAACTCTCACAGTCATTTGTTTTCTCATCTCTTATCCTGGTAAATACATTTCAATTAGTAACGAGTCCTACGTTATTATGCCTTTAATTCCTAGCTCTTCATTGTAAATTTTGTCTATCTTTCTCCTTCCTTTTTCTAGTTTATTTCCATAACTTACTTTCAAATGTTTCCTTTGCACTTAGTTTTGTAATGCCTTTTTTTTAGATCACTGGACGTTTAGGAGGGACAAAAGAGCATCTTGTTCATGATTATCTCTTCTACCCCCATCTGATCTCAGCACAGTCCAAAGCAGAGATTGTGGGGCTAATCCTTGTCTCCAGCAAGGAACATGTCCAAGTTACACAACATATTTAAAGGATTGAGAGCTTTGCTGTTTACTGAATTTGTTCAGATGTGGATGTCCCTGATGCCTTTTCTCTCTATCTTGTGTGTTTGGCAGGACCATTGTACCTATGATGTAGTAGTGAATGCTTTTCAATACAGCTACAGCTGGAAGGTGGAGTAAACATTCACTCAGACATGGAGCTCCTGTTGCAAACCAGGAGAATATGCAGAGAATGCATTCCTTTGATCACGTACATTTATGAGTTTTATAATTTTTTTTGAAAAATGATGGTAATGCATCCTGTTTAGAAGGTCTGTACTTCTGTGTACAGAAAGTTGCCCAATAGTAGTGCTACATGGAAAACATATGTTTGGGACTTTTCATGGAGCAAAAGGCACTGGTATGTTTCAAACATTTACAGGGATTTTCATTTGCATGTTTCATTTGCATTTGAAAAATGAAATATAAAAAAACTTTATGAAAAATAGTAAGAAACTGTGAGCTTTTCCAGACATGTGCAGCTGTAGTTCATCAAAGTTTAGGTCTCAGGCATATGTTTACTCAACAGCAATGAGATGATTCTGCCTTTAAAAATAAAAACATTTTTTTATAATTAAAAGTACTAATGCAGGGTTGGAAGGATCTTTGCTGATGCTAGAAAATAAATTATCTCTTCCACTAGTAGATCATTGTATCTGAAATACAAAATTGCCTCCACTGGGTGGCATTGCAAAACAAGGCATGACATACAAGCATATAATATTTGATGCTACAAAATATGCTGGTATAATTACTTTGCATATTTTGCAGTTTTGTAAAGCTGCTTTAGTGTATTCAAGAAATTATCTAAAAATGGAGTGGCTGTTTGCAGGTTGTTCCTCACTCTTTTTTTCTCTGCCTTGTTTTTTTCTTTCCACCAGTTCTGCTTCATGGTGTTTTGGTTGATGGCAGACGTAAGACTTCTCTATTCATTTAAAGTATAAGTTTCTTGATGGTGTTCTTTATTCAGAGGAGTTTTCTTTTGCAGGGCAGACTAATAATTATAATATCCAGCTAGCGAACCCCCAAAAAACCTCCATAAAAACAACCCCCCGAAAAACAACCAAAAACCCACAAAAAAGCAAAAAAAAAGAGCCACCCACCAAACCCCCCCGGATAAAAACCCAAAACAAAACCCAAACTAAACAACAAATCAGAAAAAAATCCTGACTGAACAACCAAATAAAAACTGTGTAACTGTGAGACTAAATAAGGTGATGTTTTGATTGAATAATTTCTTCTTCTCCCATTTATATTATCTTCTGCTGAATTTACTTTGTTAAAAGTCTTCATTTCTTTTCTCTTTTGTCTTTATCTTCTTGCACTCTGCTCTATTGGTTTTCTCATCAAGAAACCTTCTATCCTGAAGGCTGTAGAAAGGAAGGAATGAATTCCACCCTAGTGTAGAACCTCCTATAAACTATCTGAGCACATGGTATGTGATAGCAGATGGCAGTTGTGCACACATTTCACTTGATCACAGTATGGATTTCAATTAATGGAGAATGGAGTAGGTTCTTTAATTGCTTCATCTTGGCAGAGCTACACATATGTATGATACATTCTAAAAGCAGTTGGTATTACCATTTGAAGTGTTTCATGACAGCACAGTACACATTTGTTAGGTTTCCTCCTTTAAAATCACTATGAATTGTATAGTTTCTGACTTCTGTTTATGTGGAATTAGTTACATATTGCAATAATACAAGGGATTTAGATCTTCTATTCCTGACCCCCTTTATTGTTCAAGGCTTATCAGAGCTACAGTCTAGAAAACTCAAGGACAGAGAATTCCAGATTTTATAAAGTTTATCACCTTACAATCAGCTAATCAATAATTTATTGTTCCAATAATTGTCCTGAAAAGTTATACATTTACTTTAGGAATCATCTAGTTTGAAGCATTTTTACTATTTGTTTCAGTTTCAGTTCTGACAGGAGCAACATAATTAGGGGAGTGGGGAGGAAGAAGTGGAGAAAGGAAGCCGTACCATTTTAGGCCTTTTGTGCTAAAAAATCTTTACATGTTTCTACATGTATATTCTAATTTCATAAGAACAGATATACGGTAAGTAGATGATATGTACTTGGTTTCACTGAAAATAATTATCCTGGATTATATTTGTTTTGGTCTTTAATTGTTTACAGAATATTCATGTCATCTCATGTTGGGAAAAAATGTCTCTGTGATAAAGCTTGGTTATACAAACAGCTTTAAAATGCAATTTCACAATATATTCTATTTTTTACAGTATTATTTATGCTAAAATAATCTAATTAGTTAAAGTAGAAATTGGAACAGGGAGCAGTCCTTGCCATTAAGGCAGGTGCATTTTCTTCTCACTCTGTTGATATTCTAGCTTGTTTTGAAGGGCCATAGCTTGTGGAACAGTAATTTATTAATTGCTGAGGTACAGAAATCCCTCTTGTGTGGTGAATATGAATAATGATTTGATCGGGGTGGAATTAAAACTGCTGGTTTGCAAATATCAACAGTGATTAGGAGATAATTGCTAATTATGCTGTCATTTTGCAAGCATTTGTTTAGTATGACTGGATTTTTTATTTATCAGGCAGTATAATCTTGCATAGTTTCCTAGAGCCGTTTTTATGTTAATAGCCAGTGTCTCTAATAGAGTCTGTTCTGAGCCATTTAGCAACTGTCTGGTTGTTGAGTTTGTGGTAGCTGTGCAGTGGCACTGGTGGCACTGCCAAAGAGCTGCTCTTTGCAGGAATTGGTGTTTTGACAGAGTCAACCGCTGCTGCTGCAGTAGTGTTTAAGTAGATGCTAAAAAAGAGTAAAAATTTGAGTGTTGCTACATAGAGTTGTGAATGGTCCCTGTTATGGGGAAGGGTGGAAGTGAAATACTGGAAATAGATTTACTCTGTTCCTGAGCAGAAAAGGGAAGAAAGTAGAAGTTGAAAGGTTAGGAACTAAAATGACTGTGAACTGTTTCTATGAGAAGGATTAGCCTTGAGGTACTTTGCCCATACTCAGCTTTAGTGCTAATCATCATGGACTGACAGAGTTTACTTGTAAAAATCCTTTCTAAAATTCAAGATAAGTTCTCTGCAGGAAATCTAAGAATCCTGGGATGACTGTACTGGAGAATGAAATGGAGTTCTGATTTGTCTGAGACTATTTACAAAAGGATGGACTAGACCTCTGCTAATGTATTTTGAGATGTTTGGACTTACAGCTGCTTCATCTCTGTATAGATATGGAATAGGAAGAAAAAAGCTGCACCTAATTTAAATAAAAACCTGATTAGTCTTTGATGGATAATCCAGTTCTAATTACTGGTAGTTGAGTAGATGTTTTCTATTTGGAAAAATCTTGCTCAATAATATAAAAAGATAAAATCATGCTGCTGTAGGTAGCATGCTTCGTGCCTTGAAGAAGGCACTGTTCTAGGGAACAGCCATTCTTTGCAGCCTTTTTCAATTAGAAAAACTTAGTTTGAAATGTTGATGGTATCTTGGACATTTCTGAAAATTTCAGCCTCAGGGAGAGTGCTAAGAACATGGTGGGTGGTTGTTGTTTGTTTGGTTTTGATTTTTGTTATTTTGTTTTGTACTTTTGGTTTTGGTTTTTTTTTTTTTTTGTAATTATTGTGAACGAATTCTGCTTTGTACTGTTTTGATCTTTTGCCTTGCAAGTGTTGATAGATTAGTTCAAAATTTAAGACTGAAATCCATGTAGTTGTATGGAACGTTTCTTTTAGATGCAGTTTTCCTAGAGGTGCTATAGAGCAGACTTTTTGTCCCTTACTGTAATATAAAGTCGATTTTACATTGTTGTTGCATGTGTGTTTCATCTTGTGAGGGTTATTGATAAATTGGACCTCAACACACACTGGTGAGAGACAGGGTGGAGATGTATTGTGTTTGCATGGCAAGGTTTTGGTAGCAGGGGGGGCTACAAGGGAAGGCTTCTATGCGAAGCTGCTGGAAGCTTCCCCCATGTCCAACAGAGCCAATCCCAGCCGCCTCCGAGGTGGAACTGGCTCTGGCCAAGGCCAAGCCCATCAGCTGTGGTGCTAGTGCCACTGGGGTAGTATATTGGAGAAGGGTAAAATTTGCTGCACAAGAAGTGCAGCCAGAGAGAGGAGTGAGACTGTGTGACAGAAAGCACTCTGCAGATAGCAAGGTCAGTGAGGAAGGAGTGGAAGGAGGTGCTGTCAGTTCCAGAGCAGAGTCCCTGCAGCCTGTGGTGAACACCATGGTGAGACAGGTTGTTCCCCAGCAGCCCATGGAGTCCATGGGAGAGCAGAGATCATCCTGCAGCCTGTGAAGGACACCGTGCTGCAGCAGGTGGATACACCTGACTGAGGCAGGGATGCCATGGAAAGTCCATGCTGGAGCAGGTAGGACCTGTGAACTCATGGGGAGAGGAGTCCATACCACAGCAGGTTTGCTGGCAGGACTTGTGAGCCCACTGGGCACCCTTGTGCAGTCTTTCCTGAAGGGCTGTGACCTGTGGAAGGGAGCCACTCTGGAGCAGTTTGCTGCTTGTGGGAAGGACTCACCACAGAGAAGTTTGTGAAGGATTGTCTCCTGTGGAAAGGACTCCGTGCTGGAGCAAGGGAAGAGAATGAGGAGGAAGGAGAAGCCGAGAGGTGTGATGAACTGACCACAACCTCCATTCCCTGTCACCTCTGCCACAGAAGGGGGAAAGAGGGAGAGACCAGTGGGAGTGAAGTTAAGCCTGGGAAGAAGGGAGCGTTGAGGGGGAATGTGTTTTGAGGTTTGGATTTATTTCTCATTACCCTGGTCTGATTGGCTGTAAATTTAACTAATTTCCCCAGATTGAGTCTGTTTTGCCTGTGACAATAATCGGTGAGCAATCTCTTCCTGTGCTCATCCTCACTCATGAGCCTTATGTTTTCTCTCCTGTGTTCAGCTGAGGAGGGAAGTGAGAGAGTGGCTTTAGTGGGCATCTGGCATCCAGCCAGAGCTAACCCACCACAGTAGGCCACGGGAAATGGTAATAGTGATGACATAATCAAAGCAATGGCTGCAGTGGCCTTTAGGGTTAATGACTTGCTTTCCAAGTTTATAGTGAAATTTTAAACTATGTATACATAATGTATTTTTCTTCAAATAAAGCAGACCTATGGAATAAAATTGGAAGAATTGTTTTTAAATTATTAGTTTGAATTTTAAATTGCTAAATTGTAAGTAAATAATTGTTAAAATAGTATTTTTCTTTTCCCTCCAGCTGTAGCAGAAGTGCAGCTTCGTGACGATCAATATACCCTTGACCACATGCGTGCTTTTGGCATGTATAATTATCTTCACCTTGATTCCTGGTACCAGGATAATGTCTACTATGTTGATCAGTTTGGAAGGGTTATGAATCTGTCAGTGACTCTGGTAAGAATAATTTTTTTTTTTAAACCACTGAATTTGAAAAGATGGGGGCAGATGAGATAGAAAATATTGCAGGTAGGATCCAAACGCAAAAACTGGGGAAGCTATTGCCAGGAAGACAAGTTGGTCAAACAAAAATGCATTACACCAGGAAGAATGAAAGGATTTTAAGTGAGGTTTCTGATTTCTTTTTGTTAGTAGTATTGCATTAATGTTGCAGTAGTGTGTGGCATCCCACCCTTAAGGGGACAGGAGCACCCAGGGTTTGAGGATTCTCGTGGTCAAAAGGAGCAACAAAAGCCAGAGGGTTCACAAAAGCGTGCAGAGTTGTTTTAGTGAATTACACACTTGGCATGGAAATTGGAATGTTTGTCCTTGACCTCCTAGTATAAATACACAGCTATGGGCTGATGGGATGTCCAGGGTCCTGGAGGTGCTGCCTGGGCTTGGTGGGGATACCTTTTTATGGGTTGATTTGTCTGCCTGGAAAATGGGTGACTCATTTTCTATACAAATTAGTTATCATGTGCAGTTTTGTTCTTCCAGACCTTTCTGAAAATGGCTTGGAAGGTTTAGGGGGTTTCTAGTGGTCTTCATCTTCCCCCCACAATCCATGTCCACTTCTCCACATCATTCCTATATGTGTGCTGTGCTTATCTCTAGGAGCCAGAACAAGGACCCTTGTCCCAGAAAAGTGCTGTCCTACCTCTGTATGGCCCCCTTCTCCAGGCACATCCTGTTCTTTCTCACAGTGTGTTATTGCCAACAACCCTTGGTTGAGTCCACAGCCTGTGGCTATCATTGTTGGAGAAATACACATTAGCTCCTTTTCTGTTAGGCTTTCACATAGTGTTACATCTGCTCCCCTTCTGGGGAAGATGGACAAGACAAGCTGAAGAAAAAGGTACACACTTCTTTCCTAGTTGCTGTCTCTTTCTCCCCAACGTTATTTGATGTTTGTTTGCTAGCTTGAAAACCCAATCATTGTATTTATGTTAGAATTAGAAATGCATAATCTAGACATCACTTGCTGGAAGCAGAAAGATACTGGTGGCCCTGAGGAAGCTTGAAATAGTGTAAGCAAGCTAGGCCAAGTCTGAAATTTCTGCTTTTATATTGGTGGTCCTAAGTAGTCAAACTCTGTATTTCTTTTGAGCCATTTTAATGCGTGGATGCTTTGGTTTCCTTTACAAAACTATACTTCTTTCCAGAGGGGTAAGGGTATGGCTCTGTGGACACCATGTGTCTGGCAATTGTACAGTTGTAGTGCTTGGGCATTAAGGAACAAAAGACTGTGTGGACAGGAAAATACCCATTGTTGTACTACCAGAGAATTTGACTTGTAACCCTGTTGGACAAAAGAAAACATAGGGTGATGTGTGAGTTTTGGGAGCATGTGGCTTAGTCTGTGCAAGGTTGTGGGAACATAAATTGCTAGGTCAGGACTAAGAAAAGTTCTGAAATTGTTGTTTTAGATTTTCAGGAAATACAGGTTTCCATGGGATCATAGGCTGAGAACTGAAGCTGCAAAATAGTTCCTTTGCTTTTCATAGTATATAGCAGTTGGAGCCTTTGGCAGACTCTTACTGTGACAAAGTAATGTTCTAGGACTTCTACCAAAACTTTTGAGATCATCTGGATTCCTAGTAGGAACATCTAAAAGCATGCCTTCTGTGAGCAGTGGCTTGTCACAATCTCAGTTTTTGTTTTGTCCTTGAGGGTGGTTAACCTTGTCTTGCTGCGGAATGCTCACCCCAAACACTCTCACTCCCCCTATTCAACAAGAGTGGAAGAAAATAAGACAGAAAAGCTTGTGGATGAGGATAAAACCAGCGAGGTCACTCACCAATTACCATGAGGGGGAAAACAGACTTGACTTTGGGGAAAATTGTTTAATGTATTGCCAGTTAGAACTAGTGTAGAATGATGAGAAAGAAGGTCACACAAAGCTTGTAGCAGGAACTTGCTCCATTGCGTGCTTTTCCATGGGCAGCAGTGTGAATATCTGTCCTCTGTGGGCTTCAGGCGACAGCCTGCTTTTCCATGCTTTTCTCCAAGGTCTGCAGGCAAACCTCTGTTCCACACCACTGTCTTAGCTGACAAGCTCAACTGTCTCCAATGGTGAATCCAGTGAAGCCTGCTGGAAGTGGCTGTGTGTGCAGGGGGCAGCCCTGGCCCCACCTCACTGAGGCCACCTCTGCAGGTCCCCTCTGCCTGCACAACACAGACACCCAATACATTCCTTTGTTAGGAGGGCACTATCTGTGTAAATTTATTTCTTAGCAGATAAAGGATTTTACAACAGGCCATAAATTGACCTAAGAAATACCCTTCCCTAGGACCTATTTCAAGATAATGGCACTTGATTAATATCTGGTCACAAGTTTCAGTTCCACCTGAAGTGGGAAATAAAACCGATTAAACTGTGAAATAAATAGGCACCATCTTGTGTCCTAATACATGATACAGTGGAGTTTTACAAAGGAAACATGTTTGCATATGTATAGAAAGGAATGGGTGTTCAGAAACATCAACAAGGTGTCTCATTACAAATGTGCCCAGCCATATATTAGTCAAATGCATATTAAAAATAAGATTGGTTTTGGCGAAGTACAGCTTACAATTAAAATTAATGTCAGTTTTCTTTAAAAGAAAAGATGGAACAGGTTAGCATGTTCATTCTAAAATCAGAGTGAAAGAACACAGGCTTTCTAACACATCATTATTTCTAGTTTTATTTCTTATTTTGGTTGCAACTTTGATTCTGATATGACAGTATGTTGGTTATCCATATACTATGAATTATCCCTGCAACTTAAGTGTTTAAAAAAATGTCATCTGTGAAGAAAAAAGAGTGCATATAACACCTTGACACTTGCTCAAAATCACACATAATTGAAAAAAGTGATCAACACAAGAAGTTGTTCTGTGTTGATGGAAGAGTATTCCGGTGGGGTTTTTTATACCAGGTTGAGGAAATTGTTACTCTAACTTGGCTGGAAATACTGTATAATAGCTTTAACATTCTCCATTACAGCTGTTGGACTTTTTTCATTCAATGCACCAGCAGCAATTGATACTTTCCTTTAAACACCCAATGGGTAGGATAGTGATGGGATTATTGAGTTGGGGTTTTTTAATTGGTCTTTTTTTGTATCTGACTTAACTTTGTTGATTGCTTGGTATTTGTAGTATTCAAACATAGCTGGAAAACTACAAACTACTACTAGTAGTAGTTTGTGGAAAACTACAAACTAATAAAGTTTTCTCCTTTAGTAGTTGGACTTGGTTTCTTGACCTTACGCCCTTCTCGCAAAGACAGCTTTGTTTCTTTTTATGCTCAAATAATTAAATTGAGAAATTGTGGCAATAGGAACTCTTCTCACACTTAATTAAAATCCTTAATGGTGTCTATATTTTCATCTTTTTAATTTCCATTAAGAATTAGCTATGGAATTCGGTTTCTGTAACTTTCAGTTAACTTGAATTCAGAATAACTGTTACGTGGCACCAGACACAGTGTGGGAATTCTATTTGAAACAAGTCAGAATAAGGAAGCAGATAGAGAACAACAAAATCTTTCAGTGTTCTGTTTCAGGGTTTTAAACACTTGTCTCTTTGTTATTCAGAATGCTGGGTAAGTAAGTTTTTTGCAGTTGGAGAGATGTGTCAAATGCCTAGGTATTTTGATTTTTCATAAAAGCAGAGTCTTGTATTTGTTATTGCTACTTTGTGGGAATTAACATATGACTTCTAACTTTTATTTTTTCTCATTTCCTTGGAAAATGAACTTTTATTTTAAATCTTTTGTAAAATACCTCATGTTTGTACGGTATCATTGCTTAACCCCAGCTGACAGTAACTAAGTACGATGCAGCTGCTTGCTCACCGCCCCTCCTCCATCCCCAGCAGGGTGGGAAGGAGAACCAGAGAAAGGTAAAGCCCACGGGTTGAGATAAGAATAGTTTAACAGTTTATATAAAGTAAAATTTAATAATAACAACAAAAATAGTAATGATAATGAAAAGAGAGAGACATAAAACCCAAGGAAGAACAAGTGGTGGACAATACAGTTGCTCATCAGCACTGACCAATGCCCAGCTCATCGCTGCCTGAGCAGTGCCGAGTTGTTTTAGCCAGTTCTTGCTGGTACAATACATGACTACAGATTCTCACCATCCCCTCGTACTTCTGAAGTAGGGAATTACTATTAACCCCAGTTAACCACCTGGTGAACAGAGAAACAGCAAGTCAAAAAGCTAATCTGGCACAAGGGGTTTTGTTTCATCTTCAAGGAAGTCCATCCTTTTCATTATCAGAATGAGATTAGAGACTGTTCTAATAAATGCCTAAAGTTAAATTAGTGAACAGAAAGGTTGTGAGTAAGATAATTTCCTTTCTTGCCTATTGAAAGAAAGGCTTTGTAATAAAGATTATTTTTCATTTTTTTCAGGAGATTGAGTTCTGAAATTCCTGCTCAGTGTTGATAAATCTTATGTGAGATTTAGAAGATTAAGTAGTTGATATTTTTTTATTTTAATTGCATCCAAAACTATTTGAAGCTTACTGTTAAGATTAATTTGAAGGCTGACAAAAGTATGGTCTTCTGTAATGTACAGTATACCCCCTCTAAATCACTGTTAAGAGGAATGGTGCTTCTTCTTTCCATGGTAAAATACATGGGATTTTGACTTTTTTTCCTAGGCTCAATAGGCATTGCTAGTTACAATGGAACACTTCCTTTGTAGAAAAAAAAACCCTTTCAGTGTAATCTAAAAATTAAATAAAATATGAGGAAGCCAAAATTCTTCTATTGTTGTATCTAGTGTTTGTGTGGTATTTGTGTTGTGGGTTTGGTTTGTTTAGTTTTTTTGTCCTTTTAATTATTTTATTCTCCCCTCCCGAACATGTTATAAATTAGCAGAATAGTCCAAGGGGTGTAGTGATACAACTGAATCTACAAACTGACCCTGCATGCTTCTAATAATTCAAAATCAAATTTGCATATTTTCCATTGCAGGTTTCATAACCTTCTTTAGCACACAGTAATCTCTAATATGATTTAAGTAGGCCCAAAAGGCAAGCAGGCTATCTGTTTGTCATCTGGTCTGTTTTTACTGTTGCTTATTAAAATGATACTTACCCAAATCCAATTTCTCTTGCTTACCTTTGAGCATGTGTTAAGTGCACATCTGATTTTAGTAACATCTGGAAAATATGAAGGATTTGAAATCCCCTTGAAGCTGGGATTCTCGATAAATGAGGCCACTGCACGCTTTGCATGCACAGTGTGCTCTTTCTGTGTTTGCATACACATGCCCAAGTGCAACATACTCCTTTGGAGATAATTCTTTGTACATATATTTTTGGCTGCTTTATTTCACAGAGCAGAATGAATGAGTTTCTTCTGCTAGAAGTAGATTATCCCCCCCAAGGTACTGTTTGCTTGAGTGAAAATAAAGGAACAGAAGATGTTTAAATGATCTGTGGCTGAATATTCAGGGCCTGTAATGAGACACAGTTTTAATCTGGTATGTTTTCACTGCTGTTTCTTAGTCTCATGCCTTATTACAATTAGGATGGGCCTAGGAGTAAGAAATATTTTGTGTGTCACCGAATCAGTAATTACTTGTTTTCCCCCTCCAGGATTCAATACAAAAATATGCTTCTGATTGTGCTTCCTTTTACATACTTGTCAATATCTTCAAAACTGTCCCTGTAATATTTTTCAAATTTTGTTTTTCTATTTTTACAAATATATTTCTTCTTAAATATATTCTCATTTTAGTGACACTAATGCTGTTTTTTCGTAATGAGGGAAGAATTTCCCTCTTGTTAAACAGAGATTTCTGATTTGTGGAACTTCAAAAATGATTGTAGATCAAGTGACTGGAAATAAGCCTGGTAAAATAAAGGAAAAAATAATTTAATTGGTTCTATAACCTTTTTTTATGTTCTCAACATAGTCTGTTTGTTGCTGGATTAAGAAGATAGATAGGGTTTAAAAAGGGATGGTCTCTAAAAGTCAGTCAGGTACCTTTTTTCAGAGATGATTTTATTTGTTCAAATACATGTAGGTACACTAGGTACAAATATCTATGAAACTGTTTCTATCTGATTTTGTTTCATATATGATACATATATATATAAAATTCTCTGTGAGATGGGGGGAAAGGACCATAACTTCCTGAGAAATGTTCCTCTAAGATACAGAAAAGAAACAACAGGAATTGCTTTTCTTTGTTATTACTGTGATGCTGGTGATTGGAAAACCGTTTTGAAGACTGCAAATCAGATACTCAAGTCTATGAATATGTGAGAGAGACAAAATGGTGAATAAGGTGTGGTTTGGGTTTTTTTTAAAATTACGTAGATTGTGTCCTCTGTTTATTTTAGAATCATAGAACAGCTCAAATGAAGGGATCTCAAAAGATCAAATTGTCCAAGTTTTCATGGGAAAAGGAGCCTAGATGATATTATCTAGTAACTCTGTCCAGTTGTGTCTTGAAAACCTCCAGTGATAGAGATTCTGCCCTGTGACTGGGGAAGTTGTTCTGGACATTGATTGTTCTCATTGTAAAAAAATCTCTTACATCTAGATGAAATCTCTCCTAGTGCAACTTTTAATTGTTGTCCCTTGTCTTCTCTATGTGACTTGTGAAGAGAGAGCCTCTGGCCTCTTTGTAGCTGCCCTGGAATACTGTGATGAGTTCTCCCCTGAATCTTCTCCAGAGAGATGAGTCCTAACTCTTTCAATCTTCTTGCATAGGGCAGATTCTCAAGCCCTTTGATGGTGCATGGCTGTCCTTTGCACCTTTTCCAGTCTGTCCATGTCTTTGTTCAATTGTGGGCACATTACTCCAGGTGGGGCCTGGCAAGCACTGATCACATCTCTTATCTCTGCTAGTGCAGCGTTGCACTGCTGACTCACGGTCACCTTGTGGTCCCCACTGCCCTCAGGTCCTCTTCAACAGGGCTGCCCCCTGCCACACAGATCCTGGCCTATTCTGAGCTCTCTGGTTATTCCATCCCAGGTGTAGGACCTTGCTTGTCTTTGCTTATTTTCACAGCATTCTTGCTGTCCCACTCTTCCAGGCTCTCTGGCTCTCTGTGCCAGATGGCTTTCCCTTGTGGGTACATGTCTACCTTATCACCTAGTTGAGTGTCATCAGTAAATGTGGTGAGGGTGCTTTCAGTCCCATCATCCGGGTAATTTATGAAGATGTTTGATGTGTGGGGTCTGGTATCAATCCCTGAGGGATCCCACTTACGGCAGACTGCCAGCCCAGTTTATTTAACAGCTTCTTAGTTCAGTTGAAAAACTTCAAACGATTAAGTTCTATTTCAGTTATTTAAAAGATTAGAGAGATGTGACTGTGATATTGCTGAATCTCCAGTTTGCATCTTACATTTTTCTATGAGAATATTTTGTTTGTGCTCTTAATACTGCAGCCTGATCTACTTCATAAGGAGCTGATCAAGCTGTATTGCTGATAAAGCATGTCCTGACTTTTTAAAACTGTGATGCCAAGTTCTTTTCAAATCATAAAGATTTTGTTAGGGTTTTTTTTTACCTAACAAGCCTCTTCAGTATTCAGAGATTACTTCAATACAAAAAAATGGAGGTAAATCTTAGTCCTAAGCAGGCAGCAGCATTGCTGACATTCCATGAGCCAAATAATGAGCAGAAAGTCACAAAGCCTTATTCAGCAAAGAAAGAGCTGTGTGTGAGAGTGGAGGCAGAAGATAAAGTATAATCCCTCAAAGATATGCTGGAAGACATGCCACTGTACTTAATGAAAACCGCTGGAAATCCAATTTTCAGCATGAAAGCAGGTTTTTTTTCTGTTAGAATTAGCAGGAAATTAAGAACACAACACAGAACTAAAGCAGGACTTAAGAGAACAATTACTAGAAATATAGATGAAATTGGTAATCTAACATCCATTTTGCACTGTTATTGAATCAAGCTGATTTGTGTAGGGTTAGAGCAGGAAATAATGGATTTTGGTTTTTTTTGTAATATGTTGTGGTATGCATAATTTTTAAAAAATCTGTATGTCTTTATTGTTCACTGAAGGATTACATCATCTGTGCAATTTGTTCACCATAGTGTCTCTATTTATTTCTGCTCAAAAGCTATCTGTAGTTCAGCTTAAAAAAGATTGCAGTGTGGCACTGCAACAGGATGCTAAATAAACTTATCCCGACATATAGTAGAATGTCAACCGAATTGTTTAGGTTGAAAAAGCCTTTTAGGATCATTGACTCCAGCCAGTCACCCAGCACTAAGTCCATCACTAAACTGTGTCCCTAAGTACCATATCCACACATCTTTGAAATATATCCAGGGATGGTGACTGCACCAATTACCCTGGGCAGCCTGTTCCAGGGCTGTATCCTTTTGGTGAGGAAATTTTTCCTAATATCATCTAAACCTCCCCTGGAGCAACTTGAGGCCATTTCTTCTTGTCCTGTTGTAGCGAATGAGGACACGGACTCTCAGTGATTTCAGCAGAGAGAATTGTTTATTGCAGTCATGTAAGTCCTTTTATACTGTACAACTATGCAAGTCTTTTGTACTGTTCTAAAAATATTCTATGCAAGGCTTTATACAATGCTAAAAATATGCAATCTAAAAATATTCTTGTTAGAATTGCTCTTAACTAAACAAATACACGCTGGCCTCATGCCACATCTGCTATCACCTCCTGTGTTGCTGTTCACGCGCTCCCTTGACCAATTCGCATTTTGATCTAATTACACTGTTCACACGAAGCTTACATAACTTGTTTTTGTTTACATGTTGACTGTACATTTCCCAAAGTGCTTCTCATGAACCATCAGTGAGCAAAACTGAGCAAAGGCCCTTTACTTATTCTATAAGACTTCTTGTCTCCCACATCCTGTCACTTGTTATCAATAAGAAGAGACCAACCCTCACCTGGCTACAACCTCCTTTCAGGGAGTTGTAGAGAACCATAAGGTCCCCCCGAGCCTCCTTTTCTCCAGGCAAAACAACCCCAGTTCCCTCAGCTGTTCTGCTCCTCATAGGACTTGTGTTCCGGACCCTTCCCCAGCTCCATCGCCCTTCTCGAGGCAAGCTTCAGCCCCTCAGTGTGTTTCTTGTAGTGAGGGGCCCAAACCTGAACCCAGGATTTGTGATGTGGCCTCACCAGTGCCCAGTACAGGGGGACAGTCACTTCTCTAATCCTGCTGGCCTCACGATTCCTGGTTACAGGCCAGGATGCCATTGGCCTTTTTGGCCGCCTGGACACACGTTGGCTCAAGTTTCAGCTACTGTTGACCAGTGCTTCATTTTCCACTGGGCCACTCTAGGAA
Source organism: Acanthornis magna (assembly GCA_036785705.1). Lineage (NCBI taxonomy): Eukaryota > Metazoa > Chordata > Aves > Passeriformes > Acanthizidae > Acanthornis > Acanthornis magna. The sequence continues at coordinate 1,704,399 of JAWUZG010000112.1, forward strand.
AGTTGAGAAATTTTATTTGCCAGTTGTGCAACAGAATAAGCTAAAATTCTTTTAAATTTACAAGTGAGTCTTATGTACTAGTTTGAGTACAGTTCTGTGGCTTTCATTTCTTTTAAAGTCTCCACATTTTTACTTGGACGAGAATTCTTTGAGGTAAGTGATTATTATATGGGAATGCTAAATAAAATAGCATTAATAAATAAAAACCTTTTCTAATGCAAAATATAATTACTGCTGTAAAATTGAAGAAAAAATAGTGCTGAAATCTCAGTTATAAAACACTCATAGAAACCAGTTTGATGAATTTCTACCACCTTTTCCACATATGTGGGAATTATGCTTGCTACCCACTTTTTTCCAAATATGCTCAATGACACACAGAACTGGTAAATTGCCACTGAGATTTGTTATTCTTAATTTGCCTGTAATATTTACTGAAGCTAAAAAATACTTCATAAAGTCTTTGTTCATGACTGTTTATAGGACACTGCTCTACAAAAACCAAGAGAAGTTTTCAGACTACCTACAGACTTGACTGCATGTGACAATCGCCTTTGTGCCTCAATGCATTTCTCATCCTCCACGTGGGTAACCCTTTCTGATGGTACAGGAAGACTGTATTTAATTAAATCAGGCAAGCGTGGAAGCAGTGCATCTGAAAAGTGGGAGGTACATCCTGCAATAATGTATTTAAGAGTTGTACATGTATTACTATCGAAGTGATTTTACTACATTAATAATGGTATTCGTTATCCTGCTTGGACACAGCAAATATAATTAAGTTATATTTCTGCCTGAAACTGTGAGTCGCATATTCTGGGGTTAGTTCCTCTTTGTTTATGGAAGATGAATTTGGTTAAAAGTGCCTTCATTTTGCATCTGTTCTCTTTATTAGAGGGTAGTTTCCTAAGAAACCACAGGTGTTCTAGTATTGGCAGAAACGTAGGTGTATATTCTGAAGTGGAAGACTTCAAAATGATGGATTAGCTTCTTTCTCTACATCTCTCGAGAGTTCAGTAAAGTAAATTGATCATCCAGTTCTTTAGATGCTTGGTAATAAATACCAACTGGTTTTTATTCTGTTCTGTGTGAGAATGCTGACACCTAAATAAGTTACGTTGAAGTTGTCAGTGTAACAAAAATACAAGATTTATATCTGAGGTTCTGTCTCCATTTAAATTGACTTGTTGAGTATGTAGAGCACCCAGTGGTTTAGAGTGGTGTTAACATCACAGTCCCATAAATCCTCACACTTTATCAGGTTTCAGTAGCAACAGCTGGATTGAGTCTATACTCGTTCAACCACTGCAGCTTGAATTCTTTGTAATTTATTGTTTCATTTATTCTTTCATTTTCAAGTGTTAATCTTCTAGCAAATAATGTTTCTTTTGTTCTTCTTCTCTGTTGTTTGGATTACTTTTGTATTTATCTTCTTGGGTTTTTTGCTGAATGAGTACTTTTTGAAAAAAGCTGGAATACATGGTTTTTAGAATTAAAACTTCCAGCTATAGGTACCAAATGTCTCATGCTATAAGATGTAGAGTCCTTATGTATAAAATTCATGAAATAATTTTCAAATAATATAAATAATTTTCATGAATTAATGAAATTTATAATTTTAAGTTCATCATTAATGGCATTTGATATTCACAGTGGTGCTTATTAACCTTTCAATATGACAATCGTATTTATGTATTCTGCCTACGTTGTCACATCCAAATGTTGGATGGACTTTTCCGATCTGCGTACATAAACAAAAATTCAAGAACTTCTAACCCTAGCTTGTCCTAAACATGAGTATTATTCTCCTTAATTTCATTATAGCTTTTTGCTTCTTACTTCATAGAGAAGGAAAATGGGATCTCTTTTCAAAGCTAGTAGCCAAATAATTGCACTTACTTTTGGTGATTGAACACCAGCAGTGTTGCTCTGGACTTTTTCATCTTCTTGTTTGCACATGCCAAGATCTACAAAGATTTTCAGAATGTTGGAGTATTTAGAGAACTAGTGAGGGCCTTGGGGAAATGCCTACATTTTCATCTTGAGTGTGAGACACTTTCCCCTCCTGATAGGCGGTGTTTGTGGACCCCATTGTGCTCATCAGTTACTGTACCTCTATTTATGGCAGTACTAAACAGCCACAATGCAGACAGGTTTGGGGATCTTTGTGCTTTGTTTAATGTGCCCTTGTAATGATTGTCTAGCATAAACAATAATGTTTAAAAACATGTCAGTACAGTAGCTTGATAGCCGCAGAAGGAGGAACCAGAAATGTATGGCGTTCATGGCTTCATATTGGTAGAGACCTTTGTGGGAGAAAACTGTTACTGATTTGACATTCACTAAAACCCTTCACTGCTTTCTGTAAAAGAGCAAGGCTTCCAGGTTTAACTGTCTGACTTTTTACTACATTTTTGTCTTCTAGATTGTGTTTAATGAAGAGCTAGGAAGTCCATTTATTATAGCACACAGTGTTTCATTTGTAAAATCTGAGGCACATTCACTAGCTGTGCTGCTGCTTAGGGTAGAAAAAGATGAATTGGACACAAAAGGAAGTGGATTTCATGTTACTTTGGAATGGGTTACAATTGCAGAAAGAAAGGAGGGTAAGTGTTTTACATTTATATTACTGGTGAGTAATTTTGAAAAAAATAAAAATCATACTTTTATTCTTTGTCTAAGTTACTTTTCCACAGGTTCTGATATTTCTTTTCCGCAAAACTTCAGCCTAGATTTTACATAGGTAATTTTTTCTTACACTTTGAGATCAAGTTATTGGTTGTACACCTAAATTCTGACAGACATTTGGAAAACAGGAAGAAGTAAAATTTTATACTTAAGTTGCAGTTAAGATAATTAGAAAACAAGATAGAACTTTACTTGAATGTTATGAATGCAATTTCTGTTTAGCTTGGCCTCGTAAAATCAAGATTATACTGAACTATTTCTAACTAATGTCTGTTGTACTTTTTAAAATGTACATCTATATATGGGTTTTTAGTTAGGGTTTTTTGTTGTTGCTTTTTTATCTTCCAATTAATGATATAGTGGGATTGGAATTAGTATGAGATAAATACAAGACCTGTAGCATAAAAGTAAATACGGCATATTCTAGGTTTTCCTACAATAAGAGTATGAAGTTATTCCATTAATTTTAGATCAACACTTTGAAAACATACTAGTTAGCATATTAATACCTACTAATTAATATTTTATCCGAATAAAAGTTGACAAATGGTATTTTATATATTCAATATGACCATATATATGTACATTAAATATCATGATTTACATAAAGGATATAACACCCCATGCTTCACTGTCTGGTTTAAAGATGTGTGGATTAAATAAATGGATCTTCTTGGAACAATTGTGATTTGGTCTTGCTCATTATGTGCCAAGAAATAGAATTTTGATACTGATAGAAACAAGATCTTTAATTACCTGAACTAAAGCAGTTGATTGCATACGGTAATGTTGCTAGCCAAATGTTCTTCAGTCTCCTACACATATACTATGGATAGGATAGCATGGAATAGAATCATTCAGTTGGAAGCGACCTACAACAGTCATCTAGTCCAACTGCCTGACCAGTTAAAGCATGTGGTTAATAGCATTGTCCAAGTGCCTCTTAAACACTGCCAGATGGGGCTTTGACCATCTCTCTAGGAAGCCTGTTCCAGTGTTTAACCGCCCTTTCAGGAAAGAAATGCTTCGTGATGTCCAGTCCAAACCTCATCTGGTGCAGCTTTGAACCCTTCCCTGTCCTGGACACCAAGAAGACCTCAGCATCCCCCTCTCCATTTCCCCTCCCTAGGAAGGCTGTAGAGAGCAAGGAGGTTGCCCTTGAGCTTCATTTTCTCCAAACGAGAGAAACCTGAAGTCCTCACCTACTCTTCATAGGCCTTTTTTTCCAGCCCTTTCACCAACTGTGTTGCCCTCCATGGCTTTAGTCATGTTTTCTGCTGTTGAAACCTTGGATGATGGAAATATTTCTCAGAGAGCCAGAAAGCCATGAGACCAACTGTCTTATGCTTTTGTGGCCAGCTCAATAAGAGAAAGAAATCTCTTAACATTACTGGTTATAGCTTAGAAGAAAAACTAAATCAGTAACACTGCCAGCCGAGATTTGAAGACTTACTTAATGATAGCACCAATACAGACTTTTATTATATTTTTAATACTGTACAGTTTCATAAACAAATTATTTTTTTACATTGTGTGTTTTATAACTTATGACAAATATTCTTGGAATCCATAAAAGTGGAATTAAAAATCTTTCAAAAAGTCTTGCCAGATCTCCAGCATTTCCAGGGAACAGAATATTTTTGAAATTACTGTCAGTAGAGATGTAAATAACAGAATTCAAAGCAATCTTTAAATATAAAGAGAGAAATAAGTTTTGATTTCGTTTAAACAAGCATCTGACTAATCAGACTGATGTATGAGCCAGTGTCAAAGATAAAAGCTGTTTTGAGGAATTACAATACTTTACATTCTCTTTCATCAGAAGTCAATTGCTGTTACTTGACTTTTCTTGAAATTTTGCCTGTGGGTGCAGTTTATTAAATCAGATTGTAGTAAAAGTAAGTAGTTAATTAGCAAGCCTTTTCTTAAATTACTAAAATCTGTGCTTCATCAAACAAAGCCTTAAAACATTGTTATGGTTATGTGTCTTGACACCAACAACTGTGAGATCTCTGCCGTATTTGGTAGACTGGACAAAGGGATCACACCCACCACTACTGTGTTACCAAAGAACAGAAAAATTTAAGCATGAAAATAAATCAGAATGGAGGCAGTGGTTAGGTCTGTTCACGTCTTTTGTGGTACTTCAGAGGGCTGTAACAAAGGTATACCCTTTCAAAGTTGGTTTTCTTTCATTAACCAGACCTTTAGCAACACTTGCTGTAAAAGCTTGAAATGAGAAACCATGCTGCCTTATGAGATTCAGAAAATATGACATGGTTAGCTTTCTTTTGAGCTCTACAACAAAAGAATTGTTTGTACAGAGGCTGTGCTGGGCTAGCTGCGGTCAGCAAAGACATCATAAGAATAAAAGGCAATCTTAGATTAATTCACTATAACTCATTGGAAAACCATTGTACTGTGATTTAACAGGTAGGATTGCTTAGTATTTTCAAGTGTAATGTGTTTCTTAGATAATAATTTGTCTTCTATACATATATTACGACTTTTTAAAAAAATTTTATTTTATAGGTGATCATACATATGAAATCATCAAAAGGAGATTTTTGCAAGGAAAATCAGTCCCCCATTACGCAGCATTAGAGCCAAGTGGGGATGGTCTAATGATTGTTTCCCACAAACCATTCACATTTATACAAAGTGAAAGTGACAAATTAGAAGAAAATGATGATGCAGAAGTACCAAATGAAAAGAAAGGTAAGACTTATCTAACAGATTATGATAGGCTGCTCTCTTCTTTGACTTAGAGCATATAGACACAGTAGAAAAAGTCAATCACTACCTCTGGGCAGGCAGTTTTATTTCACCTCCATTATCTGAGGTAGATTAAGACTATTTAGTCTCATGAAATCATTTCTATTGAGTAGTCAGGGTAGCTTCTGTCACAATATATAAGAAAAAATGTTCACATCTCTGAATGGCATGTACTTCTAGCATGCAGTAGCTTGTCAGTATACTGCACCTGATGTCTCTTCAACCAAATTATTAATCACTATTGCTTCATTGTATTTCAGTACATTTTAGGTTCCAATTTCATAATGCTACAGTAAACTTAAGAATTAATGCCCATTGTATACTTCTATCAGCATATTTGAGTATAAACATAAATATAAATTACTTTCCAAACTGGGGACAAAAATGAACTTGATTGCTAAGGTATTTCTCCATTTTGTGACCAGAATATATTTGGTATAAATTGGTCAGAGTAGAAGTTAATTTTCACTCTTTCAAAAGCACAATTTCTTCCACAAAATTCTGTATGTCTCAGTATTGCATGCTGTGGAATTCAGTAATCCTTGTAATCTAGTTTGTATTTTCCTGCATGTTTCCAATTGTAGACCCTCTCTACTACTGGCAGCAGACTGAAGATGATTTGACAATAACAGTTCACCTGCCTCAAGATATCACTAAAGATGACATAAAAATACATTTTTCCCCTGATAATATGTGTCTTACACTGAAAGACCAGCCTCCTTTGATAGAAGGAAAGCTCTATTCATCTGTGGACCATGAAAGCTGCACATGGATAATTAGAGAGGACAAAAGGTATTGAATGTTTTCCTATTGATAGGAACTGATTTCAAAACGTACACCATACCTGCCTTCTGGCCCTTCTGGGATGGTCTCATTTAATGGTACACCCCATGTCCCTGCTTGCAAGAATCCGTCTCCTCTCGTGAAGACAGTTCACTGGCTTTTGCTGTCTCAGTACTGTTTTCTTTATCTAATTGTGAAAGTAATCCCTTCTTTTTGTATTTATTTGCCAGGAAAAAGCCCACCCAGGTATCAAAATGTTAAACATAGATATGTAAGAAGAGTAGACTTAATTGGTTGAACAATTGTTTTTTTAACTATGTTTCAGGATTGATTAGTCTAAATGTACCTTGTTGTTTCTGTTAATAATTTCTCTTCAACTTTCCACAAACAAGCATTTTAGTAATAATACAACAGAATTTTTTTAGGTTTGACTTCTAAATTCTTTATTATGTTTTCCTAATCCATTATATATTATGTGCACTATAGAAAATTAATCTCAGTGACCTTAACGAGCTGTAGACCTCAAATAGAAGTGTTCCTACTTTTATTTGAGAAGTAAATTTTAGGAATTAATAGGAATAGTAAATTTTAGGAATTAATAGGAATAGTAAATTTTAGTAATAAATTAAATAAAAATGTGAAAAAATATTTCAGAGAAAAATAATTCAGAGCTCCCTAAAACATAGTCACGTTTTTCTTTCGTGAGGACTGAGCCAAGTATTCACTTACCCATGCTGATCTGGTTATCTCTGAGATATTCACACGCTTTAATGAACTCAAAAAGAAACATGTACACCACCAGGTGACCCACTCAACAGCTGATAGCTGTTTATCTAAAAAAAAGGCTACCCTTTATGTTGTGATAAGGTTGGCTTTTTGCAGTCTCCAAAAGGTTGACTGTAAAGGATAATAATTCTAAAAAAAAATTGGAATTATAATCTATATAATATTTTTATATAGATTATACTATTAATTTATATTAAAATGTGACTGTGTGGTTGTTGGTTATTAGGTATCATGCTGAAAAATAACTCAGCTGAATAACTTGATTTTTTTGTTACTCAGTCAAGTGAGTGATATTGAATGAATCTCAGGCTTCTACTTTAATGAGAAAGAGTAATTCCATATTTCAATGTAATAAATTGCACTCAGTTATTAATGTTCATACTGCAGCACCACTATAAATCTATTGATTAAAGTCTAAAACTTGTTTCAAATGTCTTCTGTAAAAGTATGTTATTTCTAATACCAGCATAAGAGCTTTAGGAACTGATTAAGAGTTCACCAAATAGTTGCTAATTAGTAACTTAGAGGGTTTTCTGTCAGGAACACTACAGCTGTCATTGCTGGACATCCTCTAAGTCTATCTAAAAAGTGAGTATAATAAAACTGACTTTAGTTAATCATTATGTGTTTGTCTAACACAGTATTTAAATGGAATTACTATGTTGGTGTGTCAGGCTGTGTTTTATTTTTTGTTTACTTAGTTATTCCTAATAATTTAGTGATTATATTGGGTTCTTCTTGTTGTTGGGGTTTTTTCACAGATGTTATGGAAATCTTATTACTTCTGAGATATGATTTTAGATAGACAGTATAGGTAATTAACTGTTGTAGTGTTTCTGAGGTCTATAAAATACAAATATTTTTGTCCCAGACGTTATATAGAGGTAGGGCACACTGAAGTAGCCCTAAGAACTACTGCTTATGTTTTAAATAAACCCCTGTAGTAAAATTCTGTCAGTGTTTGAATATATTGCTTTACAAGTGATTTCCTGCCATATTTGAAATATTTTAATGAGACTGTTTTAGGGCAAACTACACTTACATTGTAAATTCTGAGGTTTGTGCTTAGCCTATTAGAAATCACATCCTTGGTCTGTTTTTCTTTAGAATATTTTTTGTTATGATAGTTTATTTTATAATTCAAGTGCTAATGATATATGATTTTCATTAGTCTGTTTTGAAGTGCTCTTATCTACATTTAGAGCTTTTTGACTAATCTGACAGATGGATGTAGTGTTCTCATGTGCTACTCTTTGTCTTCTCTTTGCATTTTAGTTTGGAAATTTCTCTCATTAAGAAAAATGAAGGATCACAGTGGCCAGAGGTAATCGTTGGTGACACAAGAGGGGAATTCATTATGGACTCTTCCCAATGCTCCAAAATAGCTGAAAGCCTGATGCATCTTACCTCTGAAGTAATGGTAAAGAGTCAAAAATCAAACATTTAAAATTCTTGTACCTTTCCATGTTGTCTTTTTTTGATACCCTAATTTGCACTACATTGACCTCATCAGTCATGATTGAGCTCATCAGTTCATTTACTATTCAGACTCCTAACTACATTCATTTTTAATTCAAAACTGTTAGCAAACTAATGGCACTAGAGTTGTGAGTGTACTTTGAACAGTAAAATCATCTTCCTAGGGGACAGAGTTTAACTTATATGATGGTGTTTGTGAACCAAACAGAAGCCTGATTTAACATTGGAAATAAACTTTGTTCCTACCATTTAGGATGTGGTAGTTTGTTTAAAGCAATTAATTTAAGTGATTTTGAAAGATGTCTGTTTCTGGTTTATCAATAGGGTAGCAAAACTTCTATACTGTCTTCCTAGGGATGCTGTACTTGTCCTACAGATTGTGAGTGTAAATATTTAAAAGGAAAATTTAGGAAACCATAAACATGACTCATGAACTTTCTGGTGTTACTGTTATACAGGAAGTCTACTTAAAGTAAAATGTAATTTTAACTGCTATTTGCTTGATACTTGGTTTAATTAGAAAATGGGATCTCATCTGAAACTTGTGAAGTGGGACTCCCTGTGGCTTTTGATATATTTGGTTTGGATTATTACTTTGTTTTCAATAAGGCTGAAAAGTGTTATTAAAATAAATTCTATTTAGTAGTCCAGATTGATTTCTCTCCTCTCTCCTTTATTATTTGTGAACAAGATGTTGTAGTATATCTTTTGACCATAGATTTATTTGGAACATCTCTTTTGTATGTCATACTGAGCTTAAAGTAATGATTTTTTTAATCATAAGTTTTCATTAATTTTAAATAGATTTTAATAAATTAAAATTATTATTATTGGCAAAACTAAAATGTGTCATGTATTTAGAGCTCCTTCCAAAATGAATTTATCCATTTTTTAAATAGCATTTCTGATGGCAAGCTGAAGCAAGCTTACACTGATGTACATTTACTAAATGTTTATAGGTTTTCAGAGTTGTATACTTTTGCTATTTAAAGAAGGGAATTTATTGTCCATGTTTTAGTGGCTTATGTACCTTTCCTCAAACTGCAATTGATTTTATTGTACCTACCACTTGTACTGTTCTCCACAGCAGAAATTGTTCTGTTAGTTTGGAGTAAGTACATAATAGCTTAATCTTTCAGTATGTATGGATATGCAAATTATTCTTCATGTTCTATTGATTTTTTTTTGTTGTTGTTATGAAAAGGATTCATATTTTTCTTTTCAGTAGTTTCAATTTTCAGTGCAGTTTATTCTTTTTTTCAGAATCCAAACCCTGAAAAGGAAAACCCACCTTGTAATGCTCAAGAATTAGAAGAATGCGATGCTTTTCTTGAAGATGGTGCAAGCTTGTGCAGATTTGATGGCGATACCTTGAAAGTCACTCATGTAGTAAGTACTGCAAATTATTACAGAACTACTTTAAAACGTTTTTTTTTTATTTGGAAGTTGACTTCGATTACCGGTACAAAAATCTGCAGACTGCTGAAATCACATAAATTTCTTCTGTAATACATAATCGCAGTAGCAACAGAAATTGTCAACCCTTATGTGTGTTTCAATGTCATTTTCATAAAAAAACATAACCTTTTGTTCTGATTAAAAAATATAATTGTACTTTCACAAATAAGCCATTTGAAAAAGCAAAGTTATATCAAAGTAATTATAAGAAAAGGGTCTTTTTCAGTGGCATAAAATTTTTTAGATGACTGTTTGCATTTTCCTCAGTAATTTTTCTGACAGCCTGGTAGAAACCTGACCGTTTTTACTAAGAAGCTGGAGTATAGATCACTTTATAATACTTCTTGTCAATCACAATGAAAATAACAGATTGTGGGAAAAATGCTTCAATAGCAGGCTTGATCTGGGTTGTAAGCAACCCTGACTAACAGTAACTTAGGACTTGATCTGGTCCGATGCCCATAGTTGGAAACAGCAAAATCATATGAAAATATTACAGATTAACTCATTGTCTTGGGGTTGTTTGGGGTTTTTTTGAAGATGTTTCTACTAAGCTTGTAATAAGCATTGGTGTTGCCCGTCTTCACTACATTTTGTCACACAAAGTACGTGTAGGACAACTTGTTTTGTCCAGGAAATGTCATGGTTACAGTACAAGATTTAGTTCATAATTTCCCATTTCCTCTGAAAAAACTTGAGAAGAAGTCTGAGTTTGTATCTTACACATCTTGGTGGGGTTTTTTCTTGATTTTTTTTTCAAACTAATCTCTTACCTGTTTTTCTTTGGCAGTAGAGATACATAGCTCCCCCAAGAAAGTAGTCTGTTTTGTGGATACAGTGTAACAGACAGACATTTGTCAGAACATAAAATCTGGTTTTGGTAGGAGGACATTTTACAGAAACTAATTTCAAATGGATTTTAGCTATTCAATGATGCACAAGATATAGCAGGCATAAGTAGAAGCAAGAGGTTAAAACCAGATGAACGCAAAAACTTTTACATCATGGCTGTACAATGGTTTGGGTTGCCTAGTAAGTTGTGCAACCTCTGTCCTTGAGATTTTCAAGATCAGACTGGATGAAGTTCTGAATAACTCAGCCTAAACTACAGCTTCTCACACTGAAGGGCAGGAAGTTTGTGCCCCAGAGACATTTCACAGATCAGGAGGAACATGAGATCATGGGATCAAGAAAGGCTGCTTTCCAGCAGGCATCAAGACATTGTGGAGCAAGTTTGAACCCCAGGGTGCTTGTAAAGAGTTCTTAAAATGGGTGGCATAAAAGTAATTCAAAGGTTAATGTGTTTAAAGCATTATGGTCAAAGGACAGTTACTGTGGGTAGGAAATACTAATTTCAACCTCTTCAACGGGAACTTGTGGTTTTGGTCCTTGTTGGAGTATGTAGGAATATTTCAGTATGTTTTTCAGTGTACAGAAATATATTTTCACTTTGATTTAGTTCTCCTTTCAAGTTGTTTGGGGTTTTTTGTTAGCAGTTATGGGGCCTTTTCCTTCAGAAATGTGGCTGGTATAGCTTTTTACTCAAAATTCCTACAAACATTTTTATTGAAGAGTGTGCTAATCTGGAATTTAATAATTACGTGATTGTGAATAAATTTAAAAATGTTGACATTTCATAATTTTAGTATTCTAACTAATCCTTGTTTCAGTGCTTGCCAGCTTTCACCTGAGAGGGACAGTATTTCCTTCCCTGTTAGCCCCACAGAAAACCAGATATGATTACTTAGAATCTTTTCCTAACATCAGAAGGTATAGGTTAGGATCCTCTATCCTAGAAAACCATTTCTGCCCAAAACACATTCCCATTTGCTTGTGCAGTGGACATAATGTTTCTCTAAATATTACTCCAACAAACTTAGTTGCATCTCTTTGAAAAGCGTAAGGCACCTGTGGTGTATTGAGCTGTTGATCACTGGGATGCAGCATAATGTATTCAAACATTTTGTCAGTTAACAAACGGAAAATTGTTGATCATCTATCTTTGGCAGTATATGTAACAGAATCTTCTATTTATGCTTTGAATCAATATTTTGTATTTGTTTTGTTTTCAGATTAATCTTGGAAGCAACCAGTATCTTTTCTCAGTTGTTGTGAATCCCAGAGAAATGCCATGCTTCTGCCTGAGGCACGATGTTGATGCTCTTCTCTGGCAGCCTCACTCTGACCAACCAGAGAATATGTGGGAACACATTGCAACTTTTAATGCTTTAGGTGAGAAATTAACATCTGTGTCACACACCTCTGAGACTTTTCTATCTGAATACTTCTGGCATTGCTTATGTTGATATTTCACTTACTTACATCTGAATTAAAAGTTACTGTAATTCTGTTGTTAGCAGCATGGTAGCTTAATTTTAGAAATAATAGAACATAGAAATTAAATGTTTGTGCCCTGGGAGGAAAACAAGCCTTTTCACACCATTTATAGGATGCAAGCACAATACTGCACAGTAAAAAGGAGAGTTCCTTGGATAAGTGACCTTGAATTAGAGACTGAAAAGCATAATCACCTCCTTAACACTCATACAGACATCGTCAGGGCAACAGCTGCAGTTAATTGATTATATACCTAGGTGTGTGTAATCTTATTGTAAGGTGTTTCAATAAGTGACTTTTAGATTTTTCCTGTTTTGTTGTCCCATGTGGTAACCATTGGCATGCATTGTTCAATGGAAGTGAAGCAAATAACCTTTCAGAAAGATGGTAGATAATTTTGCAAAGATTGTATCTCAGTTCCATTTACAGAAGTGTGAAATCAGTCTGAAATGTGTCTGTTTGCTACCGGAGTCCTGTAATGAAAGTGAAAAAGGGAGGTTTTTTACTCTTCTGGTGAATATTAGCAGAAACTATGGTGCATTAAAAACTAACTCATTTTTTTCAGTCAGTTCTAAACAGAAGACAAGTTTTAAGTGTCTGTGCAAGATTAGGTAGGCTCAGAAATCTTATTTTTTAAATGTAATTACACACTGGGAGATGAGGGGAGAGAAGAGATTTGTTCTGCTTAGACTGCTAGTGTTGGGCCAAAATTGCCCATATGGACCATGTCTGTGCTTTATGATCCTGCTGAGAAAATGAAAGACCTTGTGAGGCAGAGAGGAGCCAGATGTGGGAAGAATATCTTGCTGTTCATACATATGTATCCAAAACACCTGTTGAGGAACACAATTGTATTTTGATATTAAACTGGTTGAAGCATCCTTTCAGAAAGTACTGGCTTATGTAATAAGAATGGTTTGGGGGTTTTTTGGTTGTTTGTTTTTCTGGGTTTTGTTTTGGGGTTTTTTTTGTTTGTTTGGTTGGTTTTTGTTTTTGTTTCTTTGTTATGTGTGTTTTTTGTTGTTTTAGGGCTTTTTTTTGTTTTGGGTTTTGGTGGGGTTTTTTTGGGTTTTGGTGGTTTTTTTAGTTTTGGGGAATTTTTGGTTACTAATTGCATAATATTTTTAAGTTAACCTTGGATTTGTATTAGCCAGTTAAAGTGCTGCTGAAACCCACATATTACTTATCCCTTCTACTTGGTTTTGGGCTATATAGGTTATGTCCAAGCATCAAAGCAAGACAAGAAGTTCATGGCTTGTGCTCCAGATTACTCCTACGCTGCTCTCTGCGAGTGCTTGCGACGAGTTTTCATCTATCGTCAGCCAACTCCTCTGGCCACAGTTCTCTACAACAGGAAGGAAGGAAGACAAGTAGGACAGGTTGCTAAGCAGCTGGTAGCAACCCTGGAAGCCAGTGATCCTATCGTAGGCTTTCAAGCTACAAGTGAGAGATTATTTGTTCTCACAACAAAAACCTTGTTTTTAATAAAGGTGAACTGTGGAAATTAATTATTCAGTGTGCTCTGCTGTAGTTTGTGTTAACAATTTGTTACAGAACTGGATAGGTAGATGATCTGACAAGTTCACTACAATTTGCTGAAAATCAAAATGGGGATGTTTTACAAGGGGAATCAAATTTCTTCATTAGAATTTGTCTGTAAGAAAGTGAGAGTGTTTTGACTTTGCCACCACTGAAGTAAGCTTTTTCAGAGCTATGGAAAATGTCTTCTGCATTAACATTTTTGTCAAAGCAATTGTCAGAGGCTGCTATTGCATCGGTGAATAGATTTATGCATTGCTTTTTCCAAGTGACTTTATTTACCATACTTCTGAGTTTTGAGAATACACTTCTGTTTTAAAATGCCACTGTTTACCTATGAAAAAAGTAGTCAGATAGAGTTACAAGCATATGATGTGCAAAGTAGAATGTATCATAAAGGAAAAAAAATCTCCTGTTCAAATACTGTTGACCAAAAAACTGAGTTGATATTTTGACATTCAGTAATTTTGAGTGAAATGTGAGTGAAATGAATGGGGTATTATGTTTCTTATACAAGTAATTAAATTGAGCAATTTCATTGTATATGCACTTTTTAGATTATTGGTTTGGTACTTATTCATACTTGCAGTAAAATCTGTTCACATTTCTAAAATATGCTTTAGTAGTTTTTTCCAGAAGCAAAGTAAGGGTCAACGTATAGCTGGCAATTATACATCGAGCACTATTAGTTAAGGTCTTGTCATACTCTCAGTTGTGCCATTTTCATTTGACTTTATACTTCATCTCAAGGTACTCATTTACAGTAAGAAAATGTCTGACAGAAAAAGCACCAGTATTGCAGCCTGGGATGGGAAACTCAGAGGTGCTGCTTCTGCCTCGGATGCCACTGTAAATGCTGCATTGTCACTTCACCGTTCTGTCTGTGATGCACAAGTCCAAATGTGGTGTGTTTGCAATGTAAGAGTACTCAGGCCAATGAGGATGCTTTAGTTTAACAAACTGGTATGGTTAAATTGAGTTGGGTAGTTGTATCTGAAGATTTTTATTTCTTATTTTAAATTGGCATTGTCAATACATTTAAACCAAAGAGTCAGTTGTGACAGCTCCCCCCTGGGTTGGGCTTTGTTCAGAGTTGGCTTACAACTCCATAGCAAAGAATGCCTAACATATTGTGTACTGGGAGGACTGCTGTCATCTGTGGTACCAAAGCACTGCGAGACACAAATATAAGCGGCCTTTTAGTTTGCATCTCCCTTCCAAGATTATTTCAGAGCTCTGTAAGATTCTATTGAAAGAATAAGTGTTTCTTCAGTTGTTTTGACTCCCTGTAAATTCTCCAGATTTGTATCAGTGAACTGCTTAAATAACAAGTGAGAATTTAGGAGGGAGGCAAGCAGTTGTGGATTGCAAAAACCCTCCAAGTGTAGAAGCTTTGCAGGGAACCTGATTTTCCTTTTCCTTTGTACAGCAGGATTATATTGTATATCCAATATTGAAAAGCTTTTATTTACTTTTACCTGAGTAAGTTAAAACAGACTTGATTTGTAGACCTCTTTTCATTCTGTCCTTTGAAATTGTCTTGAAAGTGCTTTTTGAAAAGGCTCAGTGAATGTATTACTGTTGCATGACTGTTTTGCATCTAAATTTTATTTGTTGATCAGTAATGTCAAACAAGGTGGTAGAATTCCTGCAGAGGTCCTTTAGAAAAGATTTCATGTAGCTTATTACTTTTCAGCATAAATTAAGTGCTTTTAGATGTATATGAATATTACTTAGTAACCTGAGATTTAATCTTTGGGGACACGGAGTTAAGAACATGTGATATTTGGGAAATGGAGAAATAAAGGAGTAAAGGAATCGTAGTCAACATCCTTTTGTCACCTCTGGTCTACTGCAGGCAGCTTCAATATAGATGAGAATTTCAGCTGTTCTTCATTAAATTCTTCTTGCTGCGAGTTACATGTCTGGAAAGATGCCTTGCTGTCTCCTGCAACAGAGGAAACAAAGTCAAGTAAAATGGTTACCTCTTCAGAGATACTACAATATGCAGTGACTAGAACTCACATTCTAAATGTCTGTCTGTTTCAGGGGAGTTCTTGTTTGCATCTAGAAATAACTGAACATGGGGGAAAGGTTCATCGCTTTTTCCATGTTACACCATGTTCCTAGGCATGGTGAATCAAGTAGTCTCTCTCTTATTTTGCTTCTATGAGAGTCAAGGATATTTTATTATTTAAATTATTTGTTGCCTTGAGGAACCTGAAGTGCTGTTGCACAGCAAGCTGCTATGCACCTGAGGCAGGGCACTCCCAGGCACAAAAGCAGAGAATGGATTGAGAGCAGCCTTGGAGAAAAGGACCTGGGGCTGCTCGTGGATGAGAGGATGGACATGACCCAGCAAAGTGCACTTGCAGCCCAGACAGCCAAGCGTATCCGGGCTGCATCATGCAAAGCATGGCCTGCAGGTCCAGAGGGGGGATTCTGCCCCTCTGCTCCACTCTGGTGAGACCCCACCTGGAGAAATGCATCCAGCTCTGAGGACCCCAACATAAGACACATGGACCGGCTGGAGCAAGTCCAGAGTAGGGACACAAAGATGATCAGAGGGCTGGAGCACCTCATCTATGACAGCAGGATGAGAGAGTTGGAGTTGTTCAGCCTGAGAAAGAGAAGGCTCTGGGGTGACCTTAGAGTACCCTCCTAGTAAAGGGGGCGTGCAATAGTGTTGGAGGGGTTTTGGACAAGGGCACGTAGTAATAGAAAAGGGATAATGGCTTTAAACTGAAAGAGAGTTGGTTTAGATTAGGTGCTGGAGGAAATTCTTTACTCTGTGAGTGGTGAGGGAGTGAACCAAATTGTCCAGAGAAGTTGTGGATGCCTATGTCTCAAAGTGTTCATGGCCACATTGGATGGGGCTTTGACCAACTTGGTCTAGTGCAAGGTGTCCCTGCCCATGGCAGTGGCGTTGGAACTAGATGATCTTTAAAGTCCCTTTCAACCCAAAACATTCATATCTTAAACAGCATATCTTAAATAGGCTTATGCAAAGTATAAAATGTGAATATTTAAAAGAGATGGTTTTCATCTCTTTCAAAGGGATTTTTTTTTTAGATTTTCTAGGATTTTGTTTCTTTAAGTCTTACTTTTTCAGAGAATTCTTCCTGAGAGGTCCCAATCACAATCTGGTTACAGAATTTCTGAGAAAATATTTGGCTGTTACAGACTTATTGTCTATTACTACGTTATTTGATTTTAGTATTCTTTTTCAGTGCTTTCCTTGGGCATGTTTGGAATGCATCATGTATTCTTTTACAAATTTAAATAGAAAAAATGTTAAATTTTAAAAATTATTTTAAAGTATTTATATTAATTTCAAATGTATATCCTTCCTATGCTACTGAAAGAAAACAGAAAAATAGAAATAAGAAATTCCGGAAAAAAAGATTTGTGTTAAGTAGCTTTCTGATAGGGCAAAGTTCTAACAGGTGTCTGCACTGCAGGGCCAGGGCTGTTGCCAAGATACACAGTTTTGCATTCATTGTTTATCTCTGTGAAATCCCCTGTACAGCCTTGTTAATGTTCCATTTGTGCCAACACACAGATTTACAGAGGTAGTTACTGGAGGGGGTTGACAAGTATTCAAGTGTATTCTTGTGTTAAGGTGCTCACTGTGCCTCTTATCCTCTGTCTTCTTTATGTACCAAACCCAAGTGGTCTGGACAAGCTCTAGATGGAAGAGAGTGAGTGATCTGCCCTTCCTTCTTCTCCCCCTACCTCAACATGGGGTTTTTTGCAGGGAAGTGAAGAAAAAGGATTTGGTCTGTATGTATGTCTTTTGTCAAAAGTGGCTCTTCATTAATGAAACAACAGATCCTGTGAGAGTAACAAATAAGGCTACAGCTTATATTTTATTTCAGGTTTTTGTGCTTTCTTTCAATAATGGGCCACTAGAACTTTGTAATTTCCTTGCCTTCTGTCAATTTATGTTTTCCATTCTCATGATGCAGATTAGATGGACTTGAAGCCTGCAGTCAATCACATATTAGCATGTAATAAAAATTTTGGTTTAAAATTTTGTGCTGTCAATCCTATGTGCCATTTGTAACACATTTCTGGAAATCTGGTGGGATTTGTTTCCCCTCCTCCCCACGCAATACATTCTCATTTGTGCTTGTGATAAAAATCAGCTTGGTCTAAAGATAACTTGACATCTTTGAGGTAGAAGAACCAAGCATCAAGCAAGCCTTTTGGTCAAGACTATTGCAATCATTCCAAACTCAAGGTATAGTCCCTTTAGTTTGGAGAAGTGTTTGCTGGAGTAATATTTTTTTTCCTTTATAAAAGGTTTAAGCTACTCCTGAAAAACTTCTTCTACGCAAAGATATTTGTCACAAAGTGGTAGCTGGGCATCTATTAAAATAGATCTAATTAACAGTTTTAGATGCAGACCTGGAAAGTAATTGTCATAGTTTTTACCAAACTAATGTTCTATGCAAAATATCCTTTATAAACCATTCCAGTGCGTTTTTGCAATCTAACTGGCAGTTGGAAGGAATTGTCAAGAAAAACATGGGAAAGCAAATTTAAAAAAAAAATAAATTTAGGACATGACTTTCATTATGCTGTGATGCATATGCACTTTCTATTAGTGTATTCCACTAATACATTTGTAATGTATTAGTTATATTCTGAATGTGCAGGACTTTTGTGTGTGTGTGTACATTTGTACTTTCATCTATACATGCACCCATGTATTTATTCATACTGCCTTAAGGTACTGGAGAGGGTGGGGTGGCTTTTGGAGAGGAGAATCTTTGTACTGTACTGACAGCAAAGTTTAGATTCTTTATTAACCTGTTCATGAGTCTGACATACAACTTTACGTGTTGCAATGTCATGATAAATGCTTTATGTGAAAACATCAGTCATGAATCCTGTGGTGTTTTCCTCTACTGAAGATTAAATATGAGGTATCTCAGTATTTCATTTTACCCAATCTTAAACAGCTCAGGCCAAGCATTGAGTAGACACCTCAAGTTGGCAGAATTGATTCAGGAGTAATAAGCATTTATCTTTATCACAAGTGAGGTTTAGAGGGAAAAGAAATAAGATCCACTGAATACTAATTCAGTCACTCAGCACAGAAATTGCAGCTGATTGGCCTTTAATGATTTTTCTCTTTGAAGCTATCCATTCTTCCTGTTGCATGTGTCGCCTCTAATAAATATAGAGCACCTTATGGTAACTTAAGGTTGAGCGATTTATGGGAATTTTTTGAATAACTGAATTACACTCACATGTGTGGTATCCAAAATACAGGCATGAGGTACAAAATGGATTCATCTAGTCACAAAGAGACCAGGAACTCAGGCTCTTGATTTGATCAAGGGCTGGTGAGCATCTGAGCAGAAATAAAAATGGTTGCTTCGAAGATATTTTCATGAGTTGCCATATCAGATTCTAAAAAGAGTAAAAACATGGGTATCTGTGCAGAATCATTATAGAATCATAGAATGGTTTGAGTTACAAAGGACCTTAAGGATCATCTAGTTACAGCCCTCTTTCCATAGGCAGGGATGCCTTTCACTAGACCAGTTTCCTCAGAGCTCTATCCAACCTCTCTTGAACACTTCAAGGGATGGAAGATCCACAGCTTCTCTGGGTAACCTGTTCCAGTGCCTCACCACCCTCACAGGAAAGAATTTCTTTTTAATATCTATTCTAAACCTGCCCTCTTTCAGTTTAATGTCCTCACCCCTTGTTCTCTCACTGCATGCCTTTGTTCAAAGTGCCTCTCCAACTCTCCCATAGGCTTCCTTTAGGTACTGGAAGGTGCTCTCAGGTCTTCTTGGAGCCCTCTCTTCTCCAGGCTGAACAACCTCAACACTCTCTGCCTGTCTTCAGAGGAGAAAAAGCTTGCTTAGGCAAGATAAAACATACACAGGCTCCCTTTCAAAATCTAGGGATATATGCAGTACTCCATCCAAAGCAGCTGGATCAATCAGAAAGAGAACTTGTTTGTTACCAAGAGCTCCTCTGTTGCCGTTTTCTGGGCATGTGGCAAGGGTAAGTCATCAGTAAAACTGCCTGGATGCTGGTGTGATTGGAGTCACTCCTTTTGTCCTGTTTCTTACCTGGTGTAGCTCCAGGTGGATGCTGCTATCTGAAAAACTCAGTTAATAGTTATATATAGTTAATAGTTGAAATAACTATAGAAATAGCTATAATTGCATATATATAAAACTATAGTTATATAATATATAGTTAATAGTTATAAGCTATAAGAATTGGCTGCTGTTAGCAATAGTTCTGAGCCTCTTAGCATCCAATGTGTCATCTGATAAAATCTTCCTTTTCACACAAAACAAATGAACAAAAAAAAAACCCCACAAAAACCCAAAAAACCCCAAACCCGACCAAACAAAGCAACACACAAAAAACCCCAGAGCACCTAAAACTCAGGCTGCTTTATTGTTTCATGTATTTTTTCTGGGAAGTACACCAACAATGTTTTTCTTTCTGCTCTTATATGTATTTTCCTGTGCTATAAGGAACAGATGCAATATCCTCCAAGTCTAAACCTCATGTTTCTTGATTCCACAGGGACAGCAGGATATGTCACTGACTCAGCTGTGTTTCAGGGACAAATTAGCATGCAACTTGGTTAGACTGCCAACTGTTCCATTAGGAAGTGGGGAAAAGTAAAGTCAGGTTATTTTAATAGGTTCACTGTGTCTGTTTGCATGGCTGTGCTCTCTGAGGTCCATATAATTCAACATTCTGGAAGGTTCAGGTACCCAAGCAGGGAGCTGTGGGCTTGTGAGCACATTTCACTGTGTAAACCCATCTAGGTATCTACGCAGAGTTTGGTGCTCTTACCTGCCATCACAAATTATTGCCTATTGTCTATTTCTTATAATAGAAATAAGTTAACTTGCTAACTGACTGCAGTATCTACTGTGGAAGGAAAGGGCACGCAGGAGATTCTTGGAGATATATTTCTATATCAAATGTGATTTATACCTTGACAAATCAGTTAAATGGTTTTGACTTCAAGTTGATTAATGTTTACAATTAATGAATTCCCACTCATATTTTCTGGTGGAATTATTCACAGATTTGTAGGTAAGCATATGAGAACATTAATTCAGCACTGGAGATAATTAGCAGTTCTCATCAGTATTTAATTTTCAGTTGGTTATTCTGCTTTTATTATGTGAACTAAATTTCTTGAAACCTGTAAGAATTAGTTCACTTGGCAATCTTAAGTGATAGTGACTATGAAATTGGAGCTTTGCCTCCTAAGTACTGGCAGTGGGCAAAGTCAACAAGGCCAAAGAGGACTAGGGAGAACTTTGTGATGCTTTAAAAGCATCCTGTTAAAAGCAACCTACCAATGCAAAGGGAGTGCAGAGGCTTAAATCCTACCACTTCTGGATGGTTCCTGAGTTGAGCAGCCCTCAATCTTCCAAAGTAAGATTACAGCCTAGGAAGAAGCATCCTGCAGGACCCCAACCCCTGCTGCCTTACAGCTCTGCAGAGATTCTGGCTGTGTGAAATAAAAACAATAATGTGTTTGTACCAGTGATGTCCAGCTCTCCATACTCACAGCATGTTCCTCAGAAACGTGTGTGGTTGGATGTGACATAAAACACATATAAAAAGTCATCAGACCAAAGCTCGATCTGTCCATTTCTCATTTCTCCTTTCCCTGCTTTTGGGAACACAATTCCTTGTGCTTTGTTGTGAGCAAACAGGCAGCCAGTGCTCTGCTGTCTGCAGCCCTGAGCCCTTCAGCTTTGGGCTGCTAGCTGTGGCACTGGTACCAAATGGCACAGCTCTGGTTTTCCTTCTAACCTGCCAGGCTGTGCTCAGCTCTTGGAGTCTCTGCCATTCAGTTAGAGGAAGCTGGCATGTGCTGGGAGTTAAAACCACACACCACAGCCAGCGTTTGCCTTGGGTGGTTCTGGCTGTCATGTTTTAACAAAACAGGGAGCAGAACAGCACACAGCCGCTCCCTCACTCCCCACTGCCAGTGGGATGGGGGAGGGAATTAAGGGAAAAGACGTAAAATTTGTGGGTTGAGATTAAAATGGGTTAATAATAGAGAAACTGAAAATTATAAAGAAAAGAAGAAGAGGAAGTTGTTGTTGTACAGAACAAGTGATGCAAAATGCAATTGCTCACCACTCAATGGTCAGCCAGCTCCTGAGCAATGGTCCTCTGCCAGATTTCCCCCTGGTTTATATGCTGGGCATGACCCCATATGATATGAAATATTCCTTTGGCCATTTGGGGTCATCTGTCCCAGTTGTGTCCCCTCCCAACTTTTTGTGCACCCCCAGCCTCCCTAATGCCATGGTGGGGTGAGAAGCTGAAAAGTTCTTGCCTTAGAGTCACCACCGCTCATCAGCAATTAAAAAAGTCAGTGTGTTATTAAAATTATTCTCATCCTAAATCCAAACCACAGCACAACAACTGGGAAGAAAATTGACTCTATCCCAGCCAAAACCAGGAAAATGGCAAAACCGAGCCCTCCTAGGCGTCAGGCAATTGGTATGTGTATCCAGCCTCGAGCAGCCCAGAGGGAACTGCTGAATTGCCCACTGGGGGATTGCTGGAGGATATCCCCATCTACCAGCACAGGTAAACTCTAAACATGTTTCCAGGGGCAGGGGAGTGAAGGCTAAAAGACATGGGGAATGGGTTTGAAGAGTTGTAAGAAGATGAGTTCCAAGGTAGCATGATAGGAATGAGCAGGTCTGGTCCAAAGGGTTTCTGCAAGAGACAGTGTGGTTTTCTGAGCCATGGCTAAGCCATGTTGCTTTAATCCCCATTTTGGGCCAGTTTTCTCTTCCTTCTCTATTTTAATGGTGGAAACTTTTGTGCCTTTAGCAGTGGTGTGGGTTAGAGTTCCTGTGATGACAGCACAGAGCCCAGACTCAGGGAAACTCTTCAAAAGTCAGGCCAAGGAAGGTACATTGTCTTTTAAGATATTTTAATTTTTTTCCATTAAAATACTTGAGTTGAAACAGGGTACATGATTACTGCTGACTGAGAAAATTATTCAGAGAAAGACAAGGGTGTATTTTAAATAAATTGAGTATCATATGTGTTTATATGCATGAAAATGTGCACAGAAGATGAGGAGAGAAGAGAGCCATATGGCAGTGGGTTACAAATGGCTCTACTGCTTAGGGAAATTAATAACTTTAAGCTTTGATATAGATGAGCCTGCTGGGGTTCAGATGTTCTCATGCTGGTGCTTTAAGAAACCAGCTGAATCAATAAACAAACATTTGAAAGACAAAACATTCAGCCAGCATCCAGCTTAAAAATTCAGAAAAGACGCTCTCAAAAAAGACTTACAAAAAAGGTTGGGGCTTCCGCTAAGATTGAAATACAAATACGATTAAAATGGGCTTGTTTATTTTTATATATTTGTGCTGTCCTGTAGCTAGTTTAAGTATGATTCCTGTTGTTTACAGGTTTTTTGTCTTAGCCTCTAAAAAATCACATTGACATCAATATTAACTTCTTGAATTACTGAATCAGAGTAATTAAAAGAATCAATCACTTTTCGTCAAAATACACTTTCCCACTTAATAAAACAAGATAAAAGTTTTTATACAAGATTCCTTCCCTTCCTCTATGTCTTTGTCAGAAGACCAAACATTTATCAGGAAATACATGGAGTGGAAAGTGCACAGAGGTAAGTTCTCCACAGAAGAACATAAACAGCCCAGCAGAGCTGCTCAGTGTTGGTTTCTTTGCTCTCCAGTTGAGACTTTGCAAGGCCTGTGTGCCCTAACCCACATGAGTGGGACTTCTTAGTGTTGTGCTTTCCTAGGAAGAAAAGAAACAGACATGGTAAAAAGTAATAATACATTATTTTGTGTATTTGTGTAGATTTACTCTGAAGGAATATTAAAAATCACATAATATTCACGTGAGACTGGAGAGTGGTATTGCTAAAATTATAAGGAAATTAAATCAGTTATTAACTAACTGAAAACCATCAGCATTTAGTGTCTCCAGTAACCTGAACAAGTCTAAGCCATGAGCAGCCAGCTTTTCCAGGGGAATGCTGTTGGAAGTGGGATCAAGGTTTTTCTGAAGTCCAGGCAGACAACATCCACAGCCTTTCCCCCATCCACCAAGCAGGTCCCCTTGTCATAGGCGATCAGCTTAGCCAAGCAGAACCTGCCTCTCACAAACCCACACTGGCTGAGTGTGACCCCCTGGTTGTTCTGTGTGCCATGGGATGGCACTCAAGAGGATCTTTGCCATGACTTTCTCAGGCACTGAGCTCAGGCTGACAGACCTGTAGTTCTCTGGATCCCCCTTCCCACCCCTTTTTGTCCCTGGGTGTCACATTTCCTGACTTCTAGTCAACTGGGCCCTCCCAGATTAGTCAGGATTGCTGGTAAATGATGGAAAGTGGCTTCTGAGCACTTCTGCCAGCTCCAGTTTGGCCTGGATAGACCTGTGTGTGTCTGAGTGGTGAATGTGAAGAATGTGCTCTATTCTCAAGCCATTGTTCAAACCCATTGCTGATGTGACTGTCAATAACTTGCCTTCAGAAGCATTTTTTTATATTTGTACATCATCTGGCATTTGAATGTTTTTGTTTCTCTTGGGGAAAGGATAGGGGATACATTTGTCTTCAGATGAAATAACTGTGCATATCCATCATGACTTCCCTCTCTACCTGTATTCTTTTACATCAAGTTCTTAGTTGTCCTGTTTGCAAAAACATGCTATGTGGTCATCCTGTTCAGATGCCATCTGCTGGGGTTTTTTGTTCTATTATTGTTGTTGTTACTTTATTTTATTTTGGGGTGGTTTTGTGGGGTTTTTTCTACCATTCCAGCTGCTTGGTAACGTGTGGCAGGCTGAGGAGTTCCTAGTCAGGCTGAGTATCACAGCATGGATCTATACCACCTTCTGAATTTCACTGTAATCAAGGGAGAAGTTTATGTCTGGCTTCACCTGAAAAGCAGCCATCTATTGTAAATCATCAAAAAGGGACTGCAGTAAGTCGGGGAAAAAAAAAACACAATTAAGATGTGAAGCCCCCAAAATTCAAGCTGCTTTGGTCAAGCAATAAAAATTTGAATTGGACTAGAGATACTGAAACAGGTTCTTTGTTGCTTCAACTTTTATTTTTCTGCCCGTGACATTACTAGACAGATTAATTTTTTTAACTGCTCTGTTGACACTGAAGCCCAGGAACTTATGAACCCAGTGATTTCCTCGACAAGCTAAAGACTGAAAATCCACTAGAAATCTCTAGGTTAAGAGTGTCACATAGGTCAAGATTCAAGATGGGGAGAAACTGTTGCTTGTAAAGATAGGACATAAATCATCAACTACTTGGTTCAATTCATATTCTCCATATGGATCTCACTTCTTTTTGCAGCTAGGGCTTTTGTCTGGCTTTCATTGCGTGCCAGAAAGCAAATATTGGCAAGTTCAGACTTTCACATCATCAGCTGTTTGGGATCCTTGTATTTGTAAAGTACTTTGTACACTTAGCTCTATATACAAATACAAATCATTTAGCTACCACTTATTGAGGATTAATACCTAGGATGAATTAGACCTTCACACAGCTTTCCAACTGGCTGTTTAAACTAGAGGATTTAGTGATTCCTCTTTATGTAGAGCCATTTATTTATGGTGCTTGCTGGTAAGTATGAAATTGATGTCTTACTTGGCAGAGCTTGTTTGTTTTTTCTCATTTTTAGCTTTTAAAGACAGGTATGTGAAACCATGACAGGTTTTCTCTGCTGGCAGAGGTGGCTCAGGTGACACAGCTCTCATGCTAAATTATGTTGGGCTGGAGTTTCGCTTGGGCTCAAATGTTATTGATGCAAGATTAAAAAACGATCCCAAGGGAACATGCTAAATCTTGATTTTTTCGGTCTGCTCTGGTGTTGACTGAGCTGAGCAGTGTGTAAGTGCTTGTGAGTCAGCTGCAGAAATGGATGCATGGGTGGCCCTTCCCCTGGCATGTGCTGGCTCAGACACACCTAACCCAGGGTCATATCCCAGATTATGGCACTTGGCAGCTGCTGGAGTTTCTCCTCCCTGGAGAGGATTCAGACTTATTCATTTACAGACAGACTTAGCTTTTCTAGGATGAAAACAAAGGAAAGCTAAGGAACTGGCTATAGGTCAGCACCATTAACAGATGAGTTCTGGAGTTCATCTCTGCAGCCATATATGAAAGAAAGAGGAAGGACTGTTTGTCAAATGCCATGAGAGATAAAGCTTTCTGCTTTCTCAATAAACTACATTTAAAAAGGTATTTGATTTACAGTATTAAACATTTCTTAGTGAAGCTATTGCTCTTGTGGAGAATACCCAACTGCACTATAAATGAAGATGTATTAAAATTTACACTGTGAATGGAGGCTGGAGAACTTTCATCCCACCTGATTCTCCTGTTGGGGTTTAGGTGTTTCACTCCTCAGTTAAGTAGCTGAAAAGAGATGGTGATGTTCTCTTAGAAATCCCTGTGAGCTCACAGCAAAGGTTTGTTGTGAGAGGAGTTAAACAGCAAATTTTGAACCTTGGGGGAGGGTGGTTAGGGTTTTATTTGGAATCTGAAAATGCAGGTACTCTGGAAAGCTCCCCTTTTTGGTGTGTTGCACTCCATGCATAGATCTGACCTGTCCCTGCTGCCATTTGCTGTGGAGCCAGAGAAGTTCCTCCCAGCTCTGTCCTGCCCTCTGAGACCCTCACTCAGAGACCCTCAAGTGTGGATTCATTCCAAGAGCTAATTCTCTGGTTGGAGAGAGTTTTCTGCTGCCAGAGCAGAACAAAATATTGAAGACAGTCAAAACTGAAATAATTTTTGTAGTTTTCGTGTGCCTTTGTGGGCAGCAAACCAGCCCAAGACAGGCTGTTTTTTGTCTGATTGAGGAGGTTTGTACCTGCAGTGGGGTACACTAGAAAGACTTGAGGGTAGAAGGGAAAAAAGATCAATCTGAACCTAAGAAGCACAAAAGAGAGGAAATCTTTTATGTCCTAGAAGTATCACCTCTGTAGGAATAAAACCTATTACCTTTCTTTCTGTGACTCTTGGAGATACTCTAATTGACAGGGTTTTGTTGTTTTGGAGGTTTTTTTGCTACGTCAAAAAAGATGGATCTTGGCAGCCTGGTTTATTCTCTCCCCTTTTTTCATCTTTTTGTCCCAAAAAGAAAATTAATGTGTTTTCTGTAGTGTTCTCAATGGCACAAAGACTATGTCTAGCATGTATCACACCAGCCCTTCATTCTCTGGGAGAGAAATCTTTGATCCTTTGATATGGAATGGCATTCAAATGCCATTTACAGTTGCACTCACTGAATTTTTGGAAAATATATATTTTTTCACAAAGTGTAAAGAATGGTCTCAGCTTGATTATGCTCTCAACTAAATTAAAAACTGTACATTCTTACTAGATGAAAGATTAGTTTAGTTTTTGCTTGGTTTTCTATGTTGATTGATCTTTACCCAGTTCAACAGTAACATGAAGAACTCTACAAACTATGCTTTCTATAAGTTTTACTAAAATAAGATACTGGGAGGAGGAAAGAAACTCTAGAAATGCCCCAGCTGAAGCAAAACGTAGTTAATAGGGGCTGTAGCACCCAAGTACTCTTTGCTCATTTAGATGGTTTGCCTTTATTGTCTTTGAGAGATAGTGGGTTTGTTGAGGGTCACTTTCAGCAGTGATGACAGGAAGACATCACAAATTATACTCCAAATTATCATGGCTAAAAATCTAGCTAATTATCTGGGTCTGAAATTAATTAAACTTCTGCCTTTTCAGGTCCTGACCCAGATGCCTGTTGTTGGTTTGTCGGTTTCTTTTCCTTCCCTGCTGCTCATATCTGTTTTCTGTCACTTCATATCTGGATGTTGTCTGCTTTCTCCTACAGGTCTTGGATGATGCATGGAACTGCTTCAAAGGTCCCCTTCCCCACACACATCCACCCTGCCTGGTCACCCTGTTTTGTGTCTGAAGTGCTCAGAATTGAAAACACCCCCACAAGTACCAGGCATTGGTGACAAAAATTACCAAGTCCTCCATTACCCTAATATTTACTGCGACTGAAGCAGGTGCACCTAATTGTGTGGATTTATTTTTAATCTTTCCTAGCTGAAACAGATGGAATCTCTGAGACAGCTGCTGTTTAAGAGACATCTTCCCCCAACTCTGATTACTTTGAAAAGCTAAACTTCCACTGGCAGAAAACAAATCCTAATTCAAAACCTAGATACTTACAGGGCTCTTTAGTTCTTCCTCTCTAGCTTGACAGAGGATTCAAGCTGCTAATACTAAAATATTTTGCAAATTAGGCCTTGAGTATCTCATTTTGTGCAGGAAAACATTCCATTTTAATTATCGGCTGAACATGAAAGTGTGTCTAGCTCTAAGCAATGAGGCAGTTTGCAGCTCTGATTAGCCACCCAAACATAAGCATTTTGCAGCTTTGATTACTCATTCAGTTAGGAATAGTTTAGTTCTAATACAGAAAGATCATATTTGCAGGAATTTGAAAACAACAAGCCTATGTATAATGAAGGATGTTCCTTGGCCAGTCCTCATGCTGATTTATTCAAGGAGCAGTGGCAGCTGAAGGGAGGGAGAAGGAGCTGGAAGTGGAACATGTTGTGATGAACTCTGGAATCTTCAAGGCCTTGGGAAGTGAGGCCCAGTGATTCATTTCCTCAGCTGGCAAGTTCTGAACCATGTTCTTGATATAAAATTGAGATTTAAAAATATTTCTTACCAAGCTTTAGCCTTCAATTTCATGTGGCATTATTAAAGGAGATCCAGTGTAGTGCAATCTTGTTGTTTCCCTTGGTCCAACACTGCAATTCTGAAAGTACTCATCCTAAAAGGCAAATTCTATGCTACACAAACTTTTCACTGCTTTCTTTAATTTCTACTACCAGCTGGATCAACAGTAGGAGTAATTACTCTATGCATAAGTAATTAATACTGTATCTTTCAACCAACTTAAAAAAATCTCAAACCAGTTTTTGATCTATTTCTGTTTATTGATGGGATTGATGGTAACAGATGAAGAAGCAGAAGGTGTTTTTGCCTCCTCCTTCCATTCCTGATCAGTAAAACATGACTGCAATTTTCAGTTAATTTTAATTAATTTTCATTTAATTTCCTCAAATGAGGGACTATGAAAAATGACATTCTGAAGATTGGAGCAATGATGGATTAGTTTGGTACAGCTCCTAGTCATGCTGACAGGGAATGATTCATGCGACATTCTCTCCTCATGTCATAAAAATTAGGTTTCAAACCCCTTAGTTATTCTGCAAAAGATGCCACAGTGACACACCACTTCAACCTTTACAGTGGTTTATAATTAATTAAAGAGAAAATTTCCCCTTTCCCCTCTCAGAACTTGTTTCTCTTTTTCAGAGTTACCTGGGGAAAATAAGAAGGTGGATCTGAACATTGCTTCTATTAATCCTTTCCCAAGAGAACTTTGCAAACTTTAGGTATTCAAACCTCATAAAGACACTGCTAATGCCAAGTACCTGTTGTTTAGCCACACATTTTGCAATTCATACATTAGCCTGTTCCAGACACATTACTGGGGAAATAACAATTAAAAACTGAAAAAAGTAAGTTAAATAGAAACCAGGACATAAAGAAATGCTCTATGCAGCCTCTCTAAGTAGTGGAAACTTTCCTGAAAATGAATAAACTTACTGGGAGAAATTTTCTGTTGGAAGCTATCCAAAGACACTAAGAAGATTGGAAATGTTCACTGCAAGAGGAATTTTTCTCCCAGTACAACTGCCTCATCTGGCATCAGGAAAATTCTCCAAGAAGTTAGTTTCTCCAGTATCTTTGCACAGCAGGGCTCCCCTCACTTACCCCTCTGTGGGACCTGTGTCAATGCCTCGGCAGCAGACTGTGGCATGGGGCTGAGGGACCTGGGCAGCTCAGCCTGGCCACTGAGCCCTCCCTGTGGCTGAACCCATTTGGGCTGAGGATGGAGGCAAGAAGCTGCCCCTGGGTCTGTGCCTGGCAGCCTGGAGGGCCGACCCTGCCCTGCGGGGCATCAGGCACAGCATCACCAGCCGGGCAAGGGAGGGGATTGTCCTGCTCTGCTCTGCTCTGGGGTGGCCTCACCTCCAGTGCTGGGGGCAGCCTTGGGTGCCAAAATGTAAGAAAGGTATCAAGCTATTAGAGAGTGTGCCAAGGAGGGCAACAAAGATGGTGAAGGGCCTTGAGGGGAAGCTGCATGAGGAGCAGCTGAGGTCACTCGGTCTGTTCAGCCTGGAGAAGAGGGGACTGAGCAGAGACCTCATTGCAGCTACAACTTCTCCATGAGGGGAAGAGGACAGGCAGACACTGACCTCTTCTCTGTGGTGACAGTGACAGGACCTGAGGGAATGGTCTGAAGTTCTGTTAGGAGAGGTTAATGTTGGATATCAGAAAAAGGTTCTTCACCCAGAGGGTGCTTGGGCACTGGAACAGCTCCCCAGGGAAATGGTCACCACACCAGCCTGTCAGAGTCCAAGAAGTGTTTGGACAATGCTCTCAGGCACATGGTGTGATTCTTGGGGGTGGTCCTGGCAGAGCCAGGAGTCTGACTCAATGATTCCTTCCAGCTCAGCCTATTCTGTGATTCTGTGCTCATGAATGTGTTGTGCCTTTATCATGGGCACAGTCTCAGCCCCTCTCTGCCTGTGCTGTGGCAATAAGTGCAGCCAAGAGCGTGAGCTTCCCTGAGACTGTGATAACCACATTACAAAACATCAGAGTGGTGCTCATGGAAATAAATGCTCAAAGACATTTTTACGTGGGCGTTCCCATAAAGACTCACTGATTCTTACAACCATTATGGTGGAGAGCACTGACTGCAGGATAATACCCCTGAAATGCCCTCACTGATGCCAGAATTAAAAGAGCAGCATCTTTTGTGAAAGTGAAGCATACGATTTACCAGAGACATGAACCTGTCAAGTGTAAGCCTCATACAAAATCAGTATTTAAAAGCAGCAGGTCCACAAAGAGGATGTTCTGGAGAGCAGAAAGGACACGCAGATTGTGAGGACCTGTGCTCGTTTTAATGTGTCCCAAGAGTTTCAGTATTTTGTCTTAGTGAACAAAGGAAACCAACTGAAGTCAGAAATCAAACTTCAACTCCCTCCCAGCCACAAACCATCAAATGGGTTTTGCAGCACGAACAGCACAATTAGGGATAATAAATGGCCCAGGGCGAAAGGGAAAGGATGCATGAGATTGTATCCTTTGGGGGGGAAAAAAATCCTTCTGAACAGACTAGAGCGTGAAACATCTTCAATCAGAAGTCTGGAGATGAATCCCTGCTGCAGAGCTCAGAGATTACCTGTTGTTCATTTCTCTTACTGGTGTCAGTGTGTGCGGATTACACCCATGGTTAATAAACACAGGTTTTAGTGAATAGCCTGACAAGATATACATTCTAAATTTACATTTAGTTGCCTCGCTGATGGCACCTGTCCTACATATCCATGGTGTTCACTTGGGTTTACTGAGGGATATCCCTTCAAAGAGTGTCTTTTGAGTATTAATATAGAAAGAATTGAAAGAATTTGTTTCCCATCTGAGATAGTTTTCAATACAGCCTTTTATTCCCCACTCTGCATTTAATATGCTCATGTAGGCTTGCTGCTTCTGGCACAGTCTTAGAGATGAGATTTCTGAAATATTGACGCAAGTCCAGGTATTTTGCTAAAACCATAATCAGAAAAATATTACTTTGGACAGCTCTCCTTAAGTGGGAAAAGAAAATCCATTCCAGTGTCTTCTCTTACTGTGATAGTTGCCCTCAGAATGACATTAGTGGTTAGGACTAAGATTCCATAAGGCTTGAAAAGTTTGCCATGTCTTGTTACTGGGGTAAGGTGAAAAAATACCCTCCCCATCCCCCCATTCAGATTTAGTCTTACATTTTAACAAAAGACAGAGTTCATCTATTGTTTGCATCTGTGTGTGGGAGAGTGGGAGGAAGGTGGATGTGCTCCCTGCAAAGGCTCTGTCTCCGTGTGATGCTTCCCTGTGCGGTGAGGGGTCTCGGGAGCTGATGAGCACAGTCAGGGTGGAGCTGGGCTGTGCTTCCCTCGGCAGAAAAGAGCTTTTTGTGCCAGAGGCAGCAACTGGAGTGAGCTTGACCTATGGGGTGGAAAGCGAAGGGGATTTATCTCACTGAAATAAGAGTGCTTTCTTATTTAAAAATAAATTTGTAATTAATTAGCCAATGCTGTTCTGCAAAGCTTTTAAGCACACAGAGGTCACCAAGGGTGTATTTGTGTTTGATGAATTTGGTGGTAGAAAGAATTTTAATAACACTTTGGCACAAAGTCAGAATCTTTGACAAAGGCACTCACAAAACTGTAATTATTTAGTGATGTAATTAGATGGCATTTACCCTTTCTATACTGTTTTTTAACCATGGCCAGTTGGTCTTTCTTTGCATTGTAATACTCGTTTTTCTTGTCCTTTTATTAGCCTCTGGTGAACAACAACACAATCTGCAAACACTGTAAAACACTTCTTCTGTGAAAAATGTAATTCCATATTATAGGGAAATTTATTTTCTTGTTCTTGTTTATAATAGAAGAATAATAGTTTTAGGGAGAAATAGTATATTTTATTAGTCCATCTACTGTCATCCCAGACAGGAGACACTCTTTCCAGTGCACAAATCAGTTTCAGATCTGGATGTGAAGGATGAAACTGCTGGCAGAGAACAAAACAACTGCTCTGAGTTTAACTTCCTTATGGAGACTGGGTAGAAACCTTTGGAGAAGAGAAGTCATAAATAAAGGATAGTAAAGTCATTTAGTTCCCATGAGGTAGAGTGGCTGTGCCTATGCTAACACTCAAACTAGACCCCCATCTCTTTGCCAGCTTCAGACCCAGCAGGCACCACATGGTCTGTGTCTGCATCATATGAATTCTCTTACCCTCACAAAGAGGGTGGCAACACTCAAAGTGCTTATTTGGAATACTGCCAGGCCAGGCTATCTCCAATCCCTTCCCGGTGACAGTGTCACTTTGCTGGGGGCTAGACATGCTCCAGAGACTGAGCAACAGCTTGACAGCGTTGGTGGCAGCAGAACAGTGCCCAGCCTGAGCTGCTGCTTCGTTCCCTACTATTCACTACAGGCAATTATCACCTGCACATCACAATGGTATTCCTTAGCAACAAAATATTTATTTTTAGAAGTTAAAATAGAAGTAGCCCATTGAACTTCAGCCTGGCACTCCAGAATGTCATAGCACTGAGGAAAAGAAACTAGAGTTCGTAATTTAGAAAAATGCAGTCTTATTATCTGAGCTCAGTCTGTGGTCCCTTGTGTTTTCTAGTACATCAGACACAACAATCTCTGTCAAGCATCTTGTCGCATGCTATTTTAGTGTAGCAGCAACAGCTTTTGAAGTTTCTTTGATGTGCAACTTGTTACTAGACACGATCTCTAAAAAGCTAGACTAACCTGTTCTCGCTGCAGTAGAGACACGGCCATCTGCCTCTCCCACACACCCACTGTATCCTCTCACAGTCTTGCTCGCTCTTTCAATTATTCTGCATAAACAGCATACGATCCAGTATCACATTTTAAAATGTCATATTTCGATCATAAAGAGTCAATTTTTGAAGAGGTTTCCTCCCTTCAGAGCTGTCATTTCCTATTTCCTTCCAAAATGTGTGTACTATGTGCTAAATAACTTATTGACCCTTTGTAATTTCTGCTCATTGTTCTCCTGAATGATAATGTCGGCCTGAACACAATGCAGCCTGCCTTTCAAGATACCCTAGATCTTTCCATAATTTCCTTCTAAACTTGCTTTGCTGTATGTCAGATATAAATCAGTGGCATATGAGACAAATCTGTTATCCCAATTTGCTGTCTGTACTTTACCCAGACACTGGGAGCTGCCTCATGTTATTATTTGTTTTCTTTCATATAGTTATTGTCTAGATCTTGAAAGAAAAACCTGTTTGTGATCAACAGGGATTTGATCCATTGTTACAGCACCTCTTTCTGCTATGGAGCTGGAAGTAGATTTGCATAATTACATTCTGAAATTAATATAAACTCAAGGTATCCCCGTAACAGATAGAGAGATCTTTTATCTCACAAATGGTACTTGTTGGATGGGTGCACTTATTTTAGACACTACCTGTTTTCCGTGCTTTATTTTATTAGAAGCTATGAGTTAAGTGAAGATTTGGGTGAAATTCTATTTTTATAATCTTATCTTCATTACTCCCTATTTGTATATATTCAAGCTATAGGATATAAATGGTTGTTAACAGTAAGAATCTACATTTACTCTACACAATATAGAAGTTTGTCATGTGAGATTATGATTATTTTCCATGGTTTCTTGCTCTGTGTTGTTTTGTCCTATGCTTTGTCCTTGGCTCTGCTTAGCTCTATACATCAAACCATCAATAAGGGCACACATATTATAAACTTCATAAAAACTCTCAAAACAAGTGGAAAAATGAACTCTTTTTAACAGAGAAATGCAGGAGGAATAGGACAATATACATCTTCACCAAACAAATAGTTCATCTGAGTGGTAGCAAATAAACACTCAGTTAATACAATCTAGAGCACTGAGGGAAAGCTGAAACAGTGAAGTTTGTAGGGAGGAGCTTAAGCATGATTTGATAACATCTCTGGGACATCTACTCCAGTGTTAGACCATACTCACAGTAAAAGGTTTTTTCCTGATGTTTAAGTGAAATATGCTGTATTTCAATTTGCACCCATTGCCTCTTGCCCTGTCACTGAGCATCACTGAAAAGACCCTCAGAGCTTCTTTTTATCAGGTATTTATCCATGCTGGTAAGATTCCCTGAACCTGCTCTTCTCCAGGCTGAACAATCCCGGCTCTCTCAGCTTCTCATCTGTCAGATTCTCCTGTTCCTTCATCATCACTCCTGGGAGGCCTCAGCACAGCATCCCAGCTGTGTTTCACCAGGGCTGAGCAGAGGGGAAGCATCATCTCCCTTGGCCTGCTGGCAATGATCTGTCTAGTAGAGCCCAGGAGGTTCCTGACCATCTTTGCTGCAAGTGGCTTTTGCCGCCTCGTGGTCGATCTGTCCCCCAGGATCCACAGTGCCTCGTGCACAGAGTTGCTGTCCAGCTGGTCAGCCCCCACCTCCCACCAGTGTGTGGGGCTACCCACCCCACCTAGACACCTTGAGTCGGGTACAAATGAAAATAGTACGAAACCTACTACTTCGGATTCACAAAAGCCAGCAAGATCTGACTGGAGATTGAGCCCTCTGTCTTTAGTGCTAGTGGTGGGTCATTTACCTAAGAAATAAGAGGCATGAATTTGGCTTTAGTCTAGCTCTAGGGAGTTCAGCCCTTGCTCCTGATTCCCAGGAGACTGAGTTTCCTATGCATTACCCTGAGGAAAATCAGAGCAGATCAAATAATTCCACTCATCCTCTTGAGGCTGGGTTCCAGCACAAGTGGCTGACACCACCAGAAAAGGCAAGCAGTACCCATGAAGGACAGGGACCAACAATGCTGATTGTAGTGACCAAAGAACAAAGTGGCATCTGGTCTCTGCCCCTACTCCCAAGATGTGGAGTTTTTGCTCCTTTTTTTATTAGTTTGTTTTGTTTTAAGCTGTCCAATGTAAAATGAACAAATACCCTTGTAACAGGGACAAGGATTCATATGGATCCCCTCCCATTTAAGCACTGTAACTACTGCTAGATTACTGGCAAACTGCTCTTCCTTCAGGAAAAAAGATTGGTTTTTTCAGGATCTCATTCCCCTATAGATGACAAAGGATGTTGTTATACTTCATGTCCATTTCCAAGGACCGCAAGACAAGAGGTGTGCATTCAAGTGGTTGTTAAAAAATTTAAATTGCAGTATAATTATCTTGCTCAACATTTTATTAGAGTAGCAACAAAACTCCATTACAGTTTAATCCCCACATTAGCATGCATCCAAGAACTACAAAATGCTTCTTTTGAATAAAAATTGTTCTACAATTAACAGTAGTATGTTTCTCTGAACAATTTCACAATGTTTATAATAAAAACATGTATAAACCACATGAAGTGACAGAATGAAATCAGAATTACTCTGGATAGGTGAAGAAGAATTTCCCTCTAAACCAGTTGCTCTTACATAGTTTGTTGGAATTCAAATTTCCAAGATTCATCTCCCAAATTAATGAACTCAGGAGTCCAAATCACTTTGGCTGAGCCAATTCACATTTGCTGTATCACTGCATCCCAGTAGTAATGAAAGAATCAGGAGAAAACATACTCTTACTGAAAAGAACAAAAGAGCAAAGAAACAATTCTGTTTGAACAAGTGATAACAAAATATTGAAAGATCGTTTTCAAATTTCACTGCGATTTGTAGCAAAAGAAACAACTGTACACACACATAGCAGAGAAATAAATAAACACAGGCAGCACTATTGAAAGAACAATTTATCTTTTCACATTCTTTAAATAATATTTTTTTCCATGGTTACAGTGCTCAGACCTGTGTGTGTGTGGGGAGGGATGTGTGTGTGTGTGTGTATGTGTATGTGTTTGATTAATTTATTTATTTTTAGAATAGCTTTTTAAAAAACCAATAAGACAAATTTGTCAACCTCCAAAGTGACTGATCCAAGCCTTCACTTTGTAACTGGGGAGATAAAGTAGCAGCTCCCGAAGTAGAATCAATCCATCACTCCATTTGGTTGGATTATTTTTGAAGGGATGTTAGTGAGAGTTTTATCGTTTGACTTGTGTCATTCATTTCCACGGGAGCATCATAAAGCCTTTTACAATACACTGGAGCTTCTTTGATATATCCTTAACTCTGAGCTCAGGGAGGTCATGCGATAATTTGAACCAAAATGTGTTATAAATACCCCTGACCTTTCTCAGCTGCACAATTTACCTTCACTGAAACTTCTGAAATCTCAGCATTTCAGAAGGGAAACAGCATAGCTCCATAAGCCAGATGCAAAAGCAGCACCGCTTCTGTACATTCTGGCTAAACTGCTAAATAAAAGTTGAATAAAAATGCAATCTCTTACAACAAAGACATTAAATAAGGATATAGGATTTCAACGGATTTCAACATTGCTACCAGTCAAACAATTCTTTCAGACTAAATCTTGCAAAGGAATTTGCTATCCACAGAATAAATATACAAAGCTAGTTACATTACTGCAGTCAGTAGTTGACATCCAGCCACTTCCATTTCTAGCAAAAAAAAATCTGATATTATTATGAATAAATTTAAAACCACATTTCTTATTAAATACATGATCACATATATAATTTACAACATCTAGGTACAAGAAAAAAGGTTGATTGCTTTTCTAAACAGAAGGGCAAACACAGAAATAGTCACATTAGCATGATACCTGACAAAGTTTTGTAGTGTTAGCTGTACATCAGTAAAAAATTAGTATGGATTTCACAACTAACATCTATAAAGACACAGTCACATCACATTATCAGTTAAAATCACACCTTAGCTTAAATCTGCAATTTTAAATATTGCATTTTTGCACACAATTTTGCAATTATAATAATTTCTGTTTGCACAAATAAATATCAGAATGAAGTAATTGCTTTTCATTTTTGTTATTCCCAGCAATGGCGCATTCAAAATCACCTACACAGATTTTAGCCCTTGATGAAGCATCACAAAGAATATGCGCTTAAATACCTCACCTGAGAATCTGGTGGAGCAGAGGCTGAGAAAGCAGACAGTTACTTTTTGCCCAAAAAGACAAATAAAGGAGAGAATTCACTTCTGGAACTGTCAGTCTATAAAAGGTGTAATTCAGTCTGTGCTCTGAAAGCATTGAGATAAAAGTGTAAATTTGCGTTACTGTTATTATACGAATACTGAGCTCAGTTTTTACCCAGCCAGTTGTGCTCCTCACAGGACAGCCAGGTTTCCACAGAATGCACTCTCTTCCTGCTGCTAGTCCTGCACATCTTGCTTTTTAAGTAAGAAAAGCAACTAGCTCCAGCACCTCTTGAGAAATTCTGGGAAGCAGGGCCTGCTCTGAAAGCACTGGACAAGTGTCTGACTGAAAAGAGCATGCAAAGAGCAAAAGGATTTCCAGGCATTGGCTCCTCCGGTGGCCACCTCAGCAGCCTCTCCCTCCAGCTCACACCAGGAATTATCTCTCATCACCTGCAAAAGGTGCTGGCTCACGGACACAAGACTTTGCTCAGTCAGACACAGGGACTTGCTTTTAATTTGAATGTCTCTCGGCTAAATAAACATAAACTCCTGTGTAAGGTTCAAAAATAACTTAATTTCTCTGTGACAGGTGCTTTAGAAGAAATGTTAAACAGGTTGTGGTATCTCTCCTTGACATCCCCTTATCATGAAAAACTATAGCTTTAAGCAAATATAAGTGACCAAATGCCATAGAACTCTAATTTAACATCAAGCTCCACAAAAGAAAGGTTTACTCTAAGTGTGTGTCACAGCTACAGAATTGTATTTATGAGATTAATTGCTAGGTACTAATCTGAGAATACATTGGTATCCTTCTCTCTGACTCTTGAACCCCAGCCAACTATGCTTACTTGGCTGACACATTACTTATCTGTCATATTAATTCTTCCTTTTTATTTTAAAAGCAGTCTGGACATCCCCTTCGAGTTGTGTGTGTGTTCAGACTCCTCAGAGATGGAGCGTCTGCCCAGAAACAGACCCCACTGCACGACCCGTGCTGCTCAGACAGACAGTCTGGCAGGCCGGGCAGTGCAGAGGATTTGGAAAGATTGCAACATGGGTTCTGCTGCTGGCTCTGCTCCAGAAAAAGCTCTGCTCTGAATTTTGTCACAGCTGCACTGCTGGTTAAAACCTCCTTGCTGTTGCTCCCTTCCACGCCCTGCCATCACTCTGCCAAGTTGGAAAGTGCCTGTGGAGCCCTGCAAAGGTACAACAGGAGCTAAAGCAAGCTGCAGACAGAGCAGGGTAGAGACTGTTCACTAAATCACAGTCACAGAGTGGGTAAGGCTGGAAGGGACCACAGTGGCTCATCTGGTCCAACCTCCCTGCTCAAGCAGGGTCATCCCAGAGCGCCTGGCACAGGACTGAGTGCATGCAGCTCTTGAATGTACCCGGTGAGGGAGACTCCACAACCTCTCTGGGCAATCTGTTTGCTTCCTCCTTGCTGCGTAGTGGGTGCCCAATACTCTCCTTTGCACATAGCAGACACAGGTTCATGGTTTTAACATTCAAATCGGAGGTCTGTCAGGGTATTTTTAGCTCTCTTTCAGTTTGCAAATATAGCTGAATGTTAGTGGAAGTGGTTTGAACTGGGGAAGCAGCTGTGTATGCAAAAGAATACTGGGTAGGAAAGCCTTGCAGTGCTGGAGAGGCTTCCTCTTTCACCCCACTCTGGACAGGTTTGTGACCCCTAGGGATGGGGCTGTGCAGGGCTGGGAGTTGGACTCAATGATCCTTGTGAGCCCCTTCCAGCTTAGCACATTCAGAGATTCTGTGAATTAGGATTTTTACAGGTTTTTAAATATCATGTACAAAAGCTGTGCAAAACGTTCATAACAAACAGGAATACGCAGGCACTTTCCTGAGCTTCTGTTGCACAGAAGTGAGAAAATATGCTTTTAACAAGAACAAGAGCTGGTCTAGAGCAAAGCCAAAGCAATACATGATGTTTTGTCTGCAGCTACACCAGGGAGACTATGGACCCAGGCTTTGTATCATGCGTCTGTGCGGGAAGAGCATGGAAGTGGCTAGGCTGGCAAGTGAAAAGCCATGATGACTTCTCTTCTGACAACACTTTATGTCCTAAAGTATTCTAATAGATAAACTTTGAGACAAAAAAAATTTAAAAGTGTCGTTTTTCACAGAATTTTCCTCTTTTCCCCAGACATTATCAATATTAAAGGTATAAACCCCCTCTAGCACTCTTAGACACAATTGGTATTGAACCAAGATACAAGGAGCTGGTAAAGGCTGTTGCATACTCTTCAATACCTGCAGGTTCCAGCAGGATTCAGTAATAGCTCAGGCTTACATTTAAAGTGGTACATTAAGGAGGTGATTGCTGAAAAAAATAAGATATTTTAAATGCTTCCTGCTAACTTTTAGATTTGTTTGTTGCAATTTCATTGAACGGTCTTCCTATTTCATGCTGCTCAAGGTAAAAATAAACCAAATAAAAGAAAGATTTTGTGCTCTTTGCCATCAGATACCTGTTTGTTGATTCATACCATGATGATTGCAATGAGATTTGCACTGATGTGGGATGAGGGAGTCCCTGGCAGGTAATTACTGCTGTCAGCAGCAGTTTTGGCTGCTGTCGGACAGGTCCCCTGGTACTGCCCAGCGCAGCCACACATTACAGCAGCGCCTCTCGTCATCTCTCACCTTCACTGGGAGTATCATCCACTGCCCCACTGTCCATGGTCATGTCCTGGCAAGCCTTGCTCATTCTGAAATCACAGACCACCCTTCAGCCAGTTACTGGGAAGAAGGATTTAGGTATTCTATTGAAGCACACTCACCTGCCTCAAGCTAGGTTGTGTTAAGTACTTCATTCAGTAAGCCTCAGTAATATACTTTTTTCACTCCCCAAGATGCTGCATTTTCTTGAAGGGCAGAGGCAGGTATGTAAAGATTTATAGTAGCTTCTGCAATTCTGTGAGCAGAAATGTCTTTACAATTCATGCAAGTTGGTGGGAACAGAGCATCCGAATGTCTTATATGGTGTGCACTCAGAACAAGCTGGGCCTCAGGCCTGCAAATGAGGAGAGAAGGAGTAAACTGAGAAAAAAATATTTTACACTCTCATACCATGTGCAAATGCAAATGAAAACTAAGCCTCTCTGTAGATCATCTATATTTTTAAGATCTTAAGTGTTTGGGTTTACAAACAGCATTTAGGTAGTATTGTGTAAGAAAAGCATCATGAAAACAGTAATGTGTGGAGGATCGCCCCTTTTCCTCCCAGGCTAATGCTTCCCATCTTCTCATCCCTTACAGAAGAGAGCCTCGCATGGCGGGCAGTTAGTCTTCCTCTGCCCCCCAGGCTGACGCTTCTTATCTTCCCCCCCTTTAGGGAAGAGAGCCTTGCCTGGGCGGGAAAGGACTCTGAGTATGCCTCCGCCTCCCAGGCCAGCTCCATCCATCTTGGGAGCTGGGCCCTGGCCCTGAGGGTGTGGATCAAGGTGTGCTCAGGGTTTGGCTCCGCCCATCCCTCCAGACCCTTCTCTACCGTTATGTATATCATTGGTTAGTTTGAATTGTACCCCACCCCTTTATGTTATCATTGGTTTATGTATGCCTGCACCGCCCTCTCCCTCTTCCCTCATTGGTCCTTCCCTTCCCTATTTAACCGGCTGCCCCCTGGGAGTCGGGGTCGTTTTGTCAGTGCTGCCACACCATAGCCACCGCAATGGCCCTCCTTCCCCCGCTCTCCCTCCTGACCACCCAGAACCCTCTACCTAAATAAAGGAGAGCTTGGGAAGGAGCCTTCCTCCCACCACCCTTCGTCACGTCGTCATTATTTTCATTACGCGTCTGCTACAGTAACGTGCATCATCCAGAGAACTGGGTCAAAGAGATGGGCAGGTGGCACAGAGATGCAAGGGGCTTTCAGCAGTTTCAGAACCAGAGTGCTGGTGTGTGGGAGAGCTATGTGGTGGCACTGGGCTAGTTAACCCCTGCTGGAGTCGGGGGGAAGGCACAAGAAAATGCTCCATTGCCCAGAGGAACCACTGAGCTCAGACACCATCACCACCCTCCTGCCAGATGTGTCCGTGAGGCACCATGGCCCAGCACCACTTTCTGATGCTCCACTAGAGCCCTCTGCTCCTCAGAAAATAAGGATTACTCTTCTCGTTTCTCCTCATCCTTCCCCATGCTGCAGACCCTCCAAGTCCCACCATGCTTGGCACAAGGCATTCTGCAGAGCTGAGCAGTTGTCCCTCCCTGCCATGCCCTGTTTGGTGCCTGGCCTGTCATTGTCACCTTTCTGCAGCACCCTCTGCAGTGCTGCCCCAGCAGAAAGCTCCCCCATGCCCTGCAACACACTCTGGTTCTGGAGGACTCCACAGCTAACACTGAAATGGATTAATGATTACCTTGGATGACAAACATGTATCACCAATGGACAATTTTGCAGAGGACAGGTAGGTATTGGTAATATCTTCTAGCTCGGTGCTGAAGTGATCGGAATCCTTGATGACGTTATAATTTAGGGCCATGCTGTAACTGACAGGTTTCTTCTCCTGTTTCTGCTGGTAGTTGCAGAGTTTCCTGAAGGCTGCTCTGAATTTCTGGGACATGAGATTATAAATTACAGGATTGATGGCACTGTTTAAATAAATACAGATTCTGCAAAAGAGCAGGAACCAGTTTTC
Organism: Acanthornis magna; assembly: GCA_036785705.1. NCBI lineage: Eukaryota > Metazoa > Chordata > Aves > Passeriformes > Acanthizidae > Acanthornis > Acanthornis magna. The sequence continues at coordinate 1,746,626 of JAWUZG010000112.1, forward strand.
TTGGAAGGGTCTGGAGAGAAAGGAATTGACCACAACCAGGGTGCGGTAGGGCATCCACAGGAATGCAAATAGGATCACAACCACGGCCAGCATCTTGGTAACCTGAGGGAACACAGAGGCAGAAAGAAGAGGGGCAGAAGGTTAGTGCTCCCCTTGGAATCAACATGTGCATTCTTACACATCTGGGGCCGAAACAAAGCTATGGACAGATCCTTCAGTAGGAATTTCTGATGAATATTTGATTCAGAAATGTTTTCTACAGTAGGGAGTACAAAAAACCCGGGCTCCAAATTCTTCCTAGTTTTTGTTAAATGGCTCTTGCCAGGCAATATCACAGTAAGCTAACTATTGTAGACTTTAGACTTTTCAACAACTCATGCTGCAATGGGGTATTGATTCAAATGGGAAAAAAGGGATCAAAAGTAATTTTCTTCCAACCACATTAGATCTCTTCCTTTAGACTAGTATAGCCTGTAGAGTAATTGAACCTGAAACCTTTTTAGGTTATCTGGTTTAATAGTCAGCCTAAAACAATTTTCCAAAGTCAAAAATAAGAGAAAAAAGAGAAAAATTAATTCCTATTCCTCAAATCCTCAATATTTAATTAGATCTTCATTAATTGATGTTTATTCTGAAAAGTCAAATAAAGTTTACGGAGACACAAAAAAAAGGATTATCAATAAAACTTGATTGTTATAAGAACTTTATACTACTGTGTAATTTTGTTTTGAAAAAAGAAAAGTGTAAAACCTTTCGGAATACCCAGGATAGCTGAAATGAAGTGAACACGAAATTATAAAAAATTATTGAAACACACTTTAAACAGAGTATTTCCTTTGTAAATACTTTAATTCTAATGTAGACAGCATTCAATAGTCTCTACATTAAAAAAAAGTTTGAAAGATGTTAATAAACACAGAAGAAAGTCCAGTGAAACGTGACGTGGGACAATATGGTGGCACAGCCTTATGGAAGTCAGGACGTGACTTGGTGAGCTGTGTGAAATGGAAAGCATTGGCACACATTTTGGTGAGCTACACCTGCTTCTTTTAATTGTAGATTGTTAGGAGTTTCAAGACATCATTAAGATCACTCACAAACATATGCTAGTTTTAGAAGTGAGTTTTAGTTTGAAGTTATAAGAGAATATATAATTCTTTTGTCTTCTGATCAGATAAACTCATTGTATAGAAACTTGCCATCGCATTGCCTATTGAATGTGTTTCCTCCTATCTATCTAGAAAGGCACGCTTTTAAGCCAATTTGTTGGTTTTGTTATAGGTATTATAATAAAGAATGTGATGAAAACTGAAGTCATTCTACAAATTGACATATCTTTATTTATCTGTCTTTAAATGTACATATTCAAAGGCTTCAGTTTTATCTTGCAATTCTCCTCCCCTCACCCTTACTTTTGATTTCCCTACAGCTGTGTCCAGAAGAAGTAAAAAACTGAGAAGTACTATCTCCTTTTTTGACCCTTGACTGATACATTTCATTATGACTTCTAGACTGTTTTTTCTTATTTTCTGTGCACAGTCATTGTAATAAAGCAGAATACAAATGTGAGCGTTCCAGGTAACTCAAAGGATGATCTCTCCTTATCTCCAAACCACTTCTAAAAGAGCCATTCATGTGAACTTGGTGGCAAGGACAGAGTTGACCCAGTACTGACCCATCCTGGCTCAGGAAGAGTCAGGACTCCTCACCTCTGCCTCTCATCCCTCCAGATCAGCTCCAGCCTGTGCCTCCAAACTGAGCAAATCCATTCAGTGGAGAGAAATCATTCACCACAGAAAATAATCCACATTTAAAGGAAGAAAGCTACCAGTTGTAGAGCCTGGATGAAAAATGGGACAGAGCCAAACCAACAGATATATTCCATCAGCTCAGGCATTCAGTGCATAATAGCCTACACAGACATCAGAGGACTTTGCTACCAGAAGCTCAGCAGGGCACTCTGTTGTGGTACCTACAAGTCATTGGCAATTTACATTTCTCCTGAGCATGTGGAAAAATTGCTCAGGGGATCATTTTCAGTGATTTTGCCTATTCTATTGCTATCAGCTTGAATATGGGCTAGAAGTAAATTATTCTTACTGTCACAGAGAGGGTAATTCAGAGTCACACAAAAAACACTGTACAGCAATGAAAAACAGACTGTTACTCCTCAAGTGACTTTATCCCATATCCCATACAGCCAAATATATTTACATTATATATCTGTGTATATATGTGTGTATGCATGTGCATATGTAGTGTAGAAATTACTAGCTGAATTCATGTATATTGGCATCTTGATGCGCGTTTTCTGTCTAACATCACAAGTTTCTACTGCTGAGCACTAAGCACTCCTCCATAGAGCTGGTTTTAATTTTGCTCAGGTCAACAAACCAACTCAGGTACCCATTTGCTGCCACAGAGTCTACATTCAGTGCAAGAGAAGCGACAGAACCCATGGATTGTATCTCTTTGGTGGCACCTCTTGGTGGTTCAGTCAGTGCAGGACAATGAGAAGAATTCACTATAATTTTAACCTGTCTGCAGTACATATCCTTCCAAAGCTGCCAAAAATAACAAACCCCTCACAAGATCTCTATTGCCAGGCAGAAATTCAGCTTCCTGATCCATCTGGCCGGTTGTGTCTCTGAGTCACATCGTGAGGCCCTGAGCTCAGGTAGTTATTTGCTCACTGGTAAATCCTCCCTGAGCTGGCTCTGGAGGCGATGGCTCTTCATGCTCAGACCATGACCTACGTGCAAATGATAGCAGCTCCCAGAGGGGCTCTGGCAAGGTTTGCTTTGTCCCTAGCACGGGGATTGTCACCCACTGCAGGCTGAGGCACCACCCAGGACTTCTGACACAAATTCACCTGAATTTGCTTTATAGGTGAGCCCAGCATCCAAACACATGACTGAGGCCAAAAGTGCTTCCTTAGCCACACCAAAAGTGTGCATTGCTGCACAGAAGTAGTTCAGAGGAAAGTTTGGTCCTCTGTTTAATTAAACTGCCATATCCTTTTTCAAATCATTTCATATGAAAGAGAACTAAGTATAAATTTGAAGGAGGGTAATTATTTTCCATCAGTGGAGTGCTAAAATGGCAAATTTTAAAAGAACATGTTTTTTATTGCCTGTAAGCATACACCAAAGCTCCCTGAAAGCAGCAGCACTATATCCTCAATTCACTGCTTGGGCGAAGGCACGCATACACTGATTGCTCTGTGCTTGTGGATGTGCACTGTATGTCCTATGCTCAGAGTACAAATTATTCTTAGCTAGGGAGATTGAAAACATGATAAAAAGGCTTCGAGCAATTTTGGCTTAGTCCAAATTTCAAGTGTAGTTTGAATGATAACAGTGTGCTTGAGATTGAATATGGTCCTGGCTGCATATAAACATTCTTCAAGACCTATCTTTTTGTTTCTGAGGATGTTCTAAAACATATTTAAGATGTATTTTACTAACCAGAGTCCCAATATTTAATTCTGAACTATTATCCTCCTTTTCCTTCCTATTCAAAAGCTTGCCATTCTAAGGAAGTGTTTTTATTTAGCATTTTCATTACCCTGCTACAAACAGTTTGGTATTTGCTTCCTTCTCCTTTGGATACTAATCTTTCTTACACTGATAGGTAAAAGCAATAGTCACTCCGGAGTTTTAAAGCCATGTAACAGCATCTTTCTTCTTGTGTCTGGTGGTGTTCATTGCAACACACAGAGATTGTATATCCCAGGCCATGATTTCGTAATCAAAAAGGAGTTGTGCAATGAGGAGGAGGATTAAATAAATAGAGGGATTAAGGTCTTGATATACTAACACCACAAGTGAAACCAGCGATAAGATTGAGGATTTCATGTAAGCCATGCAAAACTTATCTTGCACTGCAAGCTGGAACCTGTGCTTGCTCTGCTGTGAGAGAATAGAGGGATTTCTCTGGTGAGCAGGTCATCACCAACTGCACCACTGGCTAAGAGAGGACTTTCTCTGGAGGGTAATCTGCCTGTTATAACTGACCATGATGGCCATGATGGCCTTAGATGATTTGATTGGACTAATCAACTAACTTTGTGAGACACACATACTGTTAATTGAGCTGGATTCCATCTCAAGTATAAACTTGTTTGCTGTGTAAAGCTGTATTTTTTTTCGCAGTCCCTTTGATATCTGAGGAAATTAGGAATTTCTTTGGGGAAAGTATGAAACCTACATGCAAATATGTAATTCAGTATTCATATTATGAATGGACAAGAAAAAGAAAAATTGGAATTTGTAGGCTGCAGCCCACGAAGGAACCACATTGAAACAGAGGAAAAAGGTGAGAAGAAAGAAATGACAAGAGACCAACATCTGTAACCTGACTACAACACTCTCAGGCCCCAAGCTGCTTGTTGGTGCAGCGATGGGACTGAGTGTAATTTATGGCTATAACAATGGGCAATAAATTGGAAATATTAATTTTCCCCAAGTCGAGTCTACACTGCCCATGACAATAACTGATAGTTTGTCTGCCTGTCCTTATCTTGGATCATGAGGAATAGGAGCACTTCCCATTTTCTATCCCATCCTCAGCAGTAGCCAACCCCCCTACAGAACCATGCATAAATTCAATTTTATAGAAATGTTTAGAAGAAGAATGTATGGAAATGCTACAGAAGTAGGAAGTGTACACCACATTTTCAGTCACTTTTTCTACAGATCACATGCTGGATATTGTACACCACTCAATCCCTGTAATGCAAACACAGCTTTGAAAAGACACACAATTTCACATTTCAGCAGGACTCACTGCCAGGCCAGAGTGTATTGTCAGATATACATGTCATTGTCAGTGTGGCAGAAAATTTTCACTTGTGTATCTTAGTAACTGTTGAGATTCTAGATTTTTTTTTAATATGGACTTATTTTTTTCTCATTTTACACTACTGCCTATTTATTATTATATCTCATTTTACACCACTGCTGCTGTTGTACAAAAAAATATTACTAATAATGCCACACTATCCTTGCTTTGCTTCCTGTGTTGTACTATATGCAAATTCTATCTTTACCTATAATGAGGCTACGTTAATCAATCAAGGCTTTTAGGAAAAGTCTTGCTGTCTTTACAAGACATAAAAGATACCACATTATAAACTTCACCTTTTGGTTTCATAATATAACAGTGTCCATATTCATCAGTGTTCAATGTAAAAGATTTGTCTGTTTTTCAAGTGATCTTGAGCATATGTAATCAAGCATAAAGTGATACTAACAACTTGAAGAGCAGCTTATCTTCTTCTACTAATTAATGGACAAAGAAAAACAACATTAAACACTTCCTATCTGACTATTAACTATAATTGGCAACATCATTAAATATAACCTAGCCCACATATTTCTGCTGTGCATTTCCAAGCACAGCTCTAGTGCTCTGTGAGGGCTCAGTGCTCTGGAAGGCAGCTCAGATGACTTTCGAGGTCTGTGTGATCTCTGTAATAAGACAATATGGTCCCTCTCACAAAACAGTAGCAATTGATGCAGAATAAGAAAACTATCAAGAATAAGAAGAATATCCCCAGAGCCAGCTGCAAAGGATGCACCCTGTGTGGTTTAGTACAAATTGGCAGCAATTAATCTACTAACTATATTCTACTGGTATTATTACACAGCAGCATACATATTCAACAATATAAAAAAGAAGCAAGTCAAACCTATGCCTCAGTTTTGAGCCATCAATACATAAAAATATTTTACAAGAGACAGAGTAACAAAGACCTTAAGCATTTACAAAGGAATTTATATACAGACTTCCTTAAACAGACTTTTCACAGGAGAGTTAGAGACAAGAAAATTAACAACTTGACTGCATTTGCTGAGTGACACAGTGCCTTAGCTGGGTCTCAGCCTCAAGACTCCCAAACTCCCAGGCTAGTTTCTTCTCTTCAGATTTCAAAAATAACTCAAGAGTTACTTAGTATATCTGGCAAGATGACTAACAAGCTGTAATATAAAGAAACTATAGTTAAAAATGCTTCATTCATAATTGACACTTCCAAATGGCTTTTTGATACAGGAAATAAAATAGTGTTTATTTTTTTGGTCCTTGTAATAGGCAATAATGTGTAGGCAAGAAAAAATATATGTTTATATGTATATGTTTATCCCAGAATTTAAACCTGACTACTTAGCTAAAAGGGAAAATATATTTTACCTCTTTCCACAGCTTCAGACAAGTGAGCTCTAAAACAAGTGGTATCAAAAAGCCATTTCAAATAGTTGTTCCTACCTGCCTTCGAGAAGCAATAGTGCTATTGAAACTCCTATTAGTCATCTTGGAATTCACAGGCTTGCTTTGGTGAGCCACATCATTCCTCCAGGTCTTAGAGTTTTCTCTTGGGTCTGAAGGGATGGGATTCAGGAACAGTATTCTGGCAATCAGGCCATAGAGGACAGTCGCCAATACCATTGGCACAACATAAAATATACCAAAGTCCATCATGTAGATAGGAGAGTAATAACTCCTGGACACCTTGTAGCCGCAGGACACCACAGTAGTCTCTTTGTACACTACTGTATTAAGGTCCAGCAAGAAAAACCAGAGCATACAGTATATGGAGGTGAAAGCCCAAACAAAAATAATGATCTTTTTGGCTCTTGAAAAAGTGCATAGGAATTGAGCTTTGATTGGGTGGCAGATGGCTATGTACCTCTCAATGGTGAAGGCAGCGATGGAGAAAGAAGAAGCGTTGATTCCCAGGTACTGGAGATAAGTGATGCAGAGGCACCCGGCGTAGCCATACACCCAGGACCTGTACAGGCTCTCCGTGATATTGGGCAGTCCTGCAGCCACAAGCACCATGAGATCTGCCACGGCCAGGCTCACCAGGTAGCAGTTAGTGGGAGTTCTCATGTGTTTGGTTCTGAGGACCACCAAAACCACCATGACGTTGCCCACGATGCCCAGCCCGCAGATGAGGAGCACCAAGAGGATGGTAACCACTTGGTATTCAGCTGTAATGACCTCCTGGCTTGATAGTGGCAGCCCAGTCTGGTTCTGCTCGTCTCCTGTGCCATTCTCCATCTTCACCAGCCCACTGCTCTGCCTGCCCAGCACTCAGCACCTGTTCTCTCCCCTCCCTTGCAGAAGAGTCAGTGGGGCAGAGTGTGGCTGAGCTGCAGCCCCAGAGCACATTCTCCATGCAGTCACGGTCCCATTCCTCCACTGCCCCTAAAGCACCTGCACTTTCAGTCTTTGTAAATCCAACTATCAGACAGGTTAATCCCTCTACAACTCCAGCTCACTTGCACAGGCTAAAAGTCTGTTTTCCCACAGCTGGTTTGAGGCACTGATGAAAAGGCAGCCCATGGAGGTGGGAGTTCCCTGCCTGCAGCGGCAGGGAAAGCAGAGCCCTCCTGCGCTGCCAGCTGCTGAGCAGAGCTGGGCTGGAATCATCCAGCCCAGCAGCACCAGGAGGAGCCACAATCGCCGAGGGTGGAGACAGCAGCAGGAGGTGAAAGGAGAGGGCTTTGTGAAGTTTTTCTGCTTCACGCTGCTCTCGCTCTCTGCTCTCAGACAGCTATCATGACAGTATTGATCATATTGATCCACGCTGGCAAACAAAGGAGAGATGGCTGGCAACAAAATTATGCTGATTCTTAAAATTCTGACTGCCCCCATGTCCATGTCCTTGTGAAAGAAATGGCAATTTACACTTGCCTCCTGCTTTGCAAGGAGCTGTAATAGTCCCTTCAGGGCTTTACAGAAAGAAACACATCTCAGCTTTTGAAAATAGCAAGAAAGAATGTAGGGATTTTTTACTTTATAGAAAATTTTCTTCAAAACCTCTGTTGTTACAGCTGTAATCAGTCCTGAGCCCTTTCAGCTCTTTTTTGAATTGCAGCAGAACAACAGTAAAATGATCACAGCACAAATTGCTTCTTAACAAGATCAGTCACCCACATGTGCACCTGTGTGTGTGCACACAACACACGTAATGTCACTAATCCACCTCTGTTTCCTCAATGAAGATTCTCCCTGGTTGAATAAACTCCTCCATAGTCAGTCAGGTTCTGTAAAACCACGGATAAATCAAAGACTGGTGGAAAGAACTGTTCTGAGCAGCGCAGGTGAAGCCCGAGCGGTTCAGCAGCCCACCTGCTCCTGGAGATTTTCCTGTCTCGCTGCCAATTTAAATGCCTCAGTGAGAGAAACAATAGCAAACCCTTCTGTGAGGCTCTGTGAAAGTGCTCTTGTCAGCTCCCCATCACAGTCCCTCAGCTCATCATTTCCCCTTACACTACTGTGTTAAAAGTTTGAAGAGCAAATTTGTCGTAAAATCCCTTATTTTTCTGCATTTAGGGCACTTATTTTTGCTCTTTGCTCAGAAAGGGTTCAACAAATATTGCACAACTGAAGAAAGGCATCTTGGATTTCAAAACAGGTTGCAGTGTTTAACACAGGCACATGGGATGATGTTTGTAAAACTAGGACTTTAAGTAGACTTAAAAAACAGGTGCTGACAAAAAGAGAGTATTGCCTGAATATCACCAGAGCTGGAAATCAGGCTCAAACAATTCCAGAGGTTTGAAGCCACTCAGTTAAGTTTTCCAGTAATTTTTTTCCATTTGCCTTTTCACATTTCCATTGTGATCGCATACTTTTATCTGTAGATTCAAAAATACTTAATGAAGTAAAGCAAATATCATTATTCCTACTTAATAGGATTAAGAAACAGGGATGAAAAGAATTAGATTGTTTTGCCTGTGGTCTTGCAGTGGCCTGTGGGAAAATACAGGTTGCTGATTACTTGACCAACAGTATATGAGCAGAAACATATCATCTTGATTGTCCTCCACATAATTTGCAGATCCTGTTATTTTGGACACAGCTGAGAGAGGAAGCAGATCAGCACTAGTGTAATGCCTGGGTGTCATAAAAAAGATTTCTTCCAGCACCTTTACACTCCACAACATTTTGTCCTTCGAAATGGACAGATTTCCCCTTAGGAATCCATGCTTTTAAAGCTGTGTGACTGTAGTGGGGGCAGCCCCAGATGTTCAACCCCATAGCATAAAATGCACCATAAGGGAGCCCAGGACTGGGAGATCACAGAGCCAGTGCCAGCACCCAGGGACCCTGCAGGGGTCAAACCCAGCAGGGCACTGAATCAAAGTTCAAACCAGGAAATGGAGTAAGATTGCACCCTGGATAAACTCTTCCATCCTCAGGGACCTCAGCTTAATCAGTTTTTGGCACCTCCATCGGCTGATTTCTCTTTCAGGGGTGACTGATGGCTTTCTGCCTCACATCATTAAGTCCTGTTGTTCATGTTTCTGTGTGTCCTGCTAGCTTATGTAGGCAACGTGTATGGACTGACGGGGGCTGAGAACCAGCACATGTGAGAGCATGGAAGTGTTTGCAGGGCAGGAAGTGATGGCTGAGGGCACAGCATGCAGAGAAGCTGTGGAATGTTGAAAAGGCCAAGACTTTGAAGTAAATATCAGAGCTCTGGAAGATGTGCAAGACATGTACTACAGGATGCTTGCCTTATTCCTCTGCATCTGCTACAGGTCTGTGTCAGGGTAGGGACAGACCGTCTTGTCTCAGTCACTTTTTATGACCTTTCATCAAGTGTTGCATTCTGGTAGTGAAAAAGGTATAGAGTTGTCACAGTATGGCCATTGGGATGTATGTGTACATTAGCTTTTCAGAATATTCTCTCAAAAGCAAAATTTCAGGTATTTTATCAAAAAGTATTCTGTCAAAGTATTTTATGAAAATACTATGAGTATTAACATCCTATATTAAACATTTCCCTTTTCATAAAGTGCTTCCACAACCTACAATGTTTCTGTAAAACCTGCAGTAATTGCAGAAGGAATTTTGAGACTGGAAATATATATTCTGTGTAATTAGAGCATCTGGTGCTGTGGCTTTCACTGAAACATCATATGATGCACTTTGCATCATACATTCAAATTATCCTTTCAACATGGTTATCAGTCAGAGATCAGATACTGAATCTGGAAATCAGTAAAAGACCAGTCTTTTTCCCAGCTGACCCTGTGTTAATGCAATTCTCAAAATACGCTGGCTAGATTCAAAAGCAGTTCAGCATGAATACATGCAGGCCCAGCAGCTGTGCCAGGGAAATTTTGACAGCAGATGGACCAGAGATCACTGTGGAACTTTTACTGCATATCTGTTACTCCATTTTATACCTGTACGTGTTGGTCCAGCATCAGTTGACATTGCATGTAGAAATGAGGACAGACGCAGTTTGCAAGTCAACAACAACAAGCAGAAAAACAAGCCCCAGAAATGTGCTCCCTTTTGCCAATGCATTTCTCTCAGTACAGCTCTTGGGGTGGGAGGGAGAGGGAAAGGCATCACGTTGACACCACCTGTGCTATGTACACTTAACCAAATTCTTGTCCAAATTTTTTTCCCATTTGTCTCAATTAAAATGTGTCTCTTCTCACTTGAGTCACAACAAACCCATAACAAACTGTCTCATAATGTTAAGTGCACGCTGAGATGGAACAGTGAATAATTATAAACTGTTTGCTCCACTTGTTATAAATTATTAATTCTGTTTCTCTGACTCAGATCACTCTCAGTCAGCCTTTACTGTTTTAATAAATTACTCAAAAAAAAAAAAAAGACAATTTCATACTCTATTACCTCCTGTACTCGGGGATCATAAAAAATCACAGCTGATTTGGATTCTTTACTGTGTCCACCTCCGATGGAGCACAGTGCACTTCCTGCTGTACAAATGTTTCCAAGACTGCATTATTTGGAGAACAGAAGCCACCATTGGTAATTGCTTTATTACCATCCAGAGGCTGGCTTTTAAAGCTCATAACTAGCTACGGGCATGATCAGCTCCAAACACGTTTGGGATTTACACCTGATGTGGTTAAGTGGTGTAGCAACTGTGGTCAACAAGAATTTATTCTCCTACACCTGCTGTGCCACAAAGCTGTGGTTTGTGCTGATGTAGTGGAACCATGGATAAGTGTTTGGTTTGTAGTAGAAACCTGCACCTGGAAAAGCCTTTTATAAGTAAAGATTGTGAGGGGACAAACATATTTTCTTTGAGATAAATCTCATTACCCAAGGCAGGGATCCTTCTTTCTGACTAATTTTTTGTTGCTGGTCACTGGAGAACACTGAACTGCTGCTGAAATCCTGGGTGGGTTTTTCAGATGTGCCTAAGTGGTTTAGGAATTATGATGAGTTGGAGATCATAACTATGACAAATGCTATTTGATTTAAGGGCTTTTAATCTCCATGAGAGTCTAAATCGTGTTTCAAAGGTGATGGGTTTTGTATCATTTTTCTTTTCTTTTAGTCTTCATCTTGGACTGATGTTGGCTCAAGGCAAGTGATAAGGAATCTTTAATTTACTTGTTCTGAAAAAACAATTGTCACAAAAAGTATGAAAAATGGATTTAAACAATCAGCTGGCTCACATGTGAAATTTGGTATATCTCTTGCCTCTCAACAAGGTCACTGGATACTGTGGTTTATTGAGACAGGTCTGGGATCATGTGGCAAAGGAGGATGGAAGGACTTTAAGAGGTCTACCCTTTTTTCCCTCTAATCTCTATCAATTTGGGTGGAGATGAAGTGTGCAAGAAGTGTGCTGATGAAGGAGTGGGAAATTTGCCAGAATAAATATAGAAAGATCACCCAAAACAGAAATAAAAAATGGGTGAAGAAGACTGTTTTTATGATTTTTTTTATTGCTTAAATATTTGCATTCACTTGAATTTGCATATTAAGGGACTATCAGCTAAGCCATAATTACCACAGAAAAGTGATCTGAAGAAAGAGAGGGTGCAGTGCAACAGGGAGAAACACGAAGTGGTACACCTTGGCAGGAGCAAGCAGGTACACAATTCTGTAGAAACTGCTCATCTGACCCCAAGCCATGCAACCATCAGTACCAAGGGCTAATGAGAAGCTGGTGTGAAATCAAACTTTCTTCTGAAGTGTATCAGCAGAAGCTGGACATTCGTCTAGTTTGTATCAGGTCTTTTCATCCTTTAAACACAACTATTAATGCTATTTGATAATACATAATTTCAAAGAAGAAAATGTATACTGTCAATGTCTGCTTTATTTCATATATGTACTTTGGGTTAAAATTTTTGCCCCTATTTAAAAAAAAAACACAATGGAAAGTATTCTGTGATTATGGGCAAAATGTAGATTACAATTCCAAATTCTTAATAAAAATAAAATAATTTAAAAATTATGCTGGAATTGTATTCTTTAAGTTTCAGATTCTATGAGCACAGGTGTATGTTTCAGGCATTAACACCAACTGCCTATACAAGAGATCCAGTATTTGAAACAAATGAAAAACATAACTGCCTAAAAGATCAAAGCAGAGCTCTTGTCTTTGGTGGTTATGGGTTTTAGATCTCACAAATCCCATAGTTTTACTTCAAGGACAGGACTTCCTAGTTTATATCTAAAACCAATTTTCTATCATCTGTTTGTGTCTCTACAGAGCCTCCAGACAGGAGAATAAATACTAATTCTACCATGACTCGGAAGAGCTTTGTCATAAAGAATATAGTTGCTTGTCTATTATTCTAGCGGATAAAGTAATGAATGGTCAGACAGAATTTCAGGATGTTTATTTAAATTTGTCATAGAAAGACTTGTCATAATTCACCACATTACCAGCTTTTTATGCTCCAAAGAAATGCAACATGAGGGTATTAATTGACTCATTACTATACTATATTTTGATAATGTTTAATGCAAATTCTTCCTAGCTGTGAAAATTACTCACCTCACCTGAGTACCTTGATAACCAACAGGCAGTTTGGCATATCTGCAATGAGATTCTCGGTGGGTTCAGCATGACAGCCTGGGAGCTGGGAAGGAGGTTGGCTCACTTGGTCTTGCAAAGCAGTCGACAACTAAACACTTTTTTCCTTGATGAATAAAAAACTCAAAAAAATCTTAGAAAAAAGCAATAGAAAAAGAGTGTCCGGGACAGCAACTTCTAGCTAATATATTATCAGGGTGGGTCCGGACCAGGCACAGTCCAACAGCTCCCCAAGTATGGAGGGAGAACATCAGATCAATTTGAGCCTTCTGGGTCCAGATCCCTAACTGATGTAAAGCTTGCTAACTTCTTCCTAACCAGCAATGAAAAAATGAATTATATGAAAAAGCATGTAAAACCAGCACCTGGTGTTTGACTAACCAGGTGTGCTCAGCTGTTTGCTGTTGATCACTGTAACCATGGTAGAAGGTGGGAGTTGTGATCAGTGTCTGTACTAGAGCATGGCAAAGAGCCTTAGGAAAAGATTTCTGTCAGTCTGAGATGGTCAGTGGTGGGTGAGTGGTTGTTCAAATAGAACATGGAGCAGACTGAAAGCTGTCAGTACAAACATAAGAAAACAATATTCTGTTCTACACCCTCAGCTCCACGTTGTGTGCCCTATTATGCAAAGGCAGTGGAAGAGTGGTTTATACCATGACTTCTTGCACACAACACTCCTATCATTAGATGGGAGCATTGCTGGAAGGGCACAGAACTACTGCTAAAGCTGAGTAAAGTGATCTCTAAGTATGTTTTGTGGAGAAACAAATACAATCAGGATGACTGAAACAACTTTCTATTTTTTTTTCAATCCTAGTAAAGTACTTTTGTTGGGAAGAAAAAAAAATCAGCAGTTGCATGTTGTCATTTCAAAATGCTGAAGTAGTTTAAGTAATTAAAAAAAGAATCATGTTCCATAGTTGAAAAATGTAAATCTACTTGTTCATAACTTCTGAGCTTCATAAAAATTTGGAAAACAACTGTTTTGATTTTACTTTGATTAATCTTTCTGAGAATGTTTGCTTTTTAATGCAAACAGTGAATCACAAAATCACTCATTCATATTTAAAAGTAGAACAAACAGTAGAATTGGAAATGCAGCAGAGTAGTGCCAGAGAGTGGTAGTTGTTAGGACTAGGATGAGTCCATGCCAAAGATGCAGGAATGCCTTCTCTTGGGCTTGTACTAAATTAGAATCTAGCCTGCTGATTTTCATTTTGGTATGAGGAAGGAGTGAGGCTTGTGCCTCTTCTCTTCCTTTGTTCAACCTTGATAACGCTCAGAGGCTTTAATGAACTTCTGATACATTTGACAGACAGGCTATCAGTCTCAAATGCATTGAGGCTGGCAAATCTTACAGTATGTACATAAAGGAGAGAAGGTTACGGATGTGTCTGGAATGGAGTAAGTTTGAAACAAGGGCATCAGAAAACAAATACAGGGAAAAACATTTACACAAACCATAAAATAAAGGAGAAATTTGGATCAGAATTTGTGTCCTTAGACATCAGAGAATTTAACTGAAAGATGTATTTTTGCAAAGACCCAGCTACTTTTTTCTGCTGCTCTGACAATTGCTCCCTTGATTTTGTAAGTGTAGGTTTGATAAATATGAAATGTGCAATCTTAAGGGCAATGCAGTGACTTATCCATGTGAAACAGCTAATTAAAACCACCACAATGATATCAGACAATCAGAGGAAAAAATGATTGAAGTTATTAATTAGAGATGAGCAAATAGGTCTGAATCAAAATCTACTCAAGCAGTAACCCTGTGGGACAAAGACGAAAAAATGAAGTTTCCTTCCTGGAGATTTGATTTTGTTCTCTTTTAATCTTTTATTGTTTAGAATGCAGCAGTGCAAAAAGTGGCAAGTTTGCCCCTTTTGGACTTCATTAATTTCTGCTTTAATTTTATTGGGAATGAGTCATGAACATGTAGCTAGCATATGAAAATAGCTTTAATTTGCTGTATTGCACCACTACTATAATAATGTCTTTTATGCAAAGTAAGTATCTTCATTAGGAGAATGCAAGACCACAGTTTTTGGGCATATTGGATATATTTATATACACTATTATGGAATTAATAATTAAGAGCTGACGTATTAATTTACCAGGCTGTAAAAACATGCTTTTGTGAATGGAAAGCATAGTTTGAAAGACAATTTCCTAGCACACACAGCTCTTTCCCTCTGCTCCCCCCTTTCTCTCATCCTTCTTTCTCCATAAACCCCTTTATGACTGTGTGTGGTACAACACACACAATTCCATGAGGTTTTCCCCCTTGCCCTTATCTCTAAAGGCTTGTTACATTTTGTGAACTTTTTTCATAATCACCTTAGTGGGGAGGATCAGAGGCTGCACTGTCAGAGACACATTCCCAGCTGGAGATGTGTCCCTCTCCTCCAGCTGCTCTCAGCTCAGCAGGTTGGAGCAGGAAGGGAGAAATCTGTCATGGTTTCACCGCACACCCACTCCATCAACCCCCCAATGTGACATGGTCGAATCTGCAAGAGGCACATGGGGTTCTTACCTATCCGGTTGCAAAGCTGAAGACAATGAAAACAGTGGGAAAAAATACCTGCTGAGTTGGCTTCAGCCTGGTGTCCCCGCTGTGGAGGCTTAGCTGACTATAGTGCCCTCCCTGTTGTTTCCAAAGTGATCAGTTGCACAGTGGGGTGCTGGTGGCTCAGGTGTAGCTTAAACCTCTCCACAGAGAAGGCAAGTACGAGGAGGCAAAATATTTTAAATGGGACAGAAAGTGAAGAAGGGATGTATGATCCAGAGCTCAGCCACTGCAATCCATAGCAGCCCTTCCAGTAATTTTATAATGTATGGAGATTTAAGGGTTCGGTGGAGCTGCTCCTCATTCATTTCATGTTATCTTTTGGTTTTGTCTTCAAAGTGAACTGCCAGACTCAGCTGTTGTGTGTTAGCAACGAGTAAGTACCAGAAAAATTCATGTTAGAGCCACAGACAAAAATCAACTCTCCATAAATACAAATGGAGCAGTAACAGGGAGCCATAGACTGTCTCCCTGATGCTGCTTTATCCTCACACTGTGTGCATGTTTGATGAGTGAGGTCATGAGAGCATGTAAACAGCAGGTCCTGTTATTTGCCAGTATCATGGGAGAATAAATGGCTTTGCTGAGAAAGAGCAACCATCAAGAGCAGGTTCAGAATGTATGACATATCACAGAAGGGATGCTCTACACTGCAGATTGTTACTTAATGCGTGGAGTCTAAAAGGGTTAATCCTGTTCCTGAGGACAGGGAGAAAAATGGGAGTGGAATAAAACAAGGAAGGACACAAGAAACAGTGAGTGAGGTCACGAGCAGCAGTGATAATGGATGTAATAGTCTGAAAGAAATATTAATCCTGTGCCTGGCTGATCATCATCTGAATTGCTGGCAGAGCACCAGCCCAGGCTTTTATTGTAGAGCCCTGTGTGAAACCCAGCAGAAGCACTTGGAGCAGGGCTGGGAAGGATCCTGATCTCCCCACCATGCCAGACAGTCCTGTTCTCTTGTGCTTACCCATAACCCAGCACTTCACCTCTTCCTGCTTTTCCTCTCGCTGGTCCTCGAGGAAATCTGGAAATGTTTTACAGATGGGAAAGGACTGCAGGAGGAGGTGCTTTGCTCCATACCTTGCTCCTGCCTGCCTGCTCCAGGCTGCGTGCTGGCAGTGAGGGACACGGTGAGGGACACGGTGGGGGACACAGTGAGGGGCATGATGAGGGACATGGTGAGGGACACGGTGAGGGACACAGTGTGGGACACAGTGTGGGACACGGTGAAGGACATGGTGAGGGACACAGTGAGGGACACAATGTGGGACACAGAAAGGGACATGGTGAGGGACACGGTGAAAGACATGGTGAGGGACATGGTGACGGACACAGTGAAGGACATGGTGAGTGACACAGTGTGGGACACAGTGTGGGACACAGAAAGGCACATGGTGAGGGACATGGTGAGGGATACAGTGTGGGACACGGTGAAGGACACAGTGAAGGACACGGTGAAGGACATGGTGAGGGACACAATGCACAGCTGTCCCACAGGTGCAGCCCAGAAGCTCCCACCCCTCACCTGGCTCCCCCATGGACATTGTCAGTCAGACATCACTACTAAGGTGACTTTAGGAAACAGCCTGGTTGTTCGGGGGATCCTCACTGCCTTCTGCAGAAGGCTTTGAACCAGCAGCAGAAGGGGATGCTAAATAAGGAAAGAGGATGCTGAGGAAAGATGAGAGGAAAAGATTTGGGGGACAAGCAGTAGGGAAGGAAATACAGCTGAAGGCTATTTTTTAAGAGAGAGAGGAGGGTTAAGGAAGCCACACAACTCAAAAAAGAAAGAAACTGGGAAAAGAAAAAACCAAAACAAAACCACCACCACCCCTGCCGCACATGCACAAAAACACACAAAAAACCCAACAAAAGGACAAAAGGCTAACTTGGCTTGGGAGTGGGTCTTGACAGCAGCACTGGAAGAAGACCAAGCTGTGGGTGAACTGAAGGAGACAGCACCTTCTTTATGATTTGTTGTACAGAACAAAGCCAGCAAGACCTCCCATGGGTCTCCCAGGGGCTGGGAGACGCCCACTCGCCCCATTCACATTTGCAGACCCAACCCCATCACAAAGGATGATGGAGAAAGATCTGGAAGGCTGATCAGCCCACTGCCATATGGAGGTCAATCCTCAGCATCCCACCTGGAATGAAGGGATGGAAGTTCTGCTCCTAAAAATCAATACTGAGTCAGTGGTACTCGGCAAGGTTGGGCTGTTTACCCACAGTAACACCGCACTGCAAGTTCCATGGAAAACTTTTTGGATGACTGATTTGGAGAATCTAAACCTGGAGGTTTTCAGACCTTGCCTAGGCAACGCCCTGAGCAGCCTGATCCACCTGTGAATGCTTTGCACAGGAGGCTGGACTAGAGGATCTCCCACCTGCCTTTTCCATGACTCTTAAAGGAGATGTTGGAAAAGGCTCTAGTGTGTTCCTGGCACCCAGAGACTGGGAGGCTGTGCCAGGAGCTATGTTTGGCTGCAGAGCAGGGTGGAGCAGGCAAGGATCTGACTCTGTTACATGTACCGTGGGAAGTCTGACAGAGTAGAGCAGCACAAGCAGAGTAGTAAGGTTAGGTTTTTTAATAAATCTGGATGCATAAAATTCTGGGGTTTTGTCAGGCTCTTTTTATTTTTTATGCAATTGCCAAGGAACAGTTAAGTCACAGCTTGGTGATGAGGCTTGGCCATTTTTTAAAAGAATTTGCTATCTTAACAAGTCAGTTAAGTGATACCCCTGTTCACACACACAGAGAACATGCAAGGACTATGGAAAATTACATACAGCAAGAAAAACTACCTTTACCTAACACAGACCACAAAATGTGAAATACAGTTCATACAAAGAAGCAGTGCAGAAGCCCAGAACTTAAACTACCTGAGGAGAAAATATGTCTCAGAAAAAGCACTGCTAAGAGAAGGTGAAAATTTGTGACTCTTGGCCCCAACTGTGCAATTGCTTGCACAGGTAACCCTGAGATGAAGCAGGAGCAAGAATGTTGAGGTGGGATGTGAGTTGTATGTATTTATGTCTTCATTTAACACTCCAAGAAACAAGCTCTTTTAGCCAATTTGAAAGAACTCTTGTGAACCTTATTGTCATTTCACACTCACAAAACTGGACAACACAGAGACACAAGCCCTAAAACAGTTTTTTTTTTTTTCTTTATCATGGACTATAATAGAATTTTTTTCAAGTTGCTACATATTCAGTTTTTCAACTAGCTTGTTAATTGCCACGACCGTTTGCAATCACAGAAGTTGCTGGTCTTCCTTTGCATTTCACGTCATTACAAAGGTTATTAAGGAAAAATATATAGTCCTGTAATTCAATATAATACTTTTTGATGGAATCAGCTCACAAAGGTGGTAGGAAACCTTGGAGTGGCTGCACAAGACCTAGCATTGCACATGAGTTTGAGGAGTGGTGCTAAAATGGTGTCCAGGGAGGGGTCCCACAGCTGCTTGGAGGGAACAGCACCAACGCACAGGGATCCCAACAATGTAAAACAGAGAAGGAATATAAAAGCAGTATCAAATCAATACCTAAGGTCCTGAAACCCCAAATGTTTATAATTAAGTTTAAAAATTAGGATGGTTGAACATATATATTCAGCTGGATCAGTACTTGGCTGCATGTGGCAATGAAGATACACCAAGTCAGTCATAACAATATTCTAAGGCTTGTGATTTTTAATTCAGTGCTGTGCACATCCCTTTATGTGCTGAGGATGAGCCCTCATTTTCTAACTGCTTTTGAAAAACCAAAGAGGGAGGAAGCTTCCATCCTTACAAATGTATCTGAAAAAGGTACAGCTACCTTAGCAACAGGCACTTTAAGAACTGTTTCAAAGCAAATAAGCTATTTGTCTGGTACATATGGATCAGAAGATGTCTGGAAACCTGATGAATTCAGAAAAGAAGATTGGGCATTCATAATACACACTGAACAAAGTGTTTCTTCATGTCTCTATGTCCGTGTGAGCACATGCTGGGCGTCATTTGGGATTCACTATTATTTGATGTCTCATCATTACAAATAGGTGTGCAAACTGCACAAAAGCAAAATATAACACAGACTAAATCAGATCAAATGGATCTCATTTTACATCCATTTACTGCTCACGTTTTCCTGGGGCAATTACAGTTAGCCCAAATCCTGTGCAAAGGATTTTTAGTTGGAAAAAAAAATAGCATTGTAAATTATTAACTGCAAATATCCTAGAATATCAGCACTTAAAAATAAAGCCCTATTTTTAAAGAAAGATTTCTTTTTTGTTTCCCTGCCTTGTTGAAAGAAGGGTGGAAAACTAATTCAGTGATTCACCCTGAAGCTTGAACCCTGGGTATGCCCTGTGGGTGGAAAGTTCGTAACAAAGATGACAGCTGACCTTAGCATGTGTTCCCAATGCAGGAGGTTGTACAGGTACATTTCTTGTTGAGCATCCCAGCCCTGACACCACAGTTTTAAGTCATGACCTTTCATAGGATGGCAATTTCTATGTATACTGAGTAATTGGGGAAATGCACTTTGAATTGCACGCCATGTCACAGTTTCATTACAGAAGTGGACGTGCAGCCACAGCCCATTGTGTTACAGGTGCCCATAAAGTTCAATTCAGTTAGTGATGTTTAGTCTTGATAAAGTAACAAAACAGTGACTTTTTTGAAAAGTGGGACTGCTGGATGGTATCAGTTGGTTGAAGAGCTCTAACATGGTTTTTGCTCTAATATGGTCTATTGCTAATTATTTCTATTAGTTTTATATCATGCCAAGGGAAATTCTTTCTTTCAAAATGAAGGCCTGGCTCTGCTTCAGAGGTTATGGCTTTTCTAAGCCTTGTTTTCCTGTTTCACCTGCCTGCAATGACTGTTTACAATTTGGATATGTCAGTTCACACTTTCTGTGGGAAAACCAGTGTCTCAAACTGGTTTTGCACTTCCTTATGCATCAGGAGAAGCACAGAGTGGCTAACCAAGTCAAAACAGTGGCTACTGCAGGGCAGAGCTGGGATACTTCCAGCCTCACTTTACCTGTCCTTTCCACAGTTTGTTATAAAGCCTCAAAATGGACAAGTTATGCTGAGAGCATGTACAACCTGTTCTTTTTACAGATTTTAAAGGCATTCCTTCATGGATGGCTCTTCTTTATTATTCTTTTTGGTCATGATCCTGTTTCTACATGGACTGGACCCAAAATGAGGGAGTTTTCCTCATTGATTCAAGCAGACATCAAATCAGATCCTCACTGTGCAAAGAGACAAAGAAAGACTTTCTATCCTGTTATTCTTAGGCATTAGAACTATTTTCTTTCTAGTTGGACTGCTCTTACAACACATCATTCTCATAAATTCTCTCATGTTATTAATGCAGTAATTTGCAGTCACAATTCATTTCCCATCATTTGATCCCTGGCTGCCATAAAAACCCCTAGAAAATTTTGCCAGATATCTTCTCTAGGAGGTCAAGCCCCATCCAGTTTGGGCACTGTAAAACTTTGACTAGGATAATTGATTTTCATGAAAATAGAAAGAAGAAATTAATGTGTACTGTTTTTTGTACAGCATCAATGATTATGCATGGATGCTCTTTTAAAATGAATTGTTTATCCTGAGCTTTTTGCTTTCCACGCAGTGAACTCCCTCTGAGAGAGGTCAAATAATCTCCTTGGCAACATAGCATTAGTGGCCAGATCATTTTATCACAGCTGAAATTATGTTAAATAGTGAAATACATACAGCTAAAGCACAGGGAGGCTCTGTGGATTTTCTGAGTACCTGTAATACATTGAAACATAGATCCTCTACAATTTGTGTAGGCTGAAGACAGCAGCTTCCAGAAGCTTTAATCTTGCTTCACAAGGCATTTTCATAACAGCAGAACCAAAAAATCTAGGGGCTTTGAGGCAGCATATTCAAGATAGTGACAGAATTGGATGTGAACAGAGATAAAATAGTTTTAGGCATCACATCTCTTAGCTGTTAAAAATAAAAGTGCAGCAGCTATCTTCCAGGCTTTCCTTCTCTGTTCTGTTGGTGATGCAGATCGAGGACATTCAACTTGGCCCTGCAGAGCTGGGAAGCTCTCCTCATTCACAATGCATCACTCCGTTTGAAAAAGGCATTCTCTCTTTCAGGAAGTGTCATTCAGTATCCTGAGCCCCCAGACAAAAGAAACAGCCATTTTTCTTCACATCAAGATTTATTATGATTGAAGTTATAGTAAGAACTGGAGGCATTCTTATTTAACCATTGTTCGAACACCAGACAAACAGAAGCTAAAATCTATGGGTGCTACCAAAAGGATTCAAAATAAAGATGAACTCTGTGTGGATGTGTAACTGGGCAGAGTGCTGCTGTGACACACCTGTTTGAAAGTTGCTCAGAGCTGGAGCAGAGCTGAATTTCTGTGAATCTTTACCTTTGCTGGGAGTCTTTAGTGATGAAGTATGAAAAACACTTGGATTTTTTTCCCTTGTCACATCTCCATGCAGGGTTGGTCTAATATATGATGAGCTTGTGGTGAATAGGAAGGCTGACATTGTGAAGGCTCTAACAAGTAGTGAGTGTGTGGGTCCCTCTCAGCAACTGTACTCCTCCAGAAGTCCTTGTCCCAAAACCATGGGGAATGCCCCAAGACCAATCTTGGTAGGAAGGAAGGAGACAAGGAACCTGAAGAGACCATTGATCCTGGCCCAGGACTCCTCACTCTCCTCCTCTGCTCCAGCAGGAAGTTCCTCCGACAGGAAATGGTCCACCACAAGCTTCTCCAACATCAGTCCTTGCCACAGGCTGCACTTCTTCACTAACTGCTCCAGTGTGGGTCCCTTCCGTGGGGTGCAGTCCTTCAGGAACAGGCTGCTCCAGCATGTGTCACCCATGAGGTCACAAGTCCTGCCACCAAACCTGCTCCAGCCTGGGCTTTTCCTTCCACGGGGCCACAGGTCCTTCCAGGAGCCTGCTCCAGCAGGAGCTTCTCACAGGGTCACAGGCTCCTTCAGGCGTCCACCTGCTCCAGCATGGGAGGGCTCCATGGGCGACAGGCAGATCTCTGCTCCACTGTGCACCTCCAAGGGCTGCAGGGGCACAGCTGCCTTGCCATGGTCTGCACCATGGGCTGTAGGAGAATCCCAGCTCTGGCACCTGCAGTCCCTCCTCCACCTTCTTCTCCCCTGAATCACGTCTCTGCAGGTTTCTCTCACATATTCTCGCTCACCACTTTCTTTCCCGAGGTGCTGCCACCAACACCCACGGGCTCAGCCCGCAGCAGCTCTGCCTTGAAACCATCTGGCATTGGCTCTTTCAGGCATGGGGAAGCTTCCAACACCTCCTCACAGAAGCCACTCTTGGAGCCCCCTCCACTGCCAAAAAAGTCCCTCTGTTATCAGAACATTGCCTTGCAAACCCAATGCTCTGTCCTGGTTCCACCCAGGACAGAGTTATATTTTTGCAGTAGTCATGAGAGGGCAGAGCCCAGACCTGTGTGCACATGGCCAGGAGGTTATTCTATACCACTCACATCATTTCCAGGGCAGGAATTAAGGCCTGTCTGGCTTTGGAGAAGAAAGGTGTGGCTTTTGATGGAGAAAAAGATGGTGTCGGGGGGAAGCTGTTCACCATTTATTCATTGTTTTGGGATCCACAATGAGCATTTTTGCATGGGAATCTCTTTTCTATACCCTTGCTATTAATATTGTTTCTGTTACTGTTTATTTTCTTCTCTCATTGCTGATTCCAGTAAATTGTTCTTGTATCAGCCTGTGATCTCTGCCTTTGGTGCCTCCCATTGCAGGGGGGCTGCGAGTGGGGGTGTGTTTTTAGCACACTGAACTGGAGTGTGCTGAACTGGAGTACTGAACTGGAGAACATCATTCCTAAATCACAACATACGCTGACTTAGAACTGCAAATATCATCACTTTCATGGGAAAAGGGATAAACCTAGAGGAAACTCTCTGAGCAGGTCCTGCCTGCACCAAAGGGATTTCCAGAAGGCTCTAGAAATTGCTCCATGGCATATCTGAGATATTTTCATAGGCTACAGCTTCATTTTGCTGACAGGAATAAGCACATTAATAATAGGGGACTCAAAACTTATTTAGCAAGCTAGTTACAGTAAACATATAATTACTTTCACAGAACAAATGATCTGAGAAGGGTAATTTCAGACCGAAGTGATAAAATAGTTTCAGAGCAATTTAAATGGCTACTAAAAATCCTCAGCAAAGTCTATTTCATGCTGCTTATCATGCAAAAATAAGTGAATTAGGATAGTGCTTTGTTTGGATACAAAAAGGAGGTATCACAATCAATTGAAAGTAACTCCAGAGAAGTCTCCAGAATACAATTTGTAGCTTTGCTCTCATCAGTCTGCATCAACATCTCATACCTAGCAAATGCAGGTTTTTCTGATTTGCTCAAAGCAAATAAGGAAAAGACAAAAGGCAAAGTAAGGTTCTACAGAAGACCTCCTCCACAGCGTTGAGCTGAAGATTTCAGTCCAAAAATGCAGGAGAGGAAAGAGGCAGAGCGGTTGAACAGACAACAGGTCCCACATCAAGGCAAAAAATCCCACCCAAACAACAAAACAAAGTTTCATGGTATTACAGGGGAAAAAAAAAAAAAAAAAAGTCAGTTCTGAAAAGGAAGAAAGTCCTGGAGCCAGGAAAGGGAAACAGAAATGTTTTATCAGCTTGAAGTCAGTGAAGACACTAGTGTTCAGAATGATTCACAAAGGAAGAGATGTGCTTCTAAAACACCTTTTATGGGAGAAGCACAGCCTGCCAGAAAAATAAGAAACCTGTCAAAATGTAAGCAGTAGCTGTTGTGACTTTTTTTGCTGTGTGCTAAAGGTGTTTGGAAACACTTCAGTGATACATCAGTAAAAAAAATGCTTATTTATTCTGAACAAAAAATAATGTGAAATTGTGCTTGAAGAGTGTGGTCAGGAGAGCTGGACTGAGCCTTCTCACAGAGATTGAATGTCTCCATTCATGTGGGCTGCAGAAGTTTGTACTAAAAAACAGCCCCAGGGAGACTGACCCACCACTTTTCTGCTTACTGCCTCTTCTTAACTCACTAATTGCAACACTAGGTCCTGCCTTTTCCCTAAAACCCAAAGATTTTAGTCCCTCCTCTGCTTGACTTTGAGGAGAAGTGGGTTTTGCTGTCAGCAGTCTATTTAGAAGACAAAATGGAAGTAACAAGAGGAATCTCTAAATTTTTAACTGGACTTAAACAATATTTTTTGTGCAGTTCTATCACATATTACCCCTTAACTGAGGGAAATAGCTGCTTCCTGCATTAGTGGAAACTGTAATTCCTATATCCAAACCTAATAGTATTCAGCTGTCATCAACTATTGATGAAATCCATTGATCCTGATCTTGTAAGTATCAGGAGACCTGTAAGTAGAGTCAGTGCTGACAGTTATTAGTTTGTTATTTTCCTAAAACAGAATACAGGTCTTTTGGGCTAAAAGTGCAATAATATCAGACTTGGTGTTTATGCATCCGAAAACCACAGATTAAAAAAATATCTCTCAAAGAAAAATGTGAATGACACAAAATCTTCAAAGGAGAATAAGGGATAACATATGATTTTAAGCTAATGTTGATATTTGTCCATGTGGTGTGCCAGTGTGATACAATAATTGAAGCAATGACTTTCTCAATCCTTTGTCCAAAACAAAACAGTTTTACATGTAGGTTCTGCATTCTGATTTCCTCCGTGGAGGAAATGTCTCGTGGAAGATTTGAAATTTATTCAAATATTGTGAACTAGATCTCTTTTGTTGTGGGATTTTGTTGTTGTTTCTGTTTTCCCTTATTTTTTTAGAAAGCAGAACTACAGTATTAATTTTTAACTGAACAATATTTAAAAAAAAACATTTCTAAGATAGGTTTGAAAGAAATGGAACGATGGTTCCATTTGCAACAGTTCCTGTAACAAGGGAAATCATTCATGCTGTCTGACCAGAAATTGGCAAAAGGATACAGCCTTTGTGGTTGTAAACACACTGTTACCTTGTAACTTCACAGTTTCCTGGAAATAATAGTACAAATCAATGTATTTCATGAAAATGAAAACTGGTTTGTTTGGATTTTTTTTTTTAATGCAATCATTTGTTTGATTCTTCCTCCTTTCCCACCTACACAATTTTCTCCATGAATTATAAAACAAGCATCCAATAAAATAGTTTGGGTTGGAAGGGAACTTTAAAGGTCATCTAGTCCAATGCCCCTGCAGTGAGCAGGGATATCTGCAACCAGATCAGGCTGCTCAGAGCCCTGTCCTACCTTACCTTGAATGTTTCTGGGGATGGGGAAACAATTCAAGCATTTACCACCTCTCTGAGCAACCTTCTCCAGTGTTCCACCATTCTCAATGTAAAAAAAAAATTCTTCATTATACCTAGTCTAAATGTACTCTCCTTTTAGTTTAAAATAATTACCTTTTATCTCTGAAAACCCTGTTCAAAAGTCTGTCTGTTTCTTGTAGGCCCCCTTTAAATATTGGAAAGCGGCAATAAGTTATGCTTGGAGCCTTCTCCTCCCCAAGCCGAACAACCCCAGCTCTCAGCCTTTCCTCACAGCAGAGGTGCTCCAGCCCTCTGACCATCTCCATGTCCCTCCTCTGGACTCACTCCTACAGGTCCATGTCCTTCTTTTGTTGAGGACCCCAGAGCTGGGGGTGGGTGATCTCCAGGTGGGTGTCACCAGAGCCGCGGGGCAGAGTCCCCTCCCTCACCCCGCTGGCCACACTGCTTTGGATACAGCCCAGGACACGGTTGGCTTTCTGTTGGCTTTACATCATCTTTATCTTATTGGAAAACATTTCCTCCTGATACACTTTAAAACTTGACATTGGACTTAGGTGTTTTATGTTGAAATAATTTATAAGACAGCCATACTAGATCAGACTATCATGAGAAGAAATATGTCCACATGCTTGTTTTTAATTTTCCAGCTTCTTGCTTCGTCTGATCCTCTTTACTTTGCAGGAAAGGCACCGAACAACTATTCCTTTTCCTCTTGTCTTCTGTTAGCCACCTGACAGACTTTTAGCAACCTACTTCAACTGCTTTTTTTGTTGTTGAAATATATTAGTCTATTTAATGGCTCCCTGTACCTTACATCCTTCTTTTATCTGATTAACTCTTCCTGACCACTGAAAAAACCCATAAAATTATTATAATTCCCAAATATGCCTCATAAATATGAGTAGCCAGTTCAAAGCTTTCAAACTTGAATTCCTTTCCTGCTAACTTGATAAAGTGCATAATTAAAAAGAGCCTGAAAGAACACATAATAATTTTTCTTTGTTATGGCAGACCTCAATTATTTAATGACTCATGCATGAAAAGTTCATGTCTGGACCCACAGATTCATAATTTATTTAATTGTCTACTATAGAAGTAATGAAAAATTAGACATTAAATAAGTTGGAACTCATTTAAGGTATTTCACCTGGTTCTGGCTCCACTGCCAATGTCATTATTTTAGAGACACATATTTTTCTGATTTATTGGTTTTATTTCTACCTTGTGAATACAAGAGAGTCAAACAGATAGAATGTACCCTCAGCAAGTTTGCTGATGTTATGAAACTGGGGCTGATACACCTGAAGGCTGTGCTGCCATTCAGTGAGACCTTGATTTTTTTATAATTCATCAAAAAAATACAGACCTTGCTAAACTTCTCAGCTTCCAGCCAGAAAAGTCAGAGGTGGTGACAAATTTCAAGTACCTCATCTCGGTCATATATATTTATTTCAAGTATTGACTTGTCAGCATTCCACTCAGTATCACAGGAAACACTGAAAAAAGACATTGGAAAGAAGGAAAAAGTAGGACGAAAAAATGGTAAAGAGAAAAAATGTTTTCTCAAATAAATTGTGCTTTCCTTCTTCTCTTACTGTGCTCTCTTATAACTCAAAAGAGACTGTGAACACTGGTTTTGAATCTTTAAACAGCTTTGGCTATTTTAATTTTCTTTTGCCTTAGTAACATACTTGTGAAAATCCACCTGAGTAATAATTTCTTTTTTGTAAAAAGCACTTTTTTTTCATAGATACTATATGTCCCTGTTTTATATAGTACTGATTTTTCCCAGGAAGATAAGACAGACAAATTCATTATAATATTCTACGTCCCAGAAAAGAATAGCTGTGGCTGAAATACTTTCCCTTGCTTTAAGAAGGATGGTGCTAATGACAAAAGCAGTATTTATGACAATATCTGACAAATGTATGACTGCTCAGGACTATGGCCCATTACAACATGACAATAGAAACAAATCATGTGGTAATAATGATACTTCAGGTCTCAAACCTTATAATTTAATCTCACTTGTTCATCATACTAAATTAATCTAAAAAAAGCATTTTTGTCAATTTGTACATAGCACCAATGTATAAAGCACTGGACTAAGACTTGAACTGGATGAATAAATGTTCATCTGTACCAATCAAGACGTGAGTAAATGACTTAGCTGTTCAGTACCTTGGTACCCAGCATAACTGAGGATATTATGTCCTACTTTTCAGCTCTGTTGTCTCTTTAGACCATTCTCTGGCAGTTATTCACCCTTACTCTATGTTTGTATAGCACCAAGAACTAAGAGGGTTTGCTCTAAGAGTTAGTCTAATGAATGGAAAATAAAAGTACAAGTAATTCAAGGCTGTTACTACATTTTACATTTGCTGATTACACTAACTATGTTTTGGAGAATGGAAAGGGCCACGTCTTTTCCTCTGTCTTAAAAATGTGAAAATGTAAAGCTATTCTGTTCCCCTCTCTTGAAAAAGCAATCAATCCTTTGCATCCCAAAAACCTGATATTTATTAATGTAAGAAATTTGCATAGAGCTATTGTGATACAGTCAGTACAAACACTGTCCAGCTCAGTGAAACTGTTGCTAATTCTTGGATTTGCTTGGAATGAAAGGATTTTTCATGAGGTCAAGGTCGAGACCCACACCAGGATGTACACCTTCTGCAATGGGCTCCTCCACCACATCATTGCATTGCCAGTTTTGAAAGCTTCCAGGAATTTTCTCTCCTTTAAGCTACAGCTGTCTGGAACTGATAACAACACATTCTTCCAAAATAACTTTATACTGCTGTCTTGTTTAGCAAGTAAAAAAAAAAAAAAAGAGAAAAACATTTCTGCATTGCAGATGGAGCAATTGCTTGTTAGTTCATTTGTCTGCAAAAATTATTAGTGTTTCTGAGTGCCACCTTCATTCCAGTGACCCCTTAGCCTGCAGCAAACCATGAGGGGTGGTGCACACTGGGCACACATCAGGAACAGTATTTCCACTGTCGGGAGAGAAGCTGGCTGGCTGGATTTGGAAACCACTTTCCCTACTGTTCTTCTGCATGGAGAAGGACACCAAGGCTGATTCCCACCCTGTGCTCTTCATCACGCCTTTCCCTCTTGGGCTGCAAGAGTGTGGCAAGCGAAGTGCTCAGTTGCCATCCTGCTCCACCAAGTGCCTCCCAGGGCTGGATGTGCCAGCCACAGAGGATGCTCAGCCACACAAGGTGGCTCTCCTCCCTTCTGGCTGCCAGGGCGAGCAGAAGTCTCCTGCTCCTCCTTCACACTAGATTGCTAAAGAAGAGGGAACCTGGGAGAGTGGGTGGCCTTCTCTTGGTGAACACCAAATCCCTACACACATATTTAACAGTCTGCCCTGACCAGTGGGTCTTAATCTTCAGAAAAGCAGCTTTCACCCTTTTCAGTTTCGTTTTTCTTGGGTATGTTGTCACCAGCTATTGTGGCCAGTAGAGGTGAATAGTTCAGCCCTCTCTTCCTACCGAATCTGGTCATTCTCTTGGAAGCAAATCCTTGCACACCTCAGCACCACAGCATGGTGAAACAGCAGTCTCTTCTAGCTTCCAAATGGCTCCTCAGTATCCCTGCAACCAAGACTGGGAGTGAAGATGGGACAACTTCTTTTTTCTGAGGGTGAGGATAAAATAAAATGATGGGTAACTCCATCAACCCAAAGGAAAGGAATAGTAAAAAGTTGAAGTAGGAAATAACCAAGTGCAAAGTGCAGAAAATGCCAAAAAGTGACATGGCTGTGCTCTGAGCTGTGCAATGCTTATGTCTGTGATGGAACAGACTGCAAGGACCAAAGCAGAGGAGGAGTCAAATGTGGATGCAATATTCTAAGAAACTCTCTTCTTTCTCATGAATCATATGGGAAACAAAGATAAGCTGAATTCTTCTTGCTCTTTCTAATCTTTGTTTTGGAACTGGGTGCTGTAAGGGTTCAGCCAATCCCCCCAGGGGGTGGATTGGCTATAAACCAATCACTGCTAGACTCTTAATATCTATATAAGAACAGAACTTTGTAATAAACTTCCTCTCTTGCATTTTCGCCACCTCTGCCTGTTTTCTTGCTATATCCGCAAGCAGCAGCAAGAGTCAAACATGAACATACAAGATGTAGGGAGCCAGGAATCCACATGAAACAGATGTCTTTACAAATTGATGGTATAGTCATGTATTTGTTTCCTTGTCTCTCAGTTTTCCAATAGTAAAAGAAAAAAAACCCCACAAAATTTAATGGAATTATACTAATTTTCATAATTGCACTCATTTTTAAATACTGGTAAAATAGAGTTGACAGAGCTTTTTGTTATCCTGGATTAAAGTGATCAGCTTCAGTTTTGTGTAAGATTATCCTGGGTCTTTAGTTTATTTGGCACTTCTGTTGTCATTGCTTGGTTGACTCAGCTCTTACAATTTTTGAAGAATTGGGGTAGAAATGTTTGGTTATATAAATTACCTGAACTCGGAGTCAAAGAAGGTCATCCATTCTAGTAGATAGTGCAGAGAGGGTTTCAAGTGTACTTGGAAAACAAGGAAAGCCATTATGAAACAATAAGTGTTCTGTACAGGAGAGCAAAACACTGGGTCATGAATTCATAATTATTACATTAATGGACTACAGTTAAATCGATATATCTAGCCAGGGGGAGCTGAAAGCATCATTTGACCTAGTACTCACATTTCCCCAGGAACACAAAACACTGTAAAATGTCCTCACATTCTGCACACTGAGGATTTTGTGTGGAGTCCTTGGAGGGAGGCAAAGGACACAGAGAGTCAAGAGGACGATAAGCAGTGCAGCCTGCCTGAATTCTGGGCTGCCAGGCTCCAGCCCCAACACAGCT
This sequence comes from Acanthornis magna, assembly GCA_036785705.1. NCBI lineage: Eukaryota > Metazoa > Chordata > Aves > Passeriformes > Acanthizidae > Acanthornis > Acanthornis magna. The sequence continues at coordinate 1,777,222 of JAWUZG010000112.1, forward strand.
ACAGCACAGAAGTAATCTCACCTGCAAAGAGCCACAGATTCCAGGCAGTTTAATGAGGCTCTTACTCATCTTTCTCAAGCATGGAGGCCAGAAAAGGCATACACACAGGTGCATCATAGGTCAGAAGCATCTCATTTTATGGTTTCAAGTTGCCATGAAAAGCAGAACTGTTTTTCCTTACATTTCAGATTATTCTTTCAATAAACTGAGCCTCAAGCCATCTATGTTGACAATTATACTTTGGAGAAAGTATAATGGAAAAATCACGGATATGTTGGACAGTTCTCTCTCTGGAGGAAACTATATTGCTTTTTGTCTTCCAATACAGCCATGCAGTACTTAAAAGTATAATGACAGACTATTCTCGATAAATTGAATTTGTCTGTGAAGCTACTAGGCATTTAAATTGTTCTGCTCTTTTCAAAGTACACTTGTAGTGTTTAAAATAATGTTCTTTTCCACTGCTGAAGTTAGGGGTTAATCATGTGCAACATGGAGATATTTCCCTTCATCTCTCTAAATGTTCAGGTCATCAATTTCATCATGTTTTGGTGAATGCAGGTGAGGCAAGTAGGAGGTGAGAGACAAATCCATCATTTAGGACACAAGAGAAATATTGAACAGCTTAAAGATTCAGGAAAACTCAGTATTCTATAACCTTGCTGGCTTGGTTCAAAAAATGAAAGAGATACTTTCAGACAAAATATGGCAATAGGAGGTGTTTCTGTAAGCTGGAAGCATCTTCCCTCCACAACAGAGACATGTATGCTACCTAAACATGCTGTGCAGTCCTTACGTGCTGGACATTGAGCTGCCCTTACAGAACATGCACTTTCCCATTTGCTCCCTAAAGCAAAGCCTTAGTGCAAACAACAGTTAGAGAGCATTGCAAAGGGAAACCGAGAGCAGAGAGTGTGAATGAACACAACTTTTGATCATTTGAGATGACATTTGATCTGACTCAGCAGTCTGGCCAGCCTGCTGACAGCCTGGGGACAAATGAAAGTCCTTGCTAAAAGAGAATGACATATTTTGTTTGCAGAACTTCAACATGATCAAGAAATTCCCTTCTCCCTCCCTCTGTTTCCCTTATTTTAACCAGCAGATCAACCTCCACCCCTTTTCAGGTGCTTTGAGAGGGATGCTGCACAACTTGTCAAAAGCCCTTTGACTAATGGCACACCTGAGAGTTAGCTTGCAAGTGGTGGAGTTTGATTGCTTCAAAGTAAGGAAAGCCTCTTGAGACTGTAAAACAAAAAAAAAATTAATATTTCATTTTACCAGCTGCCAGGTTTGCCTATGGTATAGAACTGCAATAGCTCATTTATTGCACAAAGATAGGATAAGTTGACATACCTATTATAAAAAACCTCCAAAACATCAAAAGGTATTTGGGGGGGGGCTACAGTAGTGACAACAGCTCTGTAAGGGATTGCCATGTTTTGTAGCCAACACATTCTCCTCCCTGCCTTTTTTTGGACTTTAATTATCTGTAATTAAAAATAAGACTGTTTTTAACTTAAAAAAAAAAAAAAAAAAGAAAGATAAAATTCTAATAAATTGGAATATCAATATAGTTTATTTGGAATTTTTATTACAGAATGAAACCATGACATCATTACGCACTTTTCTAGTGTAACACGGGTGTGAGAGTCAGACACAGCACCTGCAAAACTGTGCTGGTCTCAGGCAGCTCAGCACTGGGGTTTGCAATGCCCCTGTGCTGCAGCTCAGTCGTGCCTCTGTCCTGGCGGCAAGACATCCATGTGATGGGAACATCCTCTGCTCACTGAGGAACACTGCACTAGCCATGCTGCTGGGTGAGTCAGCAGCGCTTCCATCTGCCCCTGTTTTCCATGCTCTGAGAATGGTTTTGGAGTGCTGAGCTCTTTCTGTATGAAACTGATTCTGTCTGGATGAAATTAAAGCTGAGACTCCAGGAGTGCAGCTCCTGCTCAGCAGCTGCCTGTGGGCAGTCAAGACACAAGGTCCAGCTAGACACACACTGAGGCAAAGCCTCCTGACAGTCTCCTGTGAAATTAGGATGATGTCAGTAATACCCAGTATTCTAAGCATTTAATAGAAATCTAATAAACACATAAATGTCAGCACCCTGTGTTTCCAGGCTTGCATGCTGCAGGTATGCATTGCCCAGAGTGCTGCTGTCCTCCCCCTCGCCAGCTGGACACAGGCACCCCCAGTACCCTCAGCAATGATGCTCTGTCTGGCCTGGGCAGAGGTGGTGATGTTGGTGGGGCATCTTCTGGCTGTGTCAAACCCAGCTCTGTAGCAACTTTTTAACGTGTCTTTCTTATCTCTTTTCTATTTCACATCTCTTTTGACTCCTTTGTGTCAAGAGTCATGCACAATTCCCTGGTTGCTGCTTAATCTGACTGATGGCCATCTCTCACTGCAACACCATCAGCTGGGGCCTGAGGTCATCGTCCCCTTTCATGTGATCAATTTTGGGCAAACGCCCTGGAGGCAGCGCTGTGTATTTGCTGCGCACGCACACTGCAGATGCTCCCATTTGTATCCTAATGTGTGGTGTTTTCCAGGCCACTGCTGAGCATCCCCCAAGGTTCTCAGGCAACAGCACAAGGCACAATACCCAGGGGAACCAAACACAGGGGACACTGTAAAAGGAAATGTGCAGGGACAAAGCTGCAAAGAGACCAGAAGAGCGCAACTCACCCTTGAAGACAAAACTGCTTGCCATTTCACAGTCATCTCGAGGGCTAGAAAATAAAGTGTATTCCACTGTGGGACACTGCAGTTCTGCTTTAGGACTTCATCTTCTCCTTTCTATTCCAAAACCTAGAAAGACAAGTTAAAGTAATCAAAGCATTTCAGTGGAAAAAAGAAAAGCAGTGGAAATTAAATCTGGAGGGCCAACCTCTGAACACCATGTTAACTGCAGTAGATCTTCCAGGCATTCAGCTCCCTGACTGTCTGCAAAAGAACTATCCCCACACACAAGAGCCACAAAGAGGTCCCAGACTCCCTGCTGTCAAGTTTAGAACACTGCCTGCAAATGTCACTGATAATATCCTGGTACTTCCACCAATAACTTCTCAGCGAGGAAAGCTGGCACACAGGAGTCGTTAGGTCTACCACGGGAGCTGCTGCATTTCCAATTAGGCTGGAACCCACCTACATTTCACCAGAAATAAGAGGAAGGAGATATTTCCATGAACCATTTCACCTTGGAACCATGTCTCAAAGCAGTACTTTCCAACAAAATACAGTTTTTCTATTCCAATGCAGGCCAGCTCCTAATATACTTTAGCAATTTGTGTGTTAATCTCGTGTCTGAGAGTAAGAGGCACCAGGAATACAGTCATGATTAACTCCTCTAATTAACGTGACCTATTTGGTGGTTTGTTTTTTATTTATTATGTTAACTGGCTCTTAAAATATGCATCCTTCCTCAGAGGAAAAAACCCAGACAGAAAGTGTTTTTAATTTGTAAATGAAACATTTTGTCTGAAAGATAAACCTGCTCTAACCTCAAGTTCTGCTGTCTCAAATCTCCTGCATATCTGGATTATTTGAGATGTCAACAGCTGCAGAGGGTCCCTTGTTGATATGTTTTTCGGAGATGAAACATATCCCTCCTGTTTCAGATTCCAAGAATGGTTTTTGCATTATTATCTAAGCAATAAGATCAAAGAGAGAAGGGATATCAGAGGTAAGAGTCCCATCTATTGGCCAGAGGAGGAACATGATAATCAAATGCTTTCTGAATATCAAAAATTTTCTACTATGAAAAATTATAAACAAAGAAAAATTAGCAGGAAAAATTAATCCTCTAAATGCTAATAATGGATATTAGTGAAGGCAAAAAATAAATTATTCTTTTAGAGAGGAAAGAAAAGGAAAACAACTTATTATTTAGGATAAGGAGGAGGGAATTTTTGTTGTCGTTACTTTGATTATGTAGGCAGTTGGGATTGTTTCTCAGGAAACTCTTTCTAGAGTACAGTCATTTTTAAATAACTCCTATTGTTTTACTTGAGTTTCAATTCAGGAAACTTTAGTCAAAACAGAGGCATGGTCTGTTGCATAAACAACAGTTCTGGCACCATCTCATCACTCTTACACTTAGGAGAGTTGCTTTTGATAGCTTGTTAAGTTACACAACCAAAATCTGTTAGTCCATACTTTCTGAAGCTTAGCACAGAGACAAATGTTTGTTTTACAAGCAGATGCCTTAATTTGGGAATGTGCAAAATTGTTTTTCTTAAACAGACCACTTCTGATTTTGGATTTGAGCAAGAATCTTCCGCGGTGTTTTTTCTTTTCACTGTGTGTGTTGAACATCACCACCAGCAACACGCATACAGCAATTTCTTAATTCTGAGCCAAACCACTCAGTGCCTGAAGACCCGGCCTTGTCCAAAGCATTTGATATTGTTCTGCACAGTCTCTAAAATTGAGATAATTAGATTTGACAGGTCGGCCACTTGGTGAATAAGGAATTGGTGGGAGGTCCCACTCACAGAGTGCCAGTCAATGGCTCACTGCGTGTGGAGACCAGTGATGAGTGGTGTCCCTCAGGGGTTGTTATTGGGACCAGCATTATTTAACCTCTTTGTCAGGGACACGGACCGTGGGATTGAGTGGACACAGCAAGTTTGCAGATGACACCAAACCGAGAGGCGTGGTTCAAACTAGAAGGACAGGATGCCATCCAGAGGGACATGGACAGGCTTGAGAGGTGGACCTGGGTGAACCTCATAAAGTCCAATAAGGCTTGGACACTGTACACTGGACACAGGGCACTGGACCTCAAGTACACACTGAGGGATTCACTGATTGGGAGCAGTCCTGAGGAGAAAGTCTTAGGAATGTTGACTGATGGGGAGTTCCACATGACCCATCAATGTATGCTGCAGCCCAGAATGCCAAATGTATTCTGGGCTGCATCAAAAGCAGTGTGGGCAGGTTGAGGGAGGGGATTCTGTCCCTTTTCTCTGCTCTCCTGGGACCCCACCTGGAGTTCTGTGTACATTATGGGGTCCTCAGCATAAGGATGTGGTCCTACTGGAGGAAGTCCAGAGGAGGGTCACAAAGATGATCAGAGGGATGGAACACCTCTCCTGTGAGGACAGGCTAAGAGACTGGGGTTATTCAGCCTGGAGAAGAAAGGGGGGAAACATTAAAACAGACTTTAAGTACTTAAAGGAAGCCTATGGGGAAGATTGGAGTGGATTCTTTATCATGGAGTGTAATGATAGGACAATGGATAATGGTTTTAAACAGAAAGAGGGCAGGTTTAGATTAGGTATAACAAAGAAATTCTCTGCTGTGAGTGCGGTGAGACACAGGACCAGGTGGCCCAGAGAAGTTGTAGATGCCCCATCTGTGGATGTGGTCAAGGCCAGGCTGGATGGGGCTTTGAGCAATCTGTTCTCAGGGAAGGTGTCCCTGCATGGAACTAGATGACCTTTAAAATCCCTTCCAACACAAACAAATTCGGAGTCTATGAAACTGTTTCCTACCACTCACTCCCTTATGATGGCTTAGCACACTGTGCTTCATGCTCCAGGCTAAAGTCCTTCCTCTGCCTTGGCATAGCTCTACAGATCGTTCTTTGTGCCAGAACATAAGAGCAAACATACTGAATCAGTCTAAAGTCAGAAAGAGGTGTCTAGGCAAAAGCACAAGGACGGGACTTACGGGTCTTCTCCAGTCATTGCAGCTCATGAACTTCACAAGACTTGTGATTTATGTGAGTTTAGGAAACCCCAAAGGATTTCTCTTCCATAAAGTTGTCAAATCAACCCACATACACTCTTATCATCTGTTAACAGCCTGTTGTAAGAATTGCTCATAAAAATCTACTTCCAGGATGCTCTCAGAATATCTTACCTTCCCTGCAACTTTTGGTATTTTAGTAAAGAGGTTCAACTGTTGGATATCTTGAGAACAAAAGACCTGTATTCTAGAGTAGCTTTGATATTCTGTTAAAAACCCAGAGTAAAGGAGAGTGGCTTATTCTTTAAAAAGTTGGGTATTAAATTTTTTTTTATGAAATGAGACTATACAAATGGAAGCAGTTTAGCACACAGTGGTGTGGACATAAAACCAGTGTACTGCCGTATAACGCATATGCCCCACTCTCCTTACAGCCTGAGAAAGCCCTGGCGGTGAATTGCAACTCACTGCAATTACCATGCTGTGCTCTAGCATCCTCTTTTTCACATTTCTGACCAAAAATAATCTGCAAAGAAGAAAATATGGAGCAAGTAAAACAAATGAAAACTGAGAATGCTGTATGTATTATGTGACAGTGTAGGGTTGCCGTCTGAGGTGTAGGTGCGGTTTGCTTCAGACGGTCGGGACGGAGACGAGAGACCTCTGGAGTTTGGTCTTAGAGCATGAAGTTTATTGTGAAAGGCATGAGTGTAGGAGACCTGCTGAGAGCTGCCAGATGCCGCTCAGAGCAGGTCAGAGAAGTAAGAGAGAGAGAGAGAAGTACAGAATACAGAATATGGAATAGAAGTACCATGGTCGTCATTTACAATACAATAAATCATCTTCTGTGCTAAATATTCTAATTTTCACTAGCCAATCTAGAGCAAGCTACAAATCCTACAACATTTACATACAGCCTATGAGAGTCATTGCATTACCACACGACGTTATATTTTAAACCCTAAAAATGGCTTTTTGGACCCTCTGCCAAGTTGGTAGGGTCTGCTCTGACCCTTGGACCTGCGTGCCAGCAGAGCGTGTTGTCTAATCAAGGACAGAATCTACCTTCAGTGGCCATACCATTGTTTTCCCAGTTACTTAGTAACTGGGGTTTGGTATCTCAAAGCTTGTCTTCATTTCAATCTCACTTATAGTTTCTATATTCTCAGCATCTTTTGCCAGGTAATAATATTTATAAGACTTTCCTATTTCATCCTCCCCAACATGACAGAATGGAAGTTCAGGGAGAAAACTGAAGATCCCTGCCTGGGCTGCCCCACAGACCAGCCCCCACTGGGGACTGTCATGCCTATAGAGGAGAGAGATAAGATAAACACTGCATTCAAACCCACTGCATAAATATCATGGTGGGCTGTGCCTTGGCCACTCTCACAGGCCATCGCTGGGTCTCTGTCTTGCCAAGGAATGCCCATTTCAGGCATGGCCGAGTGAAGCCATTGGTGCCACTCCCACCAGATGCCATAAGCATCCAAAATTCCGGTTTTACACAGATGGTCTGTGCTGCCACAGAGCACAGATACTGGATGTCAAGGACAATGAAAAAAAACCTCTGTTTGTTCTTTTCTACTCATGAGAACTGAAAGCAGAAAAAAGCAGAGACTAAGACTCACCTGAGCAGTAAACTTGGCCACAAAAATGCAATTGTTACATTTTCCATCTTAGAAGCTGCTGATTCACAAAATTATGAATGTTTCATTATGACGATGATAAAGACCTCCAAACTCTAAAACACTCTGGTTTTGAAAAATTGTAAAACAGGACTATCAGCAGCCTGTTTAGTACCATTTAGCACAGTGGCACTCAAAACAGGAGGTTCTGCATTATGGATCACTGGTATCTTCCTAAGCAACAAGGAACAAAATGTGTTTAAAGGTAATGTAACAGATATGTGTATGCAGAATAATGCCTTTAAAAGATTTAAATATGTATTTAAACTGCAGGTTGACCTCTATTTTTCCATGAAAATTGCCATATCTGTTTTCTCCAGAAGGCTTATTAAAATTGCATCTTTCTTGGAGAAAGATTACATTTGTTCTTATCCTGATCACATATCAGGTGATGTAAATGGATACAAAATCCAATGTTTGGATCAATACTGTGATAATAAAACTAAGAGAACTGAAAAATGGATAAAAGCACCACTCTCCACAGAAATGTTGATTCACTGACCATCTGTCTTACTTCAGCTAAGTGCTTTACTGCTTTAGATTGGCATTAGACAAGTCAGTCAATAAATTAAATAACTGAAGTCACACTATAATTCTTGGCTGCCCTGCTCTATTTTTTAAGCTTTCAACATCTAAAATGTCACATGTATTCCTTTTTTGGGCATATAGTGAGCATGTGCCAAGTCCTGTCTACTCATCCTAAGCATGAGCACAGAGGTAAATAGCAATTATAGTCTTGATTTCTACTAGTCACCCAACTGCCATAAAAACTCTTCAGAGTTTAAATCTGTGCATTAAATATATTTCTATTTATTTGCTTACCAACTTATATGAACACAGTCTGATTAAGACACCTGCATTATACATACTGAGAAAACAAGAAACAAATTCACTCAACATGTTGAAGCACTGTGCCCATATTCTGCACTCAGACAGCAAGAGAAGCAAGAGAACACACTTAGAACTTTAAAAAACCACAACAGAATGTTCGTTTTACAGGCCATTAGGATTCCATTAGTCTCATCTATTCATTTCCAGGCTGCCCTCAGACTGAAAAGTGAGTGTCTAATAGGATGCTTTCATTAGATTAAAATGAACAACCCTCCCTCCCTGCCACAGTCGAATACAATTTTATCAGAGAACACAACGGGTGACTGCTCATCCAACTGGAAGGCTGAGAAGAAGCTCAGAATTATATTCTTTTTTTTTTTTTTTTTTGACAAATTTAAAGCATAAACTTCAGAGTGACATCTAAGACAAACAAATATTTCAGCGTTATGACAAAGGGTATATATTGATTTTAGAGTAACAGTAGCTGTCGACATATTTGATACCCTCATTGTCTGCATAAAGAAATTATACCTAAATACAGGAGAAAAAAGTTTGCATCATTTCCTAGATGACAATATTTCCTTGTTCATTACTTAAATAACACCAGCAAATGGCCTAGATCAGATGCAGAAATAAAAGTTAAAAAGCTCACTGCTGGAGGCACCAAAACCTGAGACTCCAGGAAAGCAAAGAACATAAACAGCTGATTAGGAAGGTGGTCAAGTTTAAACCTTCTCATCTTTAATAAGACAGAGGGGCCTGTGCCTGGTGGGTTCTGAATGTGCTCCTGCAGTTTATCACGTGCTCAGAGAAGCTGCAGTACCTGTGGCCAACGGGAATCCCTACAGCCCTGTGAGTCCAGGCAAGGGTGTTCTGAAAAACAGTGCTGTTTTAGTGCCTGATTTTTGTCTTGTAAGGTGAGCACAACATCCTTTGGGTGGAACAAATTTCTCCCTCTAAATGAGCAGAAGTACCTATATCTCCTTTTGATGCCCAAGGACCCTCCTGGTGGAACAGCTCTGCTCACAGGCTGAGTCCTACATTCCTCAACACAGGATAAATGCTATACTGGAGAAAATGTAAATGGGCCCAGAGAGTGAGCACTGCTCTCCTCTGCAGAAAATCTGTTTATAGGAAAATGAGGTAGAAGATCTTTTTTTCTTTTTTAAATTTTTTTAATTTAATAATCAATAAATGAGTAAAAATTTGGGAGCAAATAAACTTTCAAAATCATTCTTTAAGATAACAGGGGAAAAAAATCCAGAAACTAACAGATAAAAAAATTTTGGAGAAAAAGTTATGATTCAGCGTCAGGAGAAAAAACACTTTTGAATTCCACATTAACAGGATACATGTTTTACATTTAACTGGTAAACATACCCTTTGGTAGCCATAATAATTCATATAAGGCTATTCCCACATAAGAGGTTTCAGTGTTTAAGAATATTCAAGTGCCTCAGTATTTGTGCTACACCTGTGTCTAGAGAACAGCAGGTTTACAGAAAGGACTGCAAACGACCCCCCTCTCATCCATCCAACACCTCCACCCCCAAAACCCCACCACTCCCACCTCCCTCCCCTCTTCCCTTATTTCCAGCTGTGGCAGCTGTTGTGAAACCAGCACTGGCAGACTCTGACACCTGGTGGTAGCTCAGCGAGTCTCTGGCCTTATTTTCTGTGAGGTTTTTGATTTGATAAGCTTTATTTTATTTTTCAGGAGTGCTTGGAACGAACGCTGATGTAAGGACCAATATGTTTACTAATAGTTCGAAAGTAGGAAGCCTCAACAGTAATCTCCTTTTACAAGGAGATTAAGTATACAGCTGAATGTCAGTCTGGGAAAGAAATACCAGGTAACTGCTCCCATGCTTACAGGTGGTGACAAAATACCTTTAAATTCACTGCAAAATACTTTAATCTTAACAAATTTTAAAATATCACATACGCAGTTTTCGTATTTCCTAAATCCTCAGCTTTTGACCATAAAATCTATAGTCTGTGAGGAGGAGTCTGTATGATCCTTTCTGTGTTCAGAGCACGGTATTTTAATCCTGACTGGAAACACCATGCTGTATTTTGGGAGTTTTCAAACCATTTCCTACCTTTGTCTGCAGCATCTATGCAGTTGTGATTGCCCAACTTCGGGGGCAGACCCTGCCCAGCGCCAGCCCCACAGCACAGAGTATTTGTCCACTGGCTTCCCACATGGTCCAGCATAGCAAACATACATCATGCTTATTCACATCAGACCCTGCATTTGGTTATCTATGGATATATGATACTCTCCATGGATACCAAGCCATTCCTGCCTGCTACCACCCAAATTTAATCTGCTGCTCTGCTTTAAATTTGCTCTTAAATACTGTAGAGGATTGGGACTTTGTATTTCTTGCTTTTGAAAATGCAAAGAGAACATAAGTAATTATTGCTCTCAGTACAGCATAAGCATATTTGTTCACAATGCCTTTAATTTCTAAGAGATTTTCAGTTTTCATTATCATTCATTGTCTCACCAGTTTTGTCTTTATTAGGCATTCATAAAAAATACTTCATTATCATCTGTAAAGCACAGTTCATTAGCATGGCTGCTCTGTAAGTCAATTGTTTCTTCATTAGCACCAGCTCCTCAGAAATTCAGGCCTTTGATGCTTCTTTGAATTATTTGTATCTTTTCATTTCCTTGGTTGTGTTTCTGAAAGATTTCATTTTTTTCTACAGCTATTTACATTTATGAATATCCTTGTAAGCCCTGCAGTTCTAATTTGTGATGTATTTTGCTTGCAACTGCATTAGTTGTTCATACAAATGCATTGGCATAGAGTTTATTCACAGGCTTCATCCTGCATTTGTGAGTGCTAATCTATTAACTCTCTTTATTCCTTTAGGCAGGAATGAAAACATTTGTCCCTGAGCATGCTCCAGAGAAGGAAGCACAATTTTGAAAGCCCCACAATTTCGCTGCCCTTCACTTGGATGCCTGGCAAAACATATATCAAGAACTACAAATATTTTTCTGATTGTAAATCCCTAATCTGACACTGACTGGAAACAGGTTCCTTTCAAGAGCTGCCAAACTCAGGAGAAGAGCCTAAGAAATGTTTCTGAGTGGTTTTTTGTTTCCAAATGTATTTTTCTTTTTATTCTGCCACTCTTTTTGGTATTTTTAAAGGTTTGTTTCTGAAGTGGAGAACATTTCTTGTGGGACAGATGGCTCAAAAATTTTAGAATGACATAAACCAGAGAGCACAGATTTGTTGAACCTTCTCTCTATATGCATCTCACTTTTTATGAAGAACCTAGGCATAGTTACAGCTCCCCACACACACTCTTGAGTGTGAGATTGCTCCTCTTTGCTCTACTACAGTGGTACACAAAATACATGCTTGAAGACAAGAACAGCCAAGGCTGAAAGATATTTCCTTTGTCCTCTACTTATTGCAACTATTTAATAAATGCTAATATGCCCAAATTCATTACAATGCAGCCAACCTCCTCACAAACAGTTAAAAAGGAATACAAGCCTTCTACTTCCACCACAAGCTCAGGCCAAGGTAAAAAACCCAAAGCCAGCTGGCCAGCTTTCAGGAAGAGCTCACTCGCTGGATGGAAAGAGAGAAACCCTGTTGACATGGAAACCTATAATTTCAATATATATCTATAATTAACAGATAAAATAGCAAGACAAGAGAGAGCTCAAAAAGCCATGATTAACTACAGTTGTGAGAGAATTTTTAATATCCAAATATTAGAGGTGAAAAAGTTAAAACAGCAACAAGGAAGGTGTTAAAAGAAATTGTTGTTCCAGGACATTGTTAGAGGGCTCAATGGGAATGCGAGAAATGAAGAAACAGTAATCTGATGCTGGAGCATGTTTCTGTATTTGTGTTCTATTGCTGCCATTAAAAAAAAAAAAAAGTACCTTCTTGTGGATTTCATTTATGTACATTCAAATGAGAGCTGCTGTCCTAAAAGTTTCAATCAGAATAGATGGCAGAGAGGGAAAGAGGGTGAAGTATTCAGAGAGATGCAGAGAGGCAAAAAATGCAGCCTTGATACAAATGCCAAGGGTGCACATCCACAGTCACATCTGATGACACAGGAAGACATTAAAGTTCCAAATTGGGAACGATCCTTGGGACACGATGATGGTAACAACCTTTTAGTCATCAGACAAGTCCATACCAGAGATGACCTGGACTAGGCAGTGGGAATGAAATTTTCTGGACATTGCTGTACATGGTAGGAAGAATTCTTCCTCTCTGGCTTTTCCCCCCCCTTATTTCTGGGGTATTTCAAGGCTACCAAACCCCAAGTGGTTAGACTTGGCACAGGATGGTTAGACATATTGTGTGCCTTCTTAGTTCAGGTTTTGGTATCAGCTCAGCAGTAAATCTTACTTCCTTGCAGAGAAACCTCTAAATAAATATGTGGTCCATGCATCAGTCCAAAAAAGAAGGGCACAAATCACTAGAGCAAGTTAACATTTTCACATTCAGAAGTGACAGGCTCAGTCCCTCTAAAGAGAAAATATTTGTTACACTATTATCTATGCTTAATATTTGCTCTTAAAATAATTTCTGTTCTTGATTTCAGGTGTTCCACTAAAAGATCTGGGCATGCATCATCCTTCACAGATAGACAAGCACTGATACAGGGAAGAGGGCAGAGATCTAATTAACTTTTCCATGTCCCATCTGAAATAAGAAGGTAGAGCTCACAGCAGGCTTCATTTATGGTAGCAAATATCTGTAGTGTAATGTCATTTGTATTTCTCCACTTGCCTAGTCTGGGGAGACCTGGCAACAAAAAAATAATAAAGAAGAAAAGAAACCATTAATTTGTGTGTAAACAAAGCAAGCATAACAAAGACTAGCTGAAGTTACCACCTGCTGCACAGCTTCTTCACATAGATAGAGTAGACAAATGGGGGTAATGTAACTCATCTCTTGGTGTTTGATGGTTATTAGTCTGCTCATTTTTCCAAAAGCCATTGCAAATTTGAGGCACTTTAAAAGCTGCAACAATCATTTATTTTTTTCTATCCATCATGTGGATACTAGTGAGAGCCAAGGGAAAAGAAAAGATATATGTTCAAGATCACTGTAAATATAATAAACCCCAGGAGTTAAATGACAAGCTCTATTTTATTTTCCATCTTTTCATTTTTAACTGTGCCTTTTTAATATTCTTGCTCTTCTGTTTTGTAAAATACAAAAGGCCAGAGGCTCCCTCACTGGAAAAAAATCTAAGTCCATTGTAATTGGATTGCTGATCTCTTCATCATTATCTTTATGGGCCTTGGGAAATTTCAAGGAGATAAAATTGTGGAAAAATAAAATAACTGTCTTCCTTGCTCTCTGTGCAAATGCTGATCATCAGGAAAGAAAGGCATGATTTGCTGCATATCTTCTCCTGCTCCCCAGCTCATTACAGTCCCCCAAGGTGTGAATCCCTGGGCCAAAATGCAGGCAATTGTCAGGCTTCTAAATGTGGAGGGTGTTTTTAATACAAGTCTTACATTAAGAGAAGCAAAACCTTGGGGCATAAATACATCATTCTCTTTCATATCATTTAAGCTAGCTGAATGCTTCTTAGTGTTCAGTAAATATAAATGTGTTTTGCCCCAGAGCCAGAACAGGCTGCAAAGAAGTATTGTTCTGCTCAGGATGAAAACCTAGCATGGATTTCAAAGTCTTCCTGAGACAGAGAGTGCTTTTAATTGGCAGAATTTATGAGAAGCCTGGGCACTTTTCCACCTTGTCATATGCAAGCTTTCTAATTGTCCAACTTTGAGGCTGTTGTGGCTTCAGCCACAAGTTCTGCACACGACACAGAGGTTGCACTCCTTGAGCTGGGTCATGGAGCTGGTGATGGGATCAGGAGGAGAGCACTGGCCCCATGCTCCATGCTGGGCTTATTAACCTCTCACTGTGTGCCTTCCTCCCCCTGCTTAGGCACCCCAAACATCCTGAGCATCAAAAATGGCTCATTTGAGCTAAAGAGGTCAGAACATTATGGGACACATCCCAGGCTAAACCCTGAGATAGTCACAGCTTCCTCTGTGGTCATTAGCTGTATCTTCAGTTAATGAACCTTGACGAATCATTGTGCCTTAGAAAGAGCAGGTGTTTTAAAGTGAATGTGGCAGCCACGGGTGAGCACGAACAACGTTGCATGACTTCTGCAAAAAATTCACACGTCACAAGCACAAAGGTGATAAAATCCTATATTCTGTGTCGGCTTCACCTCTTTTTTCACTAACATGAGAGTGATTGGTTTGTTGTGCCATTGGGACTCCAACAACTGGAACAGGCATGGACAGTGAATAATGTCAGGACCTTCAGTACACAGCTCAGAAAATCTCTCTTGGAGGTAAATGAAGTGAAATACATTGTCCCTTTTCTCATGTAGACAAACTCTTCCTAATGAAAATGTTGAACTTCACTGTCTTTCAGTTGGTATATCTGAAGCCATCCCACTGCTGATTATATGGGTCTGAAAGGGTATTTTGGGAAGTTTGGTGAGTTTAGCCAGAGAGTGAAATATGCTGAAATCAATTTTTAAAAAAACCCTCTATTTCTTCAGGGCTAGTTTTACTCTGTGCATATTTCAATACAATAAACACCTCAGAAAAACCACCTTTGTATTTTTCCTTCTTATCAGAACAATTCCCTCTGGCCTACACAGAAAATGTATTTATGGCCTGATCATGTTTTCTATCCCATTTATACTCTTTTAATTAGCAAAAGTAGGATTGTAGACGCCTTAGGAGCTGGATTCTATTTATTCTCACTAGTTTCTGAGCCATATTATTGTATCACCTACAGATCCTGGGGACACCCCATACTGTGTGGGGTGGTAATCCTTCCCTCTTGGAAGTTACCCATTGCAGCAAGCCAGGATGCAGACCATCCCCATGACAAGCTAAATGAACTGAGGATACAAAACAAGACTCTACCACCCAAGCCTGGTTTTTGCTTAGGCAAAAATAAACATTAACATCTTTCTCGGATCCATGCACTGCCATCCTTTCTGTCACAGGGTTTTTCACACACATTTTTAACTGTCAGCCTGGGTGCATATCGATAGGCCCTGATGCAAACCTCTTTGCGTAGAATCAGACAGAAAGTACTTCTCTTCAAAGGGTTTATCTGAGGAGCCTTTTTGTTTAGATGTCCATCTCAGGAGTTGCTTCAGAGGGAAGCATACAGATATCACATACAGATTTAGAGTTTGATGAATTGATCTCTGAACTAGTTAGCAGACAGACATTTCTCCTTATCATTTGAATTGTATTTCAATCTCCTTATTTTTTCATTTTTCATTAAGCATTTCAGGATAATCAGTTTTATTTGTTTATTTATTTGTCTTTATACTAGCTTATGCAGACTTCTCTACATCTTATTTTTGTGTTGGTGAAATATTGATCAGGTGTAGATATGGTCCATTCGTGAAATGGTCATTTATGTCAAGTAGACAGAGAGGAAGAGAGGAAAAATAGTATTATTTACCTTCTTTCTAGGAGGAGGGTAGAGAGAGAATAAAGAAAAGGAAAGAGCTGTAGCTGGGACTGGAAGTCATGGATTTGGGCATGCGTCATCCTGAACATGTGATAGTCATGTTTTGACATTTTCTGATTTTGACAAAAAATGTCAAAACTTTGCTATTCTAAGTGATCCTGCAGAGTGACAAAGAGTGACTGTATTGAAAACTGCATTGAAAATTCAGTTATTTTTAGTTGTCACAGAGAGTGGCTGTGCAGAGGGCTGAGCTCCCAAATAACTGGGTGCATTCAGAGAACTGCTTCTTTTCTGTGAGAACCCAAAACCAGAAATCTGCAGCAACGGCAGCTAAGGATAAAAGTGTTTCCTAATGGTATGAGGCCAGACGTTTTTGCTGTGGCCCTTTCAGGAAACACACATACAAAATTTGCAGCTCGTTGTTCCCAGCAGGATTGTATATGCATGTTTTGCACATTTATCCCAGGACACATATTGAAGTGCGCCTGGTGCTTTGCTCATCTGTAACTGCTGCATCAGTTTATGATGTGAAGAATCACAGTGGCACTCTAGCAGATGGGTCTAAGCATGTCCATGCCAGAAAATCAGCATGTGAAATAAGTTTGAATAAGACAAGTAGATAATTTGAAGGCCAATACAAGCCTCTTGCTATCACCTGCTCAATTAGCTTTAAAAGTAAAAGCTGCTGCTCAGATGTGCCCTGTCTCAGGCACCCAATGCAATTCAGCCAATTCCAGCACTTCCAAGGTTTTCTGAAGCACAGAAAGATCTTGTCAATAAACTCCTCAGCTGCACTTTGTTTTTAACTTCAGTGGTGTTCAGTTAATTCCATCATGCTACACCTGCGTAACTTAGGCAATTTAGTAAAATTTTAGCGATTGCTGGATATTGTTTTGGTTTTTGACTTGGCTCTTTATCTCTGATTGCCAGAATATATGAACCTTGATAAAAAAAAGTGTTAAAAATTTACCTTAAGAGAGAGTTCAAGTACCAGGTGGGTTCTCTGAAGAATCTAAAATCATCTGAAGGCTGTCACTCAGAAATGAATACCAGCTACAGAAAATAATTTTTAGCGGTGACTAATTTGTCTTCCTTTTTTTTACAAAAAGAAAAGTGTTATTTCATAAATTTCTATGATAAAAATGTTTCTCATCCCAGAAAACCTTTAAGTTAGCTGTAGATTTTGCCTGAAGAAACATATGCATATATATGTATAATTTCAGCTGATTATACTCAGATCTTGATTTCATTGTAGGGGGGTTGGAATTAGATGACTTTTAAAAGTCCCTTCCAATTCAAACTATTCTATGATTCTCTATAGTCTTTTTTTTTTTTTTTTTAAGATGATTTTTACCTGGAAATATCAAAAAGGCTGGAACTACCATCGATTCCCTTCTGCAATGACAGTAAAGTTTGCATTTGGACACCATGTCATGAGTCTGAAGGTTTTCAGGAGAGAGGGAAAGAATATTCTTTTGGCATTGGTGGCAATACATATAAATTATGTCTCATATCTGATTTTAATAGAAGAATTTCATTACCAATTTATTCTTTTAAGGCACCATTCCTCTTTTCCCAGTGAATTACCTATTACTCACTTGAAGTCATTACATTTTTCAGGGAAAATCTATTTATAAGTTCTGATGAAGCAAACTAATTGAAAACATAATTAAAAAGAGGCCAGAATCTTAAATAAATCACAGATATTTTCTCCATAGATTAAACCCACTTAGCAGGCAATGCTTCTTACATAACTTTTCCAAACAGTCCTGTATTATCATTTTACCCTGGACACTGACTCCTGATGCCGTGTCATCCCCTGAGAAAAAGTAGTATTTCAGTTCTGCTTGGGGGCAAGAGGAGAGTCCATCTCTACTGCAGTTGGTGCTGGCCTGGCTGCTGTGGAGGTCTCTGCAGCCCTCGCCCATCTCAGGCAGTGCCAGGGGGGACACTGGCCTGGTACTGGCTCACACAAGTCACTATCCAGTGCAATGCTAAAAGCCTCCCATCCTTGGTTTTCATCTGGTTGTCATCTGATTAAAATGATATTAAATGGCAGAGCTCCTTGAGATGGATTGGGAATAGGAAATGTGTGCCATGGTGGCAGAGGGTTGGCAGCAGATGGCTGCTGGGGCTGGCATGGCCCACAGGAGGAGCAGTGTTTTAAGGAGACAATGGCTGGGAGTGACAGATTCCAGGAGACGAAGGCTGGGCAAGTCTTTTCCAGCAGATACAGTCCTGGGGTGGTACTGTGCAGGATCCTGCTCTCCTCACAGAGGATTCCTGGACTGCCCAGCCCCAGCCTTCCCCCTGCCATTCCAAGCTGGTCGGACACAGTCCTGCCTAGGTCTGCCTGCCCACCTCTCAGCTTTAGTAGTGTAAGGACTGGTATTTAGTATTTTCTAGAATAAATACTAAAAAGATATAGTATTTAATAATGAATGTATTGTAACAAATTAATGTGCTGCCTGATTAATATGACTTAATTAATATACTAACTAGTAAATATAGTATTTTCAGCACTTACCTTTATTTGCTGCATTTCCCAGTATTTTCATTGCCTGTACACATTGCCTGAACACTTAAGTAAGTAACAAAGGCTATTTCAAACTGGGTTAGCTTTTTTAAACCAACTAGTACCAAAGCCCATCATTAGCTTCCTCAGCCTGTTGCTTTTCAGGGATGCTGAGCCATGACAGCATCTTCAGGCCTAAATGTGGTGGTAGTGTCCAACATGCTGGACATACCTCTCAAACGTCTGTTGAGAAAAACTTTTCCATAAATTACTTATCAGCTGCTTAGTTCAGAGCTGGGCACTGAGGCTGTGGACACCAGATCTGCTGCTGCTGCACTGGCCCCAGCAGCCATGTCCCTGCAGAACATTTGTGTGAACATTATACTGTGCAGGAGCTGAAGAGTGACATGGTCATAACACCACCTCACTCCAGTGTAAGAGAATTTCTAAACAATGTCCCTTATGAGGCTTGCACGAGTATACCCAAAATGGCAGAAATAATCATAGCATATGTTCAAAATGGCACTGTCACCTAGAATGCCCTGTGTCTCCAGCTGTTCTATTGTTTTGTGCTCCTTACAAACTTATGCTAAACAATTCTCTTCCTCTCCAGTTAATCTGACACAAATTGTCTCAGGCTAGTGTGGAATGTCATAAAAAAGACAATTTCACACTCGTGGGTTAGAGCAAAAGGTGTTTATTGCTGAACCCACGAGGTCCAGGATCTCCCGAGGGAGAAATGAAAGGAAAAAGAAAGAAAAAAAGCACAAAAAAAAAAGGAAGGTCCCAGGACAGCAATAAGACTCTCCTGGCCACCGGTTGGTGGCCAAGGACAAGGAGATCCCTCAGGCCGGGTGGCGAACTTAAGCTAATCTTAAGTTCAAAAAAAAAGATTTTAAGTATAGCCCATAAAAATGGGCAAGAGGCCCAGCACCCGACCCAGCCTCTGACTCCCTGCTAGTCAGAGAGACAGAGACACCAGGCACCCTGCACAGACCAGAGTCTGCAGCTGTTGGTGGTAAAGGCACCTGGAAAAAAAGAGACTGTCTCAGCTCAAGAGAGCCAAATTTATAAAGTTTTTGATGGGCTGGTCCGAATTAGCCTCTCCGCCCTCTCGCTCGCTGGTGATTGGGAATACTAATTAATGAGGTGGCCTTCCCCACCAATAGATGGATCGTTGCCTAGGGGTAATTTGCAAAGGCGGGAAAGGGCCTCATTAGTATTCCACTTGAGGTGGGCGGAGAGGTGCAAACCTTCTATTTTTAGCTCGGGTGCTGCAGAGTGCCTTTAATATTGGGATGGGTGATGGGCTTACAGATTTACAATACAACATAAAAACTGAGTTTTACATAAATAAAATTACAAAGATAAAGGATTTTTTTTTAAAAAAGTACATAACTTCTGAACTCAGGGTTACATGGGTTCAACTGCTTTTCCATCTAAAATACCTTCAATCCCTTTTATTTTGCTCCAAACAACTTTAATATCCCAATGCTTTTACCCAGAAACATTGCACTCTTAAAACATCTTTAAAACAGTCTCTTTTTTAACTTTTCAATCTAGAACTTTATCAAAAATCCAAACTTTCAACTCCACTCAACAGGTACAACAATACAACAGCAACCATCAACTCCAACATGCGAAAAATCACTCCACTCTCATTTATAACAAACTCCCCCCTTTTTCTTTTTCCTTAGGGAACCTTGATTTTTCGCATTACTCTCACAGTGTACCCACTTCACTCATGCGCAACACTGGAGGAACAAAATAGAGTCTTTTCGGCTACAGAAAAGTTGTCATTTCTTATCCAAAACAAATTTTCTGGAGCTGCCCAGAAACTGTCTTTAACTGAGTTCGCCTGAGTCCAATACCTCGAGAAAGCAGGAAGTGTGGAAAAAGGATTACCATCCTCCCAGCATTGGAACAGCTTCTCGATTTTGTTGTAAACACAGTTTTTATGAGGTAGTTGTGTACTTGTCCAGTATACGTTTGGTGTTGTGGGCAGCCACCAGCTCTTTTTCCCGTCTGTGACCAGGTATCTTTTACACGTTGTTTCTCCCACCCTCTGGAAGAATCTTGGGGCTTTTCTCCAAATGCACTCTTCCCCTAAGACTGTGTTACTTAAATGCCAAATTTCATTATCAGTTCGGGTGTTTGGCGGAAGATTGCCCAGCTGTATGATTTCGAGGGGTCCAATCCCGACCCCTCGCCAAGGCCAGTACTCGGACATTAAAGTTCCTCCGCACACCCAGCAATTTGTTAAATTTAGTTGCTGACTTATCCTCTCCGCCAAATCAATAAATAAATTTTGGTCTACTTTTGATAAGCCAGCTTCCTGTTGTTTTTGGTTTTCTTCGATTACAGTTTCTTGAATCAGGTCCAATTCAAAGGTTTTTCTTTTTATTAAATCTTCCTCTTTTGTGATATAATTGAAATTGAAACAAAGCCAAACATCATCGGAGGGGCACTCTCCTTTTATCTTTTGAATTTGAGTACCAATGTTTTGCCCAATCCAATACTTCTGTCCCTTTTCCGTACACCTTCCTAAGTTAACAATATCGTAGCAACCTGGGCTTACATAGGAATGTGCACGGAAAAAGTGTTTTATTTTGAATGAATTTCCTGCGGTCTGGTAAATGGTGTGATAGCACTTGTTGCACCTTATGTCCGCCTTGGCTCCCAGGATCTTCGGCACAGAGATGACTAGTGCCACGGCCAGGAAGAGCAGTACGGTGACCTTTCTCGGTTTGGGCTCTATTCCTGCTTGTGCTGGTGGTTGGCATTCCTTTCCTGGAGTCTCTGGACTGGTGCTAAGCGCGTTCTCTCCCTCAGGCCGCAGGAGATTCATTTTTTATCTGGCCTCGGTCAGTTCCTGTGAGGAACGTGTGTCCGTTAATTTGTAGCCAAATTACTTTGGTCTTAGAAGAAGAGGCAGATCTTATCAGGCAGGTTTTCCTTCCTACAAAAAGTGGGAAGTGAGAGAAACAAGGTTAGTGTTTTATATATGTAACAAATGTTGAACATGATAATTTGAAACTTGAACAGTCTTTTAACTTCAACAACAATAACATTTACAGTAACTGGTAACATTTCTTTGACTAGATCTTAGTTTTAAAGGATACTGTTGCGGTTCAAGGTTTTCCTTTTTCTCGGAGCTCTTGTTCATCCTCTGGTGGAGTCACTGGACCTTTTACTCTCCGAATGTGTGTCCATCCCTTTTCTGCTGTTCTTATCGCTGCTTCTGTTGTTAAAAGAACCTGGAAGGGGCCTTCCCAAGAGGGGGTTAGAGATTTTTCTTTCCAGCATTTTATTAACACCCACTCTCCTGGATGAATATTATGTAAATTGAAATCAAGAGGTGGTGTTTGCACAAGCAGGCCCTTTTCCTTTAACTCTTGGATGTTGTGTGCAATGATCTTTACATACTCCCTTATTGCTATGTTTCCAGTCTCTTTTACATCGATTTCTCGCTGTCCAGCTAAATAAGGGAGTCCAAACAACATTTCATACGCTGAGACTTGAATGTCAGTTCGTGGTTGTGTTCGAACGCTTAATAGGGCAAGTGGGAGGCACTTAACCCAGGACCACTTTGTTTCTATCATTAATTTTGTGAGTATTCTTTTTAGTGTCTGATTCATGCGTTCTACTCTTCCCGAACTCTCCGGGTGCCAGGGAGTATGCAATTTCCAATCTGAGCCTAATTGATTGATTAAATTTAGAGTGATTTGAGAAGTAAAATGAGTTCCTCTATCTGAGTCAATTCTTAGAGGGACTCCATAGCGGGGAATTATCTGTTCTAAGAGCACCTTACTCACTGTGTGGGCGGTGGCATTGGTGGTAGGAAAAGCTTCCACCCAGTGAGTGAGGTGATCTACTATGACTAATAGGTACTTCCACCGCTGTACAAGGGGCATCTCTGTGAAGTCTATCTGGATGCTCTGGAATGGACGAGAAGCTATGTCCATTCCCCCTTTTGGAACATTTTTCATTTGTTTTTTATTGACTTTTTGGCATACTAGACAATTTTTGGTAATTTGGTTTGCAATTTCGTATACTCCCAGGCAACAGAAGACCCGGGAAAAGTGATCTACTAGGGCCTTTGTTCCCCAATGGTAATTTCTATGTATCGCAAATAAAATTTCACGAGTCAGTGCTTTGTTTAGAATTTGCCTACCATCAGGAAGGTGCCACCTACCTTCCTGGTCTTCTATTCCGCCAATTGCCGCCAATTGTTCTTTTTCTTTGTTGTTAAAAATGGGCCTGGGTAAGTTTTTCTCACTTACCCCTTGTTGGTCTGGTGCTGATGGTATCTCTTCCTCATTTGCTTCCAGGGTTTTTGGGACTTCATCCTCCTCGGAGGTTTCTTTGGTCTTGTTCGATTCCTCTGCATCAGTTGTTTCTTGTCTTTTCGCTGCTGCTCGTGTGGTTACCTTTAAAACAGTCTCTGTGAACAGTCCTTCAATAGCTGCCTCTCTAGCTGTATTATCTGCTAGAGTATTTCCCCTAGCTTCTAGACTGAGCCCGGTTTGGTGTCCTGGTACATGTACCACAGCAATGGCTTTTGGTCTCTTTAAGCTCTCTAAGATTTTTACAATCATTTCTTTGTGCAAAATGTCTTTCCCTTTTGAATTCAATAGCCCACGTTCCATCCATATTTTACCAAAGGTGTGGACCACCCCGAAGGCATATTTAGAGTCTGTGTATATAGTTCCGATTTCCCCGGCTAGGTGGTGGAGGGCTCTTTCCAACGCATAAAGCTCGCATACCTGAGCAGACCAATGTCCTGGTAGTTTCCCTTTTTCTATTACTTTCATTTCCAACCCGTCTACCACTGCATACCCGGAGCATCGGTTTCCACGTACCACCCTGGATGATCCGTCTACAAAGATCTTTTTCCCTTCGAGGATGGCGATGTCAGTTAGGTCTTCCCGCACCTTTGTTTGTAGGTCGATCACATTTATGCAATTGTGGGCTAAGTCATCTTGTGGTAAGCCATAAAGAAATTGTGCTGGGTTCTGTGAGGTACATGTGGCGAAGTGAAGATGTTTAGATTCAATTAGGAGGCTCTCATATTGCACAATTCGGGCATCCGTGAGCCACTCTGAGGCCCGCTGAGTTAGAATGGCCTTTACACAGTGAGGTGTGTGCACTGTGAGTGTCCCTCCAAACACCAGCTTCTGAGCCTCAGCCACCAGAACTGCCGACGCTGCGATTGCCTGGATGCATTGTGGCCATCCCCTTGATACAGGGTCCAAGATCTTCGAAATGAAAGCTACAGGTTTTCTGGACCCGCCCCACGTTTGGGTCAGCACCCCAAAGGCAACTCCTTTGTCCACATTTACAAACAAATCAAAGGGCTTATCTAGGGCAGGTAAGCTGAGGACTGGAGCTTGCAGTAATTTGTCTTTCAAATCTTTTAGTTTTTGATTGTCTGATTTTGTCCAATGTACTGGCTCCTCCTCAGTTAATTTTTCGTATAGGAATTGAACGGATTGCGAGTACTTGTCAATCCAGAGCCTACAATATCCAAACAGGCCCAGTAACTGTCTAATTTCTCGTTTTGTTTTTGGAGGTGGCAGGTCAATTATTGCCTTTACTCTTTCGGCACTCAGTTTTTTTGTACCATGCCCAATTAAATGTCCGAGGTATTTTACTTCTTGTAGTACGAATTGTAATTTTTGTTTTGACACTCGCAACCCTTTCTGCCCTAGAAAGTTTAATAGTTTTATAGTAGCCAATTTGACTGTCTCCTCCTGCTCCCCAGACACCAGCAGGTCGTCCACATACTGCGTGATTTTTATGCCCTCTGGTGGATCAAAGGTAGTTAAAAGGCCTTCAAGGGCCTGGCCAAAAAGCGTGGGGGACTCAGTGTAACCCTGAGGCAACCGAGTCCATCGAAGCTGCCGCTTTCTCCCTGTATCTGGATCCTCCCAAGTAAATGCAAAGATGTTTCTGCAGGAAGGATCTAGGGGACATGACCAGAATGCGTCCTTAAGGTCAACAACAGAGAACCAGGCATGTGATGGTGGAATTTGATTTAAAAGTGTGTATGGGTTAGGAACCAGGGGGTACCTGGTTTCCACTCTGTCATTTACCTTACGCAGGTCGTGGACAAGTCGGCAGCCCCCGTCTGGTTTGCTGACACCCAGAATCGGTGTGTTGAAGGGAGACTTGCAAGGCTCTAGGATGCCATCCTCTAGCAGCTCTTCGATGGTGACCTTCAGTTTCTTCCGCTTCTCCTTGGTTAGGGGATACTGTGGAACTCGAATAGGATTCGTTCCTGGAAGTAAGTTCACAGTTAGTGGTGTCATGTCTATTTTTCCCCGGTTGCCCGGTTTGGCCCAGACAATGGGGTTTATCTGGTTCTCATCTTGTACTGATAATACAAATAGCTTGGTAACCATTTTACCTTTACGGGGGACTACCCCAATTTGCAGTGGAATCTGCAGGTCTCTCCCCAATAGATTTATTCCTGCTTGAGGAACAAAAAGGATGTCATTAATATGAATTCTTGCATTTCCCCTGATCTCCACATTTGGAATGATTGGGACGGTAAAAGTGTCACCCTTCGCTCCTGAGATCTCTATGGTGTTGTTTTTGGTAACGTATAGTCCTTTTGGTACTTCCGCAATACAAGTCCTTTCAGCTCCAGTGTCCACAAGAAACGTTACAGGTTGATGGTGGGGACCTACTAATAAAGTTATCAAGGGCTCTTGTTGATGTTTATCGGTCCCCACTGGATAGAGCCCCTGACACCTTCAGTTACTTTCGGCCTGGGTTTCCTGGTACACTACTTGGTCTTTCTGCTTCCTGTAACAATACCAGGTCCCATGGCCTGGTTTCTTACAATAGGTACAATAGTGGTTTGCTTTGTTCATACTCGGGTCACTCGACCTCGAGTCACCTCTAGTAAATTGAGTGGGTTTAGGAGAGCCAATTGTAGTATCTTTGGGAGGGTCTTTTTCAACATTTTTCATTATTTTTGCTTTTGTTTTCCAATTTTCTTCATCTCTTCGAACAAAGACCCTCTGAGCTTCCTCGAGTAATTCCTTTAAATCTCTCTCTGGCCACTTGTCCAATTTTTCCAGTTTTTTACGAATATCCGGCCAGGAGTATAGCACAAAATGTACTTTCAACATTGTTTGCCCGCTGTCGCTGTCTAAATCCAATTGGGTGTACAATTGCACATTGTTCTTTAACCTTTCCAGCCAGTCATGGGGAGTTTCATCTTTACCTTGGGTACTTCCAAATGCCCTCTTGATGTTGTTCACCCTCGGAACAGCCTCTCTAATCCCTTTTACTATCAATTTTCTATAATCTTTCATATTTTCCCTATCCTCCTCGTCATTTGGGTTCCAATTTGGATCTTCATTTGGCATTTTCCGTTCTCCAGGAGGGCCCTGATTATCATTATTTTCTCTCTCCCACACTTTCATTCCCGCAGTCCTTATTAAACATTGCTCCTCCAGGGAGAACAGGGACTGGAGGATGGACTGCATTTCGTGCCAAGTGAATATGTTTGGCCCGAGGAATTGATCGAATTGTTGAGATAACCCTATCGGGTCACTCAATAAGGACTTCATTTCTCTTTTGAAGTCTCTTACCTCTGAGGAGGAAAGAGGTGCAACTACATATCCAATTCCTCCCCGTGCTCCACCCATAGGCACTTCTCGCAGGGGGAAAGCCTTTGTTTTATCTTGTGGAGTTTTGGAACAATCCTCACAAATTGAGCAGGCCAATTTAACATTTCGTTTTCTGGTTGAGGAGAGAGATTTTTCTTTTCCAATTGGAGTAATTTTGCTTTTTGAATGTTTTGGACGAGGAGAGTTAGGGAGGGTATGTTTTCTTTTTGGTGTGCAGACTTCTCCCTCATCTGACTGACTGGAATTATTTGTGTCCTCCTCCTCTATTGAGGATTCGGCACTACTATCTCCATCAATTTGGTTAGCAGCAACTGGTGGAAGGGCATCTAAAGGGTCCCATCGCTTTGGTTGAACTTTCCTTACTTTTTGATCTTTTTTGTCAGTGGTTGATGTTTCATGTTTAGTTAATTTTGAGTTGTCTTTTACTGTTAAGATTTTCTCGTCTTTTGTTTCCACATTGTTCCAATATTTTAACCAAATTCGTGCGTAATCCAATTGTTCCAATTTCTTTGGGCCCTTATAATGTAGATATAAGCAAAGGGCCTTACAGAGCCATATCTCTGAAGATCCCTGTTTGGGCCACTTGAGTCCATCCTCTCGAATTTTCTTTCTAGGCCACTCAAAGACACAGTACTGGATCATTTGCACTGCATCCTTCCCCTTAGTTAATTCATGACTGTCCCAATTTTTGAGCATAATGCCTAGGGGACTGTCAGGTGCTACTTTGTAATTCTTCAGGGAAGAGTGGCTCTTGCTTACACACTGACCCATTTTGGCTCAACTGCAACGATGGGAAAGTAAAAAGAATATAGAATTTAAAATACCCACTCTCTATTTTATTTTCTCTCCTTTTTTTTTTTTTTTTTTTTTTTTTTTTTTTTTAAATAATATATGTATAAATAATATATGAATATTTTGATTTAATTTATTTTTTACAAATTTTTTTTTTAATTTTTTTTTTTTTATTATTTAATTAATTAATTAATTAATTTATATCTTTTGATGTTCTTTACTTAACTTAATTATTTTCTATGATGGGAACTTGATAACTTTCCGTGGGAAAAATTAATAATTCACTTAAACAATTAACAAAGCAATTGAATAATTAAACAATAAGAAACCAAGATGGCCGACAATAATAACTTCCCGTGGGAAAAATAAATACTTCACTTAAGCACTTAAACAATATATGAATATTTTGATTTAATTTATTTTTTTACAAATTTTTTTTTTTTTTTTTTTTTTTAAATTTAATTAAATTAATTAATTTATTTATATCTTTTGATGTTCTTTACTTAACTTAATTATTTTCTATGATGGGAACTTTCCGTGGGAAAAATTAATAATTAACTTAAACAATTAACAAAGCAATTGAATAATTAAACAATAAGAAACCAAGATGGCCGACAATAATAACTTCCCGTGGGAAAAATAAATACTTCACTTAAGCACTTAAATAATGCAATGGACAATTAAACAATAAGGAACCAAGATGGCCGACAACTGAAAACCAAAATGGCTGCTATAAATAATTCACTCAAGCAATTAAATAAAGCAATGAACAATTAAACAATAAAGAACCAAGATGGCCGACGACTGAAAACCAAAATGGCCGCTATAAATGATTCACTTAATCAATGAACAATTAAACAATAAAGAACCAAGATGGCCGACGACTGAAAACCAAAATGGCCGCTATAAATGATTCACCAAATCAATGAACAATTAAACAATAAAGAACCAAGATGGCCGACGACTGAAAACCAAAATGGCCGCTATAAATGATTCACTTAATCAATGAACAATTAAACAATAAGGAACCAAGATGGCCACCGGCTGATAACCAAAATGGCTGCTTCCCCCTTTCCGGAGAAGCTTCTGGCTGAAGAAGAAGAACCCAAAATGGCTGCTCCCCCCTTCCCGGAGAAGCTTCTGGCTAAAGAAGAAGAACTCAAAATGGCCGCTCCCCCCTTCCCGGAGAAGCTTCTGGCTAAAGGACAGTTAGAGAAAGGGGACAGAGTAGATAGAAATATAAAATATATATATATGAAGGCCGCGCGGTATTTTTTTTCTTTCTTTCTGGGGCTGGGCTTTTTCCCTTAACAAAAATTTTCAATTTTCTTTGAATCTCCCACTTTCAGTCGCTTCAAGCTCACTCTCTCTGCTCTTGCCCCAAAACTGAGTCAGAGAGCTCTGGCTCTCAGCTCCTTGCCCTGTCTCACTCACTCTGCAATCACACCAGGGGTGGCCCACCCCACACTCACACTTCAATCAGGGCTGGCGCTAGGGAGAAACTAAACAGAAATTTTCTTTTTATAAGTTGGTTTTCCCTAACTACAGTCCCCTAGAAAGGGGTAGGGCCTCACCAATCTCCTGCGATGGTCTTGGAGTCCTCTCACCGTAGGTGGTATCCGCAGTAGTCCAAATTTGAGGAAAAAATCGGAAAAATTAAAAATTTGGAAAAAAACCAAAAAATCGGGATTTTTGGGCAAATTTGGGCAAAAAAGGATATCCCGGACGAGCCCCCAAGAAATTGTCATAAAAAAAGACAATTTCACACTCGTGGGTTAGAGCAAAAGGTGTTTATTGCTGAACCCACGAGGTCCAGGATCTCCCGAGGGAGAAATGAAAGGAAAAAGAAAGAAAAAAAGCACAAAAAAAAAAGGAAGGTCCCAGGACAGCAATAAGACTCTCCTGGCCACCAGTTGGTGGCCAAGGACAAGGAGATCCCTCAGGCCGGGTGGCGAACTTAAGCTAATCTTAAGTTCAAAAAAAAAGATTTTAAGTATAGCCCATAAAAATGGGCAAGAGGCCCAGCACCCGACCCAGCCTCTGACTCCCTGCTAGTCAGAGAGACAGAGACACCAGGCACCCTGCACAGACCAGAGTCTGCAGCTGTTGGTGGTAAAGGCACCTGGAAAAAAAGAGACTGTCTCAGCTCAAGAGAGCCAAATTTATAAAGTTTTTGATGGGCTGGTCCGAATTAGCCTCTCCGCCCTCTCGCTCGCTGGTGATTGGGAATACTAATTAATGAGGTGGCCTTCCCCACCAATAGATGGATCGTTGCCTAGGGGTAATTTGCAAAGGCGGGAAAGGGCCTCATTAGTATTCCACTTGAGGTGGGCAGAGAGGTGCAAACCTTCTATTTTTAGCTCGGGTGCTGCAGAGTGCCTTTAATATTGGGATGGGTGATGGGCTTACAGATTTACAATACAACATAAAAACTGAGTTTTACATAAATAAAATTACAAAGATAAAGGATTTTTTTTTAAAAAAGTACATAACTTCTGAACTCAGGGTTACATGGGTTCAACTGCTTTTCCATCTAAAATACCTTCAATCCCTTTTATTTTGCTCCAAACAACTTTAATATCCCAATGCTTTTACCCAGAAACATTGCACTCTTAAAACATCTTTAAAACAGTCTCTTTTTTAACTTTTCAATCTAGAACTTTATCAAAAATCCAAACTTTCAACTCCACTCAACAGGTACAACAATACAACAGCAACCATCAACTCCAACATGCGAAAAATCACTCCACTCTCATTTATAACATGGAACATTATTGTGGCTTTCCTCTCCACCTCAGATTGTCCCTGCTCAGCACCACTGCTCCTCAGTACAGCTGCGTGTGCTGCACCCCTTCCCCAGCACACAGCCCGGGGTGCCCCTGGCAGAAGCTAAGGCACACAGTAAAATCAGAGTGGAGTCCACCAGGCACAGCAGGGACAGTGCAGGAGACCAGATGAACCCAGCTGAAACCCTACCAGAGCACCAGGACTTACTGATTGACTTAAAATGAGGAGGTACTTACAGGCAGGGGAAAAAAAGAGACAGAACCTGAGCCTGTGTGGGCTCAGGATCCTCAAGCCTTTAGAAGAAAGACAGTCTCTGATGTCATTGTATAGAGATTTTAGGAATAGAGCCCTCTTTCAGAATCCCTATAGAAAAAAAAACTGCAAGCTTTAAAGTAGGCTATTAATTCTCAAATGTGTTAGTATTGAAAAATGAGCAGGTAGACCAAATAATCTCTTCACTTTGTCAAAGCAACCTCTGATTTTCCTGTGATGCTTTGGGATTGCTCCACAGCACAGACAATATCCCTAAAAAAATACAAATGCAAGTCACCCTGTGACCAATGGGAAGATCACGCTCTGCACTTTGCATTAGCAAGCTTATCAGTGGAACAAATGTTCAAGCAATGGGTGGATTTGGGGATTAGAAGTGTAGAAGTACCACTATTTTAACATTTCTATTGCTCAGAATGGATGTCAACAGTGCATGTTCAGCTTTTCATTCTGAGCTCATTCAGAGCACCCAGTAACTGAAAAATAAAATCTTCCACTGTGAAAAACATACACTTGTCATTGCTGAATTAGAAGCTGGCAATAACAACATTGGCAGATGTTTGGCTTGGTTTGTTTTTTAAAATGCCATTCTATCTTTTGTCTGATTCATTTGCTACCTGAAAAAATGTCAATATGGAATTTTCTGGACTGGAAAAGCCCCACCCATTCCAATACTAAATAGTAGTGATGACATATCTTCTTCAGTGGAATAACATTCTCTTACATGTCATAAGCATAAATGTCATTGTAAAGGCTTAATGAAGATGAGGACAAGCACATGAAAATCAAAATGTGCTTGAATCATCGGTTATTGAATAAACAGTAAATATACAGATTTAGGCATATAACTTAATGGCTGCGGTGAAATAACTCCGAATTTATATTAACACAGACATGTTAGAATTGGAATCTAAATTTTGTGTTAGTTATTTGGGCTTTTCTATCCTGATTTGTCTTCATTAAACTAACTAAATTACAAGCAGAAATCCACACATCAGTAACATTTCATAAAGATTACAAAAACCAATTTACTGTATCTAAATTTGTAGTGGCATCAGACTGACCAAAAAGCATTAAAACATGTATTCACATTTAATTCTTCTTCCTTTTTAGAGAAGTAGAAAAGCAAAACAGGATGATCTTTTGTGGAATGTGTGAATGATATCAGACACAGGCCTGAAGTCAAACGCAGAGAGAAATGAGGAAAACATGAGGGTCTGAGCAATAGTGAAAAGACCATTCCTGTCTACATCGTATTGATCCCTTCAGCAATCACATTCATTGCTTCCTTCTCCCCTTTTCCCCATTCTCCCCTTCTCCCACCATCTCACGTGTGCTCAGCTGAGGTGTCTCCAGCTAACACAATCCCAGGCTTTGCCTGGGTGAACTTCTGTGCCATCAGATAAGCCCCAGTGAGGTTTTCAAAGCCACAGATTTTGGACCATCACTGCTAAAGATCCGATGGCTTCCCTCCTTTCCTGGAAGCACACAAGTCTTCTCTTGACATGCAGATCCAGGGAAGGGCATTTCTCTGCATCATATAAAGGTGCTCTTGGCTATCCAATGCATCTTCTCCAACAGGGTTTTTTCCCAGCCCTTTGCAACACTGATAATGCAAGGAGACCTTCACACCTGGCTTCTGCCTCACCTCAACATCACTTGCTGTCGCAGAGTCCTAGGGGGTTGCGCCTTGTTTTGGGTAAAAATGTATTGTTTTTCCACTTGGGATTTATCATCTATTAGAAGATAGTAAGAATTAAGATGGATATTCTGTGGGAATTTTTTTCTTGTTTTAGCATAAGAGACCAGTGTGACACTTTGTGAGATGACTTACACTGCTTTTTCACATTTATTGAAAAATCACCTCGCTCCAACAAATAGGTTACTTACTCTCATTTAAAAATTTCATGCTGTAGGATATCTAGTGAGTGCTCCAAATGCCCAAGAATTTAAAAGCACAATAAAAAAAAAAAATCATCCAAAAAAACCCAGCACCAGCAGAACTTTTCATACCTGTTAAAACTTTCAGCTAGATTAATTCCTTTCTTAGGCATGCTTTGATCTTTCACTGCACCAGCCCACCAACCTGCCCAATAATTTCTGAGCATGCTTTGTTTTCTCCCCATCTTAAAAGACAGTAATTTAGAATTCTTCAAGGAAAAAGAGAGATCTTTGCTCCGTGAGCAGAATGAGCCTGTTCAGGCACTCAGTCACAATGGAAGGGGATGTTATCAAGGCCCCAGGCATGTCTTGCATCACTGGTTAAATTCATCTTTTGGTTTTGCAGCCTCCAAATTTCCTCCAGCTCTTCAGACAATGATAATCATTCTGTCACGATCACAAGAACTTGTTTTACTTTGAGCAAAAGAGATCTCCAGTTTAAATGTGATCTTTTACCTATTTAAATCTGTTTTCTAAACTGGTATTATCAAATCAAGATAGGCTCTCTGGGTGGGATTGAGTTGGCAGACATGGCTGTCTAGTGCCATTTTAAATGCTTTAGGGTGTTACACCTCACTGCTGCTCTAGACACTCGGGGTTTTGCTGTCGTAACTGCTATTTGGTATCTAAACCAACACTAGAAGTCTGTATTTAGATACCTGAGTGATTCATTCTGTCCTTTAACATCATCTTCAGAGTTCTTTGAACATCACTGTGGAGCTATTTTAACCCTGTATTTCTGTATGGCTGTTCTCTTTCTTCTCTGTGCAGTATTGGTCCACTTTATTTTCAGCATGTCTCTCTGTGAAGGGTAAAAACCCAGTTAGAGTTCTCAGTGGAACTCTAACCAGACAATGGTTATGATTTCCCTCCCTTATAAAATATATTCTTCTTAACAATATCAAAACACCGGTGGCCCTTCCTTAAATAAATGATTTATTATCAAACATCACAAAATTTATATAAAATATCTTTTTAACTAAGAGGCTTGAAAGAATCATAGTTTACCATCTACCTAAATATATGATGAATAGTTCTGTGAGTTTCTATAGAAAGTTATTTTCTGAAACCTCTATTATTCCTCCAAATTCTTACATCTCATGCTTCTAGAGAAGCATCATCCGAAATGAAGAAATCAAGGATAGTGGCTTAATTTTATATTGCAGTTTTTTTCTGGGCTGCAATTTTAGAAATAAATTCCTACAATCTAGGAATACTGAGCACAACAGCAACATGTCATCATAAAAGATTCAGATAACCTCATGGCCTCAAGATCAGCTTTATTTAACACCATTTTTCCACAACAGCAAATAAATTTATTCTTAAATGAAGAATGGATAGACATTACACAGAGTAGAATGGCAGAAGAGAATGATGTAACTACTTGCCTACCTCTACTTTCTAGTTACGAAGAATTATTTGCAAAGTTAAATTCAACATCTGAAAGTAAGGCTATTTTCTCCAGCAATTGGTGTTAGAATGGACCCTGCAGACAGAAGTTAAATCAAGCTGCTGTTTTGCTGCAGCTGAAGATACAAACAGCATGTATTGGGATAAGGAAGCATTTGGCTTTACCTCCTGACTCGCAGAAAATGGAGTGTTTGCATTTCCAGAAATGCATAAAGCATCCTTGCAATACCTGCATGAAAGTGAATGCAGTTCGAAATGAACATCAATATTTATGATGTAACATCATCTATAACAAACTACTTTCATAATTCATGCTTCCCAAGAATAATTTTAAACATTTTCTTACTTATTCTTGCCCAACATAACCTACAAGATGCTAGTATGTTTTCAATAGATCTCGATTAAATCACCATTTGTCCATATATATAGAAAATTTCAGATCAAGCTTCAGTATGACCTGGGTAATAAGTAAGTTTTATGTGGTGCTGGCCCATCAATATATATTCATAATTCAAAGTGGTTATGGGGAAAAAAAATCAAAAGCTAAAGTTGTAAGCAGAAAAAAATATTGTTAAACAGAAATGTAATTTAGTATAAGAAAATACATTTATTTTGAAATGTAACTTCTAGGCTCATATCCAAAAGGCGCTATAAAAACATAAGTAGAGAGAGACTATATATATGTTGGCAACTATACATATGTTTTAACACCTTGTCTAATTGGCAACCTTCATTGTTTAATGCTCATGTCTCCAAAACGGCACCTCTGCATCTGCATACAAAATCCGTTCACTCATTTTTGTTGTAAGAGCTAATAATGCAAACTTATAGTAGCATGTGACTTTGTGAGAGTATTGATCACATCCTTATTAGCTGCCTCTATGCTCTCCAGAATAAGGATCAAATATGAACAATTAATAAATATATAGAGAGAGAATAGAGCAGTCAGGTAATTTCCCTCTTTCACCCACCTACCTACCCATCTTTCAGAGTGGGATGTGGGTGATGGAGTGGATGAGGAACATGAACCCTACACCTGCCCTGAGGAATTTACAGACTCAACAGCTAAACAACAGGCAGTGAATAGGACACAAGACCTTGGTGTATAAAATACAGTCACTGCCAAGTAGTGAAACTGCTATTTCTTATGCTTAATTCTAGATTCTAGCAGAACCGCCACATACCCATTTCACCATTGAATCATAGAATCATAGAATGAATTATAGAATGCTAAAGGGTTGGAATGGGCCTTAAAGATCTTCTGGTTCCAACACTCCCTGCTATGGGCAGGGACACCTCCCCCTAGACCAGGTTGCTCAAGGCCTTATCCAGCCTGGCTTTGAACAGTGAGAGGTTTGAGGAATTCACAACATCTCTGGGCAACCTATTCCGGTGTCTAACCACCATCAAAGTAAAGCATTTCTTCCTAATATCTAACCTAAATTTCCCCTCTTTCAATTTGTACCCATTACTCCTTTTCCTATCACTACAGTTCTTAATAAAGAATCTCTCTCCAGCTCCCTTGTAGGTTTCCTTCAGATATTGGAAGGTGCTGTGAGGCCCCACACAACCTTGTCCTCTCCAGGCTGAACAGCCCCAACTTTCTCAGCCTGTCTTCATAGGGGAGGTGCTCCAGTGCTCTAATCAGCTCCGTGGCCCTCCTCTGGACTTGCTCTCACAGTTCTATGTCCTCCTTATGTTGGATACACCAGAGCTGGATGCAGCACTCCAGGTGGGGTTTCACAAGAAGAACTGGTCACTTACTAAAAGCCATGCTTCAGATATTGGATCAAAATTGATTAAGTTCAGCAAAACCTCTGTCATGTAGTGGTGGCTCACAAAAGTGAAAACATTCCTTTTTCTCTGTTGTAAAGTCATATTCAACATATGAGGGAAGCATGGAAGAAGCAGAGAGGAGAACAACAAGGAAAACCAATAATCCATAAGGAGGAGAAGACAAGGTATGAGAGAAACTGAAACTGCCTCACTCCAGATCAGGCATGGGGCTTGGAGGCCCTTACTGACAAGGAAGCATGTAGCATTTTTAAAATGAGATTTTTACCACAATCCCCTGAAAATTAATTATAACTACCCAATTATGATGGGATTGATCTAAATGCATCTGTCTACAGTGAGAATGACAGAACAACGTGAGCAACAATCATGGTCAGTTAGGTGCACTATTCACCTAATTCTAAAGTAAGTGCGTACATTTGGTCAGATGAATCTCATCTTTAACTCTGTTGACTGTTGAGTAGATCTTCCCAGCTACAACTACCATCAAGACAGCTGGTTCTAAAGCAGAAGTCTGCGTTGCCCAGCTCCACATTTAGTCAGATGAATGCCAAACCTGACTCCATTGGATCCAGATTATTTTTGATGTTGAGTAGTAGAGCAAGTCAGGGAAAAATCCACACTTAAAAATACAGTCAGAAAATTTTGGCAGGGAAGAGAAGACAGTCTTAGCTGTCTGCACAGAATGAAGATGCCCAAGGAGGTAGGAACATCTGGAGGCCACAGGACATCTTGCACTAATCCATAGACATTTCATGGGTTTTAACATGCTAAATAGACAAAAATGTCATTTTCAAATTTGAATAGTATTAAAAATAGAGTTAGATTTTTCTCCTGAACACTCATTGTTTTGGTTCATTAAGTATATTTCTTAAATTTAAACTTTGGCATAGATGTTTGTGCTTATTAAGTTATTTAAACATAAGTGTTAGTGAAGAGTAAAGAAGTATCTTCATGATAACCTAAATATCAGAGTCATAATCTTTTCCCCTCCTGCCCCAATTTCTGACCAATTTGAGGAGTGATTCACTTTAAATTGAGATGTTGCCTCATACTGAAATCTTACCATCCTTTACTCACATTGAATCAGTTATCTCCTGCTCCCAATGGGAGACATATGTTCCCTCCGCCTTTGGGTTCACACTTGCAGAGTTACTGGCTGCTTGTTTCTCCTCTAACATTAAAAAAAAAAGTATCTTTTCAGTTTAACTGTGAGTTGCCTTGTTATTCCAAGATCTCAATATCATTAAAACATTAATAAAATTTTTACAGAAAATAGTGAGGAAGGAAAAGGACAAGACAGATTTGCAGTAATGCACAAAACCACTGAATTTTATTCCAGGATATAAAAACACCCTCTTAGATTGCAACTCATTAAATATAAGTTTCAGCACACAAGAAGGATATGGGGATATATATGGATATAGAAGAATATATCTGTTCTGAGACAAATTGAATAAAATATTTCATGGTCACAAGTACCCTTTGATTTCTTCTATCATCCAAAAATAGGGATTTAAATGCTACTGGTTTAAAAATATCACCAGAAAATCAGATGAAGAAGCAGATCACTTGTTAAAAAGTGACATTATTTCTCAAAGATTGCAAAGCAATGTGATTTAAATAGTCTTCACACGCTTTGTATTTCAAAACTGCAGAAGACAGGCAGTAAACTCAGTCTCCAGTTGCATCATGTTTCATTACCTCCTGGTGCTCAGGTAGCAAAAAGGGTGATTGCAATGTAAATGGACAGATAGCTAAACTCCTATTATGTGTCCCAAAACAGAGTAATACTCCTCTCCCTCTTTCCCCCTCTAATGATAATAATGTTATCATTATTATTTTATTAGGTGGAAAGAATCCCTCATTCAGAATACACACAATTGTATCTTCATCTACTGTCATTATCCTTTCTTGTTATCTTTTCTTAAAGAAAATAGAATTCTTCTAAATTAATAAAATTAATCAATTAATAAAACTAACCATAAATGTTTAAAACATTTTTTCTTAGTCTGATTTCATTTTTATAAACCCATGTTAGATATTCTTTATTAATCCTTTGGAAGTAAAACCATGGGTATTTTTTTCCCCTGCAGGATTATGTCTTTGAACATGAAGAAACTGTTAGTCCCTCTGTTAATTTTTCATTTTCCACATTAATTAAAAACTTGTCCAGATGGCACTGCACAAATATCTTTCATGCAGATTTCTGGCTTTGAAATGCAGCTACCCACCTCAAAACACATCATTTCCGTCTGCTTAGGAAAATAGCTCTCCATGGTTCACTTTATGTATAATATCGTGCGGGGGAGAGTGTGTCACTTGGAGTAAAAGGAGGGGAAATTCATTTCCAAATCACCCACTTTCCACGAAAACACCACATAACTGTTTGTGAGTGCCTATGTGTGTATACATGGATGGATGCCTCAGAATTAAGAGTAACCAAAGAACTCCTATTACCTCAATATAATGTGTACATAAAATCCTCAGCCAGGTGGTTAATAAGAACAGAAACCAGTAGCATCAATGTATTTGACATCTTTTGAAGCAAATGATTAAACCAAGCTTAATTCCCACCCAAGAAGTGCCAAGAAAACCTAAATGCCCTCATTAGGTCTGATTTACCCACTCATGAGGACTCTGAGAAAATGTACAAACAAGTAAGTCTTTATTCAGGGAACGACAGAACAGTAATACATTCAGCACACAGTAAGAACAAGTCCTCCTTCCTTGCTGATCCACCTCCAGGTGGCCATTGTCCAGGACAAGCCATCTACCCGCAGGGATCTCTTTGCACCCACAAGCTGCCTGCTCGGCCTGATCAGGCACTGCCCTGTCCCCCACCAACCCTAGGGACTCCCCCACGGGTGTTTGGATCACTACAGTCCTTTTCTGGGCTCCCCCACACCAACACTCTTGTTCTGATTGCCTTCAAGGAGGCCTTACACCAAGGCATTTCTCGCCAGCCAGCCAGATACCTGTCCCTGTCTCACACTGAAATAAATCCCATTGCAATGGAAAGAGCATTCAGGGCTGTAATGAAGACCTGTTTGCTCAGGAACCAGGTCTTTGCCACAACCTAAAAGTGATCTTCATCTTTTCAAGAGCCAACCTTCCTGAAAACCCAACCTGTCTGTGCTGGCTCCCCAGACAGTGCCAGAGGAAGAGCTGGTAATTAGCCAATGTGAACTAAGGCATCTGTGGTCTTGCCTTCTGCTTTTCACCATCAGTGGGATAGAGAAGTCTTTGTTTTCCTGAATGGATAGATAGATGTGTGTATGTATTTATTACAAAAAAATATTGATTTTCCATAAATAATGTATTAGGAGCTCTTCAACTGCTCGAGTAAGCGACTGCCTTTTTTTCATACTGTGCCCGCAGTCCTGCCTGCATGCTGCAGATTCTACTATCATTGCAGTTCTGTTGCATGCATAACATAGTAACCAGATAAAAATGACTCTGATGTGTCAAGAACAGAAAAGTGTAAAACATTTTCTTAAGCAGCATGTGACTCTCTCAGACTTCTCTTTGTGACGGAGCCAACACAGTGTGCTATCCCTGTTTGAATATACGGCTTCAAAACACTGCAATTAAAAGCTTTCAGAGAGATGGTTTAATATAGAGCATGACATCATATTTCCTTTCATGCCTTCTAACTAAAATAAAAGCAAAACCATCAGGTCAGGTTTTATTTTTCACTATTGATTCCAGATACCTCTGGTAAGCTCAGGCTTAAGAAGAGATGTTCCTCCTTCTTCCAAGGCTATCAAAGGAGGACAGCAAGTAGAATGTCCTTAGGAATGTAAACAGTGGCTATGTGTCCTTAGGAATATAAACAGTGGCTTTTAAGAAAAGGAGTGTTAACAGCCTTAACCATATCTGATGAAATAAATGTTTATTGCTCTGTGGGTGTTTGGTCTGCAATGCCTGCCACTGATATCAATAGAGGTCTTGTTTAAAAACCTCAAGTTGCATTCTCAAAATTCAGGGGACAGGCTGGGCTTTAAAGGTTTGACTGTTTAAAAAGATGAAATGTTTTTCCTTCCAGTTTCAGTCTGATCACACTCCCTTGGAAAGTAAACAGGATCAAATCACTGGATGTCAGAGAGGAAAATGCATAGATAGATGGTCTAGCTCATTCACATGGCCTTGTAGAAGGATTGCTTCTTGCAGTTTCTTTTCTAGCACTTTGCTCAAATTGCTTTTCAATATTGCAGAAGAAATCTTGCCCTTTGGAAGAGTCTGGCAGATCTGTCAGGGCCTGTATTACTGTGATTCGTCTTCCTTTTCCCATTTCTACCCCAGGTTTTAGCATGTTGTATTACACTAGGGATTTTTACAACTCCTTGCAGACACCGCTCTAGAAGGAACCTTAATATTATTAGGAGATGAGGAAGCACAGTGAGAAATCCTGGCCTGTTTAAAGCTGATTGGAAAAATGCTACAGCAATTGTGATGGGGCCAGACATGGTCCAGGCTTTCTTCCACACATAAATTCAGCATGATAGTCAGCTTAAGGAGCTGTGGAAGAAAGGAAGAGAAGAGGGGAAGAGCTCTGCTTTGCGCTCTCTTGAATATGGGTGCTGTGGCTGCTCATTTAGATACAAATGCCACCACCAGCAATACGCATGGACCCTAGATCTGCTTCAAAACCCCACTGATACACCTTCCTGGCATATCTCTGATGCTATGATTTATGAGCTTAGAATAGTTCTATGTCTCTCTTCCCTCATGCTAACAGTTCTCCCCTAGTTAGGTATGAAGAAAAAAACTGAGTTCCCTCCTAAGTCACTGCTTGCCCATTGCTGTTGGCTAAAACAGGTGAAATGAGGAACAAGGCTCAAAGCCCAATTCTTTCATCTTAATTTTGGTGCCTTGATTTTGATTCTGTGTTGCCTGGATTGTAACAAATTACACAAGTTTCCCATGCTTCAGCTCCTTTGCCTTTAAAATGGGAATACTGATTTCAGCTTTTTACTGTCCTTCACAGTATATGAACATAAAGGACTACCAAGAGAAGGTTTTACTATTTTTTGAAGTTTAGTCTTTTTAATACAGGTAAATTGCATAAATTATCAGCATTACCCCTCTAACGTGAACACATCTTTGATGTTTCTGTTGAAGAAACTCTTTAACACTTGCTGATAATATAGAATCCCTGTGTACTATTCCTGATAATTTCTATAAAACCTCATTCTGTCACCAGCAATATATATATTACTGAAGGCTGAGTGTCCTTGCCTTGTCAGAAACTGCAGCCTTCACTTTCTTCTTTCACCCACAGTTTTATGTGTACTACAACAGCTATGAGTAATTTTTGCTTCCAGATTCAGCATAAAAAAACCCAAACTCCAACTTTATGGGTCAAGCTATTATTTCCTCATATTATGCTGAAGTCCCCTTTTATTTCCACACTATTCTCTGTCCTTTAAATCCCTTGCTTAAAATCTCCTTGGTGATTTCTTTATTTCTCTCCTAAGCGGCCTCTGATTTTCATCTGGGCTTCCCTCCAGGGCAGTCTCACTTTCCCTTTAAATTCCTTCATTCTATAATTAGCATTTTTAGGTCTGTGCAGAATAACTGGTGGACTACATCTCCCAGATCTAATGTGTGATTACTGGAGGTGGTTCTGTCTTTCCATGCAAATGTGCAGGAAAGTGAAGAGAATAACCATCCAGGAAAACACATGAAAAAGGCAAGGACAGGAGTCAGTCATGTGCATGACACCTGGCACTCAGCAGCCACAGAGGACTCAGGGCTGTAGCCTTCAATCTGTGGGGTGACCCAGGGAGAAAGATGTCCCCTGTGTGTCAGGTATGACCATGGTGGGAAAGGAACGGCAACTTCGGCTCTCACAGAATGGTGACAGCACTGTGCGGCATTTTCCCATCAGTGGGCAGACACCATGGGGACATGCAGCGATCCCAGGCCCACGGCAAGGAGCAGCCATTTGGGATCTGCCAAGGCTCCTTCAGATCCCAGCACACAGCTCCGTGCTCAGCGTTATGGAGGCAGAAGCATCTCCACCTCAGTGTCCACAGCTTAGGCTCTTTCAGTGGTGTCCAGGTGCCTCAGCAGTCAGCCTGCTCTGGGCACAGCAGGGCCAGCTCAGCCACATCCCACCGTGCAACCTGAGCCCAGACTGCTGAGACAGAGCTGTGACAAGTCAGCAGGACACCAGAACAATCAAGGCACAGTCAAGACAGGCCTGTTGACACAGGGGGCTCAGCTGCTCAAGGAGTCAGGAAGGGAAATGGCTGAGCATGAGCTCCTGAAGGAGGAAAGCAGGGAGGCTGGTCAGCACCAACAGCAAAACCTGTGCTACTGGGGTTGGCCACGTCGCCAGCTTGAGTCACTGCTGTGGGCACAGCAGGTGTGACAGCAGCTCTGGGACACCCAGACCTGGTCCTTTCCCTCCCACTGAGTAAAGGCCACAGGTTCTGCACCAGGGAACAGACCTCAGCCTGACAATTCATTAATTCCTACCTGTCCTTCGTTAGCTCCTAAGCTGGGCTTCAACTACTGTGTCTTTCAAGTGGTCAACAAGCCCTTTACTCCTCCAGGTGACCCTCTGCTCTAAGACCGAGATTGACTTTTTTGTCCATCCTCAGGAGCTCTAGTTACCCAAACTATGATTTCACATGTTCAGACATGGGAAGCAAGGGGCTTTATCAAGGATTTAATCTACCCATGGCAATTCTAGAACATCATATCATGCATCTATGATTTCTTGTATCTCTGTAAAATTATTTACTTACTGTGTCTTTTATTAATGCACAATGGATGTGCATTAGTAAATCAACCAAAGCAGTATTAGATTGCTTTCCTGTCTGCTTTCACTTTATAAATCAATAGATCTGTGACAGTAATGTGTTTTAAACACACAGAAATGTTGGATTTTTCTTTTTATAGTGAGTTGTCCAAATATTTGCTCACTAGCCTCAGAATACTTACATTCTCTAAGCCAAAGAAGAATTGTATCACCTTTTTCTTTTGCACTTTATATATAAACTTAGCTTTGCCTCTTCATTCCCCTCTATTACCTTTGCTATTTTTCACAGACCAGTACACAGGTCCATATTTTTCTCTAATAGGTTTTAAATTTTTCTGCAGCCCCATGCTATTGGCTCCCTAGCAGTATGATCTATTCAAGTGGAAATGGGAAGTTTATGCAATATTCTCTCTAGACTTCCCTGAATATATTATTCTCTGAGCCACACAGGCTCGAATGCACCTTTATTTTAGAAGCTCTGCAGTCTTGCAACACTTGCACAAGGACCACTGGAAACCCACGGTCCTGTGACTGTGTGAGGTGAGGAATTGAAAAATCTGTGAAAATGAGATCACTGAAGGATTCTGTATACATAAGACAGAAAAGACAAAAAGAATAAAAATGTTTTGGGGGAATGCTCCACTGAGGATCCCATGTAGCACTGGAAAATTCCCTGAACTCGTAATTGCAAGCGGAATATTTCTAAACCCATCCTCTAACAGACCATGATGGGGTGCACCATTCAGAAAACTTGTTCCAGTTTTGCCTGGTTCCTCTGATGCTTTCAGGTGTGGTCAGGTCCTCAGTGAGGCTTCAAATAGAAAGCGTGAAACAACTCACTTTAGTTCCTCACAAGCCTCCTTCCAGTTTTATACTGAGCATAACTTACTGAGAACAGGAAAAACATATACATCTAGTTCACATACTCATTTTTAGTTGGGTCAACTTGAAGAGAGCTTACAAGCTGGTCCAGAGAATGGTTTAAATTTAATTGCATGCATCTCAACTGAGACACCTTTATCAGCCTACTGTCAGATTCCATACTATCACTGCGTTGCTACCGTAGCCCTGCTCAGTATCTGAAAGGGCTGTATGATGTGGTAGGCTGCAGCAGAGAGAACAAGGCTCATCAGCCCTGACAGTCTACTCCAGTCTTTTATTCCTGTCCCATTGTGTGTCCATCACTCTGGTTTTTAGCTCTACATAGCCACTTTTTTTTTTCTGTGACAAATGTTCTTACTCTCTGCCCTTCCTTGATTAATCTTTTCACCAGCTGTACTTGTGTTTGCAGAGTATGCGTTGCTATGCATTCATTTCACCACCTCCACACCTCAGAGCATTGGCAACAATCACTTACATTCTTTAAAAGAAAATGCAGTTAACTCGTTGCATCCAAAGTAAGAAAATGAAATGTCAGTAGTATGAATTGTGACTAGACAATGATTTCACCCTAAGAGTGTATGAACTGTACTAGGCAAAGAAAGGCAGCACCACATGGGAAGCCACATAAGAATAGACAACGCTTGGCTTGACAGAGTTGTGGTTCCTTCTGTTTGCTCCATAGACTACAATTATCAGCAACAAATTAATATACTCGCCCAACACATGCTGGCACAAAATGGGGAGAAGAGTGGGCGGCAGAGCAGCAAGATTTTTTTGTGGTTAAATAACAAGTAACAATGGCTCTAGTAAATGCTCAAGAATACATGCTGCAGCTCCTGGATTTT
This sequence comes from Acanthornis magna, assembly GCA_036785705.1. Lineage (NCBI taxonomy): Eukaryota > Metazoa > Chordata > Aves > Passeriformes > Acanthizidae > Acanthornis > Acanthornis magna. The sequence goes on from JAWUZG010000112.1 coordinate 1,820,612, forward strand.
GAAAGAATGGCAGCATGGCCATTTGTTGTGCGCAGACAATTTCCTGCCTTTGGATCAGCTGTCAGAAGGACAGTGCCCACCCAAGGCCTTGGCAGGCAGCACCAGGTCCCAGGAAAGGTGTTCACATTTTTCCAGGATGCATTGCCAGGGTTGAGAACCATATTTTTTCCTGTCAGTCATTTAATTAAGACTTGTGTATTGGATGCGGCAGGTGCAGCTTGCAGTGTCAGTGCCCAACATCTGTATGTTCCTGTCCTGCTACCTCCCAAATGGAAATGTACAACATCCTTAAAGACAGCTTGTTTCTGTCTTTGCTTTTACTTGAAACTATTTGAACAATTTACAGATAGGCTTTTTTTTGTTTCTTTGATTAGGTTTTATTTGCTACTTTATATTTATCTCAAAGAGGGCACTGTTATAAAAAGCTCCAAGGACAGCCTGCACCATTTTCCCAACTCCATAATTTTCTCCTTACAATTTTTCTTCAAAGAGTGAATAATACACTATTCAATGCATTGAAACTGCACTTTGCTAATGGAAACACTGCCTGGAGCTGCTTTGAAATGGTATCCAAAGCAGCCCATAGCACTGAGCAATCTGTGGGACGGGCACTGCGAGTGCCCTACTATTCCTGTGTCCTGGCAAGTAATTTTGACCTTCGTGGGAGTTACTGCCACAAAGATTTGAATCTTCTGTGCTCGGTGTTTTGGGTCTCAGCAGGATATATCTTCAAAACTGATTTGCCTGCCTAATGCATCACTTCAGAACTGGCAAAAAGTCCTTACAAAGAATCACCTTGTTCTCTGATGTCAGGACAACTCCTTCAGACAGTCTGTGCTTGTCTCTTCTGGTTCCTTCCCAGCTTGCTTTCCGTCTCCTGCCGCTGCTTTCCTGCCCAACAGCCATGCAGGCAGGTGCTGCTCACTCCTTCCTGTGTGCATCCTCATTTCAGCTCCATGTCAAAGGTCCCTCTGTCCATGTTTTTGGTCTCCCCAGAGCCTGGTCTTTCCACAACAGCACAGTATTCAGCTCTGATAAACCTTCAGTTCAGACTACTCCATACTTTATTTTCATATTCTAGTTTCTCACTAGCACTGCCAAAGAAAAAGCACTGGCAAGAAAACTCAGCGAAGGTTCGTACTGAAAATGAAATGGTCATTCATTTATTATGTATTTTTTGGCAACAGTCTTTTTTTTAATAGTCATTTATGCCGGCTAGAGGAAGCGAGTGGACAGTCTGCCAACATGGGTGAGCTCCTGAGATTTTCCAGTAAGTCTTGTGCAGAGAGTACATCCCTTGACGTCTCAGCTCCAAGAGTTCTGGGATCTGATTTTATCATCTGAGAATCTGACTTTATCATTCATCATTTGAGAATCTGATTTTATCTTTCCCTGGAGTAAGTGGGGAGCTCCCACGACTGTGGAAAACAACTGGGTGCTGACTGAGCTAGACACGCGCATCAGGCGGCACTGAGGCTGCTCTCCGAAGCCGTGCCAGGAGCAGGGCACTCGGAGAGGACTGTGTGCTGACCGGAGCTCGGCCAGCGCGACCCGCGGGCAGCGGCCGAGCCAGGGGGCGGGCGCGGCTCCGGGCGCTGCCGCAGCAGCGCAGCCACCGCCCCCGCGGACTACAGCTCCCGGCGTGCCGAGCGGAGCCGCCCGCCCCGGCACTGCCCGGCTGGGCTGGGCTGGGTTGGGCCGGGCCGGGCCGGGCCGGGCCGGGCCGGGCGCCGCCGCCCGCGGGAGCCCCGGGGCGCTGCGAGCAGCGCGGGCGGGGCGCGGCTGGTGCGGAGGCGGGCGGGAGGGAGGTAGGTGAGCGTGTCCGTGTGTCCGTGTGTCAGCGTGTGCGGGAACTGTGCCGGGCAGGTGAGCGCCCCGCGGAGAGGAGGAGGAGGAGGAGGAGCAGGGGAGGAGGAGCAGCAGCGGGAGGCGGTGGCGTGCTCCTGCTGCCGGGCAGTGCTTGTGTGCCTGTGCGTGTGTGCGCCGCTCCCCCGCTGCCGCTCGGGTCACTCGGCGGCGGGGGCATCCAGCGACTCCCGGCGCCGGCGGGGATCGCGTTTGGCGGCGCGGCCGCTTCTCGCTGGGGTCCCGAGAAGAGCGTGAGTGAGCGGCGGCTGTGAGCGATCACGTATGTGCTGTAGGCGCACATGTGTTCCCTACGCATGCAACACATTTGTCGGGCTGCGGGCTTCGCCCCGTGACACCGGGCGGCCTCGAGGGGGATGGGGCCCGGGCGAAAGGAGTAATAACGAATTAATTGCAGATGAGAAGTAATATCCGTCTTTGAGTCATCAGTCTTTGAGGCATAATTTCATGCCAAAATCTCTTAAATGAATGGTAGATCTTATATAGGAAAGCACTGCTTTTCCCATAGGATTATCAGATTTCCACCGGAGAATACAGATCCTGGATTATTGAGCTACATGGGATTTGCGTGTTTCTTTCTAATTAGTCTGTGAATCTGGCTGTAAAATTCTTTATTTGGAAGGGGGGGGATGGGAGTTACATGCTTCTAAAAGAACAGACATATCTTTTCTCTGGCATTTTACACAGTTTTTCTGGTTATCCTGTCCTCTGTAGATACTTCCTGCCTTAATTGGATAGTGGTGTCAAAGGTTGATTAGATTCCCTAATAGATTTTGGATCTGCAAGAGGATTGCAGTTTTAAATGCGTGGTTAAAACAATCGTGTTTGCCGTCTCCCATCGAACAGTTGAGAGGAGGGCTGATATATTACATTTGCGTTATCTTCCCTTTGGTTTATTAATGTATCATCGTGAGGTTGTCGGGTTTGGTTTTGTTGTTGTTGTTTTTTTCCCCCTCTGCTATTTCATTTGCAGACTGAAAAGAAATGAATGTCAGAGAGGATTTGTTTAATGATTTAACAGCTGACACAAGCCATGTCCCTAACAAAACGTTGGTGAAAAAGTAGAAGATTTCTGGGATACAGCAGCGCCAGTACTGTGCAGCCGCTTCTGCAGGTCAGGAGCAGCATTTGCTGGAGGATGCCGTAGCCCAGGAGGCAAGGCTCGCGGGGACGAGGTCGATGGCTTGCATGGAGCTTCTCTACCTGGCCGAGGAGAGCAGACAGGTGCCCCCGGGCACTGCTACTGGCTGGAGCCTGCCCTCCCATCCCTACGAGCAGCAGCAGCGTGAGGGGGATGAGGTGGACCCCAGAGCAGCTGCTGCCGTGGCAGCCCTGCACTGTGAACGGCATGGCAAGCCCTTGCAGAGGGGCCCTGTGGCTGAGCCCCCCATGGCAGCCCAGACCTCCTGCCTGGGCACCTCACCCCAGGAGCACCCCGCACCCTCCAGCACCTCCCAGCCCTGCCACCCAGCTGAGTGCTTGCCCAGGGGAGAGGATGGAGGGAAGAAGAAAGCCTGCTGCTGTGCCCAGGAACTTGAGACGTCGTTCACCTATGTGGATGAAAATGTAAATCTGGAGCATGCAAGAAGTCCCCCCACTCCTACAGGTGGCCAGGATGCCCCTCTGCAGCAGCATTCCTGCAGGGAGCTGCCACCTGAATGGGTGCATGATTCTCCTTCCTTGGTCTCCGAGGAGGACGATGCTGCCTCGGAGGCAGCAGCCGGGAAATCTGTTGACTATGGGTTCATTAGTGCCATTTTGTTCCTGGTTAGTGGCATTTTGCTGGTGATAATTTCCTACGTGGTACCCAGAGATGTGACTGTGGATCCCAACACCGTGGCTGCCCGGGAGATGGAGAGGCTGGAGAACGAGAGCGCAAGGATCGGTGCTCACTTGGACCGCTGTGTTATCGCTGGGCTGTGTCTCTTGACCCTGGGGGGCGTGGTGCTTTCCAGCCTGCTGATGATGTCCATGTGGAAAGGGGAGCTGTATCGGAGGAGCAGGTTTGCATCCTCCAAGGAGTCTGCAAAGCTGTATGGGTCTTTCAATTTTAGAATGAAGTCTGGAGCAAATGATAATATGCTCGAGCTGTCGTTAGTTGAGGAAGATGTGCTTGCCATAGATAATTAGTGTGGTCATGATTTTTAAGGCAGCATTTCTACAGGAAAATATGTTTCATTAAAGAAAGGAGATGCAGCTAAAGATAGCTGGTGATGCAGTTTATTTGTCTGACAAGAATGGTTTTATCTTAAGCTCTATAATCAAATGTTTGCAATATATGAGTACTTGTTGTAAAGGGGAAATGTGCCAGACGAAATGCAAATGATATAAAATAATGAAAACCACTGAATAAAAAAAGATTTGTGATACGTAGGTTCCTCAGATACTCGTTTATCCTAATATAAAACATTCCACTGGTGTCTTGCCTATATAATTTTCTTATTACTCCCATATAGAACAAGAATGACCTTGACACTTTGGAAGCTGTTAATTTTTGAAGTCTGCAGGATTGTTAACAGTCTACTTAATAGAATGTAAGCAGAATAGAAGCAGGACCAATAATCAAATAGCAGGGCTAATATTTCATTAAGAGATGCTTTTTTATTCTTTAAGTAGATCCCTTATCTTCAATTGAGTGACAGCTATGGGAAGAAAGAACACCACTTGGTCATGGCTGGCCACAAACCTCCTGTATTTTCAAACAATTGTACAATTAGTGATGATTATTTAAAATAAAAAATAAGAGGCAAAGGGCAGGAAACCATATGGCCCATGGTCTTGGTAGGAGACAAAAGGCTCTTTCAGCTTGAGGTCGGTGGCTCCATTTCAGTTCAGATTAGCAATGATTGATAGTCATTAACTTCTGATAGCTATAGTGACCCATGTAAAAGAAGTTTAGTTCCTGGTGGACAGATGTCTTTGTATGAAAACTGCCATAACATGAATTAGCAGACCTCTTGTCTGGAGTCTCAAAAGACCCAAAGACTGAAAAAGCATGGGGATGCTGAGACTGGACACTTCTCCTTCAGTACAGATGCCAGAAGAAATTCAAGCTCAGCTGCAGGGCTTTGCTTATACTGAGGCTTTCTGCATCTTATTAGTCCTTTTTGAAACTTCAGTTTTATGTCACTAGTCTGTCAACCTTCTCATAACCAGCAAGGAAAGGTCAGGAAGGAGCTCTCTGAGGCTCGTTCAATAAAACCCAATTTATTTGTAAAGAATAAATCATCAGGAAATACAGAGGTTAAGTATCAGGCAGTTTACTGGCTGACGTGAGACTCACTTAACATAGGGGATGATCAAGGGTTCATGTTGCTATTAATCTCAATTCTGGGGCACTGTAGCCAAAAACCTGTACCACTGATGCTATTTGCTTTATCGTCAGTCAGTTTCTGTGGAACATGGATGTGTTCTTGCAGTGCTGGGAAAACCAACAAAAATTGTTCTATGCACCTCTGTCCGTTCTTGCTGAGCAATGGTTAATATATATATACATGTGTGTATATATATATGTATATATATGTCTTATTAATATGTATATGTACGTTATATATGTATGTGTCCCTGACAAAGCCAGACATGGGTGAAGAGCTCTGTCTGTGCAGTTTCTGACTGCAGTCTTAGAAGAAACATGTGACAGCCTTCTCAGTTGTGAGTTAACTCTCAAATATCAGGAATATGAATTATTTTTGAAATGGTATCTTTTTTCCCACTGTGATGCACAGGAGAAGAGTTCTCTTGGGAGGGGGTGAGGAAATTTATACTTCCTTTACCCAGGAATATGTGGCAGTGCAAAGTACAGAATAACAAGTGGATGGCGGAAATGCGGGTTCCTCACAGAGACTGAATGCTGTGTTGCCACTTGGTTCTTCATTCCCCTTCTCTGGCTGTTTTTACCAGGAGACAAGTGTAGCACCCAGGTCTGATTCAAATAGTCCCTTGTGCTTGCTGGCTGCAGGTGCTGGCACGAGTGCCTGTGACCGAGGGCCCAAGGATTCATGCCTTTGGTCAGTAAATGCCATAGTGTGGTACCCAGGCTTCATGCTGCCCCCACAAAAGAGATCCTGCTTCACATGTTCTCTGCTCCAGCCGCAGCTTTCGGTCAGTGTTGCTAATTAAATGAGCTGCCTTATTAGAGGGTGCTGCTGCCCAGTAGATGATTCTCCCAGTTTATGTCACGATGCACAGCGTGTTCACAGACTGTAACTCAGCAGTGACCAGCGTCTCCACAGTCGTCTTTGAAGAGCTTACGTCCTTCTGGATGTGTCATCAGGGATTCTGGATTGAATCTCTGGGGTAAATACATGAAATATCTTCTTATATCTGGAAGCTGCCTTCAGCCTGTTGTGATCAGTCCAAGTGAGGAAGGAACTAGCCTGAGGATCTGGATGCAGAGCAGGAAGGTTCCTCCTTCGCTTGCCTTGGGCTGCTGGTGGGGTATGTGGATGCTGCCTGCAGAACCTGACACTTTGCTCCAGGTGGGGAGGTGGGAACAGTGCTTCCTCTCAGCCTGCCCTGAGGATGGGAAGGGGCTGGCCATAGCCTCCACAGGTTCAGGGAATGCCATGCCAAGCGACAGCATAAATGGTGCTGAGGTGGAGTCAGCAAGACGGTGTGGGGTAGGGGATGGATGTCTTGGGGGATGAAAACCCTTTCACCTGCCTAGGCCCTGTGTTCTCACCTACATGACAGAAGCTCTAAAACTGAGGCTGGTGGTTTTGAGAGCTATTATTTTTATTTTTTAACTATACATATGCATGAAATTGGAGTACATTCCATTATTGCTGAAAGATGACAGCTTAAGCTGTATGGATCACGGATTTCTTGTAGAAACCATGACATGCCTTAATGCTGATTATTAGCACTAGAAAAAGGAACGCTCCCCTGACTGTCAGTGTGTTATTGTCAAGTGAGAAGTTTTCTGACACTTTGTAAAATGCCTGTCACAGATCATGAACCTGCAATACTTTAATGAACCCTGAAATTTTCCCTGAGCATTTTAAGGAAACATTAGTCAACCTAATAATCTAAATATATTCTGCAGAAGTGTGAGGAGTAAGAAAATTTAAACGACGGGACTAACAGAGTTTCTTTATTTTGGTGTATGTGTGCCATGAAAGAGGTGAAGGAAAGCCTTCAGAGTGCAGGAATTTAGCAGATAAAAATGCTGAGGTCGTTTCTCTGATCACCTGTATAAATTGCAGCATGGTGTGAGTTGGTGGTGTGATACAAAACCTCTGGACTCTCAGGTTCTTGTGCTGTGAAACCAAACACAGACAGAAACCAAAGCAGTTGCTGTCTGGTGGCTGATAGTGGAAATGAATGTACAAGCCCACTGGCCAGTGGAGAGGCCTTCCCACCATTCACCTCGCGTGAGATGGTACCAAAGGGCAAGGCCAAGGGACACTGATTGCCCTCTCATGCACCCTCGCAATCTGACTTCCCTGCTCAAAATTTAAATGCTTTAAAGGTACAAATCTGAGAATTATTGTTTTTCATTGCCTGGGCTAAAGTTGTCACTTGAATCATTGGAGACCTTTCTCGTTTTTGGGGGAACTAAATTTTGGCATATACCAAGTAGGTTTTCAGTGCCCTCTAAACATATCAGGATTCTGAGTATGTATTTCTGAGTATGTATTTCCGAGTATATATTTCTGAGTATCCTGGAAACACCACAGGATTTGTGCCCTTAGTCGATTTATTTCTGACCACCCCAACTGTCAAATGTGACACTTTCTCATTTTCTACCTCATGATACGTCTGCCGGCTGGGCCCAGCCCTGGTCTCTGCCTTCCCACTGGAGGTGTCCGGTCAGGGAGGCTTCCCCGCACCCGGCGACAGCTGCCGGTGTGTGGCTCCTGCTGCTCAGACAGCTCTCTGGTGACCCTTTCTCAGTTCCTTTTTCTCGGTCAGACGCTGTGGCTGAGGCTGGACATCGGGAGCTGCATGGCACCTGCTGGGGATGCTCATCAGAACGGAGGCTGTCACCGCACGGTCCCATGCCACAGATGCCCAGTGTGGCTCCCTCCAGCCTCACCTGCTCCTGCCAGCCTGGAGCTGGCCCCGTGGCAGAAATGCCTAAGACTCTCCTAGGAAGCTACGTGGGATTATTGCTGTTTTTTTATGTGTTTACAATTTTTTAGTCTTTGTAATTCTTTTAAAAATCTGTCTGCAATGAGTATAAAGTTTACTGACTAAGAAAGCAACTGGTTTAATCTTGTAAAACTCTTGGACCCACAACAGGGCGAAACATCACAGTCCATAATGAGCTGTTCAATAGTGCATTTGATGCCTTATTACAATTGCAGCTGCGTTCTGTACAGAGTGAAAAATAAAAGTCTGTGAAGCTGAGCACTGTCGTCATGGGCCTCTTTGCTCCTTGCTGATTCCAGTGATCGGATCGGCTCTTGCCCTCCGTGCCATGGGTGCAGTCCCTAGTCCCCAGTGGCCAGGAGCCCATGTAGGCAGCAGGGACACCTGGCAGAGGCAGTGCTGGATCGGGCTGTGCCAGCACACCAAGCCTGTCCCCAGCTCACCCTTCCACCGTGTTCCCTGCTGCTTGTCCTTCCCAGACAGAAGTGCCAAGCAATGCAGAGTTTCAGACCCTGCTGCACTTGTGTCCCACCCAACTCCATACAAGCAGAAAAAAAAAGAGAAAAGGTGGGTCGGAGCAGCCAGGGCTGCGTGAGGAGGCAGCTGGGGAGGTGCTGTGTCAGGAGGTAGGTGTTGAGCCCCTGTTCACCATCACCACGTGCATGACCACTTCAGTTTCACGTCCTCAACTTGGCCCAACTTGGCTGTGGCCAGGGCAGGAGGGCAGAGAGTGCGGGGGCCTAGCACCAGCCGTGGTGATGATGGGTGGGCATGCGGTTCCCAGAAAGCACTGGAGGTGATGGGTGGTGCAGGGAGATGCAGGAGCTATGTTCCTGGAGATCTGTGAGCTGGGCATTGCCACCTCAGTGTCAGCTTGACCGCCCCCTCCAGAAGAGCTGAGCCAGAGTGGGCAGCAATGGGAGGGTGCTGGTGCTGGTGCTGGTGCGGGGCCAGCAGCTGAGCAGGACCTCCAGGGAGCTGCAGTTTTCTCCTGGCTTTTTTTGTTTCCCTCACATCTCCAGTGTGTGGCAGTTAAGCACCTTAACCACCTCTGACAACCTGTACTCCCTCCCAAACACGTTTCAAAGGTATGCCACTTGGGCTGTGCCTCGTAAGGTCACTTTTCATTCTGGTGTGACAGGATCAGACCTTTCTCTGCCACTGTCGTGTGAATCACCATGTGGGTGGGAGCGCTGGGGGGGTGTGGATCCGGGCTGGGGCAGGCACTGTCTGCTCACATTACCTCTTACCACAGAACAGAGTACAACAGGGCCCCAGTTCTCAATTCAGCTCCCAGGCTATTACTGCTCCAGCAATAATAAATGTGTCTCAGAAGTGGCCACATCGGCTGCCGTGGCTGCACTGATGCCAAACGCAGACTATGGTGCACAGCTGATGGTTAGCAAGAGGTTAAGAGATTAGATGTATTTATAGATATGACAATCCATCAGCTTAAAGAACTGAGAGGCTTTCTAACTGAAAGCAAACACACAAATTCATTTTTACTCTTTTTACAGGTTTCTTCTTAATCTTACAATTTTAAATTTTGAAGGATTCAGTGTCATGTACTGTAATCACAGGGGATTTTTTTCCCCCATGTTTTTGAGTCCTGGCAAAGTCAAGTGTCCTATAGACTGCATGGAGGTGAGACTTCTCTGCTTTTCTTATCAGTTTAAATTAAAAATCTGCATAAAACCAAACAAGACAAGAACCTCTTATTTGAAATGCACCTGCTTAATATTTGTTTGTGTAAATGTAAATGCAATGCCCATGGTAGAAACTGAGCCAAATAATGCACATTTTAATTAGATTTTCAATAAAAATTCGTAGTTAAAATATTTCTGCAGACTTAGTTTATTAAAAACTTGTAAAGAGTTCTCTGCTTATTTATGTGTAGATTTGCCCTTGTAAAGAGTTCTCTGCTTATTTATGTGTAGATTTGCCCACTGTTACATGTGGTAAAAAATACTGAGTTACTGCCATTAACTGAGCTGCACCTCCCAGGTGTTTGGCCGTTGCTGTGGATGAGAGCATTACAACCTAACATGTGTGTTTTTTGTTCACCTGCACCCAGTGTGTAACCCACAGACCACTGAAAGTTCTTCCGTCTGCATCGAAAAGTGAAATGCTGAGCAGCATGGAACATAATGTTCCCAAAAAGTCTCCTGCGCACAGACACCAAAGCTCTGTATAGAGCACAGAGTGCTCCCATTTTACAGATGAAGTGATACAGCTCCACTGCCCAGACAGCCACCTGGAGATCGGGAGAACCAAGGTTTCTTAAGTCCCAGTCCAGTGTTGCAGAAAAGGCTAAATTAGTACACAACCACTAGAATAAATTAATCCGAAAAGGACGCAAATCCTTTTTTTTTCCTGAAGGATGACATTTACATTTAATTTGAAGTACAAAATAATTTTTAAAAAATCTAGAATAGTCAAGCCAAACTAAATTTGCTAATATCTGGAGGTATTTGGGTAAGGTTTTGTATATTTAAGGCATTTGTATTTGTTTTTTTAAAGGCATAAAAAAATCAATAGGCTTCTGTTGAAAGAATAAAACAGATATCTTTATATCAGCACAAAAGGCTTCTCTATTCCAATGATTGTTTCTGTTTTGACAGATGTGTATGCAGGGAAATTTAGCTATTGTTGAATAAAACATTTCCAGAAGCAAAATTGATTAAGTCCCTTTTGCAGAGGAAAAAATCAATTCTTCCCATTAGAAGGATCTAAAAGATGTTGATCAGCTGGAAATGTAAGTAAAGTTCTTTAATCACTATTCTCCAACTGCAGTGTATCCATCTACATGAGATTGTCTTGTCTCTTTATAGCTCAAAATAAATTTGGTTGAACTCTAACATGAAGCAGCTTCTGACAAACTAGCCAGAGTAACTGTGCTTGAATGTAAATAATGTCAAGTAGCTATCCTGACATTTTGGTATTGCTTTTCTCAAGGATTAGCTGTTCATGAAATGAATGTATGTGTGATAACAATATATCCAGGCTGGGAACAAAAATATGTTCACTGAAAGACAGAGCAGTAGCAAGTATGTGACTGTTTTCAGTTTCTATGTATTCGGATTTCATGTAATAAAGACAGCACTTTCAAGATCTCTTGATCAGTAATTGTTGAGGGCTATTAAAGTTCACGGAGGGCTATTAACAGAAGGATGCCAAGTCTCTAGTCTCTCTGTAAGTCCCTAAGCTTCTGATTGCTAAGAGCTGAGAGAATATGCTAGTATATGCTTGCCCTACCCTTGGTTTTAGATAAAGCTGTAACTGCTGCAAGCTACTATCTGAGCCTATTTTGTGACAGATGGACCTTTGATTTGATCCAGACTGACCCTGTGTTCTCAAAACTTTATGCTCTGCCTATAGGGACAATACCAAGTAGTTGTTTGCCACTGTGGCTTCCTAAAGAAGGAATCAATAGGTCACAGTCTTACTTTTGTTTTTCCCTCCTTACAGGAATGGTAACCATGGCTGGAGGAGCTCCTGAGAGGTCATTTTCCAGTCTTCTGGAACTTTCACCCTCCATCAGTCCTCAGAGATGATTGCTCATGGCTGTGGAATTGCTGCTCTATTCTCTGAGCACTCTGGGGTGAATTTTATAAGGCTCACATGATTTGCAGATACATTATGTATCTACGCAGCCTCTTGTTCTGCTCTCTACCAGCCTAAGTACTTAAGTTCTGAAGTCTATGGATAGTCTGAATACTTTTAGGTTTTTTTAATGAGGTAAAGAAAGGTTGAAGCACTTCAACCTTCTCCATGTCATTGTAAATTGTGCTCCTGTCTCACTCCCTACAAAGCAGAAAACCTGTTCTTTCTTTGTTTTTTTTCTTCTTTCTAGTATAAATATAGAGCACATCCTCATGACTTTTTTCTCTTCTATGAGGATCTCACTTGCTTACTCCCCCAAAAGAAAAGAAAAATTTATATGTTCTAATTTCCCCAGTGGGGAAATTTCTTAAATTTTAGGTCACTGTTATGGTTAGCCAAATTCATGTTTACAATTTTTATTTTTCTTCCACATTTTCACATTTCACATATGGTATTTTGTTTCCTTAATTTTGGTTAAGAATTTGCTAAATTTCCTGAATGTCTTTTTCCTTTAAATTTCTGCAATGTGGGAGCACAGTAACTAGTTCTTTGAATTTACATAAATATTCTTCTGTATCAGCCCTATATTGGGGGGGGGGGATGTTTCTGTCGGGAGGTTGAGCTCAGTGAACAGCCTGGTGACTGCGTTCCCCACTCCTGCCCACCTCCACTCGGTCCCCACTCAGCCTTTTTTCAATGTGGGCAGCAACGGTCCAGGGTGGAGATTTTGTGTCAATCTTACTCTTCGAGCCAAGCCATGTTGCTAAGGAAAATACTACAGGCTTGTCTGTGGGATCAAATTACGGTGCACGGCTATTGAGATGGGAAATATCTTCACTTAAACTTCACGGGATATTGAAACCAGTCTTAGCAAAGAGGCGAGTTAGAAGCAAAAATCAATACTGGGCAATGTTGAAGTGCCTCTGTTCAGCTGCTGTTTTAAGTGGCTTGTACAGACCTTTCAAATCATGTTGCCAACAAATGGAGGAAATACAGCTTTTAAAAAGTCAGAGAATTATTAATAGTGTGCTTGACCTCCAGATCTGCACAGTCTTCAAAAAAAGCATCATTTGTCATATGCTGCTGCCTTATGCCTAATTCTGTAGCCCCTGTTGGGAAGCAGTGGCACATAGGAGAAGTGCATTGAGAGAGTGAGGGTCAAAGCTTTAGATCCGTGATGGACTGTGGGAGGGAAGGAGAGCAGGAACAGCTCGTGGTCAACCCCTGAACAAAAAGGGAGGGGTGCAGGAACCAAACACCTCATACATCATTCACACGCTAATGGTATTTCTTATCCTGGTGTGTGAGAGAAGAACATTAACTGTGCTGAGGTTACACTTGCAGCTTTCCAGCAGGGATAGAGAAGTATGGAGAGAAGCAAATGGCAGATGTCTTCATGAGAAAATGAATGCTGTAGCCACTATCCTGGAGTCTGAGGCGTGACTGGGGGCCCAGCACCTCCAATTGGGCTCCCAGCAGCCAGGTCTGTGGCACAGCATTTGTAGCACAAAGAAGCAGGCTGAACCTTTATTAACTTTAACCACTGTCTGAGTAACCTAAAGTGACAATCCATCTCTCTTATTGCTGTTATTAAGTCAGTTTTGGACAATGCCTTATCATCTGCAGAAAAAAGGGAGAGATGTAATGCAGACAGCAAGTTTCTAGGTAAAATAAGACTGTCTGAGAAGGGGAGAAAAATGCCGCACACTGGGCTGAACAAACCTTTGCATTGATTTCTGGAACCAGGGTCCTTCTAGGAGCACCGCAAATGCATGTCTTTATTTAGTGCTTGGATTCAAAGAGCTGTCACTCTTCCTCTACCCAGGTAACACCCATTTGTGTTCAGGTCTGCGGTTCTTTAGGGTCATACATTATTTCTGCTTGTGCTATTCTTGCTTTTCATTTTGCCGCCAGCTCTGCAGTTCTTCATCAGCCTCACGTGGCCACGTGTGCAAACAGAACCACTCCAACCCTCTGCCTTGGTGGCAGTGAGCAGTGTCCAGCTGGCACATGGTGCTGCTGCAGCTCCAAAAGTGCACATGTGAGCCTTGAAAATGGAGTACTTCTTGTTCTCATAGGGAGTCTTGCCATTTAAATATCCGTGGAGATCTCATTTATACATTGTCATCTGAGAGCCCAAATCTCTGTCTGTGGGCATGCTGGTGTGTGTGCTCCATGGCCCAACAAAGATCTAGTTCCTCCTCTTTGGCTGTCCTTCCTATTATCTGGTTCTGTGTTCAGTGCATAGGAATAAAAAGGCAATTCTATTATACCTCCACTTCAGTTCAGATGGGATTAAGCCTACATTTCAGCTGGGTGGCTGCGGTAGCCTGAGATAAAATTTGAGGCCAGCAATAAGTTCCTGCTCCTGCACAGAGCAAGATGAAAGAAAAGAAGTTGTGACTTGGCGAGATAAACAACTCCTGGGGATGCTCCACAGCACAGCAGTCCTCCTTCTCCAGTCTGTGGTTTAAAATCACAGTCTTAACTACAATAAACAGAGCAGGTTTTAGTGGCATTTTTTTTCAAGGTGAAGGCTAGGATGCAGGCCATGGAGGACCGACATGGAAAATCGGTGCACTGTTTAAGAATCCTTCACTGAAACTATCCCACATCCCATTAAAAGTTCTAGGATACATAACAACAAGGTTATATAAATAACTACAGTCACTTGCTTACACACAGGATGAACCAATGCATTGCAAGTAAGGAGGTCTGTATCCAAACACCACAGGAGGTGAATTTGTCACACAAATACCATCTTTCTTTACCTTGAGTGGGAACCCCAAGTTAATTTCTATGTCCACACATTATGTTTACTGTCATTTAATTAGGACAATGTATGGCTTAGTTCCTGTTTGTAATAAGGTATTTTTCCTTACGGTTACCTGAGTATCTTACTATTTTATCTCAGTGAACAGAACGGGGAAAAATAAGAAAAGTATTTTAACTCTTTTTTTTTTGTCAGGGAAAGTATGTGGAACTAAAAAGAAGAAAATGGAAGGGAGGTGAAGGTCTTGTCAGCAAGCAGGTAGGAATATGGATTTCATATGTTAATAGCTACAGTCAGTAATTATTGTGGAAATGGATTTCACAATTCGTATTGAATTGATTGTAGTCAGCTTGATTGATGCTGTTGTAACACAGGAGGCTAATCAAGACCGGGAATCAAAAAACCCCAACATCCAAAGGCAGGCCCTCAAAGATTAGTCATTCTTTATACTAGTAAGCCAATTTATCAGCAGCCATAAAAGTCTTGATTTTGAAAGCAATGACTCATTTTCATAAAATACATCCTCTAGTTACATTCAGTGTGTTCAAAGGTTCTTATCCCTTGTCTGTTTCAATGGAAGGGACAGATGCCAGGATTTTTTTATACTATTCTGTGTAAGACCAATTATGTTTCTAGTGACTTTTTAAAATTTAATTGCTTTGGATGGACCTTAAATTCTCTTTCACATCATTTTGTCGTCTTTCAGAATAAAAGTTGATTTTGCATTTAATTTGAGAACTCTACATTCTTCAAGTTTCCCTAAGGGCTCAAATCACCTGTAAACCTTAGGTAGTGTCTTCATGAACTGCTGAAAAAATCCAGCCATCTTCTGATATACCAAAGGGGGATCTTGTTTTTTCTCCATTTTTTCTCTCTCACTCCCCTGCCACCTCTCCCAGCCTTGCAGTCCCTCTCTGCCTTGTGCACCAGCCCCCTTATAAACCAGTGGTAGGCCCAGCAGAATACTGTTTGATTATTATTAGCATGATTTTTATCACTTTTTTCCATTTCCTTATGTCCCATTTGCTTTACAATATATTTCCCTTTCTCAGCCTGTTTCAGAGCTAGTTTCAGGACTAGTTATAAACTCATGAGCACCTTGGGGAGGAACTGAGATGCTCCTGGGAATTTGCTCCTCAAGACATTCCTGTGTGCGTGGGGACAGACAGACCCTGGCTTGAGCTGTGCAGGCTTTTGAGCTGGCTGGACACAGCAAGCTCTGGTCCTACAGAGCTGCTGTAGGATGGCACAGAGCCTGGGCAGTGTGCTGTGCCTCTCAGCAGATGACATAGCTGTGTGGTTTGTGGAGTGGAAGTGTCTCCTGCATGGTTCATCCAGGTCTGGACAAAGGTAGTTTGAGTGGAGTGCGATTGCCTCTGTATCCTTATGTCCTTAATCATCACAGCAATTGTCCTCACTGCTTTGCCAGCTCTCTTGTAACCTCACCCCTCTCCTTGTTCAGCATCTCCTCTCCTGTTAAATTTATCTCTCTTGTATTACTCACAGTCTCTTTGCTGTCATGAGCTGCATGCAAATGCTGGGTTTATTGTTCAAGATAATGCATTTCTGCTATCTCAATGAAATAAGTGTATTCCATTTGGTTTATTAGCTAATTAAACTAATCTCTAGAAAACCTTCAGAATGTCTTCTGCTCTGTAGTGAACCTAATTTATCTTTGTAGCACTGCCAGTACAAAAATGGTCTATATGCCCTGCAGAAAAGTTTCAGATTCATATGTTTTTATCCAAAGTGTTTCAAAATAATAATCTAAAAGTCAGATTTGGATATGCAGGAAACTTCGGCACTGAATGATCTGCAGAAGAAACATATGGGAAGCACAGGCATAGTCTGATCTTATCTCTCAAACTGACAGATAAGTAATTTGACAAAACAGAGTTTGCTCAGAAGTTTAGAAATATATTTTTTTTGTTCAGAAATGCATCCCAATGGCTATTTGTTTCCTTTGAGCTGATCATTGGATGGTACTCAGTGTGCCAGGCTGCTTTCAGAATTTCATAAAAAGTGTTGGTAGAGAGGAAGCAATTTCACAGAATCATGGTAGAGGCTGGTGGACACCTCTGGAGCTCATCTGGTCCAGCCGTTCCTCAAGCAAAGTCAGCGAGAGAAGATTGCCCATAGCTCATCCAGTTTTGAATATCTCCATTAAAGGAGACTTCATAGCCTCTCTGGGAAGCATTTTTCAGTGTTTGACCACCTGCACAGCAAAAAAAAGGTCTTTATGATCATTATCAGAATTTCCTGTATTTCAGTTTTTGCCCATTGCCCATTTGCCCATTTGCCCCTGTCACTGCACACCAAGAAGTCTCTGGTTTTGTCTTTTCCCCAGGCTCCACCTCAGGTTTTTATACACATGGATAAGATCTCCCCGAGCCTTCTGTTCTCCAGGCTGAGCAGTTGACTGTGATAAAACCAGAGCACTGAACTTTAAAGTCACCACATATGGAGAAGCACAGACCTTCCAGCAATTACAACTTGTAGCACCTTCTGGCTGGGTTTAGAGATCTCTGCCTCTAGGCAGATGAAAAAGAAAACACTGTTTCTAGACAGATGTCTCCCAAAGAAAAAAGGAGTATTTATCCTTAACCCAATCCACACTACAAGATGCTCTGCTTTAGTAAAGTTTCAGGTTTTTGCCTCCTCCTTACAAAAGCAGAATATTTAGCTTAGGTTATGTCAGTTTGAAATTAAAATATATGAAATGAGAAGCTGAAGCATTTTGCAGAAGAATGTGAAAAAGAAATTTTATTATTTTGTGAATTTCCCTGTGTCTGTAGTTCATGTAAAACTACTGAACTGCAAACTTTGACAATTTTACTTCTCATCACAACACTATTAAGCATCCCTATCTCAGTTCAACAGCAATCTGGTGCATTTTTATCTCATTTTTGTGTGGGTTTGATTCATGAGCACCAGAAATAAAATATGGACACTGGGCATTTTAACTTTTTATGCAGCTGAAGATGGCAACTTCAAAATTAACAGAGTCAGGTATCTGAGGTATGTATCAGTTCATGCTTCCCATCAGCAAAGGCATTTAATTATTTTGCCACTTGTTTAGGTAATAAGTGATGTCATCCACTTTCTTACTGACTTTTTACAGTGCAGGAGGTGACTGCATATTAAAATCTCTCCTCCGCAATTTTTTTTCTTTCTTCCTTTTTGCCAGACATGTTCAGAACCTTTCAGATTAATATGCGTTTTCTTGACTTACAATTAAAAAAAAAATCAGTAAATAATAATAAAAAATATCCTCCAACTGGATTGTTAGCATGAGTTGAAAATGCAAACAACTTGTAATTAACTACAGCATGTGAAGAGGTTTCTTCTCTGGCCCTGAATCAATGGGAGCTTTGCCAACAGCTGTGACCCAGTCTGCAAAATTCTCCAAAAGGAAGAAGTATTTTTTCCATAGCTGTGAAAACAGATATAGCACTAATGAAATTTCAGGTTACAAGTGCAATTGATCTTACTGATATGGAGACCCAACTTGTGCTTGCTTAGTAGGACAGCAGCTCCACTGCAGTGGGAGCACTTAGTGTTTCCTGCCCCTCCAGCAAAGCCCAAGGGATGCGCTGTGCTAAGCAGTCCTCTGAACACCAGGATGGAGCAAGTGCTGCTTCCAGCAGATTTATGTTTCATTGTTAATTGAAGCCTTTCCAAAGATGTGGTTGCTGTTTCTGCTTCTTTGTATTGTCTGGTGTCTAATAAGGTGCGAGCTGTCGCTGTGCTGTTCTCGCAGCTGGAGAACTTAAAAGGTCCCTGTCTCCTATTCAACTGCTAATGTTCATTGAATGTAACAATATATACAGCATTTCTCTCCCCCCCACTTTTAGAAAAATCAGAAAAATTGGCTATACTGGTTAATAGGATCAAACTTTATGGAAGGAAAGTTGCTAATAGAAATGTATATTTGAACATATACATATATATATGTATGTGTGTATGTGTGTGTGTGTATATATATATATAGAGTAAGTGAAGGAGCCTCATTTCCCTGTGTGGAAGGGGCCTTCTGAAAAGTCATTATCTATCACTAGAACAAACCAGGTTAAGATTTTTTTTTAAACGGTTTTGTGCTTTGGCTATATTCAGAGTTCTAACAATTCTGAGTTTCCAAGATATTTTAGTAGCAATTCTTGGTTATGAATGTTATTGTAATATATAAGAACTTAGGTTTTTTATGTGCATTTCCCATTCTGATAGGATATTTGTTTTGTTAATAAAACTTGTGCAGAGATGAAACTCTATTTTCCTATAGTAACTACTCATGAAAATTATATCAGTGCAGGCAGGAAGAAAGTACAGATTAAACAAGGTCTAAAACAAAGGCACTTTGAAGACCAAACTTCTTATATTAGTCCCTCCTGGGAAATTTGTAGGCACATTAATTAATGCCTTTTGCCTCTAAGTTCTTTTCCAGTCTAATTGTATACACTTACATCCAGAGATGCAGAGAGGATCTCTCTATGATCCTGTACAGAACTAGGAGAGCAGGGTGTACTGTTAACTGCAACTCAACAGAAAATGATACACTGGCCTTTGACAAGCAGAGGACAAAAGGAGGGTTATGACCTGGCATTTTCAAGCAGCAAAACCTTATCAGCAGCACTCTCAACTCGAGCCCTTTGTCATGACAGAGTGAAGACCTTTGCTCTGCATTGTTTAACCACAGGTAGACATACACAAACATACAGGATGTTGTCACCCAGGTCTATCAATGCTTACTGGAGACCAGAAATTGATAGTCGAGGGTTACAGGATTTAGCAGATAAATGTACAGCCTGAGTGGCAGTGGTAATTGAGCAAGCTGGAGTAAGTATCAAGTGAATACTTTACCAAGGCCAAGATGTTTTGAAATTAAGATGGATGTTTTTTCTAAAAGAATAGCATTAACAACTATAATAATTATTATAATCATAATAGATGGCCTGTGTGCTGTATAATACAGGAGATCAGAGAGGTAATTACAGTCTCTTGTGACCTCAGATGCAGTAATTGATTGTAATTACTCTTCTTTGAAGCCTCAGCATGCTTTACTGGCCTGTATCAGAGCCATGGGGTCATCTCATGCAGGTCATGTACCATAACCACTTTGCTTCAATTCTCAACACATATTGTTTTCCTCCCTGTATATCCCTGCCTCACAGAGCAAGGCTGTGGAAGGAGCAGCGTGTGCATCTCGGCTCCTGTGCCAAATGAGCTGCTGGGCACAAGGAGGGAAGCAAGGCCTTCCCTCTGCAGGGAGAAGCACAACACGCATCCCCTTGTATTCCAGAGGAAAAGGGGGGGAGAGGATATTTCCCAAGAAGCTGCCTCTGGATAACAGTGTCCCTAGGTTAACTTGGAGCCAGGACTCTGATGTATCACACTTACTTGGATTGATGGCTATTGAGGCAAATCAGCCCTACATGAATAAAATATCTGTCAGGCGAAACAGAGCCGCGTACATTCCCTCTGAAACGTCCGTGTGTGCCAAGAAAGGCAATCTGCTGGCACTGAGCACGCACAGAGGGGCCCTACAAAAGGCCAATTCTTTGCATGAGCAGGGCAGGAGGGATGCCATGTCCCATAAAACAAATTGCTACTGTTCAGCCCCTTGAGAACAGGCAGAAGCAGAGGCTGCTATTGAGTGCTTTGACTATCTTGCACTCTTTCAGGTTAAATGATTGTTATAGAAAAGGCTGCCTCGGTATTTCTGTAAAGCAGCACTGTGGAACATCAGTTTAGTAGGAACAGGTAATCTACTTACTCACTTGTATCAAAACCTTATTTACTTAGATCAGAAAGGGTCTGTATTGTTAGATTTTGTTTTCTTTGAGTGGGTGAGCCAATTTTTACAAGGTCAAGTGGCATTTGACTCCCAGCATTCAGTCTATTAGGAATGGACAGGAGGGAGGGAAGTAGCCCAATGTAAAATCAGAAAAAATGCTTTTAATACAGACATCTTTGTCTACAGAAACAGGACTTCTGTACTGCCTCTGCTGCAGTTTCATATTGGTTATTTCTTAACTTCTTGGGAAATGCAGAACTTGAACTGACAGATGTCTTTCAATTTATTAAGCCTTGCTAATATATAACATTATTTACATATTTTTTCTCAGTTCACTTCAGTGGTTAGCAATTTCTGCACCTCATGAAGCAGTGCAATAGAAATGAGAGCCACAGGCAGCAGAGAACTCCTTCCAGCCTCCCTAATTCTTCTGCACAAGCATTAGCTTGCAAATGCCAAACACAAACTGGACTTTTTTTCCCCTGTGCCTAGTGTGAAACACAGAAAGGATGAACACAATCTCCTTGGATTAATCTCTTACTTGGCAAAGAGATGATCCAGTTTCAAACCTAAGAGTTCAAACCTATGCTGCATTCTTCCATGCGAGTGCAGAGAGGCAGAGGCTTCTGTTGAGCTTCTCACAACTTTTTATACAAGACTTGTCCTGCTATAGGCCCTTTCTCCCATGCTGCAAGTGCATCTACACCTAAGCTGACACACACAGCACAGCCCACCTTACCTGATTTGAGTAGCAGTGATTTCTCAGCACAGGATCATGAACAGACATCAGAAGTGGCCTCTGAGATGCCTTTCTCTGAGCAGTAGGCTGGCTCCTACCCTTGTGCATGAGTATATTTGATGAATTTCCTTGGAGAAATGAAAAGTTGAAAGATAGTGCTTAGAGCAGCCTGAGAGACAAATTAGGAGCTGGGGATGGAAATTAGTGTAAAGGAATCCTCAGCAGACTGCTAGTGAGTCACGAGTTGCAGATGTCTCTCAGATGAGGAACAGTCCTGCAAGGCAATTACCAGGAGCCTCAGCACTTAAGCCATATGATATTAGATAAAAGACTTAAGGGAACTGTTTTTCACAGGCAGGAGGGAGAAACATAATCAAATTCTTTATTTGCACTCAAGTGCATCTAGTGCTATACAACATCTATTTGCCCAGGGAATTAGTTTTGCTTATTTCCTATGCCATACTGGCCAATTCCATGACAAAGCCCTTCTAACCCTGCTATACTGTTTGGGAGATGCAAGTAGGCAGAGAACCACAAGCTGAGAGAGAGCCATAAGACAAACACTGCCAAAAGAAAAACAAAAATGCAAACTCTTACTAAAAGAAAATAACCTGTTTGATGGAAGGAGGTGATGGTGGTGAGTAGAGAGTTAGATGTTAGAGCACCTCCTATTAATTTTAATCAATTTTACTAGTCTAACTCATACTGGATTGTTAGAGTTTGGTTTTTTTTACTGTCCCTGGTTAATTATAATCTGGTCCCAGCACAATCACTGCAATAGAACTGACCAAAAACCCAGGCCAATGAAATGTAAACAGACATGAAAAATTACATTTCATAGTTACATTCATTACTCTTGCCTTTGTATAAAGATAGGAAGAAGTCAGGGACATAGTGAACTGCAGTACTGCACTTTGAACATTGACAATGCAGCAAAAGAGTGTTCTAGAAGTGCTACAAAGGGAAATCACCTAATTACATATTAAGAAAAAAGTCAGACTAGCAAGGTGAGGGATGGAAAAAAATAGAAAAAAAATGAAGAAAAAAGTATGTAGTAACATGTAAAAAAGAATACCTGATGTGAGCAGTGTAATTTTCCTAACTTTTTAGTTTTTCTCACAGCTTATATTAAGAATGCAGTTCATAATTTATGTGATGCACATATGTGCTCACACATTTTTGAAGGCTGTTCTTCAGTTTTTATAATTACTTGTTGCTTTAATAATAAAGCAAGCATCTTAGATTTTCCACTAACCTCCTTAAAAATGTGGGATGAATCTCTTCAATACTTTTGTTGATGTTAGCTCCAGTCCATTTTTAGTGATATTCTAGGTTGTCTCACAAAACTTCTCTTAGAGAGGGTTTCCTGGTCTTTCCTATCATCTAAGACAAAATAATTAATTTCATCAACTACTTTCATCAACACATGCAGGCAGTCTCTTCTGTTTGAATCATATGAAAAGATACCACACAAGAATTTCTGGTCCTATCCCTGAGGTTTTACTTTAGCTATATTCCCCTCTGAGACATATTTCACTTCAGGAACCCAATGTCTTTCTTCTGTCCCTTCACCAGTGCTACTGTGGGAGAAAACAGCTCAGTATTTGAAGCCATCCTTTCCCATAATTCATCTTTACATGGTCACTAAGTGTTTGCACTGCTGTGGAATGTATTATCCAGAAGTCAATTCCCAATTTCTTCTGAGAAGTCAATGAAAAACATTTCAGAGCCAGGGTTGTGTCCGTGTTGCTCCCTTCATCTTCCACTTTAATCTGATCTCTTTCCTCCTTGCTTTTACCCATGATTGATAGATCAGGTAGAGGAATTCCACAGTGGGTGCCTGGGTTATATAGGATATATGACATAATAATGGAGTTACAGAATTTGTGTTAGCAGAGACCTCTTGGGGTTATTTTGACCAAGATATTCCAGAAAGAATTGCTGTCTTCAAAGTTAGATTAGGCTGCTCAGGATCATGTCCAGCTGAGTTCTGAAGATTGACATTCCCAGCTTCTTCCAGTGTTTGACCACTGAACCACATATGAAGAATATTTTTCCTGACATATATAACCATAATATACTGTGTTTCAAGTTGTGAGAGCTACCTCTGTCCCTTTGTCTGCCTCCCCTCTGACCACCCCACTAAGTAGCTGCAGGCAACTCCTGGGACCCCATCTTTACTCCAGAGCAGCTCCCTGGACCTCGAAGCCAAAGCATTTACAAAAGCAGCTGTGAGATGTGTGGCTCATACCTCTTCTGAGCTTGGCAGGAGCTGCTGCATTTCAGAGGCAAAAGTATCAGGAAAGTGATCAGTGTCATCTTGTCCTCTATAATGGGCACCATGTCCCACCTCTACAGCAAGGCTTAACTTCTGATTTGGAACAGAAAAATAGTCTTGGTAATGTATCACTTGGAAATAATTTCTGATGGTGAATGTAAGAGTTTAGCTGTTCAGTGATGGAGCTCAAAACATAACAAAAGCATCAACAGGGCTGTCAGCACAGACCTGCTTTCCTTTTGTCTCAAATCCTACTAAAACACAGGAGCAGCAACCTTACCTCAATAAAAGTGATTTGTTGTCATGCTTCAGAAGGTCCTGTCCTAAACCACCATCTCTAATATCTCGTTTATTGAACGTTTAATACTGACTGTAGCTTGTGAGCTTTCTCTTCTCCCTACTGTGAGCATTAGTTCTGGAACATCACAATTTCCACACCACCTAACTGTTCTTTTAAAAAAAAAAAAAAAGTATTTCCCTGCAGCTCTGTTCTTGTACTTTCTTTGCATTATTTTTCATTTTTATGTGTTTTAGTTGCTGCAAATGAAACAGGAAGCAGCGGAGACTGAGTGGCATTGATGTTGTATTAAAAACTATCAGCCAAACATATATTTCTCCATTAAGATTTTTTGAGTAATTTTATTTAACAGTGAGGTTTTAACGTTTTACTTGATGCTGTATTTTTCAAAAATGATTAAATCTGCAATTAATCTTCTGTAAAAATATTCATTAAATTACAAGTGAAAAAAAAGCAGAAAATATCCACCCCTACTTGTCTGTATTCTGTCCTCATTTCCATTTGAGTCAGGCAGTAATCACTTTCTACCTTTCACCAATAAAAAGATGCTGCTTCACATTAAGAAGGAAAAAGATAAAAATGTTCAAATGTTGCACAGAGGGGTGTTACATTAAAAACAAAACCCTAAATAAAAACAGCCAGAGACATTAAAGACATAACAAATTGCTTTCCAGATGCAGAAATCTTATCTATTCCATAGATACTGCTCCCTCTAATGGGAAATTAATGTTGAAGTTGCAGGTAGAGCCTGCCTAATATAATTCATTTGTGGGTATGGTTCACCCCACTTTTTGGAGGATTTCTGGTTCCATATGGAAAAGCAGTTACCACAAGTCACACAGGGAATGAGAAGAAGAACATTGTATCAGGGAAAAGAGCTCAGGTAGGGCAGGACTGGTTGGGCAATGGTTAAGAGAACAGAAGTGGCATGAACAAGGGAGAAAACTGAAAGGAGTACCCATGAGGAATGGGAGCCTAGTGAGGAGGACAGAGAAGACACGAATGCACAGGGGAAAAGCTGAGTTTCACAGAGAACCAAGAGATTTGAGGTGAAAGAAAGGACTGCCACATGCTCAGTCCCTTTGTGGTTTCAGGGTACAGTATCACAATGATGGACCTACTTCTCTTTAATTTTTGTCCTGGACTTTTCTTGGGCTTCAGGAAAGAGCATTAACTGAGTGGATTTGGTTTTGCTTCTTCCTCTAAATATGTTTTTGCTGGGAAAGTTCTTTATGCATCATTGGATCTCACCTCTGATTCATCCTTTCCAAACTGACAGAGGAACCAGGGACTGAGACCCAGCTCGGGAGCTGTAACGCTGCCCTGAAACTAACAACAATTACCATTTGCTTCCCACAAAACTGGAAAAACAGAACCTCAGCTTTCTCCATATTGCCTTGGCTGCCTTCCATTCAACAGGGTACATCCTCTCCAGGTTTTGTTGTGGGAGCTGACAAGGCAAAGTTCACGGTTGGGACCATACTGGCTTCCATGCTCACATTCCATCACTTGAGAAAAGGGTTAAGAAATGAAACTGGTATTGTAATTCACAGAGAAAGTGTGTTCCAAAGTCCTCTGAAATCAGTGGACTGACTCCCACCAACGTCACCAAGTATTGGCTTAAGGCCTTAGTAAATACAGTATTTACAAAGGAATCATTGTGCATTGATAGTGCAAGAAAGATGTCTCAATAATTCAGAAACCACAACTGGGGAAGGAGTAGAGGCAAATATTGAGGCAATCATTTGGATGTTGGACCAAAGTAGGTATGGAAAGGAAATTGAAAGATATGAAAGTTAGATTGAAGCTGGTCTGGTATCACCTACTGCTAGAAGAAGGCAAGTGTGGTGGTTATTCTGACTTTCTTATTATTCCTTGAAGCACTATTGCCTTTGCAAATTTCTTTATCCTTAGCTGATATTGACTACTTCTTTTCCTGACTGCAGCTGCCCTACACACACTGCTAAATTAACACCTTATTTCATACAGTCTGCTCGAGAAGAGTCCTCCCAGTCTTTTCAGTTCTTCACACCTGTGGACACATCCAAACACACTGTCACCACAGCCCGTGTGCAGAGGAGCATCCCCTGGAGAGGTGAGATGGGAGTACTGTGAGTGACGGGATGTAACATCTCCCAAATCTGAGAGCTCTTAGATTCAGATTAATAAGGATGTCTCTGTACTTTGTGAAAGTGTCTTAGTACACTGTACCTTCCCATGAGGAACTAGACACTGCTGCTCCCAGCACCTTATGTGAAGCTTGCTCAGGAGGGTTGGAAGAAATGTTCAGAATTTGGCCTAATCCAGTACAGCATTTGAATATATTTTCTACTTAAATTACTCTGCATAAAATGGGTTTGCATGACAGCTTGTCAAGCTAACTCATCTCTTGCAAATCAGGTCTGTGAACTTCCTATGGCCTGGTGTCTCAGTAAGATCCACCACAGGGCATACACAGGCATGGATGGGCATGCCTTGAATTGTTTAGGGACCAGGATCAGAATTGCTGTCAAGGGCCATCAAGAAATGCTTCCTCCTTGCGTGCTTCTCTTCACTTATGTGCTTGATATCAGATAGGCAGTGCAGAGTTCCTCCGTTCACGAGGGAAAGTGAACCTCAGGCACCAAGTCAATAGGAACAGGTCTGCCCTTGTAGGTGTGCAGGCATTTTGGATTTCACCTGACGTACAAGAGCAGCTGCCAGGTGATCTCTGTAGAGCTTCTGTCATTCCTCTCTTGTGATACCAAGTCCGTGGTAGTGCCCCAGTGTTGTGACTCTGACTCCAGCCCCTCAGAGGAGCAGCCCAGGAGGGACAGTATGAGATCAGCACCCCTGCACTAACATTGATCCTTGGAGAGTTTGCCCCCTGAACGACTGCGTTTGTCTGATTTTTAATAGCTGTTTGCATTTTCCACCACCTTCTTTTCATAAGGAAAATATCAGCAGACTGCAGCGTACTGAGAGTTTCCAGCAGGGAGCAGCATTTATTCATTTGTGAAGGAGATGCTCCAGCCTCCAAAGGACCAGGCACCCGAAGCTGAAATACGGAAATCCTTTGCTTGAGAAATAATGTTTGCAGATGGATGGATAACCAGCAGTGTGAGGGGTGAAGCAGGACGGGCAGGTTAAACAGTTGGCACAAGGCCTCCCTCATCCTCTTCATCTGTATGATGCCTCTGCAAGCACAGCTTGGTATTTAGGACTCGGGAGGTTGGAGGCTCAGAGACAGTGCCAGCAGATGAGCTGGATCAAAACATTCCCATTTAAGGAAAAAATTTTCGTCAAAAAATTCAGTGTTATCCCTGGCTCAGAATTATTACTTCAGGTACTGGAGACCCAGATTAAGGTCTCACTAATAATGCATGCATAATATTATCACAATCCTAAAAGCATAGCATATTGTTATATATATGGCATCTAGGCTACTGTCTGTTTTGCAAGCATTCAGTTTTAAAATTTGTCTTCAATAGATGTGTCTTATCATGATATGTTAACAATTTCAAATCCACAGTCTCAGAACACCACAGCTTTGAAATTAGCCTTCCACAGAGACAGTCAGGCTGTGAACAAGTACAAAAAAGAATATTTTAGTACTTGAAAACTAGTAAAAAATCCTGTTCACTACCTAAGCGAATTTCTATTAAAAAACAATTTTATAAAAACCATATACCTCAGTGACAGCGCTTGTGTTATTGCTGGAATTCTTCCTGCCTATCCTTATGTGCGAGCTCTGCACAGCAGCCTCCTGCTGCTGTCCCCTGAGATCATCTGTGTCCCAGTGGTGCAGTCTCAGAGTGGGGGAATCAGTCCATGCAGAGTTAGGTATCTGCTGTAGTCTGTAGCCAATACCCAAACCGGCTTTAAACCTCAGGCTAGATTACAAGAACAGTGGAGCTATGTGCTTATGTGATCCTCTTCAGGATCCTGGGACTCTCAGGGTGTGCCACTGGCACCTCAGGCTTTCAATCCCTGAGCTAAGACGACAGCAAGTTTCATCCTACCTCTAGCTAAAATGTTATATAACTTTCTAGTACCTCGGCCTTCCCTGCAGTCAGAATGTGCATAGCCACAAATTAGATTAAATGGATTTTTATAGACACACTCACTTTTCTTTAATCATAGTTTTTCTCTTCAAATTGGGGCTAAGGATTTGTTTTAGGAAGATTGTTATGAACATTCAGTTGTCTTAAGTATGTATTCGCTTGTCTTTATTTGCCTAGATTATTTTTTAAGTATAAGATTACTTTGTCTAAATTTAACTTTACATGTCCTAGATTCAAAAGGTTTGGTTCTAAGATAATAGACACACTCCTGTAGCATTTTTTCACTCCTCAAAGTACTTTATCCTTTTAGCAGTTGCTCCAGGTTAATGTAGCTTTGTTCAATGGCATTGCTTATGACATTTTAAAATAATTAAACTGTATATATGTTCTCTGTATGAGAAGCCCAAAGCCAGTACCAACAGTGCGTTTTCACTAGTTTGAAAACTGGTAGCTTAGTATTAAATTCCTTTTATAGTTCAGCTTGGAGAAGTAGATCTGTTGGTACAGAAGATTCTCCAAAAAGTATCAGCCAATACTTCTTAAATGGCAGCAGCTCTACAACACTGGTATTATGAAGTGACCAATGTACCTTGGTAGATCTGTCTCTTAATTTGTAATGTGAAAAACCAGTACAAATACTTGAATTCACTAAGAGGCCTATGTACAGTAGGCTAGCATGTGGCTTGAAGGTGGGTGGGAGCGAGGAGCCCATCTGTGACAAATGGGGAAATGATCATTCTGGGTGGAGGGCAAGACCCGCCCAGTGCCTTGTCTCCATCAGTCACAGATGGAGATTTTGCAGATTTCTGAGGAAGAGCATAGGAGCAGCACAAGGATCTAGTTTCACACACTCAAACACTCACAGCCTGCAGCATCTGGGGTCCTTTCTGAGGAAAAGTCATTTTCTCTACATCTTCAAAACCTTTTTTTTCAAGAATAGATCCAGCTTCCCCTTGGACTCATGGCAACCGCATTGTTAGTCTCCTGTGGCAAGGACTTCCCCAGTTTCCTGACACCCTGAGCGATGAGCTGCCTCCCTTTGTCCTGGACCCATCACAAGCTAGCTTCATTTGATAGCTATTATCGCAGCAGGAGAGGAGTCAAAATGCATCCACCTGCGTCCCTTGATAGCTCTCCACCACTCTGGTCTCCTTACTGTGCTGAAGACCCTGATCCTTCATAGGAGACACTCCTGGCAGTGACCAAACAGTAAGGAAAGGACAGCCAAGGACATTGACTTCCCTTAGAGCTACCAAAGCCATTGGGACCATGACCATGACCTGCCCCTGTGGATCTGCCTGCCTTGCAAGCAGAGTGAAGCCAAGAGTTCTTGAGGAACCCTGAGAGCCCCACTGCCCAAGCTGCACAAAACTTTTCTTCTCTCGCAGCATATGCTGCCATGTGGTGTGGCAATGGCTGAACTCGATTTAAATAAACCACAGCCTAGCCACAGCAGCACGGAGCTCAGCAGAGGGTAATTTACTCTGCCTCTTAGCAGGGATCCTTAAAGAGTCATGACAGGTCCAAGTAATCCGTCAAAGAGCAGCCTGAGCAGCCAGCAGTCTCTGGATGCTAATCCCTTATGAACAATGGACTCATTATATGAAAATTAACAGGAGAAGTGGTGATTGGCCACTGTATCTGCCCAGACAACTGCTCCATTTCAAAGGAACTTTAGGCACCCTGAAATCCATAAGCTGAAAAAATTAAATGACCACATTCTGCATCTTTGTTTAAAAACAAACTGATTTCCTCAGACGGCCTGTGCAGGGATCCAGTGAATGCTGCCGACATGGCAAGCTGGAAATAGTGCTCAGTGACCGAAATCCATGGGGAAAACAATAATAACAAATCAATGCAGACACTGAATTTCTTGAACAGGTCTGGTTTTGATTAATTTTAATTCCCTATTCCATTGCAGATTTACTTGTTTAATATCAGAAAATCCATCTGAATCCAGGGAGTGAGCTGAATATTTGTGGAAAAGATGCATGGGTGGTTTTCTACATTACTGTTTTCTTACTAAGGAGTCAAAGCTGAATCTGAGGAGCAGGACAGCAGCTAGACACTGTCTGACAAACCAGAGCAGGTTCCCACCTTGGTCTGAAGTTAAACATCAGCTCTGTGGTCAACTGCTTACTGCTTTCTCCAGTTGATATTTGATTGTGGGTAGGTTGTGAGTTTTCTGATGCCAGCAAAGCTGATCTTAATTAAAATATTCCATTGGAAACGTTTCATAAGATAGGAATACAAGACTGACGCCAGTCTGTCACAATTCACTAGACTGCTTGAAATCTGGAATCAGCCTGGCAGGTAACCGCACTGAAGCTAAATGGAGTCCTGTGCAGAAGCCTTGGCTTCTTGATGGGTGGTTTTCTCTCTTTTTTTTTTTTTAATTTTTTAAAGCACACCATGTCACATGTGTTTGTGGTACTTTAATGTAGATAAGAAGTGAGTCAGGTTTTTATGTCCTTGTTTAGCTCATGGTAACAACATGTACACTAAGTAAATACGGACTTCCATAGATGCTGAAATTTATACAGCGTTTTTTAAAATCAGGCTTATAGGGATCATAGAATCATAGAGCTGTTAAAGTTGGAAGAGTCCCATAAGATCATTAGGTCCAGCTGCTAACCCGTGATGCTCGAGGCCAAAGTGTGTCCCCAAGTGCCACATCCATGTCTTTTTAACACTCCTAGGAATAGTGATTCCACCACTTCTCTGGGCAACTTATTCAAATGCCTGCCATTCCTTTCCATGAAGAATTTTTTCCTAACATCCTAAATCTCCCTTGGCACAATTTGAGGCCATTTCTTCTGATCTTGTTGCTCATTACTGGGGAGAAGAGAGCAACCCCCAGCTTACTACAACCTCCTTCCAAGAAGTTGTGGAGGGTGAGAAGATCTATCCTGAGCCTTCTTTTCTCCAGGCTGAATACCCCCAGCTCCCTCAGCCTCTTGTGCTCCAGACCCTTCCCCAGCTCCATTGCCCTTCTCTGGACTCACTCCAGCACCTCAATGTCTGTCTTGTAGTGAGGGGCGAGAACTGAGTGCAGGATTCAAGGTGTGGCCAGGATGCCAGGGAAGGATCTGCTTACCCAAATATACACATCTATTTCTGAAAATTTCAGCGGGAGTTTGACAGGAGTTGACTCTCCAACTCACCTACCCCCTTAACAGCCCAAAATCCCATACCCATCTGCAGCTTTACTTTGAGGAGACAATCACTCTGACACACTGGAGCTCATCGGATCACAGCTCATTTCCCATGCCAGTCCATGGATTATGCCCAAAGAGCTGAAGCTCAGGTGATGCTAAGCTGTTGCAATTACAATGTGCTTCAGGAGTGACAGGGAGCAGTTATCTGGCTGCTCCTTTTGGCCCTCTGTGCTACATCAGATGCTTTCATAATTGGCATCTTTTAATAATACAAATCATTGATTTAAACAAACAAACAAACATATTTCGCATCTCTCTTCCCTGTGAAAAAGAATCTACATAATTACATGGTTCAAGGCACCTGTAGCAGACGTACACCTTCATAAATAAAAGTGTCACATGCGTTCTTGTTCTGTTCCCATTTTTGAGGATTTTTTTCCTAAGAAAGCACTCAGCATGTGGGACCTCAAGCACATCAGTGGTGATCATTCCATACTGCACACACAACATTTTGCAGGCTTTCCTAATTAAGACTGATATTAAACAGTTATTTCAGCTGTACACATAAGAGAGATGAATGTGATTCAGCCTACATAAAAAAGTACTTTTTATTTACATTGTGCTCTCCTTCCAAGGATTTTAGTGTGCTTTCCAAAAGAACTCATTTAGCTTTACAATATCCCTGTGTGTTTACTGAAGGAACAAGTTCACCACATTCCCAATAGAAATACTAGCAAAGAGGTCATAGGCCAAATTTTCAAAAGTTTTCAGTACAGAAATGTGCATGCACAGTGCAGGTATATTGCTGAAAACATTTCTTAATTTCACTAGCTGCATATGGAGATGACCAGAGAAATACATGAATGGTCACTTTAATCCACATCCAGCTGTTGTTTGGCCAAAATAAATATAAAAAGTATGTATGTTTGTAACCCCTAAATTAATGAACTTCAGGCTTTAAGGACATGAAGGAAATCTGTAGGTTCATTTGATGCAACCTTGCAGAGAGCTTCAGTGACCCTGCCTGTTTTATTACCAAAATACGCTTATTTTTTACCAAATCCATGCAGGTTCGGTGAACTACTGAAGCAAACCTTTAGCATAGATCTTTGGTGACCCTGCTACTGTCAAGTGGAGTGAGGATCTTTGTGACATACACATGCATTTGGGTCTGCCACACTCTGGCAGAGCCACCTGAAATTCAGGGGAAAGAATGAGCTAAAAGCACAGATACATTTTTTATTTTGCAGAGTCTCACAGAGGAAAATATTTTTCCATAATGCAAGAAGTCCTCATTTTTTTTTCTTTTTGCATTGCTCATGTTTATGATCTTCTGAGTAATTTCCCATTTAAAATTCCTTTTCTTCCCTCCACAGGCCACCATCCCCAAAAGTATCATATTCATCCTTCTTCTGACTGGATTTTTGAATGATTGTTTTGGAGTCTGGCTTTATCTCCCTGGAGTCTCATATCTAGGGATCAGCAAACTGGCTCATATAACTTATAAACTGGCCTGAACCATAATTCAGCACTAAGAAAATGTTTTGAGGTTAAAAAAATCAGTGTGCTTTTCACATTCATACACCTCTCTACTTCCACCTCCTAGAATCAGCTAGAATGCCAAATGCCAGGTTACTTGTGGCCCCACGAATTTGGATACAGTTTTGAAAATCCCATGGGTTTAAAAAAACATCTGATTTCTTGGGTCCTTGTTTCTTCAGCAAACTGACAATTGTTAGTGACTGTCATTCATGGGTTTTTCTCCTTTTTCCTTTTTCTTTCTTTAAGTTGTACGATAATACCTGAGTTTGAAATCATATGGGGGGACAGTTGGAAGAGGACCTTCATAAAGGAATAGGAAACCCAAAGAAATTAATTTTTAAAAAACCCTGTATTTTGTTATGACTCCCAAGTCCACCCCTCCTCCCCCAAAAAACTCAACAAAACAAATTCCACTGTATTCTTGAAGTGTTCACGTCATCTTTTATTTGTCTCATCTTTATTAGATGAGAAATTTTTTGTGTTTTTATGCTCTGTCCTCGCATTGCAAACGTTTAAAAGTATGCGGTCCACTACATTTTTATTGAGGGAGTGCCTACAAATAAATCTCATCCACAGACTTTCTACGTATGCCCTCTTATATTCACCTTCACATCAGGCTAATCTAAGCTGGTGCAGCTCCACACCTCTGAGAAGACAAGGACACCTCACAGAATAAATGGCTGGTGTTTGCCACAATGCCATTTCCTTTGCTGATTTACCATGTATCTAACCTACTTTGCTCAATTCTTTACAGTAAGACTGTGTAAACACACAGCCTCCTTCTCTAAAGCTGAATGGAAGTAGTGGAGAATCAGCAGAGTAGTTTTTGGGGCATATTGGTTCAGAAAACGTGAGGTTCCCTTTCATTTGTATGAGTTATATTCCAGTTAGCAATGACACCACAAAAATTCTCTCATTACTCTGTGCATAAGTCCTTTTCATGATATGGCATTATTTCTTTAACAAATAACATTTGTAGACACAGTTTCATCAAAATGAAATCAAAAAACAAAATTATTGTAAGTTATTAGCTTTCACTTAAAGGGACAGGGGTTTTACCATTTTGAGGGTCTTTGGTCCTCAGCTAACACAGCACTTTTAATGTCTGCTAGCACAACTTTTTTTTCCTTTTAACAGAACAGTGTCTGTTTTCTTCTCAGGTTCTCTACACCAAGTTGACAAGGCTTATTTAGAATGCATAGCCAGGTGGATGTGGTGTTGAAAAAACAGACGTTCCAGTAGTTGAACTACACATCCAAAAGGATAAAATCAAAACCCACTTGACAACTGGAGCCTGTTTCAAACATGGTAGCTGGATAAAATGAAACCCTGTTGTCTGTCTTTCTCTAGCACTGGCTTTGCAATC
The DNA here is from genome assembly GCA_036785705.1 of Acanthornis magna. Classification (NCBI taxonomy): domain Eukaryota; kingdom Metazoa; phylum Chordata; class Aves; order Passeriformes; family Acanthizidae; genus Acanthornis; species Acanthornis magna. Next base: position 1,854,162 of record JAWUZG010000112.1, read on the forward strand.
TTATTAAAGCCTGAGAAAAAAAATCAATTGATGCCTGATGTCTGCAAATTATTAAGAGATCCCTCCTGCTCTAACTGTTCATCTAACCTAACACTTCTGCTGTCACTCCCACCAGCTCTGTGCCAGAGCTTTATTTTCTGTCCCATCTGCCCCGAGAGCACCTGCTCAGAGAAGGCACGTGGCAACATTTTGACATTTGCAAAAATTGCTCAAAACTATTGGGTATGACCTTGCCAGCAGATACAAGGATAATACTAAAAGACTGTGCACCTAAATAGCTACACTAATATTGGCAACTTTTTTCCAAGGGTGAAGGTCCAGGACTGGGACCTACTGAAAATTCATTTGATGTGACAATTTTAGAATCATAGCCTTGCCATTGTTAAGTGAAGCATCTTTTTTGCATTATAAAATGCACTGTTTGGCTTTGGCTTTGATACTTGAGGAAAAATAGAGAAATTCACAGATTTAATATAGCAACTGAAATGGTTTTCAGGAGAACTCAGATATTTCTACATCTCAGCTGGGTTAATTAAATTAGCTTGAAACTAACTCAAATAAAGCATTTACTGTCCACAATGGTGGAAGTTCTAGGATCTTCCTTTGAAAGCATTTTTATCTCCATGAAGTCTTAATGTGAAAAGCTAACTTAAATGTTCCTCCAGCAGTTTACAGATCCTAATCCAATTCCCGCTGAAGTTAACACAGTCATTTCAATTACTCCTCCAGTAGGAACAATTTATTATGACACTGTCTCAGTCTTCATTGACCCCTGTTTAATTTATCTTAAGCAACTATCCCCCTACTCCCACTCTGTCAAACTACTACCGAACCAATTTCCCTCTCTTCACCTATTTTTACCTATTTCATGATTTCTCATCCTTAAAACTACTTCATATTGGCCTTTGCTGCGCCCCAACAGTTGATTCCAGCTCAGTTCGCCAAGACATAATTCTAAAGTTGATTGGATTTTCAGTCCTCCCAGATTGCCTTCACCCACAATTTGAAGTCTGCTATACTCAGCAAGGCAAATATTGGGATTTTAAGTTGCTGGCAAATGAAGTAGAAATATTCATGCAGTCTGGGATTACTGGAACACTGGGAGCTTTTTTCTCTTGTGTCATTGTTTTATGGATGGCAGAAATAATGTAAAAGCCAAGGGTGTCATTCACACCTTTGGCAGCTGACTCCTTTGGAAAATCAGCTGCCTCTGCCAAATGTTTTTATTGACAGTATCACTAGGAGAATTACTGGAGGTGCAGGATGTAGGGAAAAAAGAGGTACTCTGTTTCTTGATTGTCAAATGGTATTGTTCAATTTGAAATTAACTAAGGACTACCAAAGAAAATGCTTTGGTATGATGACTTAGTAATCACTTAAACACCCAGGTGAATTAGGTGCCATGAGTGACACTCAGCTCTAACTCAGCTACAAATTGGGGGGAGTTATAATGACTAGAAATCCATTATGAACAATATTAACCAAGAATTTTAGATCCTCAAAGTCCTCAGTAAACAACTGATAGTCTTAGAGTTACCCATAAATCTATTTCAATATTTTCATGGGTATCACTCTCAGTGTAATGATGTGCTGTGCACAAGTACTGTGCTCACTTTGAGAGCACTGCAGGTTCACACTCGTAATTTAGGTGTTCCTGCTGATGACTCTTACAGGGGCCACAGTGATGGGTGCAACAGCACTGCCACTCTGTGTGCTGGTTTAAGAACAGCTGTCGGGAGTCAAACAAAAGATCTGGTGGCCAGACTCTGTCAACAGCCAGTAAGAGAGGCCAAGAGAACAGTCCAAGGGCAGGTCAAGCATATAGTGACGATTCCCCAGCCTCCTCTTCCAGCCTACAGCAGTCTGCAGCTCAGCAATCTCCTTTCCAAAAGAGGGATCTATGTGTTAAATAGTCCTTGTGGGATTTCTTTCCTTTTCCCACAAATTTGGCTACTCAAGTTAGAAGCTACGTAAACTTTTTGGCATCCACCACTCACACACAAGTGTGTGTTCCACAGCTCCCCTAGCAAGGGATAAAAAAATCTCCTCTTCTCCTTAATTGAAACTATCACTCAGTCATTTAATTTGATGTTCTCTACTTCTAATGTAGAGAGGCAGTGAGCAGCCATTTCCTGCTTACTTTAGTCATTGCTTTGTAGATTTATGTCCTATCTATGCTCATTGATCTCTTTTCCAAGCTGAAGGGTTCAAAACCATTTGTTCCTGATGTCAAAGATTTTCCACACATTTCATCATGATTGCTGCCCTCCTGTGATTCTTTATTTTTAATATCACATCCTCTTGCGATGGGACATCTGAACTACATGCACTCCTCTGTAGATGTATCGTGTACTTAAACTGTACAAAAATTTTTATTTTTCTTGTTCCTCATTTCTGTACATTGCATTTGGTTTTGACAGCACTCAGGCTATGGATCTCTTGCCTTAGTTGGAACCTTGCTAAAAGATGATGCATTTTTAATAATTTTATTTATTTTGACTAACTGGCACTAAAATAACAGTAAGAAAATAGTTTTATTTCCTACTGACTGTTTGACTTTGCCCTCTGACTTCCTTGTTATCCCCAAGTCTCTGACCTAAATTGTGCTGTATTCATTCTTATTTTAACCTCAAGAAGCCAAGAGATTGCCACTCCAAATAAAGAATGTGCGCTTTTCACCAGGTGTCATCCACTGAGCTCAAACATTTTTGTTTACTCATTTCAAAAGCTCACAATAGCAAACACTAGTCAAGGATCTTTTTAAAATACAACATTTTAAGTCAACATTTGAAATAATACATTGGAAACGTGAAGATGTTAAAATAACAAGCAGTTGAGACACCTAATCAGTCTCATTATTTTGTGCTTCACAAAGTAAATTGTATTGTACATCCCCAAGATTTTAGCTAGGAGGAACTTTTTTGTTCAGCAGGGTTTGGCTGATAGAGATTCTGCCCATAGACTCTATGAATCAATTCAGTCTTTTAATAATTATTCGAACTATTTCAAGGCAGGATTAAATTATAGAAAAGTAAGCATTTCCATGTATTCTTATACATTTACACTCTGAGGGGTCTTTTGCTTCAAAACCATACTCATCTCTCAGATCAAGAACAAACACGGATTCAATGGATCAAAGAGGATGAGTACAATGCCCTCTGATGTGTCACTAAGCAAAGGAAAACATCTGACAGCAGCTGTGGATTTTGAATGATGCTCAGGTGAGCCCTGCTAGAGTTCAAACCTGGATATCATCCGTAGGTTAAAGACAACACAGCTTAATTGCCTCGCTGTGTTTCTCACCAGCCTGAGCATGAGAAGGGATGGAGGGAACAAAGTGCTGATGCACAGCAGTGAACCTTTGAAGCTGGTGATGAATTTTGCAGCAGTACCATCTGGTCTTCTGGTGGGAAAAGTTCTGTCCCAGAGAACTGCAAGCTTTGGTTTAAAAATGACTGATGGCAGGTGAGGAGATGCTTAACCATCAGCTTTTCTTGGTTCCCTTTGAAGGGGGAAATTGAGTATTCAGACTAGAACATTTCTAAGTTCAGTTTCATTAGTGAGATGATATATTTCCACTTTCAGCCAGTGATATGAAGCTTCTGAAGGATGCAGGATATCCAAGGGTAACACAGGCCCACCTTATGTAGAAACTCACCTTCTTCACCCACAAAAGACTCAGCCAGTGCTCTGAATTCGAAAGATGCTCAGGTCAATTGAAAATTTATACTTGCTTCTGCCAACAAATATTCAACACTTCTTTCAAATATTGAAGCATTATAAATACCTTCAGTAAAGATACAAATAAAAATAGAAAAATTCTTTAAAATACATAATTAAATTCAAATATTTCAATGTAAAGCCAAAGTCACGCTGCTACAACTTCCATTTCCTTGTGTGGTATCAGGCGTCTCTGAGCAACTAGAATTGATGCAGCTATCTTCACTGGCCAACCAAATGGCCACTGCTTTTTCAAGAAGCAAGAAGAATAAGTCAATATCCTTCCAGCTGGGGAAAAGAACTTTCCTTCTGAGAAAGTTTTATCTTTCCCAGAAGAGGATTTCTTCTTGCAGAGACTTGGCATGGGTTTTCTGTTCCTCTACTACAAGAATTACAAGAGTGAAATAGAGTGGAAAACATCAGATCACCAAGGTCATGTGATGAATGAGGCTATTAGAGCAATTAGATGAGTTTTATCTGTTTTGCTTGGTAAAATAAAATTTTAAGTAGGCTCATCTATCTCACCACACCTGATTACTCTGGAGGTCAAACTTGCAGAAAACATTTAGAATGGTAACAGCAGGAAAATTGCACATATGGGCATCAGATTACTTGTAAACACGTTTTGCCTAGCCTGTGCAAGGGAAGACAGCAAAACCCTGCAGTAAGGATAAGATTTGTTTGACCTAAGAAAATCTATCAAATGTTTAAGAGTTTAGTTTAAGCCAACTCTCCAGGCGTATTCTGTAACCAAGGAAAAGAGCCAGACCCTTCCAACAAGAATAATTTTCTCATAAAATAGGGTCTAAAATAGGTGAGAAGAATCAGTCTCTGCAGATTTGCCTCTCTCCCCATTGCCCATAGTGCAAGCGCAGATGTTGAGCTCAGGCACAACACCTAACATTTGTTGGATGAAATTATCCCACTCCCAGTGACTGAGAAATGGCATTTAGAATTTCATGTTGATGGCGTCAAGTGATTCACACTGGAAGACACAACTGGAATTACATCAAGTGAGCTCTGCCGTAACTGCACCCACCCTGAAAAGGACCCAGGCTTCACATCGCTCAGATCCAGGAATGCGCAGCAAACCTCTTGCAGTCTGGAAAGCCAAGCTCATATGGGGCTGCCTTTGCAAAAGCGCAGCCAGCAGGTTGAGGGAAGTGTTTATTCCCTTTGGTTTAAGAGGGGAAGCTCATCTCAAGTGCTATGTCCCGCTCTGGACTCCTCTGTGCAAGCAACACCAACAAACTGGAGCAAGTCCAACAGAGGGCTATGGAGGCGATTAAGGAGCCAGAGCAAGGAGGGACGTTCAAGAAGAGGCTGAGGGAAGTGGGATTTTCCAGTCTTAGGATGGCTAAGAGAAAATGTTATTGCTCTTTACAACTACTTAATGAAAGGATATAGAGAAATTGAGCCAGACTCTTCTCAGTGGTTCACAGTGGATGAATGAGACACAAGAGACACAAATAACAGCAAGGGAAATATAAAATAGTTACAAGGAAAAAATCATCATAATGAGAGTGGTCAAACACTGGAAAAGGCTGTCTAGAGGGGCTGAAGATTATCGATCCTTGGAGATATTCAACATTCAACTGAGACGGGCTCTGAGCAACCTGACCTAAGTTAGGTCTGCTTTGAGTAGAAGGTTGTGCTAGATGATCTCCAGACATCTCATCTAATCTAAGTCATTCTATGACTCTATGCAATGATTGTGGGGGAAAAAAATACCCAAAAAACCTGTGACTTGTACGGGTTCTTTAAAGAATGGTATGGAATGTGATACTGAAAACATTGGTTGACATACAAATCCATAATAGTGATTCAGGTAGGATTATGTGTGCAGGAGGGATCTCACATAACTTTAGCTGTCCAAAATGTCAGTATGCAGTCTCATAATGGAGGCTACACCTTCCTTTGTATTTAAAAGACCAAACGTAAGGATTGGAATTGTCTGAGTTACTTCAAACACTCATCTTACAGCACAGTGAGGTTCTCCCTGGATCTCAGTCTTCCTTTTGAAAGACCCTGGATAACTATCTTGGACTAGGCACTACACTTTAGGTAGTTATTCTTGTGTGGAACAACAGAAATACAAATATATTCAAAGAAATATGGAAATTAGTGACAGGAGTTATTAAAAGGAAAAGTCATTTTAGGAGAGAGAATCAAAATAATAAACCCAAAGGTACAAAAATGTTCCATGTCCTTTAACAACCTACATTGGACTTTCAGCAAAACCAAAGATTAAAGATGTTAAGAGATATGTTTTCTTCCCACAGAGTGGAGTTCATTGCCAACAAGTACCGTCAAGCCAAAGAGAAAATACAAATGAAATTTTGACAACACCTTTTCTGAGATTTTATGTTCTTAAATAATCCCAGAAAAAATTACTTTGTCAATGCTGAAATTAAGAGAAAACCAGCAATAAAACACATATTAATATCATAAAATAAACAAAGTTACTTTACCAGACAGCAGTACAAAATAGTCGGTTTAAGATCATGTACTTTGTGTAATCAATAAAACTAGAAAAGGTCCCAGATTAGGTGCAGGAACATAACTCAGCCTCTTCTCAATAGCCATTTCAAAGAGACAGCAGACTGGCAGTTAAATTAAAAACAAAAACCAAAACTCACCCATCACAGTACAAGCTACTTATTGATAAGAGCTAGAAAATTCCTTGCATAGATGGCTTGCTCTCAGACATATCTGCAACTTACCACTCTGTTGTTAAAGCTATATACTAAATTAAATAGACTAAAATTCAAAGGCATGATCTACTATGGAAATTGTTATGTTTCTGTGCTTAAATTCTGACTCTGACTGGATGCCAAGTGTCCGCCAAAGCTGCTCTATCGCTCCCCTCCTCAGCTGGACAAGGGAGAGAAAATATAACTAAAGGCTCGTGAGTCAAGGTAAGGACAGGGAGAGATCACTCACCAGTTACTATCATGGGCAAAACTGTCTGACCTTGGGGAAATTAATTTAATTTATTGCCAGTGTAAAACAGACTTGCATAATGAGTAGGGGGATGCACTCAAAGGAGGCTGTGACCCCGTGGGAAGCCTGTGCTGGAGGCTCATGAGGCTTCTGTCAGGACCTGTGGCCCCACGGAGAGAGGAACCCACACTGGAGCAGGTTTGCTGACAGGACTTGTTACCCCATGGGGGACCCACACTGGAGCAATCTGCCGCTGAAGGACTGCACCCCATGGAAAGGGACCCGTGCTGAAGCAGCTCGTGATGAACTGCAGCCTGTGGGAAGGACTCATGCTGGAGCAGTCCATCGAGGGCTGTCTCTGGTGGGAGGGATCCCATGCTGGGACATGGGAATAATGTGAGAAGTCCTCCCCTGAGGAATAAACAACAGCAGAGACAATGTGTGATAAATGGTGGTGGGAGAAGGCAGAGAATTCAGGAGAAAAGTTAAGCCCAGGAAGAAGGAAGGGGAGGGTAGAAGGTGTTCTAAGATTTAGTTTTTATTTATCATTACCCTACTCTGATTTGATTGGTAATAAAATAAATTTATTTCCCCAAGTCAGCTCTGTTTTGCCTGTGGCAGTAATGGCAGAGTGATCTCTTACCATCCTTATCTCAACCCATGAGGCTTATGCTATATTCTCCCTCCCCTGCCCAGCTGCAGAGGAGGAGTGACACAGTGGCTTTAGTGGACACCTGGTGTCCAGTCAGGGTCACCCCCTCCGGTATGTAAGCAGCAGCCTGCATGTCCTACCCGGCCTGTAGAGAAAGCTGAGCAACTCTACAGCTAAGCAGGATGGTTATGGCATGAGGATCCCCCATATGTGAACAAAATAAGATGCAAAAGAGACTTCTGCATCACTCACTTCTGCTTGATTTCTGTCTCTCTTTTTCCAGGGTCTCCTAGGCACTTGGTATGAAGTTCAGTGCTGCTCAGTAACACTGTGCATTGGAACCTTTCACTATAAGAAATTATTTCAAAGTTCAAAAAAACCCCATGAAGTTTCAGTGGTAACAATCTGTGGGATAAATCAAACTTAAGGGAGTGGAAAAAATATTTACTCATAACCTTTCTACCATAAACGCTGTGACAAACCCTTCCTGGATATGAGATTATTCCTATCAATTATTGCATGTCCAGGTAGCACTAATAACTGGGGCAGCCTTCTCACTCATCACAAACTTGAAGACCCTCTGTAACTTTTTCTTTATAGTCTGTTATATCCTCCTGTTTTATGCCAAAATTTGAAGAGGCAGCAAAGACTAAGAAATAAAATATGTCTGGGATAATACCTTGTCTGACATGATATTTATTGAAGTGTGCTTTTTATTTTAATAAAAAAGGTAATAAATCATATGTGGTGTCTGCTACGCATCAGAGACGATACAAGAGTTGCCTGTATAGAATCCAAATGTTCCCTAGCTGCAGTTCACACAATAGGCTGACGGCTCTGTGATCTCTGGTTACTTTTAGAGTGTGTTTGTGGGGTTTTTTTAAGTCTGACATGCATGGCACAGGAATTTTACAAAGCCAAATTAACGGGCTGGAATACTTCTGAATGTATTTTATCTGACATATAATTCACAAGTCCATGCAATATTTTTCTTCTTCCTCAGAAAACAAGTATGTAAAAAATTTGTATTTTGCAGCTTATTTTGACTAATAAACATCCATATTCTGTGAAATCTTAGAGATTATACCCAGACAATTGTTACTTTGATACAGTTTTTAAATGTCCTGCACCAACTGAAGCATCCAGATATTGCTGGTCTCCATTATAGACAATGCTGTAGAAAAATATTCCCCACACTTGTCATATTTGTCAACATTTAACCACTTCAAGTACTGTTGTTTGCTTGAGGTTTTTAAAAGGTTAAAATAATTAAAAACAAACTGAAAAAAAGGGTTGAAAAATCCTTAAAACTTCGTGGTTTTGACCTTCCATCTAATTTATTGAAAGGTTTCCAATAACAAAATCTGGTATTTTAAATTTTTAATGTTTGAGTGGATTTTTTTAAATTTTGGGGAAAAAAACCCCAGAAATGAAAATAGAATTTTGTGTAGTGATAGCTGACAAAGAAAAGGTCAAAAGGAAAGATCAATCCAAGCTGTAGCAGATAATGAGTCTATCTAGAGCACATAGGGTAGTGAGGAAAATGGTATATCAACTTTCCAAGAAAACAATACAAATTTGCTATAGCAGAATAAATGAAAAAAATAATGTGCCTTATTTCTGAGGATATGGTTGTTGTTTAGAAGTTATTTGAAAGAAAAGGACAGGCAAATATTTAGATACCAGGCAACACTCACATTAAAACTCAAAAACTTCCCATGAATGCACTCTGAACAAAAATTAAAAGAAGGATTTTGACCATCAGAGGAAAAATTCTGCCTGAAATCCTATTAGGAGATCTGGAAGAAAACCTACCTCCTTTTAAGCTGCAGATTCAGCAGTTCAGAATACATTCTGTCTTTGACATTAAAGAATTGTGCAAAATGTTCTGAGGATTTACAGTCTTCTGTAGTCCTATGTAATTGTAGTCAGGAAACCACATGGCTTAACTGCAGTAAATTGAAAACTAGAACTTTCAACCATTTCTTAGTGCTTTTGCTACAGAAGGAGTCATTTAATGGGAAAACCATGGTACCCAAATAGGGCTACCGTGATAGCAGAGTCAGTCTTGAACAAAATAGGATTACTGAGGTCACTTGCATTGCCACCATTCATCCAGTGTTACTCAGAAAACTCACTCATCTCCAAGACTTTGGCTTGGGATTCTTCACACGTGTAAGTTTATTTGCCTGTAGGGGAACATTCTCATGGACTTTGCATCACTACAGAAGAGACTATAGTTAGGTATAATTGCATCTTCAGAGAAAATAAGTCAGTAAGATACTGATGCTATTGGTAGTAATTCTTGTACATGAATGTATTGGATCTATTGTTCTGCAATTCCATGTTAGTGCAATGTGAGCATAATTTTTCCTGGAATCAGCATTATAAAATTCCTTGCAAGAGGTACATTCTTAACACCTAAAATTAAGAAACTGTCACCAGGGAATTAATAAAGTTATTCTGGAAAAGGCCAGTATTTCAAATTATATGCAGGTACATCCATTAGGTGCAATTAAAAGGTCTAGCCAGTTTTCCTGGGATCTGGAAAACTGTAAAAACATATTTAACTCAAGTTATCTGTGAAAACATTGTGGGCAGCCTCATAAGGGACTGTTATGTCTGTAAACACAAGTGTCACAAGCTGCAGATGTCATAGCATAGATTCCCACCTGGGATGAGAGGGCACCTTGAGAAGACAGCTCTGGACCCTTGAGGTCAAAAGGTAAAAGAAGGGATCCAAAAGACAATATTATGATTATAGCATGCAAAAAAACCCCGAAAACCAAAAACCAAACAAACAAAAAACCCAACAAAACAAAAAACAAAACAAAAACCCCCAAAAACAAACAAAAAACCCACAAACAAACAAAAAAAAAAAAAAACCAAAAAACCCAACAAACCACTGAACCAATCAAAAAATAAAACCAGAAACAAACAAACAAAAAAACCCCAAACAAACAAACAACAACAACAACAACAAAAAACCAACACAGGAATCTCCTTTCATGATTATTTGAGAAATTAGGAAAACCTTTTGATAGAACTGGGGGAAGATAATGTCTGTGGGCAGAGAAATTACCCTTTCTGGGCCACAAGATACATCTGGACAAAATGGAGAGGCTTCACCAGATCTGAAACTGAAGAGCAAAGTTCAAGTTCAGTATTGGCTGAGGACCTGACAGGACAAGCAGACTCATGTCCACTAATAGAAAGACTTCAAAAACAAAGCACATGCATATAGTCATATTTCTGGCAAACAAACAAAGGGACCAGCCTTTCAACAGCAGTATCTACTGAAGGCTGGGCCGTTGGGGAATATGGTTTCAAATAATTTATTTAAACAAGACAAGATTCTGATCTTGTTAGACTGGTGAAAATCCAAAGTAATTCCAAAACCTTCTAGTCTGGGGTTCAAAACCTTAATATTAGGGGGGGAAAAAAAGGAGATCTCCTTTTTCAATAATATTGACATAAGAATTCTGTTTGATCTTTGTGGGATATGCTTCAAACATTGTTTCATTTTATTAAATAGGAAGGGTTTTATTTTTTTCAACTTTTTAAAGGACCATCTTTATTACTTCTTCACTTCTGCTGTCTCACAATTCCAAGTCTCTTCGAGTTTTCTATTTTCTGGTTACACCCTCCTCAATGGATTTATAACAAAGTTTGTTGTATATAAAGATCAAAGCATTCATCATTAATCCAGCACAATTATCAGATGTGAAAAACAATGTAGAAAAAACAAATATAAAGGTTTCTTAAAAAGCAGGGCGCGTGGGAAAGATGGAGACCAATTTGGCAGCTTGAAGTAAGACACAGACTGGCAGCTGCCTTTGCACTAGGGGATACCAGTTACATAAAGCACATATCCTTCCAGAACCTCTGAAGATGTCACGATCAGTTCTCAGCCCCTTAGCCACACCAGCCATCCCTTTGTGCCTGGAAGCCATCGCCCTGCCCTCACTGAAATGTTCCATGTGCATATCTGTGGGTGCTCTGCAAAGTCTGCCTGCAAGGCTGGACCCAAACTCCACTTGCTGGGAGCTCCTTGCCTGCCGGAGCCATATGGAAATGTCAGTACCTACGCTGGAGCTGGGACAGAAGAGTGTCTGCAGGCAGAACCAAGGCCAGGGGCTCCCCCAGCACTGCCCTGGCAGCACTGACCAGCAGCCTGCGCTGCTCCAGCCCGTGGCTGTCCTCCTGGCAGTGTCCCTGCCCAGCCCCAGCGCTGGAGCCCAGCCTGGCGGCTCCCCGGCGGCTCTGCAGGCGGGAATCCCACTGGTATCTCTGACGAGCTACTTGAAAATGAGACAGCCGCCTCTACAAACTCGTCCTCAATTTCTATTGAATGATTGATTGTTTTTAAACTAGTGCATTGTATATTTTGGGAAAGAATTTATGATTTACCAAAAAATTTCCTGCTGACATAAAGCCAAATGGAGGCTGGTCTGGGCCAAGTTGCTCAATGTCCATGAACAAGAACATGTTTTTCTTTTTCTTCCTTTCTTGTTTTATGCATGCTTCTGGACTCATTTCATCAGCTGTCAGTAGTTAAATACCATTTCAGAAAAGGGTTTATTATTGTAATTTCCTCAATTATTCTGTTTTTTTCTGCTATGGTCTCCTGAAACAAAATCACTTATCTAAAGCACTAATAAAATATTTTCCCCTGCTGCTCCTTGCAAAGGGGATAACACTTCAAGGTGCTCTATTTCTCGAGCCAGTTTGTACCTTGATGACCGTGGTTTTAACTGGGGGCTTTTTCCTGAGTGCTCCACTACTGCTTTGCAAGGGCCATCACTGACTTCTGCTCACAGCCAGCTCATGTCCCCAGACCATATCCAATGGCACAGCAGTGCATGATTACCAGGAAAGGAAATCAACAAGAAATAAAATTGAAAGAAAGAGCCCTTTTTCATCACATAAAAAAAACCCCCAAAACAGAACAGATATAGTAAGAGGTGAAAGCAATCCATTTTTAGTATGAGCTAGACAATGGATTAGCTCAAGCAAATGTAGGTATTCCTCTAGGAGTATGTGTCTTTTGAAATATTAAATAAAATGTAAATAGAAATATTTGGAAAATTCTGGTTTTAAAGTTACATTCCTTAGAAGAAAGGAAAGCAATTATTTTTCATGAAAGGCTAAGCAGAGCAGAGCCTACCCTCTGGCAGATGGGACACACTGGGCAAGCAGGGGCTGCTCTGACACCACAGAGACTGGGGGAAAGCTCTTGCTGGACCTCATAGGGCTTTGGATGAGGATCCTGACCATAAATGATTGTGGAACACAAGAAGACACAGCGACATCAAGCAGCCCTGGTGCTCCCTCGCTGCTCCCCTCAAAGCAAGACTGGAACACAATGCGTGACGAAGGCACAGAATGAGGCAGCCAAAAAATCATGAGCCTCAGATGTTCAGAGTGTGACATCTGCTTCTGGCTCAAGCAATTCCTATATTGAATTCAGTTGCCTTTCCTCCAAGACACCCAACAGCAGATAACCTCAATTTATGAGTTCCAATGCGTTTATCTTACACACAGGCAGAGCTTATTTGGCGCTCAATGGAAATGCAACTATCTAAAAATCGAAACTAAGCAAAATCTATTTACAGCTTTGTAACTGCCCTGTGAATCACAAATAACTAGGCCAATGTTTTCAGTGTCAAGACATTCAAAATCATGATTCAAACCCTGAAAACAAGCTTTTGGCTATAAGAACTCAGTTTTTAAAAAAACAATAAAAGCTGGGGTTTTTTAAATTAATTTCTCCTATTTTGGCATTCATACCTCTCCAGTCATTAAAACTGGAGATTTATGTCTTTAAAGTGCAACAGAGAGTCTCCCTTGTTCACTTGGCACCAGGGAAGAGGGCTTTTAAAGTGGCAACCAGCAATTCTGAGTCCAGCAGTAAATTTCCAAGATTAGATTGACTTTTCACTACTCCACATGGTTAAACAGGTACCAAACATAGAGTCTGATATTGGAAACAGGTTGCACAGAAACAGCTCAGTGTTTAGGTGTTTCAGCATATGCGTTTCACGCACATAACTTTGCTGTCATCCAGAGAGGGGATAATGAAGTGTCTGTTGAAAACACCAGAAATCTTTCACTGTGTCTCAGGGCTTTGCATCATCCATGCTTTCTGCTTGAATTTAATATTTAAAATTCATAAAAACCCAATAAATAAATGTTGCACTTTACTACAAAACTAGAGAACAGCAGAATTTACAGAACATTTGTAAATCAACACTTCTCCATTCTGTGCAGTTCTGCCCTCCATCGTTTCCTTTGTAGAAGGTAAATTCAGTGAGGCAGGCAAAGCTGTCTGTGCCTTTACGTTTGTACAGCATCCAACACAGAGGAGATCTGATGGGGCTTTCTTTGGTCCACTACTTTCAATTTGCTCTCACCTCTGCACTTCAAGGGTGAAGCAGGCAATAAAAGCAAAAGTGCCAAAATACTACAAGTGTGCATAGCCTCACTTCATTTCTAGCCTACCTGAGAGCAGAGGTACCAGGGACTTTGTGAGCTTCCAGCAGCCCTAGGCCACCCAGATTAGATAAACTGCCGATTAACATCTTTACACTATGATGTTTATCTACATGAAATCCAATCTTTTGAAGTTCATCTATCCCTTTCTCTAACTGCTATTATCTGTTGCTTTGAGATGCTGCATCCATCCCCATCAAAGTTATGTAAGCTCCCTGTGATGCTCATAAACAGTCCCTCTATCATTTGTAAAAATGGAGCTTCTCATTAAATGCATTTATGACTTCAGCACTTGATGCACACAATATTTTATCGGCTTTTTCTCAGAATTGCACATTTATTTTATCATCTGATAGTTAAAATAAGTATTGCAAAGAAATAAAGAAAAAATCTGTGTACCACATAGGAAAGAAAAACCCCAAAATATACAAAAGCTTTAGCTATGCCAAGATTGCTTAATTCTGATTAGCAATGACCATTAAGCAATCATTTATGGATTTACTGTGAGTGTTCATAGATACTAATGGGTTTTAGAATTCCTTGGGAATCCTCAAAGGTCAAAGGAAGAAAATGAGCTATGAAGTGATAAAAAATGTATTAGGTGACTAATGGACAGGTTGTATATAGAATGGTTCCAGCAGAAAATGTTGAATTTTACCACTCAGATTTATGAAAAAGCAAATCTTGTGAGCAGTGGCCCTTCCCCACTGAAGAAACTAACGAAGAGAAAATTAAAATGTTTCATAAGGAGGCATTACATGGTGTGCTTTTCCCGGTCACTAAGAATATATAGGAGATGGCAAGGTCACTGATATGAAGTTAAAACTTATTTGATTAATCTTTAAGTGGATACCTGTTTACTCTTTATTTAGCTTCAAGTTTCTAACCATACATATACATTTTTGCCTATTTTTGCACGATTGCATTCTATGCAATTCTAGCCTCAAAGCTTTTCCAAATCTAATGGATGTAGCTTTATACCATTCAGATGAACATTCTGGCCCGCCCGGGAGAGAAGGGAGCAGGAAAAGCCTGCAGAGACCCACAGCCCTCGCAGTGGGCACCATGTGAGGGTGTGAGCGCAGCCCGGCGCGCCCGCCCCAGCGCAGCCCCAGAGCATCCCGGGCACCGCGGGGAGACCGAGACAGCGAGGGCTCGTCAGCCCGAGGGCCCAGCCAGCACAGGCTTGCTTCTCGCTGTCAGCCGCGTTCGAGCATTTCTGACAGCGTGGATCGCTCCCGGCAAAGCGCGGCCGGATCCGATGGGGAGCGCTGGGGCTGCGCGGTGTCAGCGCAGCGGGGCCGGAGCCCCGCACGAAGCCTGGAGCTGAGCCCTGCACGGCGCCCGGCACGGAGCCTGGCACGGAGCCCGGCACTGAGCCCCGCACGGAGCCCGGTACTGAGCCCGGCACTGAGCCCGGTACTGAGCCCTGCACTGAGCCCGGCACTGAGCCTGGCACGGAGCCCGGTACTGAGCCCGGCACTGAGCCCGGCACTGAGCCCCGCACGGAGCCCGGCACGGAGCCCGGCACGGAGCCCGGCACTGAGCCCCGCACGGAGCCCCGCACGGAGCCCGGCACTGAGCCCGGCACTGAGCCCGGCACTGAGCCCCGCACGGAGCCCGGCACGGAGCCCGGCACTGAGCCCGGCACTGAGCCCGGTACTGAGCCCGGCACTGAGCCCGGCACTGAGCCCGGTACTGAGCCCGGCACTGAGCCCGGTACTGAGCCCGGTAATGAGCCCGGTACTGAGCCCCGCACGGAGCCCGGTACTGAGCCCCGCACGGAGCCCCGCACTGAGCCCCGCACGGAGCCCGGTAATGAGCCTCGCACTGAGCCCGGCACTGAGCCCCGCACGGAGCCCCGCACTGAGCCCTGCACGGAGCCCGGCACTGAGCCCGGTAATGAGCCCCGCACTGAGCCCTGCACTGAGCCCGGCACTGAGCCCCGCACTGAGCCCGGCACTGAGCCCCGCACGGAGCCCGGCACTGAGCCCGGCACTGAGCCCGGCACTGAGCCCCGCACGGAGCCTGGCACTGAGCCCCGCACTGAGCCCGGTAATGAGCCCCGCACTGAGCCCGGCACCGAGCCCGGCACTGAGCCCGGTACTGAGCCCCGCACGGAGCCCCGCACGGAGCCCGGCACCGAGCCCGGCACTGAGCCCGGCACTGAGCCCCGCACGGAGCCCCGCACGGAGCCCCGCACGGAGCCCCGCACGGAGCCCGGGCAGACAGTAGCGCCCTGCGCCGGGCACTGACACACGGGGCAAATCTGCGACATATTTGCACGGGCGGCGAGCCAGCTCTGCGCAGACACATTCATTATTAATGGCTGTGGAGCCCTGTGCGGTGCGAACATCCCGCTTGAGAGTGGCCCGAGGGTTTACTCAGCCCTCCTCCTGGCTGGAGTCACTCCGACCATGAAGTATTCTTCCCGGTACCATCGCTCAAAGAGTGATGACAAATCCAAAGGGTTTTCCGACGGCGATTTTTTGTGTGTTTTTGCACAGTGAATGGCAGTTGCACTGAGCAGGGAAATATATTTGGATTCTCGTTAGAAATGCTTTCATTCAGAGCAGAAGAAAGCAATCAGGAGTAAATACAACCTGCAATGTGATACATGCCCGTTACCTACATGAATTCTCAGGGTTGATACCACACTAAATACCTTTAAAATTATGTTATGAAGATGAAGTAATTCCATTCCAGTTTTTGAATAATGATCCAGACAGGCAAAACTTTTAGCTTGTCAGCAAAGTTACTAATCCAAATAAAATTGTCCACATATAAGGGAAATGAGTCGTGGGGTTTGGCTCATAATTGGTCATTTTCTGCAGTAACCAGAGCTTTGTTGGGTTTGCATATTTTTTAAAAATTAAAATTAAAATTATATACAAATTTATATATCTATACAGAGAGAGAGAGAAAGCAGAGCAAGACTAGAGAAGGAGAGGAGAGGAGAGGAGAGGAGAGGAGAGGAGAGGAGAGGAGAGGAGAGGAGAGGAGAGGAGAGGAGAGGAGAGGAGAGGAGAGGAGAGGAGAGGAGAGGAGAGGAGAGGAGAGGAGAGGAGAGGAGAGGAGAGGACAGCTGTTGACATCAACTTTTCCAATTCAGCTACGGTGATTTCAGAGGCTGAATGGACAGGAGCAGATGAAACCTGCAATGCTGCCGGCTTCCCCCTTCCCTCTGCTTGGTCTCTCCTGACCAGTTAATAATACGCCGGTGGATTGTGAGAGACACAGATTCCTGTCCTTCTGCTGCCTGATTCAGCACAGGGGGCTGATGTGAGTTGTCCCACTCTCCATGAGGGTGTCCTACCTGCCAGAGTGGGAGGTATGCAGAGGAGGAGCTGCTCTTTTCAACCCTTTTCACTCTAAACTGCTTATGCACTGCCTGAGGGGAAAAAACTATGGTAGATAGTGACTGAGGAAGAAGCTGAGAGAGTCAACACACCGAACAACTACAAAAGGGGTGAATTATTTATGCAAAGGACAATATCTTCATCTTACATCATGAAAAAAATCAGCCCATAAAACCTTATGTTGCAGTATCTAGTTCTAGTCCTAGGAAACAGGAGAGACTCTTAGACAAGCACCATAAATCCTGAGCCATCTATGGGAAGATTACCTCTCACTAGCTTAATGGATACAATCTTTTGAGTTTATTGTGTGTCTAGTAATTAAAGTATTTATTTAGTGAGCCAAATTAACTGTTTCAATACTATAGGAAAACTGAGTGACTATTGATTGATTGGATTTGATTTTTAAATTAAAATGTATATCAGGAAGGAGAAAAAGGGAAAAAAACTAGCAAAGTGAGTGGATCCAATGGACCAAAGCAACTGAGGATTTACCAGGGATAATATTATATGCATAATTACTTCTTTTGCAGAAGAAAGATCATGCTGGAGAAGCCAGTTTTTTAGACTTCATGTATGTAAGGTAGAGGAAATCTTTGATCCATTCAGAAAGAAGGCAAGGTGTTTATTTTCTTTTATCTCAGTCAATAGGAACAAATAAAGTATTACTGATAATAGCCCAAGAGGTCTACTGGATGTTCGTATAGGGAAGGAGAACAGAGTGTAACTCATCAGTGGTTGTCTCCATTAGGCTGTATTTAGTTGGGATTTTTCCCTTCCAAATTGTCATGACTGAAGCTAGTAAAAGTTGAAAGGAGGATGGATATCTGCAAGGATAATCCTTAAGGTGTGTGTACTGCTTTCACAGCTATTAGATCAAAGCCCTTTACTGAACTATTTTATTATCAGACTTATAAATCACCCTCAGTTCATTTTACAAACATTAGTACTGCCATCAATTACATACATTTAAGACTAATGGTTTTACAGGAATGTTAATAGTACAACTTTATTTCCTGAAAACCATCACTGAAGACTATTAAAAGGTTATTAATTGCTGTGTGTAACATGCAGAATTATTTGTTTCTGACTTTAGACAATCAGTTAGTTGGCATGCAAGTACATTTGCTAACCAGTTCAACTTCACAGTTATCAAATTTAGTAAATGCAAAACCATTTATAAACCATTCTTTTCCAGCTTTCCTTCACAGACATGGTCTAAATACACCAGGACTGCTCTGTTGCTGCCCTTTAAAGCCCTTACGGACACCCTACAGCACTCCAGACACTGCCACCATCCCTGCAGGGACCCTGCGGGTTGGGGCAGGCAGAAGTGATTTTACTAGGCAGGGACAAGTGTCTGCTCACAGCCTGTTGGCTCAGGTAGAAGTGATGGACTGAGCAGCGCTGAGACCTGAACAAAACTCAAATAGCACAAGAACATGCTTGAGGAGTGAGGGTTTCACAGCAGAGAAACTTCCCTGTGTAGCTGTGCAACCTGTTGCAGGAAACCTTTGGGCTCTGGCTCATTTCATACCTCAGAAATTTTGAAGCACCTCCACATTTATTCAGGCATCTCCCATTTTACTATCGAGCCCCCTGATAATGTAGACACCTCTTCAGATGCACACATTTTCTACATAATAGAAATTGCTAAATATGATGTACCTCTTTGCGTGTGAAATCCACTGCCTGTCCCACCCAGACCTACCCTTAGCCCATACTAAGTGCTAAAGTTCTGTTTCTGATGTACTAAATAACGAAACAACCAAGACTCAAGATCTGAATATTGCAGGAGTTCATCTTATCTCCTTTCCCTTTCTAACTGTGTCATGAACCTGAGATCTCGGTTCATTAGTTTAAGAGGCTGTTTACACTTAAGAGGAGGAAGGAAAGACAGGTCCTTTGAAGCCTGTGGAACTACCCTGATTTCCACCAGCTGAGGAGAGAGTTCCAAGAGAGCTGTCAGGCAATCTTTAATGAACTGTGTGGTGTGTAAAGCAAACTTCAGATCTCAAAGACTGCACACGATTCAGCTTCCATTAGGTCAGATAGCTATGATTACCTCAAAGGTTTGTAAAGTAGGAATAGAAAATACCAAAATAAAAATCATAACACATCCCTGGGATACAGCTTTTAGCCATGTCAAGCCATGGATATACTCTGGTCAAAGGTCTTAGTAAACCATGCTGCCTAAAGGAATTACAGTAAATTGGAGGTACCAGTTTACAGCTGAACATGTATGTCAATCCTTCATTCCACAGTGGTTCAACATTGCCTTGACCTTCACATCCCACTTCAGATTGAATCTGTTACCCTCAGTGAGTATAAAGGCTATAAAGAAGCACCTGATCATAAAATCCACTTGGAATGCTTTCTTAAACCTCCACCAATTATCCATTAAAAAATCTGCTTTTTACAAGCTTGCTCTCCTAATGAAAACCCAGTAATAGTATATCTGTTTTAAACTATTTCTAGCAGTCTGGAGAAAAGACTTGACAACTTGAAATAACCATTGATTGATGTGACTAAATAAAATCATCGGAGTACATCCATGGATAATAAGAGACATTATCTCTTTCTTTATAAGCAAGAATCAGATCTAAAAGAAAAGATCTGGATGGCCTGACAATTACCTTCCTAGATCAGCCACCCTCAGCCTTGGAAAAGAAGTACCATTTATATGATATTAATAATATAGAAAAAAAATGCATTTAATTCAGAGAAGACTGAGATGCAATGAGATTATATCTTCACCAAAAGCCTTTTAATTTGCAAGGAGCTCTTACACTGCAAAGGAAAAACACACCAGAAGTAGCTGCAGCAGAGTTTCCAGTGAGTCACCCTGAGAAAGCCAAGCATAACCAGGAGCTTCTTTGGCTTTGGCAGGCTTAAATCAGCGCAAGGCAGGAACCTGGACCATGAAGACAAAATAGCAGCTCAGGGGGAGATTTTAATGTAGTTTTATAGTCTTCCTTTAAAACAGAAAAAAAAATTATTTATTTTTCCCTATAACTTTCTCTTGCTTCTCTCCCCTCAAAATAAAGTGGGAGTTAATCTCTATGCTTTTAAAGAACAGCTCATTGATTTCACTTTATTCTGCATTCATCACCACCATTCCTCCCAAGGCGCACTGGCATCCCTCTTTGCAGCCAGGGTCTGGATATATTTTCAAATGTTGTCGTAACTGCTCTAAGCATAGAATCTGCCCTTGCTGCCCTCGATGCCACATTAACGACGTCAGTGATGATGTGACAGAGGTCAGAGGGATGACACCCTCCTTTGTCATCTTCAGCTGAACTGACACTCTCCCACTGACCATGATCCTTTTCCCATTACATTGCCATGTTCCGCATGCCCTTTGGGATCACTTCTCTCTGTCATTTTGCAGAGATGACACTTCCAAGGCAGTTTTCTCTCCTGCCAGCTGCTCTCAAGGAGCACTGTCTGGTTGTAAGTCATGTTCCCTTCTTCATACCTCATCTGTGGAGCTTCTCCTCAAAGCTTATTCTCAAATAGTTTCAAACAGACAACTAAAGTGCTCATAGCTGACTAAATACCTGAGGGGTGACAAGACAAATCACACAGCCCTTGGCTGAAACCTTTCCCCCAGTCCTCTCACACTATTAGCTGTTTCCACTTGCTTAATGCATTAGTTTATCTACTAATAACTTAATCTGTGTCATGGAAACTCATGTCTTGTTTTGCACAAGAGATCCCAGTGTGAAAATTACATAATTTTGTAGTATGTCAGACTTTTGCACCTCACCCTTTGTAACTGTAAATCAAAAAAGGGCAGCCTTTGTGTAAAGCATTTCTGTTACTGCAGGCATAATATCACACTCACATTTCATGGAGTAGGAAGCTCCTGCAGATCAGAAACTCAAGAATTAGTTATGGCTACTGGTTTCAGACAAGAAAAATACAAGAAAGACCAACCTGAGAGGTCAAAATTAATCTTAGAGAGCGGTACCACCCAGAGAGAGGGACAAATTCTGCTTCAATCCAAGACTAAATACCCCAGACCAAAGCTGAAATTCAGGTACTACATGTCCCAGAAGGCACTTACATTTTATTTGTGCTGCAGTTTTCACAGGGCTAAAGGTTTAATGAGGGTGGCTCAGAGTCTTTCTGAGGAGCAGTGAGGCACACCTAATTCAGTGCACCAGGACCTGCCGAGCAGGACTGCCCTTGCCTGTAGCCTCCCTACATCCTCCCCTGTCTCTTCATTGTCTCATCCCACCAGCAAGACAAGGCACTTCCTCTGCCAGGATTTAGGAGAATGGAGCCCTACTCCTCCTTTTAAACATCCTCTGGAGCCAGCCAAAGGAGCAGCCATATTTTGAAAGGAGGGAATGACCACAGGCTGATTTCCAGATGACTTGTTGGCACTGATTTTCAGAGGAGAGCTGGAAGCCTCTGCAGGAGAGAGAATAGTTTTCACACTGCAGGGTGAAGTGAGTGATCTGGGGCATATCCTTGCCCTGAGCATATTCCACTCTCAGGGAGAGGGGTCTCCTCAAGGCAGTGCTGCCCACTTTGGTGATGCCTGTCCTCCTTCCATGCTTTGGAGGAGAACTTAGGGATTTGATTTGGGGGTGTTATGATTTGGAGATGTTATTACAGTCCTGTAGCTATGGGGTCTTTAGTGGAGATTAGTGCAAAAATAATTAGATTCAAAAAAGATTGCAGAATCCGTGCAGAGCCAAACACATTCCTTAGCCAGGGGCACCCAAACTGCATTTAGAGTTTGCTTGTCCAAGTCACTATTAGAGCTAACAAAAATAGATATATTTCTGGTCTAGGAGCTTTAAAAGGAAAGTCGACAGCTGAGAGACAAAATATATTAATTCCGAGACTAGTTTTTGGCAGGGCTGGGAGGACTACTGAGATTGAATGAAAAGTCTCTGGAAGTTCGGCACTGTCCTAGCAACCATGAGAATGACATTAAATAGAGCAGATACAGACCCTGTCCAGACCACAAACCCCACATGTACCGATCCCCAGGTCCACTGGGCTCTTTTAAAACAGCTGACATTATTTTCCAGCTTTTTAAATTTCCAGATTTTTAAATTATCCCAGCTTCTCTGAGCTGACATAAATCTAGACAGAGAGTTAAGCCTGGAGACAGGAGAAACATATCCAGTCCTTCAATTCCCCATTGAATGCTGTGATGGGACTTGAACTGGCAAGAGGTTTGAGTTGAAGCTGCTCCAGACTTTCTGTGAAGCCAGCATACCAGAAGACCTCCAATCCCTAAAGCATTTTTTTATTACAGAATAAAATAACAAACCAAACATTAAAATCAGTAAATAGGAGAAAACTCAGAATGTCTGGATGAGACGTCTCAAGTAAAAGGCTTTAAAGCAAAGCTCCTTGGTGTCCTTGCAGGATGGGATAGGTTCTCCCTGTGCTCCAGAGGTTTCCTGAGCCATGCTAGCTTATGCCATCCCCACCAATGTTCACAGCTCCTTTCCTTCAGGAGCCTCTGGGAGCTTACTTTGCTGCAGACACACTCATTGCTCCTCGCTGAACCTCTAGACCCCAACTACAGGCATCCTGTGCACCCCTTCCAGCACTGCCTGGGGGCAGATGGTAGCCAGAATCCTTACCCTGCCCCTGCTGCGATGGAAAAACAATGTCCTATGTCTGCTTTCATATTAGGAGAGCTCTCTCTTAGCTTGTCTCTGATTCAACACCATGGGGCCGAAATGGGTTGATGTGGAAGAAGGTTTAGCTTGCTCTGTTTCACCAATTTCTGCTTCTTGTCTGAGCAGATTGCACACCTGTAAAATAGCTTAGGAGGGGGAAAGAGAACACAAACCCTTGCTGGCTGCTTCTGCCACAGAGCCTCTGGCAACCAGGTGACTTTGCACACCCACGTAGTTCTGATGGGGCAAAACGTGGTCCCTGGTACTCCTGAACACTGCAGCCCCTGGTCACTGTCACTTTTGCTCCTGGTGCCCTGTGTCCCTTGTCACAGCAGGCAGAGTGTTGGTGGCTCCTGCCTGGAGCTGATGTCCCTTCTCTGAGCTGTTGTCCATGTTACCTTCAGCAGCAAATGGAGACAATTCATGTGTCTTGGAATTAACCTCCCCAGATCCAATATGCTCAGTATAACAGAAGAAGCAGAAGAGAAGGGTGTAGACTAATTTTTGCCCCTCAGAAAAATTACTAGCTCACATCCACTCTTCTGTGGAGCCACAAAATGAATAGAAGCGGTTTTTGGGATGTATCCTTTATTCCCCCAGGAAAACAGTAAGGGAAGAGAGGAGATCTGTGTGTTTTGCACGCAGTACTAGAGTTGCTGGTGTTCTCACCCTGAAATCAAGGGGAACATCAAATCCATCTTCTAATTTTATTTGTATTAGTCATGGTGTGATGAAGCTGGAGGAGGCAAAGAAGAAAAAATGTAGGACTGGCTTTAATCTCATCAGAGAAACCATTAGTGGAATATAAAAGTCATCAGGGTCTGGGCATAATGCTAGTGACTATTTAGCAAACTGATAGAAAATGGAACGTTGGAAACATAGAGAAAGAGGCGTTCTGAGTTTGGAAACATTGGGCTACGTCCAGTTGAGCAGGCACAGATGTGCAAGCCAGAGCCCCATGTCCCAGAAGATGGAATGTCCCAGCTGCAGTGCCTGAGACAAGAGGGAAAAAGTTCATGGGTGGAAGAGAATTAGGTGTGCTCAGCAGCACATGAGCAGGCAGTAGGGAATCACAGAGAGGAAAGGAAATGCCCGGTTTGGGGCATGAGGGGTGTCGCACCGCCTGACACAGCACATTCTGGGCGCACATCAGACCTCCACCAGGCACTGCTGGCAGGGTGAGTTCAAACAGCTCCCACGTGGAATTTTAAGCAAGTATATTTTGGGCTTTGGGTTTGAAGCAGGCACCGTGAACTACTCTCTAGCCGTGAGGGTGCAGAAAGGTGCCATCCCCAGTTAGGGTTTCAGTTCATCTGAGAAGAGTTTCTGTGATAAGATGCACAAGAGAAAACCATCCCCATTGGCCCAGCTGAGTGCTAGTGGAGGCTTACGTCCCATATCCCAAATTTCACCTCTGTGCTCTTCTGTCAGATAGCGATGACTGAGAAAGGAAAATATAATGTGTATTCCTCTGGCCTCCAAATGCCTGTGTGCTGCTTCGAGCAACTTTCGGTCAGCTCCTGAGAGTTTTTTAATACAGACAGTGCAAAAGCCAAAACTAGATTAAATCAATCATAATGAGCAAAAAAACTTCAAGAATTTGGTCTGGTGATCTTAATGAATGACTGAAGAACATGTGTCTTGGAAGACATCTCAGGATTACCTGAAGAAGGATTAGTTCTTTACACAGCTCACACACACCAATAATTTAGCTTCTCATGGATCTCTTAACAAAGTAATCTTCATGACCTTTGATTTCTTTTTTCTGTAAGAATTTATTATCGCAACAGAATAATTCATACCAGGCATTATCCAAAGCAATCCCCTAAAACAGGAATTCACATATTTGCATCCTTTTCAGTATTTCAAAAAATCTTTGAAAGATTTGTATAGTTTTTATATAGAAAATTTCAGAAAAAATATACAGCAAGTATCCTCTTTGTCATTTGGATTCAGTTTGGTACATTTGGCCTTCACAGTGCAGCTCAGAGCTGTCTGAGGCCACCATGTTTCCTAATGCTTGAAGAGAAAGGAGGTTGTGCTGCTTCAGGGAAATTCAGTATTGACTGAGGAATCCAGTGTCTTTCAGGGAAAAAAATCCTGTATGTATCATCACAGTAAAGAAACAGGCTCATTTTATCCTTACCTCTTATTCAACATCAAAATCATCTGTTTTTACACGTATTTCAATGGACTTATTCCTGGACTCTGGAGCTGTGAGGACATGAGGATGACAATCAAACCCTTCAGCGCCAAGTGTTGTATGAATTATTTCTTCCTTAAGGAGTGTTGGTTCTAGATTTAATGGTGGAAGTGGGATAGTTGAGCTTATGGACTGCAGCTTCATCTGCTCAACAGGTCATCATTCCCAATGGCTTACATATGCTACAAGCTACAAACAGCATCCAAATGACACTATTTAGACCGGGATGGAGAGCAGAGACTGAATCTCAGATCTTGTTTCTGCCTTTTCCTTGGTTATGTTGATATGATACAAATAAAAACATTAATTAAAATGTTTTTTGTTTATTCACTGCTAACACACTGCCATTGCTGTCACATGAAAGCTACAATTCTGCTAAAATGGAGTTCAGTGATGAATTAATTAAATTGTGTTATGTGAAAAACTGGAAATCCCATCTGTGCAGAATGTTTATAATGCAAAGAAGGATTTGATGAGTTTGTGACCAATTACCACATCATAATGATATTTCAGAGAGTGGTAACCATGTCCTTTTCCACAGGCTCAGCTGCGCACCTCCTCCTGCACCTGCACTGGGCAGTGAGTGGGCACCACAAGCAAAGGGAGCAGCAAAGGCTGAAATGAAGGAGCAAGAGGTAGTGGAGCTTTGGCTGAGCATCCCCAAAGCTTCAGCCTGTGCAGCTGAGAGGGTGGGAGCAGGCAGCAAACTCACCCAGAAAAATAGGTGGTGGCAACCTTGTTCCTCCCCCAGGAGCAAGAGGGAGCAGGAACTGAATTGTGACTTTCATTGGCAATTTGATCTTTGCTGTGCTCCCAAGGCAGGGAGACCATGCCCTGCCCCTCACCTTAGTGTGGATTGCAAAGTCAGTGCTAAAGGAGATAACCAGCTGTAGGTCTTTCAGAGAGCCTGAATTTAATCCCCCCAGTGAGAGCATTCAGTTATGTATTTAGAAAGGAAAAAGGTTTCTACACGGTATAAATCCTTGCTTGATAATCCCAGAGCTAATGGGGAAGGCATTCAGTAGTAAACTACAGTCCTTGGACAAAGACATCTGTAACCAGACCGGAGCTCTATGATTAAACTCAAATTCACAGATTGGTTACATGCAGCTAATTTTATTCATTGAGAATACATGACCCCCCTAAGCGGATGTTTAAATTAAGTAAGAATATTGATGACAAATGTTCAAAATGTAAGACAGATGCCTTCAACTTTTGGCATGAAATTTGGAACTGCCAAGAGGTTTGGGAATACTACTCTGGGGTCATTAGGAATTTGGATATCCAAAATGTTCCCCAGCTGCTGATCTCTTCAGAGGCTTCTATACTTGGTCCTGGAAAATTAGAAAATCAGTACAGTAAGTGATGCCATATACATTGCTGGGTTGGTAGAATGCATAAACAATTGGAGAAATTTTCCCCCTTTTCTAGGAAAAATGCACTGAAGAGAGGGCTGTTGATTTGAGTCTGAGTTTAAACAAACAGTGTAAAAAAAAAAAAATCCCTGGTTCTTTAAAAAGCTGAAGTTTGAATTGTCTGGGTCTGGTCTTTCGCACTGTTTCTGAGCCCAGGCATGACCACTGGAGTTCAGCTGTGTGTTGTGTTGTTGTTTCCCACGCGTGCACACAGATCTGTGCCACAGCCGAGGACACCACTGCCCCCCTGCCCCCGCTCAGATGCTGCCCATGGAAAAGGCTCTGGCTCAGGCAGATAAACAGAATGATGCCAGAAGGAAAAGAGGATGAAGGCTTGGTGTGTACCCTGCAACAGTCACGAGGTAGAAATCTCCAGAGCGTGTGTGGGGGTTGGATCTGACACCCAGGAAGTAAATGGAAAGAATCTCATGTTATTTTAATTAGCTCCACGCTAGATCCATAATTGCAACGCTATAAATAGAGACACTTTGCATGGATCAGACGTCAGACCAAGACGGGGAATAGACTCTGTGTTTCCTGACTGCTCTCTGAACCACCAGACGAGCCTGTTTTTCCACTGCTGAGTCCCACAGCTCCTTCACCTAGGGATTTGATGGGAGCTCCAGATTTTCCTTAACCATGCCAAGCTGCCATAGGTGGGGCCTTCAATCACAACCCAACATATACCACTGCTTGCCTAACTGACCTGGGAAAATCTTGCTTCAATTTATGGAGTTATGTGATCCGGCTACACTAGAACTAGGAATTCTAGAAGAACATTGAGGTGTTTGATGTCTCATTTTCCTGCCAAAAGCAAGAACAATTTATCCACTCATAATTGTTTCATAGCTATGCTGATAACTGGGGAAAAAAAAATGTGTGTGTTACTAATACTGTGTTTTTCCTACGGTTGTATGAATATAGGCCAACATTACAGAAAAAATATTTTAATTTAATTTTGAAAAAAAAAAAAAAAAAGACAAAATGCCTCTTTTTTAAACTACTATGAAGTTTAGTTTTCCACAATGTCCACTGGCATCTTTCTCAACAATTCATTTTAACAGTACACACTATCTGGCAGTAAAAAGAGAGATAGCAACTAATATAATTAAGACTGGAAAACAACCTCCAAACTGAAATGTGTCTCTCGGCAGAACAAGCATAGGATTGTTCATTACAGCGCTCTCCAGGAATAACAAAAACAATTCCCAAAAATGCATTATTAATGGACATTCCCAGAATTAATGATAAAACAAACCAGATGTTCTCTTACATTTGCCTCATAAATGCAAAGTCAATATGCCAAACCAAAAACCCATCTTTGGAAAGCTATAGGCTATTTGTGAAGGTACTTTAACTGTATTTCTCTTTACTATAACAGACAGAATTCCTTATCTATAGTCTAAAATGACCTAGTTATGATTCGGTATCTGTTAATGAAGAAAGGGCTCATGCCCAAGAGAAAAGTAGGTGAAAATGTACAATTTTACATAGCCTGCATTTACTACAGAACTATCCATTTCAAATTAAACACATCTTTTATAAAAGAGAAAACCACAATATTCTTACACAAAGAACACCCCACAGTCACAGTCACAGTCACAACTTCCTACTATAACAAATCTTTTCAAAATATGGCTTAAGACTACAAAATCCTTCACCAAACAAGTTTTAGCTATATTAGTAGGTAGCAGTTTAATATTTATCCATCATGGAACATGATTAGTCACATGGAATGTATTTCATCCCCCTGAATAAAGGTTGCAAAAGTCAACTGAAGCTGATAGAAAGAAAATACTACTGATAAAGAAAAATACAAGGCAAATTATACATATGCTAATACCTTAATGTAATAATATCAAACATGGTGGGCCATCTGGTGTCAATCATCTCGTGAAGTCAATGGACCTGGAAAAATTTGCATCAGATGAAGTTCTCAGGCTGGTGTACAATATTTCTGTGCACAGTATTTCTTAAGAGAAATCTTTTAAGAAAACCATTATTCAGAAAAATTGTTTTTGAAAAGTTACAAGTGTGCGTCAGGAGCAATGAGTGAACAGTAATCAAGCACAAGGGCTGATCAGAAATTTGGTATCTTTAGTTTGTAAATAAAATGAGAAGAATGTAAAAGACTTTCAAGCAAACATTAGGTTCCTATTTTATATAAATACTTGAGTCTAACCACTGTTATTTTAAATTATTGAACAGTGAGTGGGTTTTGTTTTTAGTAACACTTACAGTTGCCAAGTGACATACAGAAGGAAACGGCAGCATTTATGCTGAAGGATGCTGTAATGACAGGCTCTCCTGCAGTGCTGTGAGCAGGGAGACACAGAGCTGAAGTCACTGAGGAAAAGGCAGAGATGATTTTTTGTTTTGAGAACTCCACTAACATGCCACAGGTTGTTGCGATTGTTTTGAGCACTGTCAGTCTAATCTCTGAAACGATCATGACGCATGGCCAGGATCTCATCGGAAAACTCACAGACTTTTAAAGTCCTTGGGGTTTCTTGCGAAGCTGCAGTGCTGTAAAGTGTCCCCTGCCCTACAGCTGCACGTGGCTGAGGCTCTGTGTCCCCTCTGTGCTGACACCCAGATCACCAGTCTGGCTCCCACTGCACACTGACCCTGGCATTAGCATTCCTCCCCCGTCAGCTCCATGGAATGAGCCACCAGCTAAAGCCATTCACCACTCCTGGACTGCACTGCTGCCCCCAAGCAGAGGAACATTCCTCTAACCTTGCAGAGCCATAAATTACCATCTCCATCACCTCTGCTTTGTAGGCCCAGGGACCTAAACAGTTCTGAGCTACAGGGCAGCTCAAACAATATGCTTTTCACTGGGGGCTGAACACCACACAGCCCATGTTGGGGTCTCACTGCAAGTAGGGTCAGGATATGCCATACCTGCTTTCCAGACCACAGTCATCTTTCCTTCCAGCAGAGCTGGTGCAGGGGAGGCACAGGTACATGTCCCTGACCTGCTGCCAGGTTCCATGCCTGGGCCCAGCCGTACAGCTATGCCGTGGTCCATAGCTCCTCAGACACGCAGGCTCTTCACTGCAGACTGGGATAGGGCAGATGGTGACTTCAGGAATAGCAGGTCCTGCTGAGTGGCTCTGACCTGACCCTGGTTGTGGGGTGCAGCTGGGGGGGAGCCACGTGCTGTGCTTCTGCCCTGCTGCTTTGGCCATGAGGCCACACCAAGCGCTGAGCCTGCTCAGTTTCCAAAATACTGACAAGGTGAGGCTGAGAAACATCTGCCACTCCCTGAATTCTCTGCAACTTCACTTTTAGAGACAGAAAAAACTGCATCACTAATGTTCAGCAGCACAGATCATGAGATTCTCTTTGACACCATTTTTTCGTAACTCCCATGTGAATCACAAGCAGCAGCTTTCCTAACAAACAATCTTCAGCCTTCCTCTCCCAAGTGCTACTGAGTACTGTAGATACTCATACCAAATACACACATGGCCTTTATTCTTACGAGCGGGAACATGGGTGGGAAGGTGTTAGTCCCTGTATCTCCAACAGGAGATCAGAGGCTGAAGTGAGAAACATGGTAAAGATGCTAAACAGCAGAGCAATTAAAAGCATGTCCCACCTTGGTTTGTGTACTTTGCATTGGTCAAGAAAAATAGGAAGCAGAGATGGATGCACTTCTCAGTAGGTACGTATATAGACTTTAAATTAAAATATTGAATATTAAATAAAATACACTTATCTTAAAGAAATAAATAATGCAATATTGTTTCTCCATTTCACAGCTACTGATTATTGCTCAGCCCTAACAAAGTTTGGAAGGACCTGTGACAGTCACCTTGCCAAACTCTTGCTCAGAGCAGGTATTATACATTGGGGAACGTGAGGTGAGGGTCGGTCTCTTCTCTCAGGTAATAACTGTCAGGAAAAGAGGAAATGGCCTTGCGTTGCACCAGAGGAGGTTTACATTGGTTATTAGGAAAAAATTGTTCACTGAAAGAGTGGTAAAGTCCTGGAACAGGCTGCCCAAGGAAGTGATGGAATCATAATCACTGGAAGTACTCAAAAAACAGGTAGATGTGTTGTTTAGGGACATGGTTTAGTGGAAGACCTGTCTGTGTTGGGTCCAAACCCTGCTGGACTCAAGGATTTTGGAGGGCATTTCCAGCCTTAGTGACTCTATGATGCTGTGTTGATGTATTTTGCATGCTGCAGTGGCCTAATTCTCATTCTCTCAGTTGCATGATGTGTTCTCTCACATGTGACATTATTCCAGTGCTTTACTTGAATCCCCCAGGCCTAGAGGTAACCAATAACAAATTGCTTGGCAGAAGCCCAACTTTTGTGATTTAAGCTTAAAATTTCTCAATTATTCCATATTGAAAAACATGCAGTGAAAACACTTTTTAACAAAAATATGTATCATTCCCAACCAGAGCAATCAAAGGTACTAGTTTGCATCTGGCTGGCTTTGAGGTAAAGTTTTTATGGCCAGACTTAACATTTTCAGACTGTGGCCTGCTGGCATGTGTTTGATGAACATAGAGGTTGGGAACGTTAAGTTTCCAAGGTCGCTGTTCTCTGTAGTGGGCAAACAGTGGGGCAATGGTTTTCAGGTGCAATTCTCCCTCTGGCCACAGGTTAAGCTGGAAATCCTTTTCCCATTTTTTTACATAGAGACTACAAATATAAAATTTTTGTATTCCTTATACAGTCTTCCCTATTTTATCACTGTCAAATGCATTTAAATGTAAGTCTCCAGCATAACATTTGCGCATCTTGAATATACGATTTCTTCCCCTCTAAAGTGTCAGATAATTCCTCAGTCTCAGGAGTACAAACATATTCCACAGCCCCGGACTTTTCAGCTTGATAAAAGTAATCTCCATGCTTATCCAAATGTTTCAGAGCTCTGTCAGCAAACAAAGAGTAAATCTGCACGGCCCCATCATCCAGCCCCAAGGCATTAACGAAAGCTCCATCTGTACCTAGAATGGCGGAGCATTACAGAGCTTTCCCTGGATTCTCTCCAGCCATTTGCAAACTTCTGCTTGAAACATTGTCCCTGTGACTGGGACCAAGGAGCAGGTAACAGCTTGGGGAACATCTGTACCCTACAGCCCCTCGGAGGAGGAGATGCTCTGTCCTGCCATGTCTGCTGCCAGGCCTGTGACACGCCACTCACACAGAAGGGCTGGGCAGGGCACAAAACCCTGAACTGTCAGGAAGCTGCTGGCTCATCCAGTGGCTCTCAGGTGACACCAGGCAGTGGCATGAGGTGCCAGGGTGAGGGCACACGAAGGGTGGTACACTGGGTCTGTCTAGTGTTCGTGTATTTGCTCCTCTCCTGCCTTACCCTCGTCAGCATCTCGTTAGGCACAGTTGGTGGCCGAGTGTCTGTCGGGCAGATGGCACATGTGGCACATTCCTGAACGACTTCAAACACCATCCCCAAGCATCTGCAGGAGCTTCTGTGCCATTCCCAGCTGTTGCTGTATTGCCCTCACTGGGCTGCTCAGGGTCTTTCTGCAGGTGTTTGGAGACAAAGCACATTCAAAAAAACATCTACATCTCATTTTTACTGCTTCTGTCCTCTTTTTGTCTGATGCCAAAGAGCAAAGAATGCAAAGATTGAAATATAGAAATTATAATTATAATATCAAGGCATATTCATGCAGCCATTAGGTCAAGGCTGTGATCTGTTGCTTGTAAAAATTCAATAATGTGTACATTTGCAAAGCAGCATTGCACACAAAGACATATGACCAAGGCAGAAGGACACTAAGGGAATTATCAGAGTTAAAGGAAGATGAGGGTTAAAATTACATTCCAGTCTAGTGGCTGGAGATGTTATTTACAACTCTGGAATAAAAAATTTCATGTATTCTCTCAGACATCTTAAAGTGAGCAGTTTGCGATGCAGAACTCCATAACGGTAAGTAATTGCATGTAATATGTTCATCTAGATGAGGAATTTTGCAGTACCCTTAATTAAGGAGAGTGATAAGATGTTAAATACCAAATAAGTAACTTCTGGCAGGGAAGCTTGTTCCCGGAACCTGAGGACCCCCGTTGTGATCCATCTTCTTCAAAAACAATAGAAAGGCTTTAACTTTTCCAGATTCTTGTAATGAAATCTTGCACTACAAAAACGCTTCCTGCAGCACACCCTGCACTAGCAAAAATCGTATTTGTCAATGCCTTGGAATGGGAATTAGCACTACAGTGACCAGTAGGAAAGCATTTGAGTATGCAAAAACACTGAATAAACCACCAAAAAAATAAGCAATCTTCAGAAATACCAAAGATTTGCATAAATATTCTCTTTTAGAAGCAAAAAGGAGCACTTTGGAAGGCTTCATAAAAAATGCTTCATGGCAATCTGGCTTTGACTGTGTGATTCAAATCAATGGAGAGGAGACTAAATTGTTGTCAAACCAAACTGAGTAGTACTTTGATTTGACTGGTTTGGGGGTTCAGCAGGTTGTCTGTGTGGACACCCCAACTCCTTCTGCAACTGGAGGGCGAGCTAGAATAAACAAGCATGGGTCTTGGTGTTGAACTGGAATATGAACCCTAACTCATGATGTGGATGGTAAATGTAGTCCCTGGGGTGAGGTAAGCAGTGGCTAAAACTCTCAGGTAGAAACACTGACTCTTTCAGATGCTTTTGCTGCCTGTGACTACCTGCAAATGCTGTGTATGATGTGATGGCTGATGATGCAAATGTGCCTCAGGTGTGCTCTCTGGCACTGAGACAGCTCCACCTGCACCACTGAATTCTGGGCTCTGCACTGGGGGTGATATCCAGCCCGTGACATCTCTTGCATCAGCTGAATGGGCCCTCCAAAATTTTCTAAGGCAGGGAGAACCCTGGCTACTGCCTATTTCTCTTGCTTCGAGATACCTGTACACACAACGTGCTGCCCCAAAAACGCAGTGTGGTTCCCCTTTGCAGCTGGCGGTGGTGTGCACACAGGCACTCTGTGCTGGGCAGCCAAACCATCCCTGCTCTCAGTCCATTCCCACACAGACATACCTGGGATCAGGGCAAACCAAGGCAGGATTTAGGGCAGTATCACATCAGGACTCACACCACAGTCTGAGTGCCCTCACGCTCCGCCTAAGCCAACAACAAGTGTAATGTGATTAAGGGATGTAAGGTATCATTTCAAAATGCGAGTGTCAGAAGACATGGGGCCAGCCAAGGAGCAGCAGAGGGGAAGTGCATCACCCCTGCTGCTCCTCCTCAGTTCTAAGCCCTGTCTCTGGTGGGATCAAAGCAGCAATACTCACTCTTTTGGGCCGGGAGCAGGTCAAGCTGCCTGTGCTGTTGAGCTGTAGGCTGCTCCCAGCCCATGGAGCACTCACCTGGGTAATGTTGGTCACACTGCGGGGGCAACATGTGCCAAGGACTTGTGGCAGTAGGCAGGAGGGGATGAAAAGAGTCTGCCTGGGCACAGCCTGGGCCTGGTGCCTGCCCTTGGGCTGTTTGGTCTGTGAAGGTGGTGTGGGGATGGGAGTGCCAGGCACTGTCACAGCCCTGCCACCCTCTGCCTCTGGCCCCGAGCCCCTTGCAAATCCAGCTCAAGAGAAAATGCTCATCTTAACATTTATAAGGAGGCAAAACAAATGTCTTCAAACTTTAAAGCATTTCAGCTTGGCTTTGTCACTTGTGTAGTGCTGGGACAAGGCATGTTTTTACAAAGAAATAGGATTTTAAAAAATAGCAAAAACCCTATTGTAATTAGTCTTCTTACAGTTGTTGAAGCCATTTTCTGAATAAACTGCATTTTAAGCATGATGGAATGTCAGACCTTCAGTGAAAAACTTTAAATGAACGAAATACCTTGGAAAACTCAGTGATGACTTTTGTGAGTCTTTGGGAGTAAAAACAACTAAAACTTTTTTCTCCCGTGTTATAAGCCAAAGTTCAAATATTGGAGCAAGGTCACTTTTAAACAGACACATTCCACCCAATCATTGTTTAGGTGAAACAAAATGTGAAAGTCTTTGTAGATTTATGCAGTAGCCACCAATGAAATTCTATTCGATATAAATCAAAGAAATTTGATCTATTCAGATTGATGGGGATAGGGGTCAGGGAAGCATACCCATTCCTCAGCAGTCAAAGTGACAGATTGTGTAGGTTTTCCACAAATCTGACGTGGTTTCTTAATTAGAAACATAAAGGAAGCGGATATACAAATCCCACCGGTATCCGGTGGAAATGAGAGGAGAATGCCAAATGATAAACCAATATTTATAGGGGATTGTTTCCAAGAATTTATTACATTGTTTTTCCATTTAATTACTTTGAATTGGTCCTATAGAAATACTATAAAAAATATAAATGTGCTCTTCTTTTCAAAAAAAAAACAAAGTCCTGTTTAAAATGAGCTAATTAGTCTTACTAAATACATTTGAGATCTGCTGTGAAATCCCAAGGCTTAGTCTACTCAGAGCATAATCACCTTAGCTGACATCTCTCAATGGAAAAGTCTAAGCTTTAGGGGGCACTGGGAAAGACGATCTCATATATTATTCCAACATTTACAAATCTCTAAGGCAACTGGTTCCATTTTTAGCAAAAAATCATACATATTGTATGATTTGTTGTTCATTATTTGCAGTGAAGAAATTAATTGTATGTTGGCAAAAGAAGGAAGCAAGCAGCAAGAAAAACATTTGCCACTAAAATCACTTTTTTTAAGTAAGGTTTTCTAAAAGAAATTTTTTGGGTAGGCTTGCTCTAGTTTTTTGGGGGCTTTCTTTGTATCAACATTCAGAATTAAACAAGAGAAAATATGTACCATTTCCTCTCAGTCATGTCTTTGAACGAGATTCTGTTTTGATTTTAACTTTAAAAAAGACATCTTGGGAAATTGTTGGAATCAATACCCACTTTGAAATCAGAAATAGTAGTCACATGCTTCTATTCCAGACCAACAAAAGTGTAACAGTACATAAAAAACAGACAAACACTGTGAGGCAGCAGAAGATAGGGTATATTTCCTGCAGAATGAAGTAGGGTCAGGTATTTTTCCAAGTATTAGTACTTTTAAAAATACTCTATGCTACAACAACACCTAAGAGCTCATTCCTAGACCTGTCTGATTTAAATAAGATACCAACCCTCCTCTAGAAGAATTTAACTCCAAATTCAGAAAAAGCATTACATTTCATATGTCCTATTAAAATTTATTGTTCTGACAAGCTTAAATGTATTTTCAAACCTCATTTTTTCAATCACATTTAAAACAAAAGGCAATTGCTTGATACAGATTGGCAAGAGAGTATCAGTATGAGGTATGGCTAGTCAGTGACTCTTCACATTCATCTAGTTTTCCACAGGCAGCAAGCAAAATGAAGATGTGGACATGGCTGTAAGGAATGGGGGTGTGGATAGAGCCCTGCCTGTGCTGCAGGGCAGCGAGAGGGAGCTTGGCAGTGTCTGTCTGAAAGCCTGTCACAGGGTAATGGAAGGTGGAGTTGATCCTTTTTACTGAGCAATGGGCAGGATGAAGATTGAGTTTGGAAAGGTCTTATGAACTGAGAGAAAGGAGCTTATTTTTGAAATGATGAAGAGGGACCAGGGAAGGATTGCAGAGAGAAATGTCATGGTTAAAGCAGCAAGGCTGAAGGATGACCCCTGCAGCAATACGCTCGAAAGAAGCAAAGAGCAAGGTGGCATTTATCATACCCAGAAAAAGCCTGCAGAGATCAAGACATGAGCTGGGGAAAGCTACAGGGTGAGCTTTAGCAGTGCTGTTAGATAGGAAGGGCTGTGTGTAAGAGAGGCTAGGCTTCTTCAACCCTTCTTTCCCTCTGAAAACTCAGTCCTCTTTCCAGGAGTGAAAGCTTTGGAAGGTGTGGGGAGGTGATCTGTGAGTTAGATGGTGACAGCCATGAGGTGTTGCTGTCTGCAGAAGGGATGCTCAGAGCCTGGCAGGCTGCTCTGTAGGATTAAGGGGACAAGATACCTGTACAGAGCCTCACTTAACAGAATCGAGTTACAACCAGAGGAAAAGTTTTTGCCTCAAATGCACACTCATCTGTTGCTGTTTATTGCACACAATTTGCCAGAGTGTTTTCTGACTTGGCACAGCACAGCTCACATCAATGCAGCTGTACCCTACCCCTCTCTCCTCCAAGAGGGTCCTCTCATCTCTTCTGGCTTTTGGAACATTTCCTCAGCTGCCCTGTTCCCCAGACTGTTGGGGATGTCCTTTCCATGGACATTGTTCCCTGGAGAAGCGATGGTTGTCACAGCCCAGGTCAGGCTAGACAGCGCTGCCTGACACGGTATGACTGCACAGCAGCGCTGTGTCTCGTTTAGCTCGCTAGGAATTGCTCAGACTAATTTAGTTTACCAGACTAGAGTTACTGTGCTAGAGCCAACATGAAAGCAGCCCTATTGCTGGGGAGAGTGGAGAGGGTGGAAGGGAACATGTAGAGGGGGGGACTTTGCAAAAGAAACCTCCTGAACAAATCCCAAGCTTAACTAACTCACATAATCTCAAGAAAGGCTTCCCCCATGGCATATCTGCTCCTGGTTGGGAAAATTCTACAAGGGCCAAGTTTCTGCATTGAGCTGTAGGCCTGGCTTTTCACCCACTTCAGGCTGTGGGGTTGGCCAGAACCTTTTAACCTGTCCTGTAACACTTCATGCATATTAATCAATCACCTGAGTACTAGGGAGACACGTGCAAGCCCGTCACCCATTTTACAGGACAAAATAGGGCCATCTTGTTCCACAAAGCTGTGCTCTCATTGCACAGGTCCCACCTTGGAGCTCTCCTGATGACCAGATATTTATTATCTGCACCACAGCACAGCCTGTGCACCCTGAGCCTCAGTGTATGAGGTGCTATATACAAAACCAGCCCTAAAAGATGCTCCCATGCTCCAATGAGCTTATTCCGATCTGGCTGCTTAGCAATATTGAAATGTTTTGTTGAATATTAAGATTGAATAAGCAGACAAAGTATGTGGCACGTACTCAAATATTTTTTAATGAAAATTTCTGACCCAGATGACCTTTGAAAGGTAGAAGCTGTCATTCCAAGAAATACATGGGGGCAGGCGTCATCTTTTACGGTGCAGAATCTGACACGCTTTCAAAACACTGGCACCAAACGGGAGACTTGGGGACAATTTTTGGCATAAACATTAAGAAAAAGTGCCTAAATGCTGGAAGAAACAGAAAAGCTTACACCTTTTTGAGAATTTAAACTAATCTATGGTGCTTCAGGGTATTTTCTTTTAGAATACGTATTTTGTCTTCTGTGGTGCTATAGAGTACATACAGCAGGGAATACCACTTTTGAGAAGCAAAATAAGCCTCATGACACAAATCCTGCTCACTGCACTTAAGCTAACATTCTTCATATTGAATCCAATAGGACAACTTATGAAAAGTAGAAGAGAGAATTTGGTCCATTATGTGGCTATCAGATTTAAATTACACCAATAACTGAGACGCATGAGGTATCAGTGACAGGAATACTGGACCCAGAGTGTATGATTACTCAATTACTTCAATGTCTGTTGGATGCTTAAAGGCTAAAACAATTTTGGGTTCCTTCCAGTCAGTGCATATCACTGTCAGCTCTTCAGACAGTTTACCTTTCCCAAGAAGCTTTTGCTTACCTTATCACCTTCCCAGATCTACTGCCTGCATTCTCCAATTACTGCACTTAACTGCAAGCCACGTTACATATACTTTACACTTCATCTTTATCTGTTCCATTTCGGTGATGTGATATTAGGCAAACATCTTAAACTTACAGCACTGGGCTTTAAGTCACTGACATCTTAGCTTTATTTTTCCCAAAGCTTTCAGTTTTAGCAGGAGCTCAAATGGAGCACTGAGAAAGTGGAGCAGGGAGCCATAGCCACAAATGTGAAGGCACTTTGGGAAATTAAAGCATTCTTAAAGTGCAAGACAAAAAGAGGCAAAAAACTTCAGGACTCTGTAGTTCTGACTCATGAAGGCGATCACAAAATTTTAAGTTGAAAAGAAGGTTGAAATGTAAAATAATCTGAATAAAAAAGGAGAAACATGTGAAGCAAGGGATCTAATGCAGGGTATAAGAAATCTATAACAGAGAATATATTAGCTGGAAATATTGTTTATTATTGTTGCTATTTCTATTTAAAAATCTTACAGGAAAGCAGCTATTCACAGAGTGAGACACAAATATCTACTTCCTTCATTAAACACTTATCTGATTTAGCTTTACCCTGAAGTACCACTACTTGAAATGTAATGCATCATTCAGGGAAATAACAGCCAAGACATAAATTACTTATAAAAGGAACATGCTTAATACTTAATATCAAAATCAAATGTGTTTGTTCATTCTAATTTGTCACGTGGGTCTTGCTTATGCATGCTGATAAAATTAATTCATAACCAAGTGGCTGCTGGTTCCATCGTTCACACATTTTGGGCATCACTCATCACTTTTTACAAGTTCGCACTAATATTTTCCTTGGTTTGTTGCTTCTCTCAACTCTTTTCTGACCCAAAACTAAAGGAACAGCTGTGTAAGGCAAATAAAAAAAAATTCAGAAAAGACAAATGAGATAAATTTATCACAGTCAATATATGTGGAAAATTCATACCAATAAAGGGAAATACTAAGAAAATCAGCAATGACTACAAAATGACCAAACTATTAAACTTCTTTTCTATTTTTTTCATATTAAAATATGGTGGTAATATGAGATAATAATCAATACATTGAGAATACTATCTAAAGAAAGTAGGGGTCTCCACATAACTTCGGGATATTTCTTATCCTTATGCTCCCAGGGCAAGGGTTGAGGCTTACAAAGCACACAAGTCCCACAAAGGAGGGTTAGAAACCTAAACACCTCTTCAGAGTCAGGCTACAGTCAGAACCAGGGCTCTGAAAGAAACTTTACAGGCACTGAAGGCCCTCATTTAAAACAATCTTTGTGTTACTGACATCTTCAGGGAAACACTTCAACATTCATTTGATTATAAGCAAATGCTTAAACAGGGATGACTCAAAAAACTTGAGAAACTTTCTTTCTTGGGAGGGTATCATCAGCATTGCCAGTTGCTTAGCAGCTCTGTGAATCATATTTTTTAAATATCAAATCCAAGTCATACACACATACCCCACCCATCTGTACATAAAACAAAATTATATAAATTCATGGACTGCCTTTCTCAATAAGGCCAAATGAACACACTCAGTTATTCACAATTTAGGAAAAAACCCTTCTCTAGGTAATTATATTAATCACTGATTTTAACTTTGCGTAATTCAGAGCTAGTAACCCAAAACCTGTCTCAAATTAGAAAAAAAAAAAAGGATATGGTAGTAGTTAATGTTAAGGTGGAATTCTCCTGATTGAACTATATATCTGGTAATGTTTCAGATAATTAAACTGAGCTCTAAGTAATATGAAAGGGTACAGTTATGGTCAGTTTTTTATCTTGTAACACTGCAGGGCTGTTGGGACTTGAAAATTATATGCAGGCAGGTTTGGAATAGGTCCAAGGTAGACCACACCGGACTAAGTAACATCTGGTGTATATGGCTTAGATTTTTCAAAAGTGTGTCTGGACAGCTGTAAAATAGAAATGACATACATCTCTGACTAAAGGCTACACATAAAGTTGGCAGAGATAACTGTGTGTTGCTTGGAAAGGCACGGTTCTCTTCTCAAAGCTGGGTACAGCCATCCTGGAACATGTGCAAAGACATCCCAGTTACGCTGTAAAGAATTTATTTTACATCAGGTGAATGAGAAATACTAGTAAAACCTTCATTTTTGACTAACATTTCTCCTACTTCTCTTTCATGTTTAACAAGTTGAAAACAAAACAAAACTGAGACACTTCTAAGAGTCTGGTCCAGCCTCAGGATGT
Source organism: Acanthornis magna (assembly GCA_036785705.1). NCBI lineage: Eukaryota > Metazoa > Chordata > Aves > Passeriformes > Acanthizidae > Acanthornis > Acanthornis magna. Next base: position 1,894,488 of record JAWUZG010000112.1, read on the forward strand.
TACCAACACAGCCAATATATGGATTATTTCAGAAACTCTTCCTGTGGTTATGAAGTGCTCCACAAAGCACCTCAGCCATCCAGACCCTTGAGTGTCACTGCCATGACTCTGTGCAAGCAGAAAAGAGCATCTGACCTGGCATAAGCCTGAAAAGGCTTCTCCATTTAAAAAGAGGTGGAGGCAACCAGGGATGCTTCTAAGAAATTAAAGATTTAATGTGTTTGAGTACAAGTCAACACTTCTTTTTATTTATTTTTTTTTTTTTAAGAAACAACCAAATGGCAGTTCACGATCTTAGCAAACACCAAAACCATTTTTTCTATCATTTGACATGCAAATTTGTGTTGGAAAAAAAAGATTTGGGCAGAAAAGATTGTAATTGATCTTTGGTGAAACAAGTAAAAGGCAGGAAAGCAATCATATAACTAAAATCACAGGTTGTCTTTAAAATAAGTTACGTATTTATGTCATTTTTACCATTCCCCAAGGAGAGCTGGTCGTTCCTGGGAGTGACTACAAGACATATCAGGCTGTAAGGGATAGCCTAAACCTCAGCTTCCCAAGGCAACTTCCACCTCGCAGCTCGATATGCTGAAACCTCAGACCTCACCATCACATGGTCGGTTATGTTTGTTTTTTAATAGAAGCAGCTGAAATTACTATTGATCAAATTTGCTTGTTGTCTGTGCCAGGATGGGGATCCTGACAGCTTTGGAGCGACAGTAAGAGCGATGCTGGTCTTGGGTGGAGGAGCTCTCACTCCACCAAATTCGTGTTTCGGCCTTTTTGCTGCTGTGACTGGAGGTGTGAGCACAGCGTGGGATTGGGCCCTTGGGGAGGGGGAGATAGGGCAGTGTGGCTCACATTGGAGGGCTCTGCTTCTTCATTTGTGAACAAAGGAAAAGACAAGAATTTCCTCTTAGAATCAGCACGAAAAATATGTTTTTTAAAAATAATTAAGCTCATAGCTAACCCAAATGCATGCCTGAGACAGTAAGAATAATATATTATTATATATAAATAAATAAAAAGTATGTGAGATGGTGATGCCTACAGGGAACTCCTGCTGACAGCAAACCTCTCCCACTAGTTTGGGTGCCCAGCTAAGTTCCATTTGTGGTAACTAAGTCCGCTCAATACTTCAGTTAACATTGGGGCCACATATGTGCAATGTGCCAAGCCATTATTTGTCCTTCAGCCTATAAGACCTGAATCCTTTTTCTTCTTCTTTGTATGCAACAAAACACATTTTTTCCAAAGGGGTGTCTGGGTGCTGTCCCCTGCTGCAGCCACCCCCCAGCGCTGTGGAATGCTGGGTTGGGCAGGTTGGTCACACCCCACCAGGGTGGCTGCAGCACCAGCAACCTCAGCTGCCACTCCTGGCTGGCTGGAATCACTTTATGGAGGTTTGTGACCTGTTGCTTTCACAAAGAGTCATACTATAAGACTCCAAGAGACACCCCAAGACAAAGCACCTGCAAAATCCACTTACCCCAGAAATATTTTTTTTCATTTAACAGCATCTGAAACCATTAAGTCAGAAAATAATAGTGTTCCTGAGAGTGAAAAAAAATTAAGCCAAAGCATTTTCCTTCCAAACTCTGAAACATAATTCCTAGGCTATGAGTATTGCCAATTTTTATCCCTCAATTACATTTTTGCTCATTTTAAATCTAAATCTAATGCAAACTGCAACAGAGATTTTACAGCATATCACCTCCATATTTAAAATTCTGTCACTAATTCCAATATGTCAGATTTCTCACAACAGGAAAAATGGACCTTTAAAAGCAATAGTTTATATTAAAAAGGGCTTAAAGGGCTAAGGATCTCTCTATAATATGAATGTTCATTACAAAAGTAAAGCAGAGAGAAGTTAAAGTGCAAGAGTTAGAAATATTATGATTTTATCTTCAGAGTAGAAGGCTGCCTATGAAAATACGCCACTGCCCAGCAAAACATTTCAAGTGACGAAGGTGATGAGTAAAATTTTACGATCAGAAATGAAACCTGGTTGCAGGTCCTGTGGATGCTGAAATGACAGCTAGGCAGAGCCCCCTTAGAACCACTGTCTGCCTGAGAGATGAAGAAATGCAGAAGTGAAGGACTGAGAACATGAAAGACAGGGCACAACAAACTTTCAGTGCAACAGTGTCACTTCCAGTTTTCTTCTCAAAACTCTTCCCCACTTGAAGCAATACTTCCACTTCATAAACTGTTCTGCAGCCGTTTCAGGGTGGGAGATGTCAACACCACAGCCACGGAGCAGTGTGTGCATGTTGAGCTGTAGTTATTAGCTGACATTTTACTCCTGCTTCACCATCCTGCACTGTGTACTTATGCTGGATGCTCTGAATTCGGTCTCAGATCAAAGTCTTTAAGCAGAGATAGGAACATCCCCCATGCCTCAGAGCTGCCCACCTGCCTGTTCCTGTAGTGCCAGTGCTAGAAAATGCTTCCCTCCAAGCTTCCTTGGCAATAGCCACTAACCTGAGGGGGAAAATCAAACCCTCCTTTGTGCTCCCCATATACCCCATCTAAAAGAAGTCATGGTTTAAAATACTAACAGCTTAGTATTTCACTACTTTTTCACTTTTACATGGAAAATACTATTACTTGCAAAGTACTCCCAGATTTTCTGCTGCATCTGAAAATATTCTTCCTGATTTGAAATACAGGGAGCACAGAAGAGGTCCAGTTGCAAACTGAAATTCAGACAAGCTTCTAAGTAACACCATGGCCAGGAGTGGCTTCACACTGACCTCTAATTCAATAACAGCTTGATCAATTTTCATAAGGCCCAAACACCTAGAAGGTCAAGAAAATAGCAAACATACTTTTTATAATAAATTTTGGAAGTTTGCATACACCCACATCCCTAGGTGACCTATAAGTGGATTCACTCAGGAGCTACGTGATGCAGCTGTGGACTGTGGAGGGAAAACCAGCAGACCTCTGCAGCACAGGTCCAAGGCTGCCTGAACCCATTCATTCACCTGAATTTGCCCCACAGCCATGCTGGGTGGTCACAAGATAGGAGGCAACATATATTTTTGTGACTGAATGCCAGCGTGGGTCAAAGCGTACACCAGCCTGCACCCATCACACATGGAGATGGTGTCCGTCAGGCACTTCTCCCATGCTTCCAGGATTCCTTCATTTGCTGCCCGTGGTCAGATGTTTTAGATTATATCTCTAACCAGCTTGCATGGAGTAAATGGTTGCATGTCTTGGTGTTTTTCTAGGTCCCTCCTTCCAGTGCTTGTCCCAGTGCTGCTATTTCTCCTCCTGACCACACCTTGGCTCCTCTCCCCATCCCACAAAAGAGAAGACTAAACATGTCCCTCCTTGCTGGTCACCTGGCCAGAGCAGTACAGGGCAGAGGCCCTGTCATTACAAATGTACTCCTTCCCAAAAGACAGGAATGCCTGCTGTTACTTCTTATGAGAAGGATTGTAACTTTACCTGCAGAAAGTTACACAAGTCACAGCCCAAGCAGAGCTACCACTCCAGCACAGACCTCCAGCCACACCATGCACTTAACCAAAACCCGTTCCAAGTCAGCATAAACTGAACTGAAATCCATGCAATAGTTTACTCAATGTAATTAGAGCAGATCAGGTTTAATTTCCCATTTAGCTTACCGTGGCAAATGGTCAGCACCACCAGTGCAGCCCCCTCTACTCGTGAATGAAGCATTTTGCTGCTGATTCTTTTCCCAGTGCAGCTCTCCGTGTGTGCAGCTGGGGTTGGTGAATTCCTTGGCTGACCTGGCTGCTGTATGGACAATCTGACCAGATTACCAGGGTAGCTAATGTCCTTGCTTCATCTCTCTCAACATCTACACTGACTGTGGTTAATAACTAAATAGAAGCCTTGCATGTGAGTTTTTGAAAAGATTTTACTCTGCAAACCTGAATACTATGTTTTCAAACTAGGCACATGGAAAAAAAAGCAGCAAGTGACACAACAAGAACCCAGCAACATCTCTGACTGACATTTACAGAAATACTCTCCTTAGAATTGAGGCTTGCTATTCAATTCCTGCTAAAGCAATATCACCAATAAAAAAACACAGGAGGAAGGTAATACAACACCAGAAAAAACGTATTGTAGAATCTCATGGTTGCAGCAATATCTATACAACATTTGCGTAGAGGTGGTGAAGCTTAGCTCCATTTCAGCCTAAAAAGCATTAGGCCTGTGCTACACTCCTTTTGAAGCCCTCCAGCTCCCTGTGAATCCTCTGCAATACCACGAGCAGGCACAGAGAAACATCCCTAGCCCAGCGTGCCATGTATGGGCCACCATGTGGTCCATGAACCCTGACAGGACCTCTGGGGCTTGTTCCCCGTTGGGTTTGAATGCAGCAGAAGGCTGGCAGTCAAAAGTGTCCTGGGTCTCTGTGTTTCACCAATGTATGTGGGGTTTCTCCCCCAGACAAAAATCTTCTGTACCGCCTGGCTCTGGGGAGGGCTCTCTCATGGTGAGCAAGCACAGCAAGCTTGGATATGCTTTACCTCATCAGGTAGACGGTTTATCAGGACTTAGGCCTGACTATACCTCATAAACATGTCCTTTCAAAGAGTCACTCATAAACTGGAAACAACACATCCTGCAAAAGAGAAAGTGTGGCTTACAGTTAACTTATTTATTCCTATCTAACATACTACAGACATCCTGATTTTTACAGCATTACATGTTTTGAACCTTTTCAGTAAAGTGGAGGTTTCTCATTTCAGCCTAACTGCTGTTAATCTGTTCCAAATGTTAACATTGCAAATAAGGTCTGGTTACCGTCTCTGCCCCAAGTCGATAATAGGAACAGAGCTGATCAGCATCTGGTTTAGTTCAGAGTACAACTTGCTGCCTAATGCTGCAGAATTGGGGTTGGAAGATTGTTGCATTTCATGAACACCACAAAAAAATTAACTAACAACACTCACATACAGTCATGTGTCATTATTTATTGCTCTATAGGCTTGCTAAAGATGGAATATCGCATTACCAATTTTGGCAAATTTCAGCACACATAAACAGGCCAAAACCTCTTAACATAAATTGTACCAGAGCTGCCTAATGACAATTAAAGAAAAAATCAGTTGCTTACTTTCCAGACTTGTGGTGGAAAAATAGTTCAAAAATAAGAGAAAAATTTTGATCAGTTTCTTGTTTAATCATGTACTTTAAACATTGACTTGTCAGGTGTCCCATTCATTGCAAGGTATTTGGCAATGCAGCACCTTCAATATAGAAAAACCTATGATTATGAATGAAAATTGTCTAAAAATTATTTACAAAATATAAATTACTATTTTAATAGAATATAATATTTGGCCTAAAACTCACAACATCAAGTTCACATTCAGATAAAAATAAAAACTCCCACTGAGTAAAATCAGAGCTGATCAAGCTCTCAGTATACAGAATAATTAATCTTAGGCTTAGCTGTGACCCCACTAACATTCAGAACCACTTCTCAATTTTTCTTTCAAGCCGTTTTCATGCTTTATTCCACATCCCTTTTACTGTGTGATCTATCATTTTGCAGTCAATCATATAAAATTCTGCATACAAAATATTTCAAATATATTTCTCTTGTTAAACTAAACAGCAGATTATTTTTTATATAGTCAATGAAGACTACAGGATCAAAAGCTCTTGACAACTATAGAAAATAAACCATAGATAAATAATAAAAATTTTAGATTAGCAAGACATGCTAATTTATATCCATCGACTCTTCATATTGAAGTTCAGCTTGAGCAGAAAAACTAACAACCACCTCAACTATTAAAAGACCATTTTTTAGAATGAACACGTAGAATGCTTAAAACATCTGGAGCCAGTATAAAATGTACATGAATTCTGCCAAATTTACCCTACACTTTCCTGTCACTCAAAGCACTGACTGGAATGACCCACATGACATAAATTTCTTGTTACCTGTGAGAAATTACTTCTTTCCCCAGACAGATTTAGCTCGTTGATCAGCCAACTAGTAATATAATATTTATGAAGTTAAGCAGGGCAAAATTGATAAGCACTGTATTAATTTCATAGCAACACCTATGAGCAGTGATTTTTTTGGGTAACAACAGATTTCATTGATTGTATTTTACATTTGAGAAATCTGAAGGAGAAAAACCCTAAATTACTGAATTGAACCATGTTACAGAGCCAAGTCAGTAACAAAATTCAGGAAGTGGGAGGCTGCTTCATGTTGGTTACAGAACTATAGCATTGCCCACAAAATTTTTGTCATTAAAAAAGATTGAGTAACTCCCACTTCACAAGGGAAAAATAACTAAATAAAGATAATTTCCAGTAAAGTTACCTATTTTCTGCATATAGAATTCATCAGAGCTATTTTAAACTACTTAGGGAGGGGAAAAAGGAATAACCCCACAGACTGAATGACTCAAGCGATAACACATTACTAATAAATGAAAGAACAGCATTTACAGGTGTCTTTTATAGAAAGATCATCATAATAAGGAAATTTATCTACTTAACCCTGTTAAAATCATATAAAAAAACAAAAATCCACCAACCTCAAGCAGGTAAGAAAAATGAAGTTGTTTTAAGATCTGTCTTTGCAATGGCATGCACCTTCCTTGCCAGCACCAGTTACGTCACTTGATGTCTCAGCCAAGCAATGTGCCAAGATAATCTTAAAGATTTGAAGATGCATCTGTATGTCTGAAAGATATCTCACTTTCTTCAAGCTCACTTAACATTTCAATAGTTTGCTGATATGTGAAGTTCACCATGAAAGAAAGGCAAAGTGTCTAAACAAGGTTTCTTGTCTTTTCAAGCTGCCAAGAGAAGTTCTCTCATACTGACTTCTCCCTTCTTTCCAACCATCTCTGGGGCCAGAGACTTGACTCCGCAACATGATGGTTAGGTCACTTGCTGGGAATACAAAAAACACAAGTTCAAGGTCTCTTGTAATCAGGTAGACAACATAAATCCTCACCTCCCACCACACAGGGAAATGACTCAGTCATTAGGTTACTGGTAATCCGGTGTGGAGTAAACCTTGTGGGTATGACTTTTTCAGTAGTGAAAAGCTTTCTGTTGGCTTTTCCTTTTTTTCTGTTATGGAACAAAAACAGCAGTCAAACCTCAATTTTATTATAAAACAAAATTCTTGCTTTCTAGCCAGTCCTCAGTAGTATTATTTCCCATCCACTTAGTGTTCTTCATTCAGGGGGTTGTGCTCCCCTCTCCCCTACTCCCATGGTGGCACTGAAACACTGGTCCTGGTCCCACAGATTTCTTCTGATCACTGGGGTTGCAACAGGACAGACCTCCTCATGACACTTTTGATTTCTCTGGCTCATTTACCTGAAGTGACCAGAGGTAAGTGAACACAGCCAATATATGGCAGTCTTCTGGTATTTCTTGTTCACTGCCAAGGAACACACACTCAGGTCTCACCCACCACTGAAAAGGAAACAGGACAAAACAGCAGAAAAACCACACCCAGACGTCATCCCTCCATCCTCATCTGTGTCACAGTTGGCCACAGCACATGGACAGGAACCTGCCCCAAAGAACCACCACAAAAGATGAAACTGCCGGGAAGCAACAGGCGAGAGAGTGTGGGAATGGACACAGAGGCACGAAGGAAAAGGACCACAGGGCTTCTCCAGAACCCAGCAGTGCACAGACTTTGTTACACCTTCCGTATTTCAAGCAGACATCTAACCTCAATAACTCATACTATTTCCAGTATCTGCAGCCTTTTAGTTAGCTTTAAGTAGCCTAATTTAGTTTAAAATTGTTATCTTACTGCAGTAGTCAACAATCACTTTCATTGCCTTCTTTCTCTACTTTAGGTGCAGATGGCCCCCTGAAAAGTCACTCTTCAACTGATTACAAACATGGAGCCAGGGCGATTCAGACAACAATCTGTTCTGCTTCCACTTAGGAGTCTGGCAATTGAAGGACACAAAATAAAATAAAATTTAAAAAATGGTGCCTAAATTTAAGAATTAAATCCATGTCTAAGCACTTAAGCATTTAAATATGTGGTCTGATTATCAAAAAAATTTGGAATCAAAAAAGTGCCAGCAAGGCCAGCTGGGAGCTGATGACTTGGAGAAGTCGTTCCCTAATTTTGTTGTCTAAATAGGAATCCAGGAATAGGGCCCAGGATCTCATTTTGAACAAAATATTTGTATGTGTGCTGTCTAGAGCTGGAAGGAATAAACTGGATCATTGATCTCCTCTGAACTGGGAAATCACTGGAATTTTTTAAAAAGCACCGTTCATGTTATTCAGGCATTCAGAAGATTGAATACGACAGTTGGACATTGAAAGGACATGAGAAAGGCTGTTCTCATCCTAAACATAGGTGTCAGAGCAGGGTACCAGGCCCTACTGCCTTGGCATGGAAGGCCCAGGTATTATCAACCTGAAACCAGTGTAAGACACTGCTCCTTGCACTGACCCCAGCTACCCACCAGCCTGTCAGACTCACACCCCCAAAAATTCACTTTCTGTTACGTAGTTAGACAGCTGAAACACCAAATTTCTTTCACAGAAGGCTTTTTCTTCAGCAAACCTCACATTAAATAAAAGGGTCTAAAGAAAGACAGACATAAGTCTCTTGCTAGGCTTCTCCATCCAGTTCCAATGATGGTATCATGTATTGATTTACTCTCAAAGATGCTCCCAGGCGACCACATCCACATCTCTGCTTTAGTGAGAAGATGGTTTGTATGTGGAAAAGCCTTGATGCTCTTTCAAACTACTCTAATAGTTGTAGCTGTTTCTTTCATATGGCTATCAGGCTCAGAATTACCTGAATATGGGAGCTTCCCAAGAGGAACAAATTATCTGTATTAGCAAAGGCTCCTTTCTAAGCCTGGGTGGTGCCTACACTTAACTAAATCAAATTTTACTTAAAAGCCTATTAGAGCTTTTGGCTCCATATAGACATCACATTTCTGGGAAGTTTTGATCAAAAAGCTTGGCATGACTACAATTACAATATTGTTACAAGTCACTAAATGTTATTGAAATGTTTAAAACAGAAATTCTGTGTTCATTTTATATACAATTTATCTCAATTGCATAAATACCAGGGTATTTATAGATTTCTCAGTTTTCATCCTCTTTGAATCTTTCAAACATATTTCCAGCTTACAATAAAGCCTGCTAATAGTGGCCAAGCAACCCACAGAATAATAATTTAATTTAAAAAAGGAATAACAACACTGATTCCAGAATTAAACAGACACAGCAGCTATTGACTTTTAATAGATCTATTAATAATTTTTTATGGTTTTCGTTCTTGAGTCTAATTTAAACAGAATAAAATGCAACAGCTGTCCAGGGAAAGAGATACAGTTCTACTGGGTAGTTTTATTTCACTGCTGCCCACCGTGTGATCTATCCACATTTACATGCTTTTCAAAGTCTAAGCTGAAACAAATACTCTCAGATGGGCAGTGACAGCTTTGAGTGTCAGATCTGCATTTAATGGAATAAAAAACACAAACCAACTTGTCAGACACACCACGGTGTCAAGCTCAATCACGTAAATAAACAGAGGCAATGGTTAATTTTACTTGCTGCTCACTTTTTTGAAACTGCTTCAATGTTGATTTTTGCTGTCTCTTCCTGGGAGGATTACATCTGCCTGGTTTAAAGTTTCACTTCCAAACATCATGTCCAAAACCTAAAAGCTTGCTACAGAAAGAACTGTATAAATTTGGGAAAAGATCCTTCATTCTCTGGGGAAAATTAGCCTTGATCCTAAGAAGAATCTTATTTAAGCAAGCCCTATCTGGGAGACAACCAGTGCTTCTATTGCCAGAGCAAAAATTGTGGTATGCCATGATGGAAGCCCACCAGACACTTCCCATGTGAGCAGTCACTGTAAATGTGTCTTTCCCCACTGCCTTAAGGTAGATGCCTATGTGCCACCCGAATGCTGTGAGGAACCTGAACATCAACGAGGTCACATTGAAAGCAGTTAAAATACACAGTGGTTAAGAGACAAACATTTTTGCACAACAATTTCTTAATTTTTTAAACACAATCTAACACCTATCATTATTTTGGCAATGCTGAAGTCCAGCACTTTTTGTCACCTTCTGCAGGGCAGAGAGCTACTGGACCTCTGCTGCCTCACTCAAGCTGAAAAGGTGGCTGCTCCTCCCTCCAGCCATCTCTTTGACCCTGGATAAAGGGCCTCTCATCTGGAACTTGTCCTGAAGTGATTCACTCCACGCTGTTTCACACACACACACACAAAAAGGCCCAGTAACTGTGAGACCCCAACAGATCTTTCCATACACTTAGAGGTCATCCTGCATGGATCACATCCAACCTCAGACATTCTCTGTCAAGCACCCCCAAAGGATTCGAGCAGACTCAGTCCAAGGCAAAGCCTTACACGCTGACCTTTAGGTGTGCGCTGGTCACTCAGTGCACTGATGGCAATAATGCGCAAAACCTTCACAGAGCCACGATTACTCCAGCAAACCGATCCATCTGTACCCTCACCTCTACACCAGCCCCAAAGCAAAAATGGATCTTCTGCAAGATCGCTGCTGTGGGATGCCAAGGGGAGAACAAGCAGAGGACAGGACAGCCCTGTCTCCTCTAAGACAGTACTGACCTGTCAACAGGAGCAAGATCTGCAGGGAGACCCATGGCAATGTGCAGCCCCAGGGGCAGCTGGGCAGGGCTCAGGAGCTGTGCTGGGTCTCTGGGCACAAGGACCTGAGCACCAACTCGGCAGGCTCTGGGCTGGCCAGGCCACTCCTATTTCTCACCATGACTGCTCACCTCTGGGATCCCCAATAGCATGTCCTTTGCACCTCGCCAGTGGAAACCCTACTATGGCATTGGGTTGAACAGGCTGTGTGCTTCTCTCCAGCCTTCCTTCCTTCCTGACAAGCATTGAAAGGATTGCACTGCTCTGTACAGGGGACTTCCTCATCACAGGGCAAAATAAATTCACCTATGAAGTGCACTGATAAAGGTTTTCCTTTTCACACCCAGCAGCTGAAAAACCAACTTTACCAGGTGACTTTGGTGTTCATTTTTTCCTTTGGTTTTTTTTAATTGTTGTTTTTTGTTTGTTTGTTTTTGTGGGGTTTTTTGTTTGTTTTGGGGTTTTTTTTTGTTGTGTTTTTTTTGTTTGCATTTTTGCGTTGGTTTGTTGGGTTGTTTTGGTGAAGGGGTTTTGTTTGGTTGGTTTTTTTCTTTTGGGTTTTAATGTTTGGGGCATTTTTTCCTGTTTATTTTTAAGAGGCAGGTAGATTAATGATCCATTTATTCCTGATAACTGATCTCTGGGTAGACTCAAGTAGTCTACTGTACTACTGTAGACAGTAATACAGTGGACTACTTGCTATAGTTAAGCAATAGTCATAAAATTCTATTCATACACTGAGCAGTGCAAGTACTAAGCAATATTTTAAGAAATATTAAGCAGTATTAACTTTCTAGACAAAACCAGTCAAAAACTGTATTAATGCTCCTCTCCTCTGACATTAACTTAGAGGGTGGGAGTAGTCCTTTACTGCATATGGGGGTATGTGCACATCACATAGCACTGTTTCACTGGAATCTCTATGGTTTGGATTTTAATGGAGTTTTGAGCTGAACATATAGAAGCTCTTAAATTACAAGAATTATTATTACAAATCTGACTGCAGCTACGGTTGGTGTTCTTGGAAGATGAGAGTGCAAGTAACAAGAAGCTAACAAATTCATGCCAGTAAGTCAAGTTTAATTTGCTTTCCTTTTCCCCTCCCTTCTAAAGCTGGCTGAAATACAAGTTCCACTGTAAATGCAGTGACTAGCAAACATGGATGCCATTACAAATACAGCACTGCCAAGAGGAAGTCCTCCGTTGACTAATAACAGAGTTTCCAATAGCAACTGCAAGATATTCTGGGCACTGAACTGAAGAGATTTAGGGATATATTCTAAACAAGATGTGCTTTTTGCAGCTACATAATATGAATTGTAAAACATTTGGACAAAAAGTTTTGAAGAAATCACCAGTGACTTGTATCACAAAGGCAGAACTGGAGGTTTTGGTGGCTCTTCCATGACCCTAGCTTCCATGACCCTCTTCCAGCTACCCTCCTCGGGTACCACTGAGCTCTCCCTGTCAAGCCTGTTACCAAAGTCTGGTTGAGAAAATAAAGACAGTCATTGCTACACAGTCTGGCATTGCAAAGGTCCCAAGCTTTTGCTGTCAACTGAAACAATATGAAAACATAGCCTTTTATTTTGGAAAGAGGAGACTGAATGCTTGATAATATTTTTGTGTAGCATTTGTCACTGTCAGAGCACAATACAGAACATAATGAAGTGCATTTGTTAAGTAACCCATTCTCTGAAAACCTATTCTTTAATGCAACACAGCATCCATAACATTACAAAATGATTTACTAGAACTGGAAAATTACTTTTACAAAGATTATATTATATGACAGCTTCTCTTCTCAACATGCCCTTTCTTGCTGAGAGTGCAGGGCATTTCACGCAGTTACTTCCCCTGAAAACAGAGGATTTTTAAACTTTATTTTGAAATTTGAATGCGGAAAAAAATACTCTCAATTTCCATTGCTGCAATTCAACAGTTCTGTCGGAGACTGCCCATGAATTTTCATAGGGGTAATTTATTTAACCTTGAAGTAAACACAAATTTTTCAGAAATATTTGCAAGGTTAATTTGTAAGCTCTACTATGTGGAAATTTTGCCAAAATATGAGCACAAACCAGAGTGCTAAATAGTAATTTCAAAGAGATGCTAAGCAGTAAAGAAACTAAGAAGGTGCTAAGTAGTCAAATGACATGAAAATTGTCATCAAACTAAAAATAAGAAACAGAACAAATTTCCTTAGAGATACTGCTATACTAAATACCCAGGTCTGACATTTTTATATTAAAAGCTGCCTCTGAACAAAGCTTTATATACAACACATTTCAGCAGCAGATGCCTGCTGCACAAAAATACTGCACTGCTGGTTTTCAATACCCTGGAAGTAAAATGTTATGCACTAAGTAATTTTAAACTTCAGTACAACTTCCCACCATTTTTAATTTTAGAATGCAACCAAGTTATATGACAGGTAGGTACAACAGAAAAAAATACTAATGAGGGCTTAAAACTCTAGATGGCACACTCATACAATCAAAGACGACGACAGAAATACACAGGTTCAACTATGATACTCTCTTGGTTTTCCACCCAAAGAATATATAATCTAGCCACAAGTACTGTTCTGAGGCCAGTTTGTGAATTATTATTATAAAAGGATCTGCACTATTTCCCCGAGTTAGAATGGGATGATTTAATATAATACTACACAGTGTTTGCAGTTTTGTATTTCAACAGCAGTGAATTAAGCTATTTTATGATTCCACATAGAATTAATTCTCATGGCATTGCATGCATTCTGTTACTATTGAACTCCAACCTACTTCATGGATAACAGGAGTCAGGTCTTACATGTTTCTTAAAGGCCGTCTCATGCAAAAAATAGCTCAGTTATATGAATTTTCAAGCTTTGGAGGAAGTTTTTGTTGCTGCTTTGTTTTTTTTAAGAAGGAACTCAGCTGTGTTTTATTACATCAAGTCCGGTATCATAATAAGGACATTTTAATACACAGCCTTTCACCTACTCGTCTATATAGATTACGCAGTATAAAATCTGAAAGTCTAATCATCTTGGATGGTGGTAACAGCCATGAAAACAACACTGTAATGTTGTTGTTAGAACTTGCCAACGGTATCTTGCTGCTGTTGTGCAATCTTTCTGAAGCTGTACTAAATGAAATGATAGCTGTGCAACTGAATTGCCACAGTACACATCTGAACAACATCCAGAATGATCAGAAGTGCAAAACGCTTGAATTGGGGTGTTTGACTAATTATCTGAGTAAATAAACAAGTGTCTAAAGCCAAACAGAATACAGTTTTACAGTGTGCTAGATGCTTCACGCTGATGGTGTAACAAACCCTATCCTGCAGTAAGTGCAAGGCAGCTGAACAAGCTGTCCCATGTCACCCTTGCAGTGCAGCACCCCTTGCTCACTGTGGAGAAGCCAAGGCACCACAGCAAAGGGGTGCCTGTACCAGGGGCACAGAACCAGCAGAGAACAGCACAGACCCCCAGCTGAAATTCATCATGTGAAACCCATGTACAATAAAGGACACACAGAAAGAATTAAAAAAAAAAGGGAGTATGCATATGCTGGCTGAAGAATTACATGGACATGAAAGCATTTGCCCACAGAGCTACAAAGAAGAATGTCTTTGGCGTTATGCCAGTACAACAGCACCTCTGAAGCAAAGTACATGAGCAAGTTTTCTCCATTTCTACAGTACTAGATGTCAACTGATTAAGAAAACCCTTAACGAACCTTCTTCTCTAATAAAATGAACTCATAATCACTCCTTGATGTATTTTCTAGTAACTGTACCTCTGTAGCACGCTTTTACTCTTAAATATGAAAATAAGAAAAATGTTAAACATACTTTATTTATCTACATATATAAATTTGTGATTTCCATTTGCAAGTTCAATAAGCCACTGTATTTTTTAAATCATTTAACAAGTTTATTTCTACAAATTATGGCTTAGAAGCAGGTACTGTACATACAAAAATCTGAGACTGATGTGCAGCACGTCATTTCTTTATGTTGTTTATGTGGATAAGTTATTAATTTCAGTGGGTATTCATCACATTTCTTATAGCAGCAATAAATAGGCATTTTACTTTTCATAAAATGTTATTTTATATAGCACATTAATCAATACAAAATTAACTTTTAACAGCACTAGAGTAACATAACCCACAGGTCATTACAGGTTGAGTGTGATATTGGAAAATTTCATATTAGATCTCTGTGCCAAACTAAGACTGAGTGATTTGCAGGGTCTCCAACATGTCTTCCACTGCCTTCAAAGAGTATTTAGTTTCTTTCTTACTGCGACCTGCAAACTAAACAGGAAAGAAAGGATCGTTATTTGTCATGTATCAGAAAGTCTATGTCTAAATCCTGTGAAAATAACAGTTCTAAGCACAAATAATTAACTTTATTTACTACAAACTTTAAAGCAGAAAACTAAAACTCAGAATTTTTACCAGAACACAAGCTATATCACCCTTCTTCCATGAAGCATAGAAAAATCACTTTTTGTTAAAGCAAGACAGAAAAGGTTCTACTTATCAAAATTTACAGTAAAATAATCCAGACAACATCTAATTATAAGTTACGGTTCAAAATAACCATAAGTGATGACATTGTACTTGATTATAGACTAATATTAAAACAGCAAGTTCAGAGAACATTTGAAATAAAGTCTGTCTTGATGAGAAAGAAAGATACAGCTTAATAAATACTAGTAACGGCTTTAGAAAGGAAGGGGCAGAAGGATAGGAAGTGCTGACCACCCCATGTTGAGCTCTAAAGGGTTTTTCTAATGATACTGACAATTCCCATCACTCATCAGCCATATTTAACACAGGGGATTCATTGACCAGGTTGGTCTTTAGCCAAATGAAACTCCTAACCATTTTAAATACACCTGCACTAAGAAGCTTTTTGTTTCAGGTTGGGAGGGGTGGTAAAGAAATTACAGAAACAGTAACTAAAACTTGCTTCTAGTAAAACAGCCTATTCTCTACTTAAATGTTAACATCTAAACACTCAATAAATTTTCAATTTGAAGTTTTTTATTTCAAATACCACTGGTGTCTCGCATAGTTAGTCTTTGATTTATAATGTGTCCCTTCTCTCTTGTAATTAACTTAATTTAGCAAACTCTTCATGACCTGTTAAGAAAGATTAAGTCATCAAACTCAGGTAATATCACACAAGCAACACGCTGCAGGACCTGTTAACCTGCTTTTGACCCCCAGGATACCATCTAGCACTGCAATTCCCAATCAACACTGAGTTTTTTAAAAAATAGTTTTGGCACAGTAAATGATAAGATATTTCAAATTAAATTGTTAGGAGAAATTTTGTTACTGTGACAACACTCTACAGCTTAGAGGTGTACTGAAAACACTATATTTTCACGTTTTGTATTTCCAGGTGATAATGTTTTGATTCTAGTAGTATGTATAAACCCATTCTTCAGGCTGTGCAGTTTCCATAGTGACACAGAATAGTCAACTTCAGAGGAAAATCCAAGATTTCTTAACACAATCCAAGGTGAAAGCAGCATTTGCCTAAAACTGATTGAATAAAATATTCTCTTTTTGTTCACATTAAACAGACACTTGGGAATTCCAAATCCTTTCACAAAAACAAACAAGTTAAAAAACAGAAGTCGAAAGTTTCAAGTGAAAAATTGTTTCAAATTCAAAACATTCAGAAATTTCAATAAAAAGCACAGAAGCCTAAATATACTGTGGTCAAAAAGCACACTTGGCAAGACACACAGAAAGCACGTGGAGAAAAGTTTCCAAAAAAAAGAAAAATTTTACTTATTCTCATCATGGACACTGGAAGCAAAATTGACATATGACATTAGTTTAAAAAAATGCTACTTGCTAATTTCAAGAGCAGTTGCCTTCATGATACTGACATGTAGTTTAAGCTGAACAAATAAAACCAAACTCTGCGTCATAACAACCAGAAGTACACTTGGAAATGTAATCACTTCAAATTTGCCCTGACGAACAATTATTTTGTCTATTCAGCCATTACACAGCAATTTGACTGATTGAGCTGGAATCCGTTTCTTAAATCATGATTTAATTTTCTGTTTCCCAAATGGTTAGTAACAAAATCACCTCTCTCCAGCCATAAATAACATGTAGATTGCTAACACAGAAGAGTTTAGCAATGTAGCCAAGAAGCATGTATCTGGAAAATTACCATGAGTAGGATCACATTAAAGATTTTTGTGAGCATTAATCAAACTCGCCTGCCTCTGCTGAAATGCTTCTACCAGAGGACATGCTAAACCAATTACCTAATTGAAGAGCACCACGTAGCCTTATTTTGTTTCGGTGTTAAAGTAACTGTGGTTCATGTCCTCTGTTACAACAGACAGAAGCTCTTCTCGGGGTCTGCACAGATGGAATGATCCAGTTTCCCAGTCATAAGGCAAAGCTAAGCTTATAATAATAATAAACTTAAAACTAATTCTTTGAATAATGAGTACTTCACTAACTTCTGAAATAAAAGATTAAAATTAAATTTTATTTGGGTTTTTTTCCACCCAGTCAATTAAATTTAAGAAGCTTGGAGAATAATGAGCTTTTTTTTCTGTTCAGAGGATGTGTTAGCAGCCAGGAATTCCAGCTCCATACAGCAGCCCTAGCTACAAAACCTTTCTGTCCTCCTGAAGAAGTTTACATTTCTCCTAGATTAGACACAGATGAGAAGTACTAATCAGCATGGATGGTTACAGATTTAACATCAAAATAAGTGTATTAACTAGTGGAGTGTCAAATATCTGTGCTTTCCAGAAAATTTTTTAACTATTCTTTATCACTGCATTTTCCTGTAAAGACAGTGCTGCACAGTCTAACCAACACTGGTGAAATAAGGTTTATTTCTATACTCAAACATTGCTTTCTTTAAATGCCAATAAACTAAGAAGTTTCTCTGATTTCATAGAGGAATGCACAAGGAAAGCAAAAAAACAACACCCAAAGCACACTGCCTGAATGACAGAAGACATTCAAAGAAGGGGACCAGTAAAAATATACCAAGCAAATTGCATATAAAAGAAATAAAAAATAATTAAGTAATTAAAAAAGCAACTATAGCCAGTTATTTGAAAAAATAAAGGCAGTTTTCCAAAATTATTGAGCAAACTGCTGGTAATTCAAGTTCAAATCCAAACTGGAAATGGGGAAAGATCCCACTGCAAGACAGTTGTTCAAAAGTAACTTTTTGCATTATTAACTTGGAATTTAAAGTCACAAATTCATACTCCTTGTCTAGACATCCAAATGATTCCAAATGCATCTCGCTCACTTGAACTTGACCACCAGAAAAATTTCATTCAGCAGTATGAGAACCAATAAAACAAGTCAATGTCAAACCCAAGAAGCTTTTAAGGCTCTCACTGCACTTTACAGGTGGATAATGCATGGAAAGTGGGGAGGATTTATAGAGAACATATAGATATGCAGCTTAAAACCTGTCTAGACATACCCTCCACTAAGGTGGGAACACTGTAAGGGCTTCCCTTGGCACAAGCGACCAAGGTTTCATCCTCAGGTGCAAATGATGACCATTTCCAAGTGCTCAAATCACCAAGGGAGCAAGAAATCAACACTAACTCACAGGGGGAACTGCCACCTAGTGCATCACCCAACACCACTGGCTGTAGCTGCTCGATGTTCTGAGTCTCTGACAGAGAGACTGGAGTAGCCAAACACTTCTGCAGCTGTGGAACAACGTCAGGAGGGTTGGCTGGGGCCATCCTGCCCAGCTGTACTCACTAGAGCTTCTTGTGGTTCTTCTAGGAAGAGGAACCCCATTTACTTGCCAGATCCTGGCCTTCAGCTTGAGCACTTTCATTTTCTCAAGAGCTGAGTTTCCCCTAAGATTCTAATCACACACAATGTTCTTCACTTTATATCCCAAACAGCTAACAAGAGCAGCTAAAGTATGCAATGTATCACAAAAGTATGAATCACAAAGAAGTTATCACATGTGTTTTTATAGATAGATGTATGTACGTTAGTTGTGTTAACTGGCCTGTTCTAATAAGCATCGACCAAAAATGCCTAAGGTAGGATCCAAAAGAACTCCACAGAAATAGTAATAAAAAAAAATTTAAACTAAAAGAAAAAAAAGCCAACAAAACAAACCCCCCCAAAACCCCACGGACCCAAGAAAGCCCCCAGCACCACTCCCAATAAAATTCTTGTTTTATTAGAGACATTATGATGTTAACAGAAAGCCATGTAGAGAGGAAAAAAGGAAAGAAAAAAACCAAAACCAGGTATGCTTATCAGGATGCAAATCCATTAACTAGAAACTTTCATTATTAAACAACCATTATATTTAGAACCAGGAGATGCCTATTTCCAGCTCTTCTAGGCCATTCCACAGCCAACACTGGCTTTGAATTTTCACCCTGATGCACCCTGAAAGTAGCTATTTCCCAGAAGTGCTACCAAGTCTCTACTGGTACTTTGAACTGTAGTCATAATATTTACTTTAAACATGTACAAATCCACTCTAATCTAAGCAGTTCATTTTACCAAGATATAAAACATGAAGTACTGGTTTTCATTAAAAATTCACACATCTTTTAAACCCTGTTTTGTTCTATTAGTGATGAATCCATAGTGTATTCCATTATTTGAGGGCTTTTTGTGAGTGTTTGGTTGTTTTGGTTGGGTTTGTTTGTGTTGGGGGGTTTTTTTCTGGGTTTTTTTTGGGTTTTAATCCTGAGTTTTCCATCGGTGTTTACAGGAACATCAGGCATACTTCAAGTCAAAAGAAGCCCCGGTTATTTATGAGACATTAGACCAAGTAGTTAATTCATACACACCTTACCCTCATGAGCATGTAAATGGTTTACTAATGAAAAGCAGAGAGATTCAAAGAGCAGAAGAAAAATAAACATTAGGCACATAAGTATAAAATGTTTCATTATGTCCCCAGGGACACAATAGTCTTCACTGTACAGTCAGAAGCTATGGGGCCAATTAGGAGAAATGGAAAATACCTCTAAGTTGGAATATATCAAAAACACGTCAGCCACAAGAAGCTGCACTCTTGGCAAGGAACTGACATGCAGTATGTATTAAGAAAACTGCATTGGCTGTAACAGGAAGATGTCATTTAATGCCATAATAGATGGTGCTTGTAAAAAGGCCATTTGGTAGTATTAACTGTGAAATAGTAGCAACAAGAAAAAAATACTGGGTTCCGATACTGAAATATTGCAGAGAGAAAGAAGTGTTACATGTATACAAAGTCTTTGCATTTAATATCAATACTTTTCTGCAAAAAAAAAAAGTTGGGAGAATCAGACAGTATGATGTTGATGTTCAGATCATTTATATATAAACTTTGATTGGCAGATCATTAAGAATAGCTGTAAGGGAGTCAAATAAATATACTATATTTGGGATGCACAGACAGCAGAGCCTATAAGCTAAAATATGCTTTTGTTCATAGTTACAGAAGGAAATAGAGGCTTATAATACAATGGGAAATATAAAAGTTTACACATAATTTCTCAAAAAGTTGAAAAGACTCCTAACGACTTCAGCAAGCTTTGATTGTGGCCTACAAAATCTATGTTTTCACAACTCAACAAGCATTTTTCTACAAAACTATGCAAAACCAACTTCAGTCACAAATACTAAGGCAATTAAATACAATTTTGAAAGGTCAGAGTAAACTCAAGGAAAATAAAAATTTGAGAACTTTCATTTGTTTTCCAGTAAAATAGAAGTGGATAACAAAGTCACTCTAAGAATTAACACATACCCAGTTTTACTAAAATAGCTGTAGAACCAAGTTTTGCAGATCAATATTACACTAACGCAACATAATTACATAATGACACATTCAGTTAATCTTAGTAGAAAAAATCTGTCTAAAGCTACTAAATAAATAATACAATTAATAAATGTAAAATATCAACCTTGTATTAATTAAGGCATCCAGAAAATCAAACAGAAGCAGAACACAGTAGATTATGCTGATTTACATGTCATATTTAACTTCTTGAACAGCAGCTGATAAAGGTGCAGAAAGAACTATAGAGCATGTTAAGAGTATCATAAAGCAATGAAGTACTAACCTGGTATGCTCTGTTTATTTGGTTTGCTGCCCAGCTGGCATATTTCATATTATCTTTTTTCATTTTTGCACTTGCTTTTGGATTGGAAGCAATATGGCTGGCAGACTAGGAATACAATAAAATAAAAATAAAAACCAGTGTAACTATAAAATTTATGTGCATGAAATAAGCTGGGAACATTCAGCATCTTTATAGTCCAAGCCCCATGCACAGTGATAGTGCAAAAAGACAAAAGAAATTTAAAAAGTTACTGGCAAACAGCATCCAGATAAGAATTAGCTAGACTTTTTAAACCATTGTTTGTTCTTTTTAAAGCTACAGTAAACTTCAGTTCAGTTGTGTATTGAATTAAGAACTGAACCTGGATATGATCAGCTAATTCAATTTGCTTTCCCTAAAGTGAGACTTATGAATTAGTTTTCCACCTTCTATTTGGTACCAGAGACAATACAAAATACATCGCTTGTATGTCCAAACTGCCATTAAAAACTTGACAATTTCTGTGTAGCATCAGAAAACACGTTTTAAAAGCAGGTAAGACTCTACATAAACTATGACCACTTTCACCTGAAAGAATAAAAAGTATTACTTAAGAACTAAAGGGTGTTTTTCACTTATATAAATAAATCCACTATGCAAGGAATCACTGCTACCGTGCTGGTATTCTTCAGCAGTTCATCATCCTCTAGAGGGGAGCATGTCTTTAAATCCTTTTTCAAGGCATTACCTTCATGTGCCAATAATTACAATTCTTTTGAAAATACAGGCAAGATTTAAATGTTAAGAGCACTTCAAGTAAGGAGTACTTACTGGCACAAAATTGCCCATACTCCAAATATATGTAAAATACTCCATATTTTAAAACAATGTTAATAATCTGAGCTATTAAGTTAAAACAACAGGGGGAAAAAACCAAAACAGCAAATGGCAAAGGATAATATATCTGCATAAACATATTCAAAATGATAACATGGATAACATATAACCATGCTTACCATGTAAAGTCCAAATAGAGCTCTCATATTTCTGTTGTTCAGCTTCAGTGCTTGTGCAAAATACTTTCTTGATAGCTCAAGGTTTTCAAGCCCCCCCTGAGTGTATTTAACCTGTAAAAATGAGAAGCTCCTGAAACTTCCATGCCATTCATAACTCAGGCATTCACACTGAAGCAATGATATTACAAAAACTCACTCCAAGTTTGTTTCACGTGATATTTTAAATCAGGCAAGTCCTATCAAAGGCCAAATAATGGCCTGTGATAAATCCAAATTCTTCGCAATATATAAATTTTAAAATATTTAATTACAGGAGAAAAAAACCCCCCAGCTTTATTTTAATTAATGTACTGCTACAAAATTAAAAAGTGATTATTTTTCACCTATAAATACTTAAAACCTTGGGATAGTCTCTTTTGAAAAGTAGCACAAACTTTATATCTAAATTTTGACTACTAGAAATCCATACTGACACTATGTTCCCTCAGCATGCATGAAACCAGTACACAAAAAACCACTATGCCTTTCATTATGCATTTAACTGCAAAATAGCACACAAAGTTTAGAGGATTACTCCACTGTTTTTCTATTCATTTTTCCAGACATTAGATCAACAAAAAGGGGGATAAATAGTAGAAGATATCTTCAAAGTCTTTCTATGAGAAAGCTACTTAGGCTTCCAAGTTTTAATGTCAACCCAATTTTATCTGTATTAACTAAACAAATTAAACTTATTCTAAGCAGTTAACAGTACAATTTAGGGGGGAAAAAATACAATCTGTAAAAAAAAGAATTCAAATTACTAAAACCTTGAGCTAAAACTTCTAAGTTTACCTCTAGTTTTTCCTCTCTTCTGCCAGCGCTCCTTCAGGCAGAATTTGGTGTGTGGATTCCAAGATCTGAGTCCACAGTAACAGGCAATATATCATAACCTCCTAGGCAGCATTGTTGTAGAAAAGTTTAACTTCTCATGCACTTAATTTGGAAAGTGCATAAACACTTCAACAAGAAGAGTTCACTTAAAATTAGTTTTTTACTTCAATAATTTCCTGCCCTAACTCTTTTATTTTGCTTAGTCACACTGAGTAAGAAAACAGAGTTTTCAGAACATTTTCAGTTCTATGAGACGTTAACATTCTCTGTGTACTCTTTTAAATCTCCTAGGGAAAAATTAAAGAAACCATTTTCACCACTTCAGTAACATAAAAAGAGAAAAGGTAATGAAACATAATTGATTTTTCTGAAATACCTACTTCAGCATATTGCTGACAATATAAGTGGTTGTGTGGATTAGTCATCATAAGCTCCTCTAAGCAGAAAGCTGCCTTTGCATAGCTGAGGAATACAAAAAACAGTGACAAAATGAAACCAGAGTATACAGCTCTTTGCTTCAGTTTTTTTACAGGACAATAAAAGTCTTCCCTTTCCCCCCATAAAATCACAATTCACAATTAATAAATATGTTTCATTTTTAAATGATGTTTAGAACCAAGTTATTATTTTTACATTATAGACAGAAAAAATACACAAAATCTAATGGTCTAGATATATATGGAACAGCTCATGAAAAGCATTTAATATACTAATTTCTTATTAGCAAGTGCCGTTTCTAATCAGCAAGAGTGATGAGTAGAAACTGGTACTAGGTACTGTAAGACCCTGAACTGAGACTACAAAATAATTCATTTTCGTTCCCAAGAAAATTCAGCTACCCAAGGATTCATAAACACAGCAACAGACCACAGCATTTACCCTGCCAATTAACTTTACCTGCCAACAGTCAACCACAGAATTGAGATAAAAAACCATACTAAGAATAGTTTTAAAATTCAAACAGTTCAACTCTATGTATGAAAATAGCATCAGACCTGTCCAAATGGGGAAAACCTTATCATTTGAAAAGGCTAGTCCTTGAGTTTTTTTTAGTGAACAATTTCAGAAACAATTAAGAAGTCAAGCTCAAAATGCAGGTTTATTGTGAAGAATATTAGCTTTGCAATCTTTCAAATTGTAGAATTTCCTGCAGAGTTTGCATCGTCTAGAGATACATGATAGCACTATTCCACAGTTTACTTGATAGGATTCCAAAATTCAGAGACACAAGGTTTATAATGACAGTGTGGGTAGATATTTAATATCTCAGCAAAAGCAATTTAGCAATTACGAGACCATATTCAACCATATAATCTGTAAAATCTTGTATTCTAAAATAAATATATTGTGGTTTTCTCCACATGCATGTTATGATAGTCGTGTATCTATAACAATTATTAATTTGGAGATAAAAGGGCAGCCTCCTCATTCTCCAAAAGCAGAAGTCAGAGTTGTCATCGCAGAACAGGGTAGAACTGAGGACTGTGTAAACCTTGTACATCTACGTGTGTTAATGAACAACAATAAGAGCATGGTGACTTCACAAGCCCTGTGACTTGTAAAAGACAAATAAGCCAATGAATTGTCTTTTTTTAAAAAATTTAACTTTTAGTTGCTTTGGGCCAAGAGCCCAATTTTTTCCCTATTATCAATATAATAATGATGACGCTCATAGAAGTACAGCGAGCATGCTGAATTCTTTCCATGAACTGAAGATCTACATATTGCTTTTACAGACCAAGACAAATACAAGCAAAAGCAGTTTCTTTCTTGGGTTTTACTGCACAATTTCATAATAAAGATGATAGCAAAAAGCCCCCAACCCAATAATGGAACACGTATGTTTGCACCACTCTATCATTCACTTTTGTACTGACAGATTTGACAAGCTTAAATATCTTTCTAGCCAATTTTTTTTTTTAGTAGCTATTTTCTTGGAAAAGTGGCTGGTAGATTTCCCCAACCAAATGGAATTTTGGGTATCAAAATTCTAGATTATTCCTCAAGTCATCATTTAAAAGAGTTTAATAACTATGTTCTTTGAGAATGGGGTGCCAAGGAGAGGTGACTGGGGAACAATTTTTTCATCACAGTGAGAATGGCTATTTCTTCCTTGACAATTTGATTCTTTAACTACCATCTGAAAAGGAAAGAAGGAAACAATGTGATATAATTCAAGCTGGGCTGAAGAACTAAAGAAAGAGGGAAAAAAAAATACGCCTTTGGGTGGAGGTTTGAATTAATGCTGTGATATTAGAAAACTTGGACTAAGGCTTTGAGCTAATCCTCTCACACTGGGATTTCCTCCTGTCACTACAGCAATAAAAAAAGCTAACAAAAACATTAAATATCCAATAAGCAAGTTACTACAACATTCAGCATTCTTGATCACATTGGGTTTTGTACCCAGGCGACCAGATGCCTCCAACTCTGGATCCACGTTTTGCTTTGTGGGGTTTTTTTAAAAGGTTACAACAAGTTCTGGGAGAGGTAGGCTAAAAGAAAATTGGAATATCAGTTACTGTGATCAATTGATTTTAGAAGTAAAGAATTTAACATCTCTAACAAGTAAAATACATCACTTGAGCGAAAAATGATGGGAAGTAAGTGCTGTTCCCTGCTGCACTCAAACCACTTCTTTTAAACATCAGATATAAAAAAAAAATTAATGAAACATACAGGCAATTAAGTAAACTCTTTCAGTTTTAAAACCAAATGCCTTCTTAAAGTATTTGATAGCCAAATAACCTTAGTAATTACTTTCAGTTGAGGCCTGTTATATTGGAAATCAGACAGCATACTTTGTAACACTAGTCCTTAAAAAAAAGTCACTGAGGTTTTTGATTTACACAGAGTGGATTTCAAATTAACAGTTTTTATGTGGACTTAGCAAACAACTTACTCATGTTCATTGATGTAAAGTTCTGCAAGTTCATGCCAAGCTTCTTGGTCACCAACAAATCTGTATAGAGAAGACAAGAGAGGAGAAAAGGAAAAAAAGAAAGAATGTGCAAGGGATTCTGTAAATGACTAGCACTGCAGCAAAAGCGTAAATTAAATGCAAATTCCATTTTAATTAAAAAGATTTATCAGAATAGCAAAACACAATCCGTATTCTTGTAAGACACTCACTGTTCCAGATACTCATTCAGCTCTCGGATGGCCTCGAGATTTTTCCCCTGGGCTTTTCGAATGGCAATCTTACGCTTTCTTGCTGCCTATGGGTTGACATTAATAAAGGATTAGGCCTCATAATTCCCTGGGTTTTTGTAAGGAAAGCAATTTGACTGTGCAAATTATTATCTCAATACCAGTGGAATTCCACTGCAGAGACACTGCTAGGTTGAAGTTTATAAACATACCCTATGACATCCCACTGAGAGACTGAAAACCTCTTCTTACAATCACATTATGTATGCTTTTCTTTGGAGGCACAAACTGTATGCATTATTTCATTCAAATAAATGACTGTCCAGATTCTGATAATTACAAAACAGCAGGGGATGCTAATCTTCAGCCATTCCAACGACCCCCACCTTGTCATTCACAAGATCATGACTATAGAGGAGAAATGGTGACAGAGTGCTAGAGAATCCCGCAGATGCATCTTGGTTGTCTCTGTGTAAGTATGGCTTTCAGACATCTAAAAATATCCTTGTTGGAGTGCTGAATGCCATTTTAACTAATGCTAACTACACACCAATTTCCTAAACAAGTCTCTCATCATTCTTGGAGCACAAAGTAGGCTCTGCAATGTAAAGGGAATACAAATTAACCATTTCAATGACCAAAACCGAGCAGTACTTTGATATGTGGGTAGAAAATGTATTTCAACTTAAACAATACAAAAACAGTTGTTAAGAATTACAATGTATTTAAATTTTGATATCCATAGAAGTTGTTAGAGACCAGAGGGAGAAAAGATACACAGAATTTTAATAGTTGATTATTCTGTACTTCAGTATATCACCCTTTGAATGATGCTGGTTACAGCTTTCAGGCCTGTAGGTGTTGTGAATCTTACAGATTATTCTGAGCTGGAATGGATCCACAAGGATCTCATTGAGTCCAACTCTTACAAGAATGGTCCTTAGGGAGATCAAACCTGTGACCTTGATGTTATCAGCACCATGCTCAAACCAACTGAACATCACCATACACTTGAGGTGCGATTCAAAACAGAGGAATCTTCCCAGTTGGGAGCAAACAGCACACCTCAGCCAGCCTGAAAGTCACCAGATCAGAAATCTTACAGAATGGAAGGAAAATACAATTCCAGCATAACATAACTCAAAGAAGGAACGCCATCGTCCTCCTTCCTTGCCTCTAATCCCTGTATTCTTGGGTGATCACAACCACTGTGGTCAGACATGGGACAACAGTTGGTCTGGTGTGCGCAGTGTCTACATGCACACACACTCTCTTGTGTGCCATTTCTCCATGAGATAATATTAATGACAAAAAATATAAAGCACACTTTTCTGGTAATTAAGTCCCACTCCTTATTCCCTTCATAACTCTCATCCTATTTCATATCTTAGAAAGAGTTTATACAGTTGGGTATCACCTTTCAGAAGCCTCAACAGCATGGGAACAGACAACTCTTCAACAAAACCTTAAACAATTTTAATCTTTGAATTTCAGACAGCTCTGAAATCAATTTCTTCATGATATACGCAAAGTTCACAGTTCCATATACCCTGCAAAAGTTCTTGTATATTTACAGCATTTTAAACTAACTACTCTCCAAAATATTTTTAAATCTTTTAGTTCATCCCCTTTATCTCTCTCACAAACATGTATTCTATGAAAATTCAGTGAAAACACCTGAAGTGAGGAAAAAATATTTCACTCTTCTGATTAAACGTAAAACACAGGCAGAGAGAAGATTCACCAGGGGCCAAATCAGAACCCAGGCAGCGTGGTTTCCACTGCTTCTTTGTCAAACTGCCACCTGTGAAGTTACATACATCATTCTCCTTTTACTGGGAGACATTTGGCTAAAAGCCATAACCGGAAATTTTAACTGTTGACACATTTATTACACAGTAACATACTATTTTATTTTTGCTTTTTTAAAAATAAAGGTAACAGCATAATTAAACTTATTTTCTTTAAATTCAAAAATAATAATCCCACATGCTTATCATGCTGCTCTTATAAACAAAACCACAAAATAACAACCAAAAAAACCCCAACCGAAACCACTGTTCTGTGTCACATTTTATGGAGCTCTCAAAGCATTTGTAAAGCAGGTCACCCCCTTGCTATGGTGGGAACACCAGGGCAGTGTTAACCCACTAGCCAAAGCTGACATTATACACAGCCCAGTGACCTGCCCACTGAGCCTGAAACATGAGAACAGGGAAAGTGGGGATAACAGCGTGCACAGCCAAAGGAATGCATCAAGCAATTACAGCCGATGAAGACAGAAGGGTTTTTGCAGGTAACAGACTATCGATGTTATAAATGTAGCTTTTTTAATGTAGCTCTTGGATTAACAACTCAGTTATTTTCAAAATTTAGAGAAATCAAGAGCCAGATCAAAAGTAAACCCTTGAGAACTGAAATAATCTACTAAATATATAAACTCAATCAATGCATATGACAACTTAATTTGCAATGGAAAACAGTCTACATAAGTCACTCTCCTCTTTATTTCTAATGCTACTCCTTCAATTGCATCCAAGTCAGTCCTCCAAAAGAGTCTGGAAAAATATTTTTGTCTGTGGCTGCTTTATTTCTTAACCACAGCACTCCCAAGTAACATAAAACACAGGAGCCTCAATACATTAATTTATGAAAAGCTACAACTATTTCTAGTCACAAATATAAGCTGATGTTTACCTACAGCAAGCATGTAATCTAATGCAATCAAATAACAAGAACAAAAACATTAGATATAATTAACATGTTCTGGTGGTAGCACTTAGGAATTAAATGAATTACAAATACATTTCACAGAATCTCCCTGCTGCACCAATTCCCATGAAATATCTTAAAATTACATTTTTACACAGGAAAAAATAGTATTGAAAACTTCCCCTTTTTATCCACCTTCCTCATCACCAAAAATAAAGCAGCATCTGGGCTTGAAATCTGCACTCTCTTCACCCTCAAAAATGCTGGGAGATAAGTTTATTTACAGAAAACTCTCAGTTTACAAAAGAGCGGCTCAGCCACTCAAAACAGTGCTGACATCCTGAGGATGAATAAAATGTCTAGCAGCACAGAATTTCTGAAAGTCATTTTAAAACCAGTGGAAAGAATTCAGTGAGGATGAAGGGTTTTATTAAAGCAATTTCTAACATTTCTCCATCACATTAATAAAATCATAAAGTCAAGAGATATGCACAGAAGTGTTCAGTAGATCTGAAGTATTCACATCTGTGGTTCATAGGAGGGATATGACAGGTGAAAAAAATAGACATGAAAACAAACTACTACTGCTTTTATTGGTATTCACAGACTACTCTCCCATCTGACTTGTTAGTTTTTCTTAGAATCACAAAGTCTATCAGCTTTTTTAAAATAAAAATAAAATTTAGTAATTCCAGTAGTCAGCACTTAAAGAAAAGTATATACAAGGCGGCCTGCATTACAACCAAAACATGGGCCCGTTTGTGTGCTGTAAACTTCTAATTCTTGTTCTCATTTATACTGCCCCTGAGCTCACTGTGTGAGTCAGCTTTAGTGCTGCTCTGTGAGCTGGGGTTCACACAGCTTCCTGAGCATCCTGAGGACAGCAGCATAACCACAATTTACACTCATAGCATCAATTTTTCTTTATTTCCATACAAATTAAACAAGATGCCTTACTGCACAGACCAGTGCCAACACTAATAACCACTCTAGCACAGAAAAACAGCTATTTGTTAAGTAAAGCCAGACTCACACCAATTCCACAGAAGCTTTACCTAGCATTTATATCGTATTTCCGATTTATCACTTGCCTTACAACCAGTTCATAAAAGAAAACTAGGCAATTTCATGTTTTATTATGTTAAAAGCCCTTTTTACTAAAAACCTCACATACCAAAATACAAACTCACTTTCAGGGAACCTATTGCAAGATACTAAAAAAACTCCAAAATGCAGAGTACAAATCTGTTCAATTATTAATCTCAAGTCCACCAAGAATATTCTTGAGAAATTTATTGTTAACTACAGGGACTTGAGATTATTTTGAAGTCTAAGAGAGGTTTTCCTGAGAAACCTCTGAGAGGTTTCTCCTAAAAAACCTACTAAAATAGTCACAACAATTAAACTGATAAAGATTTAAAAAATAGCATTCAAGAGGTACATTTCAATTCTTCACATCACAACAGTAAGACTTTCTAGAACAAGCCTCATACAAAAATGAACTCAATCTTCTTTTTCCTTCCACCTTAAGTAAAAAGGAAAAGGCAAAACCTTCAGTGCTGTAACAAGATCTGCAGCATTTATGCATGCAGATACTATGAAATGGATTTCCCCCATCAATTTTCCAGAGTTTAAGGCAAAACACTAGAATGGTTATTGGCTAATTCTGTAAATCCAGAATTCTTAATTGAAAGATATATGCATCTTAAAGAAATACTGTAATCAGTATCATATGGACTAAGGTACTTCAGTATGTACAATTTATTAAGGAGTGAACCTTTCTAAGGTATTTCTTTTAAAGACTAATAATCCCCAATCTGGTGTAAGAACTAATCCTCCATTTGTCATGATTCTTTTTAATTTACATTGAGTAGACTCAAAATGAAGTGAGGACTTGAATATTTATCAACTTCTGCATTTCATTAGTAAAACATACCAAGACAGAGTCTAAGATTCATGGCTAAATTCATGGCTGCAAAGAAAGTATTAGCAGGAGAATTTTCAGGGACTGACACCTCCAGGAAAGAAAACTTATCTGTGTAACTACTACAGCATTGAACAAATTATACTTTCCATCTTAAAAGGAAATTTTTCTATTTTTTTAACACTTTAGAAAATGTGCATTTGCTCTAAGAGTTTGATACACTGAAACATTTTCCTTCAAATTGCAATATGCAAATCAGAAGTGTAAACAGCTACAACAAAGATACACAGAAAAAATTACACAGATGTCAAAAATAGCACATAATCTAAATACAACCACAATAATGCATGTATTCTTACCAGAATTCAGATGTTTTTCAAAGCTAGTCATGAAAGACAGTTAAATCTTGCAAACCTATACAGGTACAGAGCTACTGGGTTTCTGAAGCTGCTCCTTTAGGGATAATGTCAAAGCAATATATAACTTTTTATAAAATTCTGGGGGAATCCAATAGACAACCTGTAAAGTCTAACATCAGCACAAAGCAAACTCATAGAAACTGTAAAGGCTGAAAAGCTAAAGCCTGGAATTGGCAAACATGAAAATGTTACATACCAACAAAAAGTAAGAACAGCTTACACAGAGGAAAATAAGGCTTCTCTAACCTACAGGAGTTCTTCAAGGAGTCACTAAATGCAGATGAATAAAGATCAATGTAAAAGTCATCTTTGACTTAAAAAATAATTTCAACAAGATGTCTCACCCTGAAGCGGAAAGCTCTGACGGAAACTAAGTTACCACAGTCTAAGAGGGGAAGGACTTCAGATGGATAAATAAATAAGTCAAAAGATATAAAATAGAGGAGAAAAGAGTTCTCTGCACTGAGAATCCCAGAATCACCACGATACCAGTGTACCAAAAACTACTGCTCAGCACTCTTAATAAGCGATCTAACAAGGGAATGAATACTGATGTAAAGTTAAATGTTGAAAAGGAGTTATTTAAGTATAAAGAAGACAGCAGCAAATAATAGCATTCAAAATACTGAATCATAATGAATACTTTTACCAGCACAATAAAACAACCCCCCAAAAATTTAATCTACATAAATGGTTGCATAGAGGGTCAAACAATACTAATTTAACATACACAAAAAAACTGTCTGAATTTGTCCAGTTAAGAGGGAGCTACTGGACTTGCAATAAACAGTTCCATAAAGCATCAGTTCAATGTACAGAAGCCATCTTAAAAAATCCAAAAACCCTGCCCCAAAACCCCAAACAGAAAATAGAGTGATACTGAAATTATCAGAAAAGAATACAGAAGAAGACACATCTGTGGCATCATTTTGTTATTTTTAAGTCCATAACACTCTTGCATTTTTAATACTGACTGCTGTTCTGTCCTCTCATTTCTCACCCAAATATAGGAAAAAACACTGAAATAACACACAGAACAGCAGCAGAGTTTTAAGGCACAGAATGGAAACAAGAACGGCTGCACATTAGAACTTCTTAACTTAGAGGGAAGAAAAGTGCAAAAGATTCCTAAAGTAACAAGTATTAATAAAGTGGAAACAACTGCTGACTGTAACATACAAATTCAGAGGCACTGAATAAAACTGCTAGATTGAAGGTGTGGGAAGGACAAAAAACCGGGAGATTTGTCCAATCCATTAATAAATTACAAAATTTAATTTCTCAATTATGTAGATGTTGGCATGGCAACCTTAAACAAGTTTAAAAATAAATCTATGGAGAAATTCCATGAAGAGCCATTAAAAACAGAGTTATCACTTCTGGCACAGGAAAACTGCAACATGAAGATGAATAGAAACTGGTGGAACAGACCAGAGCATACAGTCACTGCCCTGCTCTTATACATTTCTGGTATCTGCAATAAGTCAAAGTCAGACACAGGAGAAGTAAAACGGACTTTTGCCACAACTGCAGTACAGCTGTTCTTATGTTCTCAAATAATTAATTGCAAGAGACAAATCTCCATCAACATTTAAAAGTGCTGCACTCACAGCATGGGGAAACATGGGGAATGCAGTCTGCTCTCTCACTTCACTGATCATGACTAAACAAGAAGCAAAAAAACCCTGCAATCGTAAATGATGCTCTGTCAAAAGCAAAAAATCCCATCTTTTTAGGGACCACATAGTGCATTCCCAGCTTACCCATCAGTTCTCATCAGGAACTAACCGAAGCAGCAGCAGCAGTTCTTCACACCTCTCACCAACTTTATCCTGTGTCAGACAGTGCCAAGCTATCTTTTTCGATTCCCTTTAAAATTACTACCTTACACTTAAGTTCAGGTCTAGTTCTGTCTTTCCTGGCAGCACTGCCAACATATTTAATGAAACATACATGTCACCTCAGAAAATTCTCCCTGTTAGTAGATGTTTCATTTTTCATGTGAGCATTTTTCCCTTCTGCAACTCAGAGTATCCTGTACATAAATGTACAAAGCTCTAAGATCGTCACAGGAGGTTTCTGTTAAAAATTAATTCACAGCTACTGCAGCAGTTTTAAGAAATTACCATAGTTCAGATGATAAACAGATATCCAGTGCTCAAATTCAGTGCTCATTATTCTCATCTTATTTAATGGAGACCAGGAGGTGGGGAAAAAAAAGTTACCCATACAGTCAAGATGGTAGTAATGAACAACCACAGGAAGAGATTAACTCAGATATTCATGATACGTAATTGCTGCCTATTTACATGATACCAAGTACTAAGATTTTGCTCTGGATCTTTCTAGTATTCTGGATTCCCAGAGGTCTTCAACCACCTCCTGTGCCTCTTCTGAAACATGTCCAGCTCACCTACAAAAAGAATCTCACAATAGTATGAGAAAGAGTAACTTCATGTGACCATATGCTAACTTCTTGTGACCATATACATACCCTTGTTCCTGTCCACTCCCATAAATAAGAGTCGATTGAAACACTGTCTTACTACGAAAATTTTAATTCTTCATTCACACAGTTATATTACTAAACCCCTGAAGTCAACAAGACTATCCACATGCCCTAAGCTAAGCAAGCATACAGAGTATCTTGCATGAAAAGCTTGGTTGAAAAAGCGGCAATAAAAACGGCTGAAGACTTATCCTAATAAAGACACCAGATTTTCTCTGGATTAGAATCAAGGCAGAACTTTGTGCCTTATCTCACTTTCCCCTGGTGTTGACCAAGTGCTCTGCAATCTTCTTGATGGCTAAGATGAATAATCAGGAGAAACTACAGGTGCACTAGAATGACAATGGAGTGGGTTAGACACTAATCTACTCAATTTATTTTCTCACCAACAATCTTCTCTGCACTGCTGGACAGACCACCTCAAGAAGGGCCCAATTGGTGAAAAATATTTAGCTGTCTAACTAAAAGGCTTTCCTGCAAAGTGGAGGAGGATAAGGATTCCTCAACAAAATACATAGAGCAAAAACAAATTAAAAAGTCCTTTCTCTAGCAACACTACTAAAAACCCAATGACTCTCTTTTATTTTGTTCTGAGAAACAGAATAAGCATTTTATCTGAAGATCTACAAACAAATCAATCACTGTTCAGCATCGCTGTAAACATTTTCAGTTGGACACTACATGAAATTTTAATTAACAAAAAAAGCCCTGCAATAGAAAATACTGTGCAGCCTTTATAAGAGATCTGTCAGCTTGACCCCTCATTTCAACCAAAATAGACAAGAATGGAAAAGGTTCTAATTCTTACCCTATTGAAATGTACGCAAGTTAGGCATTTCACGGAGTCACATTTCATTCTTTAAAGTCTCTTTAGAAATATTACTCAACAACTACATTCTTTGAAAAATGGAACAAAATCTCTGAAGTGACATTAACATTGTTTCATTGTCAAATGAGTCATCTTTTTCAGCAACTAAGCACGGAGTGAGATAAAACTTAGAGAGGATCATATTTTAAAAATAAAGACTACTTTGAATTCTAGCCTAAGAAATTAAATAAAATAATTACTGTTATCTTAATTTCAGCATTTTGCATGCAACAAAACCTCATACAAAAATGTAAATGC
Organism: Acanthornis magna; assembly: GCA_036785705.1. NCBI lineage: Eukaryota > Metazoa > Chordata > Aves > Passeriformes > Acanthizidae > Acanthornis > Acanthornis magna. The sequence goes on from JAWUZG010000112.1 coordinate 1,928,973, forward strand.
CTGTTGCATAATTTGAGTTCAAACTTCACTTCTCATAATGGAAAATTCTGCTATGTGTCTTAAAGAAGTAATTTTTTTGAAAAATCTTTTTCCATGCTTCTTTTTGGTCAGTCCATGCAAGGTATGATTTTTACATGATTCATATGAACAAATGTCTATGTTTCACTTAAAGCACTTGCCAAAACATTTAATGTATATAAGACACTCCATGTGTCAGCAGACCAGAAGAAATTTCTATAAAGTAAGGTGAATGCCAAGACAAACTCAGCATGAGTTGCTTTTCTAAAATCTTGAAATATTTTCCTACAGCAGCGACATGTGTTCATGGAAATAATTAACAGGTAAATGACACAAAGAAATCTGCATATGCCAATTCATCAAAACCTTTCACTCTTCACATGCAAGGCTTACCCAACCTATTCTACAGTTATATAGCACGGAACTTTTCCTTTGCATTTAACATTCTCCAATTCTATTAGAAGATCTTCTGAAATCCAGCCACACAATTGTTCTAATATTTACAACTTATGTTTCTAAATATTATAACTTTATGGATCTATCCAAGGTTACAGAGGAAATCCAAATAATCATGCATTTCACTTATTAAATATATCATTTTGTTTTATAAAGCCATCCAACAAACCACTCAGTTGAGTTGATGTGAGCTATGTTAGGATAGCCAAAGTGTAAAAATGCCAGAAAAGCACACTTCAAGATATGTAGTCTCTAAAAGTCACTGTAATATGGTGCTCCATTTTCCACTGGTGTCAGCAAAAGGTCATAAAACATGCACCAAGGTGACCCATTCGGTGACTTCACTGCAAATGGGTTCCATACTGGTTCAAAATGACTGAAGACAGTGTCGCTGAAACTCTTTGGGCCACGCACTGATAAAATCCACCACTTACTGTGGACACCTATGCATCTTCTGCTCAAAACTTCTTGAGCTCAAGCTTCTACTACTTCAGTGGGAGAGTGAAAAAGAAGAGTGAAGAACTCAAATAGTTCTTTTTTACCCTTGCACAAAATCTGCGAGTTCCATCATGCTAATAGACTTTAACCTACCACTGCTGTCCAAGCGCTTAACTTGGTATTGTTTCCAGATGTCTTGCCTTGAAAATAACTTCCTGGTGGTTTGGGGTGTTTTTCATTGTTGCTGCTTGCTTTTTAATTTGTTTTGCCTGTTTTTTTAATGGTTTACTTAGTTTAAGTGAAGGCACTTGATCTATATTCAGCTCTGGCATACCCTAGATAATCCCAGTTATCTGTGTGCCTGTGGGTCTTCCCCTCCTGAATAGCAGACTGCATCAAATAGGCTGGCCAAAGAAAGACAAAGGTTCAACACACACCTGGGAAGATTTACCTGAGATTGCCAAAACATCTGCAACAGCCCAAGTATTACATTTACACAGAAGTTTACCCAATAGACAGTTCCTCAAAACCAAGTAACACTTATACCCTCAATGATTAACAACAATTTATTGACTTTCCTACATGTCATACAAAAATCTGAAACTCCATAGTTTATTCATATTTCTAGTTTTATTCTTGTGGGAAAAAAAATCCATGAAAATATATTGCTACAAGTTTCTCTAGACTTTTATTTTGGCATGTAATAGCTCACAGTGGCTTTCACAAACAGTATTCAAAAAATGTTTAGAAGAACAGTACAGTCTGTCTCAGATTTTGTTTTATACAATTGGCATGCTTTATGAATTTTGATTCAACGGCTAGTAAAGTGTCCCAGAAACAAATCAAAATAACCGCTATTCAAGCATTACCTGAGTGTATTAATAGTTAATTCTTAAGTAAGATTAAGCATGAAGAATATAAAAGACACATGGCAGACTGTATTAGTCTTTTAAATACTGAATATTATGGGAAATGAAAGAGTTGAAAGGCCCAGCTCTAAACACTATTAAGATCGGAAAGATCGCTAGTTATAATCTGTCTCCTAAAATCAGTGTTTAAGTAGGTATTACATCTTCCCATCACGAAATGATGGAAACATAGGTTATTATAACAGAAAACTGAAGGAAATAAATGTAGTAATACAGACACACACTTTTCCACACTGAAACACAGAAAATCTACTCACAATTTCAAACAACACATACTGGAGTTTAGAATTCTCTTTTAAACTTACTGTATTAGTTGAATCTTCTTGTAAAATTCTATCATATAACTGGATAGCATCATCATACCTGTTCAAAGAAATCATTCACATTTATTTCTGCTAAGATGGAATTTCTGACTTTTTGACTATCCTTGCAATAGTTAATAATAACCCTCCTGCATTGTTTTATATGGAAACATAATATACATATACTAAGCAAACTATTATTTATGCAAAATTCTTTTGAGTGAGTGATAAGTATCAACCGCAGTACGTCAACCAATTAAAAAAACCACATGGGAATTGCTTAATGGAATACTATTTCAGCAGTAACTTAGATATTTTACACCCAGTATCTAATTCTCCTGTGTGTTCCCTCTTTATCTATACCCAATAGGTCCAACCATCACATCCGTACTCCCACCCTTTCACATCTCCCAAGAAACAGAAACTCCAAAATCTGAAAGGCCATCCAAAGTAACAACATTTCGCTTCATTATAACTTAAAACTTCATGTAAAGTTTCTTCTGTTGTGACTTTAAAAAGTATAAGCAGCTGCCTACAGCAAACTGGAAAGATTCATACAGGAGCCTACCCCAGACTATAACATAAACCTTGAAATAAAATGTTTTCCACCATTTCCCACCTTTTATTATTTGTCTGTCAATTAATTCTGCTATCTGAAGTATGCTTAAAACAGGTTATTTCAGGTGTTATGAGCACTTCAAACCTTCTGGGAAACAGATCTCTATGTTCAGTCAGCTGTGTACACGACCCAAACTAAGGAAATAATTCAATTCAAACCATATTTCACTACACAGCTGTTGTGTTATTGCCACAGAACTAGGGCATACATTGTGCCTCCATGTGTAGTTTGACAAGTAGGTTTTCAGAGATACTGCTGATTGATTTTTGATGCTACGCACTCCTCAGACATCACCTTAGACCTCATTTACATACTCTCACTGTTCCCTAAGCACTGCTGACATCAGCACAGCTCAGCTGTCCAGCCCAGCTACCATAAGGTATAGGAACTAACGTGAAAGGAAGCACAAAACCAGAAACAAGTAGAAGGTGACTGCTATAGACTTGAGCAGATGTGCTGTAAAATGCTGTATTTGTGTTCTCTGTTAGTTGCTGCTTTATCAAATGCATTTTAGAAGACTGAATACGATGGCCATAATCCTAGCTTTACATGGTGAAATTCCAGAACAACATTATTCTTTTTATTAGCAAGTGTCTACAGGGGTGTCTCAGCATATGTGGATGCTCTTCACTGTTTCCTTTCCATGCTGGGGAAAGCAGAATCCTGACTAGATCCTACAGGTCACCTAGAACTTAATAAGAAGTTCACTTTTTCAATTGAAAACATGATGCCTCCAGCATGAATCTTTCTAAACTTCTTTTACAGTCAGTGGAGACAGACAGCCTCCTTCAGGGCATGGCTTAGACCACCTGCAGATGGGTTCCTGTTCAAAAGAACCCCAAGATGAAGCCTCTTTCTTCTCTGACTTGTAGAGAAAACCTATGGATGCGAAACCTAAGCTTCTGTTAATTTCTCTGCTCCTGATACTCTAATCTCAAGGATCTGACCTGACAAAGACATTTTGTCAAGAATTTTGATGAGCACTTTCAGAAAACTATGGCTCCATAGTGCTTCATTGCTGAAACCACACATAATGTTTGTGCAGCAGTCATCTCCCACAAAGATCAGCTCCCATGCAGTAACATCTTCAATGCAGTCATAAGACTGCATAAGACTGAACTGAATTATGATCTCTTGTACTTCTGAATAGGTTTCAGGAAGGGGGAAAAACTGCTGCCATTCTCTCACTGTCTTCCTACCCTACATAAGACAAGAAAGCTAAGTTTAATAGAAATTCTTCAAGAATTTGTGTTTTGTATAAAGTGAGTGTGAAACATAGAGCATCTGGGTGCCCTGAGACAGCTTCTGTGAACAGAGTCCATTCATTCATTCTTGTTGATCCAAGCAATGGACATTTATCAGTGTTTCATATCAAGTATCATTTTCAAAGCTAATTTTGCAAGAATATAATAGATGAAGAGCATATGCTAAGTAAGCATCTTTTAAAAAAGCATTTAGGGTGTACTTCCAATTCCTTTTTATCAAGATGGCCCAAAGACTCCAAACTCACCAACTCTGCATGCAAAATGTGGCATGGAACAGACTTGTTATCATTCAAAGGCACTGGAAGTCCTTCTCAACACCCAAGACAAGTGCTATAGAACAGAATGTTGACAACAAAGATGTATCCAAGGAGAAATATGTACAATAAAGTTCATCCTCAAACCCTGAGGTCATTTATTTGGAAAGTAGCAAAGATTTAATACGTTCATTATTTTAGTAATTTCTGTTAAATTTAATACGCTACCCTTATACCCTTCTATAGGATATTTCAAAAAGGTCAGTCTGGTTTTTATGCTCTGTCATTCTATTCCACATTTTTTGATTTGTTTCTACAACAAACTCTGTAGATTAAATCCTTTTTAAGTTCATTTACCCACACTCAGAAAACAAGGGGAAAGAGCTGCACCCTGCAGTAATTAGGAGTATAGGAGAACAATTAAGGCAAAGAAAATGCTGGCACCGATATGCTGCCCTAGCTCTGTGAGATGAAACTTATACCTCACAGAATCTGCCAAAAAACTGCAGTGTTCTACTGTATAATGACTTATGCTGTTGAGTAAGAGATACTTCTGATCTACGATGTCTGATGGGAAGATTGCAAAAATGAAACACTGCATAGTACTTGCAAAAATGCAATACAGCTGTCCAAAGATCATAATATGATCACGTCCACTGTTATTTCCTACAAAAAAACTGCCCAGCATTATTTTGCCATTTTGTAATGGCTGAATGCTTTTTTTAAGAAAGAGCAAACACTTTTTCAGACAGAAAGTATGTTTTTTAAAATTCAGGTTTTACCTTTCCATAGCTTCAAATCGCATTCCAGTTAATCGTTTAACTCTGTGGCTCCCAGGAAACTGCCGCCTTAGTTCCTGAAGACAGAACTATACAAAGAACCAAAAATACTATTGTGAATGTAATTATCTACACAGAAGCTAGAAGAAGAAAAAATAGAAAAAGGCCTTAGCTCATAATTCAATAAACTGGCATGTCAGCTCTAAGTAAAAGTAAATCTCAATTTTTGAAACAAGTAATAAAATGCACTGATAAAGAGAAGGTCAGAAACTGAAATTCTGTCTTTTAGAACACTAATTTTAAGAAGTATCTTCCATACAGGGCATTAGACTTTCAGGCCCCCTTGGAAATAGTTATTTGGCCAGAAAATTACACTCACCTACTAAAACAGCTCTGATACTATTAAAACTTGAATTCTATTAGTTGCCGCATAGTAACACAAGACAGTAGAAAAACAAAATAAAGACAGTAAGAGCTTAAGTGATACTTGTTTAATAAATGGATATTTCACAATGGAACAAACTATGCTAATACAATGCTCTGTGTTTATTTTTAAAATAAAACTTTGAAATCCAAAGAAAATGTTTGCCACTGGCTTGGGTACAGCCTGCTGGCAGAAGAGGCATAGTTTTTAACTCCTGAAATCAATGAGACACCTGAGCTGGATAAAAAGAATTCATCAGAGGCAGATTTCTCTGGATTAGCAGAGGATGTTTGGTAGAGGGATTGAGTCACAACTTCCCCAGACCAAACTAACTCGTAGCTATATCATGAATGTGGCTAAATAGCATTGCAAAGTTTGTAGCTGACTCATGACAGTGGGAGGCAGGACAGTCCACAGGCTCTCAAACAGACCAGTGGCGTGCATAATGTCAAAAGCTTCACACCGAATCCTCCTCTTCTAGGCACTTACTCATACAACTCAACTTAGAAACTTGTTCTTCAGACCTAAGGTTCTAGCAGAGGCTTATCTACATAATCTGTTCCATCTCATCACATCCAATGGTCAAAAGAAAAAGTACAAATTGGTAACAATTAGGAGCATCCCTCTTTGTTTCTGTAGATAAAGACGTTGCTAAAGCACATCCAAGAGGAATATTCGCATCTCCCACAAATGCTAAAAAAAAGGAATGGAAGAGAGAAAAGCAACAGGAAACAAAGTTGTAATGCTTAGCCTCAAGCAAGAACAGACTATTTTCATCACAATCAACTTAATTTGCAATGAACCAAGATCTTAACATAACAATTTCACATAGAAAGGTTCAGGTTTAGTACAGAAATAGTTTACTGGCATTTTGAATGATGTCTAGGTGAACTACTGCTGCCCTAGTCATAAAAAACTACATGTACTTAGCAGCATGTTACATGATGTCTGAACTAATGTCTGGCCATTCTTAAGAGACAGGAAAATTTACATAAAACTCCAGAAAAGTAGATTCACTCCAGCTTTTAAAACCCAGACAACCTTGCACACTTTAAAAAAAACCTTTTGCATACAATAAATCCACCCTGTGGTCCAGTGATCAGTGAATCCTGAAGGACAGTGATTTTTATGAATACATGTACAATATTTCTCCAATAAAATGTACAAATAACAAAAATTGTAACATTTACAATACTAAATTCCACAATTGGCAGATGGACTTTTACATCTAAGAAATCTTCATTGACAATATGAAAGTAATGCTCAAGTGCAGGAGTAATAAAAGACCAGAACCATTCACGTTAGATCTCACTACACAATCATTACTCAACTGAATATAGCAGTGAAAGGGCCAAAATAAACTCCTGTAGATTAAGCTATCAGACACAATAAAGGGACAGGAAAAGTTTTTTAAAAGTCATGAACAACTCACTGTAACACTGATAAAACCAAAACCACATGAATAAACTACACCAGCTACATCTTCAAAATGTTCTGGACTCAGCAGCACTGAATGTCCTCTTTTTAAATGGAACTTGTAATCCCCATAATCATTTATTTTATTGAGGACTGGTTTTGCACCATGTCAATAAACTACTTGTGAGATTCCCCCAGAATTTTCTCAGTTACACTGGCAAATGTAATTTGCATGTGAAACTTCAACTTGCACTTCATTTGCTTTCTGACTTTTTAAATTTTTAACATCAGACAAAGGCAGAAAAATATAAACCTGGACTTCAGCAGGTAAAACACTGGTAATGCAAGTGCTGTCAGCAATAGGTGATTGCATTAATCACCTGAACAGGTGATTCACCTGCGTGAACCAACTGGCTGGTTGCAGCAGGGACATGCATTACACATGGGCTTTTTGTGCAGGACAGAAAGGATAAAGTAATAAATAGAGGAAAGGAAAAGAAAAAACAACAGTCAGATAAATGACTCTGAAAATTACCTCAGCTTCTCATTTGGTGTAGATGAGACCTAACCCCCCAAGCAAAATGCATCACAGCTGTCAAAAGCTCACTGCTAAAAAAACAGAAGTTCCAAAACTGTTTGTGTACTTTAGAGCTACAGATGTAGTAAAATGCCACAAATGATGTTGACTTGTTTGAATTAAGTACTTCTTTATTATAATCAAATTAAAAAAGAAAAAGTAACCCTAAGATTCCTCCTACACTTTTAATCTCATTTCTGAGCTGTATATGACATGTTGCATTCCCTCATCTCAAGCAATATTCCTTAAAGGGCAAAGAAACTGAAATTCAAACACCCTGCCAGGGTTAGTAAAAACAAAGAGCGTTTCACAACTAATCTTTCAACACTGACTCCGTCAACAATTTTGTGGAAGTCTTCTTTAAAAGACCTTGAAAATAAAGACCAAATCTGTTTTACATATAAATCAGGACAAAGAAATGCATTTATTTAAACAGTAAGTCTATTTGTTTTTGTTTAAACAAACAGCTATACTACAACAGTATTTTCTTCTGAAGGACAAAAGAGAGGGAAGTTCAGTGGGTTCACAAGTTCAAAGTCTTGTACTATGCTATCCAGAATATTCCATTGTACCATATATCTATATATGTGGGATGCCAGATAAACCTGTCCAGTTCTGTCTACTTTCAAACCACCCTTCTCGCAACTACATCCTCTAGTCTGACTCCTTGCATTAAGTTTTACCCAAACAACATCACATGAAGCTCAAAGGCTTTATGAGGCATTTTGTCATCAGACAGAGATCAATGTGCTGGAGGAGTAATTGCCCTGAAAGACCTGGAGCCCTGAAAATGGCTTTTTACTTAGAATAAGCTCAAGCTTGATGGCTTTCTGGGCACAAGCCAAGCCTGTGTTTTCCTCTGTTTTGTGAAGGAGGGGTGAAAAGATCATTAAAATTTTCCTTTTAGACACACTTTTGCCTTTTCCTGTTGTTGCCTTTAAAGGATTAGCAAAATTGAATAGGTTGTTTTGTTTGTTTCAGTGGCTTGTTTTGTTTTTAACCTAACAAACAGGTATTAACAGCTCAAAATAAGCTAATTCTATCTAAATTGTTATTTGTATCATTCAAATAAATTTGCATCCAAATTGATAAAATTCAAATATCTATGAATACTTTTATCACCCATCACCAAATAATTTGGATTACAAGTAACCTTTGAAGTTCAGTTGCTTCAAGTTCCCACTCAAAACAGAGCCAGTTTCCAAGGGACTGCAGGGCCCCATATCCCAATCTATTTTTAAGTATTTCCAAAGGAGATTCCACAGCTTCAGTGTGCCATTTGTCATAAAGCGTTCACTAAGCTTTTCCTAATATCTCACTGGAATTTCCTTTGTTGTAGCTTATGTCCCACACTTGTCTTTTGTTGCTCATCTACAAAAATATGTGCCCACCTTCTTTAAACCTTCCTTCCCATCAGTACATATTCAAAAATCTCTTCTTGGCTTTCCTAAGACTTAACACAGATCTCTCAGCCTTTCCTTATACATTATGCACTCGAGATCCTTATTCACCCTGAAGACCTGCTCCAATATGTCAATGACTTTCTCTGATGGTAAGCCAACATGATATATAATATATGTAAGATGGGTCATTTTACCTCAAAACATTCAGAAAACCAATATAATTTGAGAGTTTTTCAATAAACAAACACTCTCTGTACAATATGGCAACTTCAGTATTATTCTTGACATTTAGCCCATACCAGTGTAGCTGTAAATATTTTCATGGCTATTGGAAGAGACGTGATCTGTCTAAACAAAAGTCATGCCTTAGAGGAGGTAGGTAGTGGCAGTTTCTTCACGGCTGAGTATTTCTTGATAGATATTCTATCAGTCCAAGCTGTGGAGTTCAGAATATCCTGTAACTGTCCAAAAACTATCTGGAAGAGATACCCAGGACGAAAACATACAGTGTGAAACAAAAGTCAACTTGAAAACTTACCAATGCCAAGTCATCTCGACTGCAGTCCAGGGCAGCAATCATCACCTGTTCATAAATTATCCAAACTGGACACAAAGAGACAATAAATGCAGATAACTGGTTTGGGGTTTGTTTAAGATTATAGGAAGCACCCATCATGTAAACAGGATTAATGAATTCTGTCTGTAAATTTTTCCCCTTCTACTCCCATGAATCACGGCTAAAACAGGGACAAATTAAGAAACTGCTGGAATTAATTAAAAACTTATTTAAGCAATTAAGTGCTTTTAGTGCTGAAGTACCTTCTGACATCTTGAAAGGCAAAAAAGCTCTAATTCTGTATTTTTCCCAATGTTATAACTGCCATATTCTACACAGATCCCTCTGAGGACTTGCTTCAATTTCTGCCACAGTGTTGAAGAACAGAAAATCACGCAAATAACATCTCAGTAACAGTTTCACACGAAGTTTTCACATAGCAGTCTAAATACTAATATAGCAAGCTGACAGTTCTACCGGGTAATTTTTACAGTTGTTTTCACTGCAGCCCACATTTTGGAAAGAAATAAACTCTTGGAATTCTGGAAGCCTATTAGACTAAGAAAGTAATATATATTTCATCAACATCAGCATGTACTGAAAGACAACACAAAAGCTGTTAAATAACATAGAGGCTGAAAAAAGAAAACCAAATCAGACAATGAAACTTTTAAAAATAATGATTGTTTACTTACTGTCATCTCCAAGTTTAGATGCATATTCATTAATTAACTCTTCTCCAACATCCACTATCTGTTCACTGTTTCGGTAGTTTTCTTCCCTCCATTTCCTCATTTTATCACGCATATCTGTGGGCAAAGGAGAGGAAAAAAACCTGGAATTTCCACATAGTAGTGGAATTTGAATGTGCATATGATAGATAAGATACACATATGAAGAATGGGTGTAAAGAGCAACAGAGCTAAAAAGTGACTTCTATTAATATTAAAATACTACTAGAGAACAGATCTCTGAAACCCTATTACACAAACTGTGCTCATGTTCTAACATAATCAATTCAGCTTCTAAGTTTGCAGTCTCTCAGGCCAATAACATATGCAGTAAAAATATTTATACCTAGTTATCCAATAGGTCATAAAATTCATCCATTGTAAGGTAAAATAGGCAAGAGATTTCTTCCAAGTAGTTTCACACATTTACAAACAACAGTAAAACTTCATTTCTGCTACAGGTGGATAAATTTTCACTTCGAGTATTAGAAAAACCATTAGAACGTCCACTCTGAAAGGAAGCTACACACTCCTAGAGAAAGAGCTTCTAGAAAGACAGACATGAATGTGAAGGCTTTATATTCCAGGGAAGTGTCTACGCAAGATAGAAAACAGTTTATTTTAACATCAGGAGTTTTGTTTCAAGAGTACTATTTTTCTTTGTTTCAAGGCTACCTTGCCTGAACTTTATTTATCCTCTTGATCAGGAAATTGCTAAGAATGTGATTTTATAGACACATACATTTATACATTTATAGATGTTCCACCCACAAGAACAAATTTTGAGGAAACTTAAGGAAAATAGTTTTCATTACTAGATAGTGGCTTTACTAATAAGAAGGTAGCAGGATAACTGTTGGTAGTATTTTTTAAAACTTTACAACAGCTGGAAAAACAAATACAGTGATAGATCTAAATACTGTCAGTTTTTCTTGCACTTCAAAACACAGAATTAATGTAAATGACAGTTAAAAATTAAGCACTGAAAGTTGTTCCATCTACCTGAAGTGATCTCAGATCGCTCATAAGACTGTTATTGTGCTACATTTTGTGTTTTGAAATTCAACCAAAACCACCACAGGGTTACATTTCATATGCATGGGCAAAGTTAAATGGTTCTAGACACATGATGGTCCCTGGAAATTCAACGTTAGACGGCAAGAATGTGAGTGAACACAAACATTCACAAAAGCTGACAACCTAAACGCCTAAAAATAAATAAGCTGTCTGATTTCCACCCACTCATTTACTTGGAAATTATCAATGCCTTCATTCCAGTGTGATTCCAAATGGAATAGTGTCTGAATTATGTATTAACAGAAGGTACATCTACCATTCATCACACAACTACAACATTTACAGCAATGGAAAAAAATCTGTAGGACAAAGAATAGAACATCATGAACAACATGAATGAAAGACTTATTAATTTTAGAAATACTGAATTTTATGTAACACTAAGAACTGCAGTAAAATTGCACAAGGCTTTTTACAATGTTGTCAAATTATGAAAGTTTTACTAAGAAATTGATCGAAAATGTCAGACAATAATAACTTAAGTCTTGGACATATAATACAAGGCTGGGCAGGAGCAATTAGGCATTTTAGAAGAAAAAAAAGGTAAAAAGTATGGTAAAGAAACGTCTAATTTTAAGTACAGTTTTTCTTGTCACATATAGGCTGGTGCTGAGCAATTGATGCATTTGTTTTAGACTTGTGTTTTTCTAAATTGGCAAGCTTGGCACATGTAAATCAAAATGCTACAAGTTCAGAGGAGTAGAGGCATTTGGGACAATGTTTCCTGTTTCCTAAAACCATGCAAGAAGTCTACTTCAAGTTTTATTTTTGTGTCTAGTAAGGTGTCAGTTCATTCAGCTCGAGCAAAGAGATATGAAGTAATTCTCCTATAATTACTTACCGATGAATTGGATCATAGTTTTCAAGTCCCTGATATCTAAAAGCATCTGATGAAACGAAGGAAATTGGCACTTTTGGGCAGACAGAAATTGCAAACTCCAAAATGGCACCTTGGCATATAGCTCCTACCACGGCAGTCACTCAGGGACCCTGCAGCCATTCTATTTCCAGAGCTCTTTTGTATATTGATTCTCTGTTACAGACACCAAATCCTCGCCCACAGCTGAGCTCTGAGCCCTCTCATCCGGCAGGTGCAGGCAGAGGCACAGGTGTCATAGCTGGGTGCTGCAGATGCTGCCTCTAACCCCGGCAACTCTGCTGTCAAAAGGGCCTCAATTTAAAAAAAACCCCAGCATCTCACCTTTGCTTGCTGTAATCCCATAAATCCATATATAAAACTCAGAGTAGACAGATCTGACCCTTTGATTGCAACTGAAAATTAAGAATAACTAAATGAAGGCAAAGATAGCACAGAACACAACAAAACCACATCAAAAACAGTTAATTGCACACAGATGATCAAGGAGATGTAGTGTTAGACTGTCTCCTATTTCCTAGAGTCCTTCCATACACACTAAATATGAATTCAGTTTCTAAGTCACAGAAAGGGAGTTTGTCACCTAAAGTGTATTCTAATGACTAGAGACATTAAAGATAGATGTGCTCAGTTTTTAAGTTCACTAGGAATTTTCTCTTATTGTATATAACATGTTCCCAGATACACACATTTGCAAGAAAATGGCCTTATATATACACACTGTTAAATTTCATCTTATAAAGCATTTTTATGATATTTTTAAAAATTACAAAGGGTTCCTTGAAAGGTCTCGCATGAACATGGTAATGAAAACTTCTGAAGTGCCACTAGTGAAGCAGTGCAATTTTTAATATAGAAAATAGCAATACTAATTTAATTATACAGACAGCTTAAACAAGAGGCATTCAGAGCTAATAAAAGTCTTTAAAAATTCTTTATCTCTTTTTCAGTTTATATCAAAAGAAAGCTAGTTTAAAGAATATGCCACCCCTTTCTCTTTTTCATTTTGATATCCACTGAAGAGAATTATTGACTGAAACAAGAATTGCAATGACAGCACTCAAAGATCCCTAGAAGCTCGACTGTGACAGCCGAAAGTCACTGCTTCACTTCAGCAGGGTGTCATCTCTTAACACCATTATGCTGCTGTGCAAGGTTAAGAAAAGAAAACTTGGTTTATTCTGTCTTATTCTGACAATATGTCAGATGCATTTTCTGTGAAAGTCAACTGCTATTTTAATAGTTCTGGTTAACTTCTTTGCTCTAAAACCTGCTCCTGAAATGAATTTACACAGGGGTTTGCTTTTTTAAATATTTCCACACATGGGACAAATTCATCTTTAATGTATCACTGAAAATATGATAAATATTTATTTGATGAAGATCTACATAGCTTAAGAAACCCCTAGTAAGAGGCTGCACATCACCAGGTACCAAGTGATGTGCAAACCTACTACATCATGCTCATCTACTACACGTGCAGTTCTTGGCTTCCTGTCACTCCACATAGTTTCTAATTCTTTTACATATGAAGAACACAGGAAATATGCCATTTTCTATAGGATAAGTAGTAACAGTATCAAAAAAAAAGAGCAACATATCACCTTTATCTCAAGTAATAAGCTCTAAAATATATGTTACATAACCAAATATAAGCTTTTCTTTCAATACCATAGCACTCTGAATCTGTGTTTGGATCATCTAAGTCCATTGATCAAGACCATGAAGTTAAATGAGAAGTTCTTCTGCTCCACAGATTTACAAGTACACTTTAAAGCTTGAGACACAGGAACAGTGCAAAGAAAGGAAAAATAAAAACAACAGCTCCCACATTGGAAAATCAGTTATTCTCAGTTATCTTTCCTAACCACCTGTACTACACATGTACCTAACAAAATTTAATCATGGTAAAACTCCTACTTCTGTCTCAAAGAACCTGAGTGAAAAGCAAAGCAAGGTACAAACTATTTAATTTGTCTCATGTTATTTTTCTTTTCTAACCTTGAATCACAGATTTGTCCTTGAGCAACATGTAAGTATAAAATGTCTTATTTTATATGTAGTATATGAAGGACATATCAACCATACACCTCGTTTCACAGGAATTAGGCATTTTAGAAAGATTTAAAATGAGCTACGTAAAATTTCTAGAACTGTGTTCAAGTACTTTGCTAAGAACTAGGTCTCAACACTGCTGGGACCACCTCACCCATGAAAAGTTTTATTGCACCACAATCTGTTAAAACTCACACAGATAAAAGAGAAAAGCCTTCTTCTTTAAGAAGAGTCCTTGCATAGTCTGTTGCAGGACCCCTTTTTCACTTTTCATCTCTTAAAATTGGGATAAAAAAACCCAGAATTTTTCAAATGAGTGTTTCCAAAGTGGAGACAGTCCCTTGTACCAATACACACAAGCTTTTCATTTGGATATACACTTGAAGAAACCAACTGAGAAGTTGATATGATAAAATTCACCAGCTGGTCGCCAAAATTTCTCATTCAACCGCACCCATACACAAAACTTTACACCTAGCACAATGCCACAAATGCCAATCAGAACTCTTGGAAACAGAATGTGGAGGTTATTTCTACGAGTAGGAGCTCACCTCAGTGTGAATTAGCCAAGCCCAGAGTAAGCTTGAGTATCCTACACCTGCCTCGACATTAGAGCATAAACATACACTCTGCAATGCCCTGGGCCAAAACAATCTCAGGCTAAATGTACAGAGATATCTCCACAGTGCACATTACCCATCCTGTGAAAAAGTTCATTTCTCATTCCAGTCGCCTACCACCAAGTACAGCAGGGGGAAAAAAAAACAACCTAAATTCCTGCATTTTGTAGCAATGTCTGCTCAAGAAAAATAAAAACTGGACAATTTTCTACACATGGTGGTTTAGAGCAACTCCTGGGAAAATCTAACAACACCAGTAATGATCCATACAATCTCCCTTTCTGTTCAGAGGCCTGCCTGCTCGCCATCCAACCTGAGCTTCTCAAGTACTATACCTTCATCCAAGAGATATAAAAGAATGGTCAGTCAAGGTTTTCCCAATTAGTCTAATGACATACTGGTGATACAACCAAATACCAAAGCAAAATTACCTATAAACTGATCTCCAGACTGGCAAATAAGCCTGCTTCTTCATCCTTATTAATTCAGTTACAGCATTATTTTCTTCAATACCAGCTAAAATTCTTCCTGAGATTAATGCAATTTGAGTCAACACCTGAATATTTGAAATTCCATTTTGTTTTGCTTCAGTCCTACAGAAAAAGGTGCAAGAAAGATAGCACAGGCACTATTTCAACAGGTAAATTACTGGCATCTGCTAAAACACATTCCATGCAATATTCCTCCTGTTAGCTACAAAACCAAACTAAGCAGTAATTCAGGACTGGGGAATTATTCTATTGCTCAATTATTTCTTCACAGATTGCCAGTAAATAAATGAAATCACACAGCTTCTGTCTGCATTATCTTCTCTACAGTATAATATTTGTGTCGTGTGGTACATAGATAAAGGCTCCCCCTTTACGGCCAAAATTATTATTATAAACCATTCGCGTATTCTTGATGGGAGACTGTAAAGTGCGTGCACGCTGTCTTGGGCTCACATGTGAATACTGGTTACGAAAGAAGAACTACTGAGAATGTCGAGTAAAGCTCAAACACTGTTGCCACATGAAAAATAAATCACCATTATGATCAATGATGAAATGAAAGCTATAAAAACCCGGGGGGTAGGATTTTCAAAAACTTTCGCCACTTCAGACTTTCTTGAAGTTTCCCCACACACGCTTATGATGGAGTTTTACGAAAATACCAAGAAAGTTTCAATTCACCAGAAGATGAACTATGACACAAACTGCTGACCCAGCCAAGAGACCATTTTTCCTGGCAAGCGCTGCACCCTGCGGGGGAAGGCCGGGACGCGGGCCGCAGCGCCCGCCGCCGTGCCCGCGGAGCGGAGGCCACGGGAGCCAAGGGGGGCCGGCCCGCCGCGCACCGGGGCAGCGTGGCTGGGGCACTGCGGGCCAGGTGTGCGCCACGGGCCGGGGACCTGCGGGACCGAGGGGCCGAGCGCAGGTCGCCGCTTTGGCGGCCCGGCCGCCCACAGCCCGAGAAGCCGGCGGCCGCCAGAAGCGCCGCGCCTCGCCCCTGTTCCCCGGGCCTGGGTACGGCCGCCCGGCGCCCGCCCGGGCCCGCCGCGCTGCGGGGCTCCGGGAGCGCCGCCCCCTCCCCGCGGCCGGGGCCGGTCGGGCCGGGCACGGCCCCTGCCCCGGGCGGAGACCGCCGGCTGCACGGCGTTACCTTCCCAAGTCACGTCGTACATCTCCGACACCTTCGCCATCTTGGCGGCCGCCCCCGTGACGCAGCGCGGTGACGGCTCCGGCCGTCATTGGCGGAGGGCGGGAGCGGGGCCGGCCATGGCGCGGGGCCGTCTATCGTTCGCCGCGGCAGCGCAGGCCGGCCGGGGCCGCCGCGGGGCTCCAGCCGTGCCCTCCGTCTCCGTCGCGGCGGCCAGAGAGAGCCTGGCCCCGCTGTGGGGGCCCCGAAGGGCCGGAGCGTCAGGCAGCCGGCGCCTGCCCCGCCGGGCCTTTGGCTCTGTTCGCCCTCGCCCGCGTCGGGAGTGCCCTGAGGGGACACGCGCGATCCCCGGCCCGCGGCGCTCCGTTCCTGTCCCGCCCGCCGGTACCGGGGTTAAAACCTCGGAGCCCAGACTGCAGCTGGCACTGAGGGCTGCAGGTTAATTTCCTGCTTTATAGTCCGCATAAACTGTCCAGGACTAGTTCGTATGGCATGAGGTTGTACACCTTGAACACACGCCGGGCGAAGAGGTGCCCGGTGTGGTTTGGGTTCAGCGTGGGAACTGCCAGTGCTTTTCCTGCCCCTAGAATCCTGGAGAGGGCCATGGACCGTCAGGGGTGAGCCGTCGGTTTCTCTGTGTGTGCCCCAGGCACCCCATAGGCAGTGAACCGCCACAGCGACAAATTCCTGACCATGGGTCGGAGAGGCCCTGAGGGGCTCTACAGACAGGAGCGGGACCAGCCATGCCCACCTCTGTGTCCTCTCTTCTGTTTACCTTCTGACACCACAGCCTGTGCTGTGGAGATGAAGTGTTTCTTAGTAAACAAGGCTCCCAGTTTAAATCCTGTAGAGTTGTTAAGAAGTAGATGTAGCTCTACTGAAGATACTAAAAAGAAAAGAGAAGTGATGGATTTTTAACTCCATGTAAGAAAGTTAAAGAAACTGTTTTAGAAAATATCACTAGAAACTTGATTTTCTGATATTTAACTCTGACAAGACCTTTTATGAGAAATGCCTCAGACTCCATACTCAAAATTAATTCCCTAGCTCCATCAACAAATTAATCTTAGTATCAAAAAAGCTTTCTGTATTTATGTTCCTCCTCTGACTAGAATAAACTACTAATTCTTAATACTATCTACAGTGTAATTACATACCACAACTTTGACAGCTAAAAGGCCTCAACTGGAATTCAAATGGTGGTCTAGAAAGATGGGGTCTGTCTGATTTTTCTTCCCTCAAAAGTGGTTTCTGATCTTTTAAGTATCTGTATTGTTTAGACCTTGTATAGCACAGCTGTACTTCCCTCTAATTTTAAAATGCTGGTAGCTGTATTATCCAAACACTTCCAAAACATTCATATATTTGTTCTGATAGTATATGAGTAGGGAACTGATACTCTTGTTATACGAGTAAAGGAATGAATACAGAATGCTTATGATTCAGATCCATAAAGAATTTAGTTCACACCTGTTCTGCACATTATAGGATACACTGAAATAGCTGAGGTAAAAAGAAAAATTAGCTTGCAGAGTTCAGTGTTGCTGGAATGCCTAACGTGGGACAGATAGAACTTTTAAGCATAGAATTCAAAAATTCTGATCTTTTTAAAAGCCATGTCAGTTGTCATCTAATGCTGAAGGAGCTGAAATTTCAGAAATGTGTGTTTGGGAGGGGTTTGGACTTTCTGTTCCCTGCACATCTAGGTCTATGCTGGTGCACCTGCCCACAACTTTGTCTTGGCAAGAAGCAGGAGATGGTACCCCACAGGCACTCAGTCCAGTTGCTGTTCTCAGTGATAACTCTGATCTCTCTCCTGGCTAGATTTACACAATTCCCCAGTTACGCTGGATTCCTTCCTGAGACTGCAGTCCTTCACCTGAACTGTAAGAGGAGACCAGGCACTGGAGTTATGCACTGTAAGTGTTGCCTGCTGCCTTTCTTGGACGTGGTCTCGAACGACTTTGCCTAAAATCACATATGCTGTGTTCTGCCAAGCTCAAAGCTGACCCTTCCACTGCATACCTCTGCTCTTACTGTGGAGCAGAAAGCCATCCACACTCACCAAGAGACAGGAATTGCTATTACAATATCACATTGTGCCAGATACTGTTATAGTTGGAAGCAGAAATGTTTTTGGTATTAAGCTTTTTCTTCTTGGAAACTAAAACAGTGGTTTTGAAAGCTGTTTTCTAATGCCAAGGAGCTTCATCACTTAATTCAAAGTTTAAAGTGTTTTGTTAATAAGGCTTAAAATGCTCTAAAAAGGGAGTAGTCATGTGAAATCTCTTCTCTGGATCTGTCATTTTCTGCTTTTCTGTTATTTTCTGCCACTTGTGCAGGAACCAAGTAGGAAGGTCATGATCCCAATCTCACATAAAAAGTTGTAAATGCACAGGTTGGTTGAGGACATTATTTAAAAGTGCAGAAAACTCAGCACCTACTTTTTGTAGGTACCACAGCTAGTTCTACATTTAGCCAAATGGGAAAAAAAAAAGTAGTTTGGGGTTTTTTTTCTCAGTGTGCTATTAAAAAACCTTTCCCTTTTTTAATGAAACCAATCAGTCAGTTCAGTAATAATCCAGTCAGAATTGCTGTTCAGACAAGTTAAGGAACCTGTTAAGGAAGAAAACCATAATAATTTAATTTGCAGCTTACCAATATAGCAAAGTATGGAAGTCTGTGTCTTGTGCATGAGGTATGGGGCGCATAGAGACATTTGGGCTCATCACTTTACAAATAAGATCTAGGACCTATTTTAGTTCAGTTATGTTGGGGTGTTAGTTTAGTAATGTAACAATGGTGGCATCCTTCAAGTAAGAAAATAATTTCAGGACAGCCATGACGCAAGGAAGAATGTACATATGTAGGATCTGTGCATGTTGTGAATTAATAAAGTGAGAATTTATCCTCTGTGTGAATCAATGATCCATTTGCTTGTTAAGGTGTACTTTTCTGTTGTCGTGCACTTTTCCTGTGGCACTGGCCCGGCAGCCAGGCGGTCCTTGTGCCCGACGCGTGCAGCTTCCACGAAGGCGTCGCACAGGTGTTTCGTGCTGAGGGGCTGCAGTTCGGGGCAAGCTGATCTCAGCTCAGGCTGTCGCTGGACACAGGGGCCCAAGAAAGCAAGAGGTGAGAGTCAGGGTCTGTCCTCCTAATTGCTTTATTTGCAACAGGGTGACCGGGAGTGGAGCATGATGGGACCACACAAAAAAGCCCCCGATGGGCCCTCGGCACGGGGGTTTTAACCAGGTCATGGCAACCAATCAGGAGCGGGTACAGGGGCGGATACAAAACACGCAAACCAATTGAACACAAACGGGGGTGGAACTAAATACAAACGAACCAATGAGCAAACCAACGGCCGAGAAGTTGCTGGAACAAAGGGTGGGGCCAGGGTGGAGGCCATTCCCAAGGCCAGCCTCCAGGGTGGAGTGGCAGGGAAACAGCTAGAAAAGTGGGAGGGGCCGAGGCAAAAAGGGAGGGCCCGTCCCTGGGGTGGCTCTACACTGCTGTGTCCATCCCACTGAGGCTGTCTCCGCCCGAGGAGGCAGAACTCGCCCTGGAGAGGGTGGCAACTGTGGGATGACCCTCCACACTTTTCCACTGTGCAAGATATGGACGAACTTCATTTTATGTAAGGAGCATTTAAAGATATTACTGTCTTGTTTAGCACTGTTAGAGATCAGTCCCAGAAGTTAAATTCGTGGATGAAAAATATAGGGTATTTAAAAAAATTGAATCATGCAATTTAAGGACTTTGTGCTTTAATGTAGGTGCCTTTGAGTCTGATCCTAGTTGGCATTCATTTATTAATCTTAGAGCTTCAGATATTTTCTTATATCAAATCTAAAACTTACCAAAGTGAAAAAAACATAGGTAAGAAAATCAATTAATACATTTGCTTTAAGAGAATTACCGTGATGGGTAATATATAGAGGAGAATTTTTTAATATACTTTTAGGTTTTATCACAGCATCACCACAGTCAGAAATGGCAAGTAAATTTTTTTTAGTCATCTTGAAAAATTTGAGGCTTCTTCATATAATTTTGACCAGCACAAAATATTATATATTGGAACATACCATCAAAGTGGTATCATTTTGAATTTTTAATTCAGCATTAGTATTTACAGTCAATTTAAAATTAATTCTCTGTTTCTGACTCCTAAGCTAAGGAACAAGAGGAGACCATAGCCAGAGGAATTTTTTATCCTTAGGCTATAAATCTTCCTGGCTATTGACAATCACAAATGGAGAACATGCCAGAATCACATCATTCGGCATGACATGAGAAAAGGCAAAGAGGAGACACTTTTGGAAAGCTGGGGAAAAGAAATATAAATCAACTTGATGAATTGACAATGTTAGCAGTCCTTAAGCAAGTCAAACAACACTTCCTCTATGGCTTGATACTCTAAACCGTACCCTGAGAGCCTTCTGAGACTGATTCTAAAATGACAGTGAGGTGAACAACACTGCGAACACTAAAAATCCAAGTTTCTGATTCCACAGAGTCAGGTAGTATGTGTTTCAAAGTTCGTGTTTACTAGCTGAGTGTACACGAGCTTGAAACTGCTCTCCTAAAGACACCTCTCAGCGTACTTGATTAAGAATTTTTGCAGAGTCTTAACAGTGCCTGTGGGCATTAATAAGTGCACTGATTCATTAACTGTAGTATGTTGCAGAAGCTTGAATTCGGTGCTGGAAGCTGCTTTTCCCTATAGATAAAGCGAGCCAATTTGCAGTAAGGAGAAGCCTTTGCCGGGGTCAGGCGGGAGCTGAGGAGGGGCCACGGGGCAGGGCAGCCTCCTTGCCGTGGCGGTGGATGGCACGAACGGGAACAGCCTCCTTGCCGTGGCGGTGGGTGGCAGGAGCGGGGCCAGCCTCCTTGCCGTGGCGGTGGATGGCAGGAGCGGGGCCAGCCTCCTTGCCGTGGCGGTGGATGGAAGGAGCGAGGCCAGCCTCCTTGCCGTGGCGGTGGGTGGCACGAACGGGGCCAGCCTCCTTGCCGTGGCGGTGGATGGCAGGAGCGGGGCCAGCCTCCTTGCCGTGGCGGTGGGTGGCACGAACGGGGCCAGCCTCCTTGCCGTGGCGGTGGGTGGCACGAACGGGGCCAGCCTCCTTGCCGTGGCGGTGGATGGCAGGAGCGGGGCCAGCCTCCTTGCCGTGGCGGTGGGTGGCAGGAGCGGGGCCAGCCTCCTTGCCGTGGCGGTGGGTGGCAGGAGCGGGGGCACCCCGCCGGGGGGTGGCCGGAGCGCTCCGTGCCCGCGCCGCGCTGCCCGCAGCCGTGCCGGGGTGGCAGGAGCGCTCCGTGCGCGCTCCGCAGCCCCGCGGGCTCGGCCGAGCTCTCCCGCACTGCCCGGGCCGTGCCCCGCTCTCTCAGCAGGGCTCGGCGGTCCGCGCTTGCAGCGGCAGTGCCCCTCTGAGGGCACAGCAGGTCAAAGAAATGTCTTGCCGGTGTGGCGGCGGGGACGCTTGTGTCTTGCACGAGAAAAGAGGACGAGCAGCGGTGGGAGCTGAGGAAGCCCTCTCCCGTCAGCTGGGAAGAGCCAGAGGGAGGGCTCGGGACTGGGGGTCTGAGCTGAGCACGTCCCATGTTCCTTCAAGGATGGCGGGGGCACTGCAGGCAGCTGTCAAGGAGGGTCGGATGTTCCGTCCTGCGCTCACCTCTCCAGCTCCCAGCCCAGTTACTCATCTCCTCATAGCTGCAGTAGTGTGTCATATACATTTGGGGTCTTTTTTGACTGACTTGAAATAAATTGTACTGAAGTTAAGGGAATTACAGTACTCTCCCTGGGCTGAAGTTTGCCCTCAGAATGTTTCTTTAAGGCCCTCCTGACATCCTGACCATTTAAAAATTTTCTCAGTTCTGAACCACATGTCTGTCTCACAAAGAATTCTCCTGTGCTTTTCCCCATCCTTATTTATTAACTTTGTTCCCTTTCTCAAGTGCTCTCCTTGTGTTCAGTTACATCTCATTATTATTGTGGTGTTTCTGAGGTGATTTTGTCTGGGCAACCACTGGATTTGGAAAGGAAATGATCTCTTTGTAGGACAGCATGTTTTATTCATGGATAAAGTGATTTGTGTTTTTATCCTTAAAAAGAAAGATAGAGGAACTGGGTATTCTACCTGCCAAGGCAAAATGATGGTGACATTTTGTCACTGGTAGATAACCCATTCTTCTTCAGCAGAGGCAGAAATTAGTTCCATGCCGTTCCTTGAGCAAGGCATCACTTCATACCCAGGAAAATAAACAGATTCTGTATACTTTTCTCATCTCAGTATTAGAGATTAGAAAATCAAAATACGGGGAGCTCATGTAACTTATCTAAACTCCTAAAGCAAAACAAAAGGCTTACTCCCCATTTATGCATAATCTGACTGTCCAAATTGAAAGTCCTTATTCCTGGTTTCAACCATACTGCTATTTAGTATTCACACACATTTCTTTTATTGCTGCTCACAATGTACTCTGCCAGGTCCTGCTGCAGTTTGGGTAAGTTTGTGAGGTGTCAAATTTCAACATTGATTTTTTTTTTTTTTCCCCCTAAATATTCCAGCCTTTCTCCTGCCTTGACTTCTTAGAAACTTAGTGGCACTATCTACCTCATTATTTGCCATTTAATCCCTCATTTTCCTTACAAACTCTTCAAGGTTGCTTGGCCAACCTTTAAGAGCTTCCACACTGCCAGTTAGCTGCTGTTTTACCAGTCCAACCAATTGCTCTCATATTCAAATCACAGGCTAGAAAAGTAGAGTTTGTGTCCAAAGAATGGGGCATATCTGAAGGGCCTCAGTTGTGTTTTTATTTTACCAGAGCCACCAACACAACAAACATAAAACAGCTCAGCTGGAAATCAAATGAAATTCATTAAAGGGCCTAGAATATCTTGACTATGTACCCTGCTACAAGATCCTGAATTTAGACGCTTGCTCGTTTTCTCAAAACTAATCTACTCTTTGCTTCATTCAGTTCTTCTTCAGCTTGGGGCTTTTCTGCTGGGGCAGAAACAGACTAGAAGAGCAGTAGCAGAACATGGGCACTGCAATAGCAAGTATCCCTCAGCAAGTGCAAACCTCTGTGCTCTGAGCCTGTTCCACACCTGGGGAGTTTCTCCACAGATGCTTTTGGTAGTGCAGCCTCAGTTGCGCACACTGAGCTACCAGGAAGTCTCAAATTTGCCTCCCTTGCTTGATCTTGGAAGCAAAATTTCTGAGGGGAGGAAGTTTTCTTGTGGGTTGATAATGAAAACAGAGGATTCTGACTTTTTAGGGTGTGACTAGCTTTGATTGGGATAGAAACTTTAGTTAATCGTTTACACATCTCCCCCACCTTGCTACACTCTTGGCAGTGTAGCTGCCAAATGACAGAAATTACATTTTAGAAGCACAAGCCAAGGAGAATATGCCTCATAATAGTCAAAACTGTGATTCTAATTACCATGACATTGTTACACACTAGAGCTGTTATATAAGATTTAAAAAGAATATACAATACATCATTACAATCTGCATGAGTGAGTGTTAATGGACTGCAGCTCCAGAAAAAAGTTAATCAAAACAAGGCTGTGATTTTGCCTGCAGAAAATATTACTCCATCCATGGAATCTCTTCCTGTTAAAAGTCAGCAGCAGAAGGGTTCCTCTCACTTTGCTTTAAATGCATATGGTCTAGATGTCTACATACAAGCTGTTTTTCTCAGGTTCAATTTATAATCAGTGGAGCAAATTATGCATTCATGGGGTATGTCTCATCTTATAGAAGGTGTCCAAGACATAAGCTGAATCACAACCAAATGCAACTCTTCCTTTCCATTAACTGTAAAAGGAATTGAGAAGAATAACTCAGCTGCAGATGTCTTCATTGACAATATCTGTGTTTAGTTAGATGAACTATCCCTGGAGGGGTATATCCTGTCCTTGCTTAAGCCTTGTTACAGCCGCTGAAAATGAGACAGAAGAAACTGCTTTTGGGAAATCTCTCTCTCTTAGGGAATAGGCTATTAAAGTTCTCAACACAAAGCTCCTGAGCATCTTCTTTCTTCACCCTGGTGACGTTCTTCCTTTCTCTCACTATTATAAAGAAGTGACATTTGCAAGTTTTTATACATTTATTAATTGGCAAGTTAAATAAATGATCATGCCCCTTTGTTTATGTGTATATTCTGCAGTCACCAGACTTGTAAAAGAGTATCTTTGAAGAAGAAGAAGAACACTCTTCACTGGCATGAAGAGCCACCATGCTTTTCCCATCAGGAACCTCTGAAAAGTACATGTCCTGAACAAGATGATCAGCTTAAAAGAAAGCTATGGAGCCCTGAGTAGTGAAAGAGATATTTTGTATCAATCATAACCATGTTCCATTTGCAGAAAAATGCAACCCGCCAAGTTTTTAAAAAATGGTGACAGTAATGAAGTGTGGTAAGAGACTGCTTGGGCAAATTATGGAGTCTGTCAGTGAAGGGTATTAAGAACAGACAAAATAGGAGTGATTGCATCAGAGGATGGATTTCATGTTTCTATGACTGCCTGTATTACTTGATTGAAAAAGAAGACAGTAACTTACCTTCTAATATGACAACGGTTGCTTTGCCTTTCACTGTTCATCTCTGCATTACCCATCTTGGATGTGTGTAGTCATGATAAAACCGTAACATGCAAACTGTAGCTTTATAATATTCAAGACAGGACACAAGAGGAAATGAGGAGAAACTATGTAGTCAATTGAAAGCACAACACTGAATGAACTTTTTATTTCACCCTGAAAGAACTTTTTATTTCACCCTGAAAGCACATGGGTGCTTGTGGGGTGAGTTGCCTGCTGCTCCATATGGATATGGCAGTGTTGCTGCAGATGGCTGGAGGATGAGCCCTGATGGTCATTCCATGGTGCTGAAGAAGCTCAGCAGCTGCAAGGCCATAGCTGTCTCTTCTTCTTCTTCCACACTTGTTCATGGGAAAAAGATGTGAAGGGAGAGTAGAAAGTGAAGGGAAGAGATTGTAGAGGGCATAGTTTCTAGGGAGACCATACTTATGCCACAAGTAAGATTAGGCAGCAAGGCTGGTGTAAAGAGTTGCTCATCTTGTCCAGCTGTCATCCTGAGAACGCAGTGTAACCTCAGTGTGCTGGTACAACTGCTCTCTGGTTCTCAACCAGTGAATACAAGTTGAGAATTAACCCTAAAAAACTTTAAAGAAGGAGGATCATTTGCTCCAGCTTAGGGATGGCGCTGCAGTCTCTCAGTTAAGTTGAAAGAGCAATGCACTGTGGCCATGGATAAGAGAAAATAGCTAAGGATTTTCTTACACATGGAATGATGAATCCCTGCTGTAGTGGAACTGCAGCTGCATCGTGTGACTTCTCTTGAACTTTGATTTTATACGCACTTCAGTTTTGGAATTATACTGCATTTTAGTTTTGTTGAGCCACGTTTGTACATTATTTTATCATTTAAAAGAAAGCATTTGTTTATTTTTGCCATAGTTGACTGTGGGCTTGTTTAGCTTTCTTTCTCACATATTTTGCCAGTTTAATAAAATTCAGTGTTTGTTGAACAGTTTATTGCTGTAAATGCAATTGCAATGAAACAGAAAGCCTCAAGGCATTACTGAAATATTGCAAACCACTGAACAATATGTACAAGCCCTAGAAATAGTGTTCCATGATCTCAAAATTGGAGGCAGAAGAAGCTCCAATTAAATCACTACTTAATTCAGCAGAAAAATCAATGTTTTATACACTACCAGACTTTGAGTTTTTTCAGGGATAACATCTGTCCTACAGATCAACATCTTTGTCAGTGCAGTATTGCAGCAGTAGGAGCACGTCCAGTTTGCAGAATAGCACAAGTTAGCAGGTGACTTCTTGAAAGGATAACTATGTGTGGCATGAATGTGAGCACATACATACTCAGAGTGCCATATGGGCTGTATTTATTTGGTATATATATGCAGAGGAGAAAGAAGTATATGTGTTACATTTCATATAATAAAACAGGTGGTGTTGCTTTTTGTAAAACACTTTTTGTCCTTCTCATGCTTTTCTATGAAGGCAGAAAAAGTAAGCAGGAAAAAAATGTGAAGAATTTCAATAACAGAAGGTGCTATAAAAATGCTATTGACCATAAAGTGGTAAAAAAAAAAAAAATTGTAATTATTTTACAGTAAAGTTCCAATGTGACTTTCCTAATTTCCCTCGTCTCTTGAACTGGACCTCCACTGGCTTTGGGAGTCCTTTCCAGATTTTCAGATCAGCTAAGGAGTTCATCAGTATTCAGATATTATTCTGATAATAAACAAAATTACCTCCAGTTTCCCATGTGTTGTAAATAGGTAAAGCAGATCGTCATCATATGTATAGTACTTATAATATTGGCATTCGAGTGACTCTGGAAACCATGCCTTCTTGCCTCCAGCTTTCCTAGGGAATTATCCACTGCCATTCTGCAACTCTTACAAGATGTAATAGTGTGCACTGGGTAGATGCACCTTGTGCATATTTGGCTCAAGTCCTGGCAGTAGAAGCTAGATGGAATTCCTCAAAATAACAGGGGGCACCTGCACCCTATTGAGAATGTTATTAGTGGGAGAGAATAAAGATCTCAGCTTGTCCAAAGGTCTGTGTGTCTTATCTGCTCCAAACACAGATGTTGCATATCTTGCCAATGCCTCCCAGGCTGATGCTCATAAGCTTTCTCCATGGTCCTCAGAGCTCTTAAGGAGCTGCTCATGGTTCACTTACACACTGCCTTCTCTGGTAAAGGACAAATAACGAGTACATTTGTGCCATCTATTGCCTTACTGCAGTTTGTAAACCCATTCTCTGAAAGCCACACTCCAGTACTTATCACTCAGAGGTTGATAACTTTTAAACAAGCGTCACAAATCTGTACTAAAACATGCAAGGTGTTTTCAAGAACTCATGATAGTCTTGGTTGGCTTTGAGATCATGATCTGTTGTTGGCATAACCTCTCTAATTTGTATGCTTCAATAATAGAGTGATGGGTAGACTTTTCAGGTTGGCTAAGGGAAAGGAGATCATCTTG